>CAMPDV010000123.1:0-735578 GCA_946699065.1 Loxodes magnus | reverse complement strand
AGAGTGAGTCAACAAAGTATGAAAAAAAGTAGGTTAATATTTGTAGATAAAAAAAGTATATTTTTTGAAGTGTTTTGAAGTGAGAATACGAAGGTCTAATATCAGAGTGAGTCAACAAAATATGAAAAAAAGTAGGTTAATATTTGTAGATAAAAAAGTATATTTTTTGAAGTGTTTTGAAGTGAGAATACGAAATTTTAATATCAGAGTGAGTCAACAAAGTATGAAAAAAAGTAGGTTAATATATTTATATAAAAAAGTATATTTTTTGAAGTGTTTTGAAGTGAGAATACGAAGGTCTAATATCAGAGTGAGTCAACAAAGTATGAAAAAAAGTAGGTTAATATTTGTAGATAAAAAAGTATATTTTTTGAAGTGTTTTGAAGTAAGAATACGAAGGTCTAATATCAGAGTGAGTCAACAAAGTATGAAAAAAAGTAGGTTAATATTTGTAGATAAAAAAGTATATTTTTTGAAGTGTTTTGAAGTGAGAATACGAAGGTCTAATATCAGAGTGAGTCAACAAAGTATGAAAAAAAGTAGGTTAATATTTGTAGATAAAAAAGTATATTTTTTGAAGTGTTTTGAAGTGAGAATACGAAGTCTAATATCAGAGTGAGTCAACAAAGTATGAAAAAAAGTAGGTTAATATTTGTAGATAAAAAAGTATATTTTTTGAAGTGTTTTGAAGTGAGAATACGAAATTTTAATATCAGAGTGAGTCAACAAAGTATGAGATAAAGTAGGTTAATATTTGTAGATAAAAAAGTATATTTTTTGAAGTGTTTTGAAGTGAGAATACGAAGGTCTAATATCAGAGTGAGTCAACAAAGTATGAAAAAAAGTAGATTAATATTTGTAGATAAAAAAGTATATTTTTTGAAGTGTTTTGAAGTGAGAATACGAAGGTCTAATATCAGAGTGAGTCAACAAAGTATGAGATAAAGTAGGTTAATATTTGTAGATAAAAAAAGTATATTTTTTGAAGTGTTTTGAAGTGAGAATACGAAATTTTAATATCAGAGTGAGTCAACAAAGTATGAGATAAAGTAGGTTAATATTTGTAGATAAAAAAAGTATATTTTTTGAAGTGTTTTGAAGTGAGAATACGAAATTTTAATATCAGAGTGAGTCAACAAAGTATGAAAAAAAGTAGGTTAATATTTGTAGATAAAAAATATATTTTTTGAAGTGTTTTGAAGTGAGAATACGAAGGTCTAATATCAGAGTGAGTCAACAAAGTATGAAAAAAAGTAGGTTAATATTTGTAGATAAAAAAGTATATTTTTTGAAGTGTTTTGAAGTGAGAATACGAAATTTTAATATCAGAGTGAGTCAACAAAGTATGAGATAAAGTAGTTTATATTTGTAGATAAAAAAGTATATTTTTTGAAGTGTTTTGAAGTGAGAATACGAAATTTTAATATCAGAGTGAGTCAACAAAGTATGAGATAAAGTAGGTTAATATTTGTAGATAAAAAAGTATATTTTTTGAAGTGTTTTGAAGTGAGAATACGAAATTTTAATATCAGAGTGAGTCAACAAAGTATGAAAAAAAGTAGGTTAATATTTGTAGATAAAAAAGTATATTTTTTGAAGTGTTTTGAAGTGAGAATACGAAATTTTAATATCAGAGTGAGTCAACAAAGTATGAGATAAAGTAGGTTAATATTTGTAGATAAAAAAAGTATATTTTTTGAAGTGTTTTGAAGTGAGAATACGAAATTTTAATATCAGAGTGAGTCAACAAAGTATGAGATAAAGTAGGTTAATATTTGTAGATAAAAAAAGTATATTTTTTGAAGTGTTTTGAAGTGAGAATACGAAATTTTAATATCAGAGTGAGTCAACAAAGTATGAAAAAAAGTAGGTTAATATATTTATATAAAAAAGTATATTTTTTGAAGTGTTTTGAAGTGAGAATACGAAATTTTAATATCAGAGTGAGTCAACAAAGTATGAGATAAAGTAGGTTAATATTTGTAGATAAAAAAGTATATTTTTTGAAGTGTTTTGAAGTGAGAATACGAAATTTTAATATCAGAGTGAGTCAACAAAGTATGAGATAAAGTAGGTTAATATTTGTAGATAAAAAAAGTATATTTTTTGAAGTGTTTTGAAGTGAGAATACGAAATTTTAATATCAGAGTGAGTCAACAAAGTATGAAAAAAAGTAGGTTAATATTTGTAGATAAAAAATATATTTTTTGAAGTGTTTTGAAGTGAGAATACGAAGGTCTAATATCAGAGTGAGTCAACAAAGTATGAGATAAAGTAGGTTAATATTTGTAGATAAAAAAGTATATTTTTTGAAGTGTTTTGAAGTGAGAATACGAAGGTCTAATATCAGAGTGAGTCAACAAAGTATGAGATAAAGTAGGTTAATATTTGTAGATAAAAAAGTATATTTTTTGAAGTGTTTTGAAGTGAGAATACGAAGGTCTAATATCAGAGTGAGTCAACAAAGTATGAAAAAAAGTAGGTTAATATTTGTAGATAAAAAAGTATATTTTTTGAAGTGTTTTGAAGTGAGAATACGAAATTTTAATATCAGAGTGAGTCAACAAAGTATGAAAAAAAGTAGATTAATATTTGTAGATAAAAAAAGTATATTTTTTGAAGTGTTTTGAAGTGAGAATACGAAATTTTAATATCAGAGTGAGTCAACAAAGTATGAGATAAAGTAGGTTAATATTTGTAGATAAAAAAAGTATATTTTTTGAAGTGTTTTGAAGTGAGAATACGAAGGTCTAATATCAGAGTGAGTCAACAAAATATGAAAAAAAGTAGGTTTATATTTGTAGATAAAAAAGTATATTTTTTGAAGTGTTTTGAAGTGAGAATACGAAATTTTAATATCAGAGTGAGTCAACAAAGTATGAAAAAAAGTAGGTTAATATTTGTAGATAAAAAAAGTATATTTTTTGAATTGTTTTGAAGTGAGAATACGAAATTTTAATATCAGAGTGAGTCAACAAAGTATGAAAAAAAGTAGGTTAATATATTTGTAGATAAAAAAGTATATTTTTTGAAGTGTTTTGAAGTGAGAATACGAAGGTCTAATATCAGAGTGAGTCAACAAAGTATGAGATAAAGTAGGTTAATATTTGTAGATAAAAAAGTATATTTTTTGAAGTGTTTTGAAGTAAGAATACGAAGGTCTAATATCAGAGTGAGTCAACAAAGTATGAGATAAAGTAGGTTAATATTTGTAGATAAAAAAGTATATTTTTTGAAGTGTTTTGAAGTGAGAATACGAAGGTCTAATATCAGAGTGAGTCAACAAAGTATGAAAAAAAGTAGGTTAATATTTGTAGATAAAAAAAGTATATTTTTTGAAGTGTTTTGAAGTGAGAATACGAAGGTCTAATATCAGAGTGAGTCAACAAAGTATGAAAAAAAGTAGGTTAATATTTGTAGATAAAAAAGTATATTTTTTGAAGTGTTTTGAAGTAAGAATACGAAGGTCTAATATCAGAGTGAGTCAACAAAGTATGAAAAAAAGTAGGTTAATATTTGTAGATAAAAAAGTATATTTTTTGAAGTGTTTTGAAGTGAGAATACGAAATTTTAATATCAGAGTGAGTCAACAAAGTATGAAAAAAAGTAGGTTAATATATTTATATAAAAAAGTATATTTTTTGAAGTGTTTTGAAGTGAGAATACGAAGGTCTAATATCAGAGTGAGTCAACAAAGTATGAAAAAAAGTAGGTTAATATTTGTAGATAAAAAAAGTATATTTTTTGAAGTGTTTTGAAGTGAGAATACGAAGGTCTAATATCAGAGTGAGTCAACAAAGTATGAAAAAAAGTAGGTTAATATTTGTAGATAAAAAAGTATATTTTTTGAAGTGTTTTGAAGTAAGAATACGAAGGTCTAATATCAGAGTGAGTCAACAAAGTATGAAAAAAAGTAGGTTAATATTTGTAGATAAAAAAGTATATTTTTTGAAGTGTTTTGAAGTGAGAATACGAAATTTTAATATCAGAGTGAGTCAACAAAGTATGAAAAAAAGTAGGTTTATATTTGTAGATAAAAAAGTATATTTTTTGAAGTGTTTTGAAGTGAGAATACGAAATTTTAATATCAGAGTGAGTCAACAAAGTATGAAAAAAAGTAGGTTAATATATTTATATAAAAAAGTATATTTTTTGAAGTGTTTTGAAGTGAGAATACGAAGGTCTAATATCAGAGTGAGTCAACAAAGTATGAAAAAAAGTAGGTTAATATTTGTAGATAAAAAAACTATGAATCTGCACCTGTTAAGGATTTGTAATTACGGAATTTTTTATAAACTGAAAAAGCTTGAGAAACTCAACGAGCATTACATTATTTAACTTTTTTTATTAATTGAAAAAATGATTTTCGAAATATAGATACAAAGTCTGAAAACTTGAATCACGGCTTCTTTTGTAAGATCGAAAAAAGGAAGATCAAGACTTGGTAAGGAAAGTTTAGTTTTAAATTGAAGCCTTAACTTCCTAATTTAAACTATTAGAAAGAAACATAGAAGCAAATTAATAGAAATTAAAGAATAAATTCGATTACCTATAAAAAAAAAACTAACTTTAATCAGAAAAAATGGAAATTTTAAAAATTTAAACAGAATAAAAATTTAAATTCATGCCCTTAATAAAACGTTGCTATTGTTGTCGAAAGGCTGGACATTTTTGGAGGTAATGTCTGAAGGTAAGAAGAGTGCTTGATCAGCACCGTAAATAATTTGGAACATCGAGGAGACTATTTTGTAACTACTCTTGAGGTATTTACAGAAATAAGTTGATATTAGATGATTCAACCGTGACACTAATCAAACAGGATCTTGGTAATTAATAGTAACACAATAAATACCTTTTAAAGGTCAACAATGACCTTAGAATTTCTTTAAAGAAGCTGGAGAAAAATTACAAGAAGATGGAAGAACAATTCTATGAGCTTATTGAAGAGAAAGAAAAATTATCTCAGTTTGAAATTGATTCAGATGAAGACATTTACAGTTGAGTCTGAATATAAAAAATTTTATTATCTTTAATTTGAGGAAACATTTCCTCTAATTAAAGATGACCCTAACCCTTATAGTTAAAATTAATTAAAGATTAAGGTAAATTCATTAAATTTTAAGCAATCATTGAAAAATGTTATTTAGATGTTATAACTTAAATGGATTGAATCTTTGCTCTGTTGATTTTACAATGTAAGCTAAGCCTCGAATAATTAAAAATTTCTTTGAGAAATAAATGGCTAAGTGGAAAAATAGTAAATAAAATAGAAAGGGCTATTCAACAACAAAAAAATTATAAAGCACTAGAAAGAACTTTGAATATATGACAAAAAGGCAACAAAAAAATTTTTTTAAGCACTTTAATCTTTCTTGTGAAATATACAGAATAAAAATGCTATAGTAATCGATTTACTATTAATTATATATTGTAAATCATAGTTAAAATAGAAATATCTCATTTTTCAATTATTTCAATCAAATTAATTTAAAAAAGTCAGCTAGAAAAAATATTTTTGGTATATAAGGACAAATAGATAAACGATAAAGGATTTGAATCTTTTTAAGAAAGTAACTAAATGAGTTAATAAAAATAGATACCAATCTATTTTATTAAAATATTAATAAATCTTATTTCATTTTTAAATAAGAAGATACCTTTTTTCTCTTAATAATTCTTTTATATTAGATATTTAATTAAATTTTGTGATTCATTAACTTTTAAAATTTAATCAGGTAATATGAAGAACGTCTAAGATTTAGAGGTCATAAAGATATTATGTTAAGCAGCACTCTATTAAGAATTGTTTTAATAATGTTAAAATAGAGTATTTGGTTAATTGAATATAATTAGAAGTATATAAAATAATATATGAAGAAATTTTTTTATTATTATATTTATTATATAAAATGGATGTCGGCCGCGTCAGCCAAACTAGTAGGTAATCTGGTGCAGTGTATACTGCATTGCGAGTAATCTCGCACTAGATACCACCACGGGGAAGGGTGAATAAGCTCTGTTGAGACGTACTTAACTTACCCGAGGGTTCTCTCTAGCTGTATGAAAGTTTGATTAACAGGCCTTCTAATTACCGACTTAATAACTATCTCTTATTTGGATCTTATTCAAGAAGACTGAAGCATTTGACTCAAGATTTTAGAATAATTTTTAATAAGAAGATTCCCCATTTGGAGAAGCTGACATGACTCATCGGATCTCTAGAATTTAACAAGAAACATGAGAACATTTTTTACTATTAAATATTAATATTGAAAGAGCTGCGCGCCAATGAGGTGCTACGCGCTCTACAATCATTTTATTTATTTATTATGAATAAAATGTTTGACCTTCTTGTAGGTATTTCAACCTATTTCTAGACTACCTCCAGATTGCTCCGGAGGCTAAAATTAAATGTTTGATCTCTATCTCCATCCACTTTCCTGCCTTGCTTATTCTTGAAATCTTCAGTTTCTCTTCCATTACTAATTGCATTTTTTCTTGCATATATTCTCAGTAGCGTTTATCCATAACTGTTCTCTATTCCTTCTTACTTTAAGCTGTTGCTACCTCTTCCTTTTTTCCTATTGTTATCTTTGCTTTTTCCAGTAACTCTGTTTGAAATTTAGGAATTTCATACACTTCTTTCACAAGTATTCTCTTGAGCCACAGTAGTAGCAGGATTTTATTTATCGCTCGTATAAAGGCTTGTCAACTTTAATTTCTTCGATTTCCATCTTGTCTTATTTCTTATCCCTTGATTCGATTTCCTCTTGCTTGTTCAGATTCTCCATTAGTTTGTAATTTTCCTTTTTCAGCTTCCTGACCTCTTCCTGGAGGTTCAGTACCACTTTGATGAGCTATTCCATACTCATTTGGCTAGAAGGATTAAACTATGAAACCTCCTAGTGAAGAGCAGACTTCATCTGCTTCCTTGGCTTCTCTTATGAGGTTGGAGTTATTATATATGTTGTCTTCTGAACTTGTTTCTGTTCTTCTCCAGGTTATTAGGATAAGAAAAAGGTTAGGGTTAAGGGAAAGAAGACTATCCAAGATTGGATTCAGGTATACTCTTCTTTATTTTTACTATTTTTAATGGATTCAAAGTTGTGAAATAATAAAAAAATAATTGGCTAAAGGTTTTAAAAACTAATGAGTTAAAAGATTCCAAAATAGCACAAAGCATAATCAGAATTTCGTTTAAAGCATACAAATAAAATTAAAAGTTATATTAAGTTATTTATTAAAAATAATCATAAATATAAGAATAATTTTTAGTAGCTAAATTAAAACAAAGAGGCATAAAGCACTTTTGCTATATGATTTAAATTTATTGCGAAAATGGAATCTATTATTAATGGAAAGTACTTAGTGAAATAGATTAATAAAGGCTACCTAAAGAAATACTCAATTTTAATATCATAGTGAGATTTAAAAATATAAAAGAATAAAATAAATAATTTGATATTGTTAAAATTAAAATTATTAAATAGGCTATCAGTAGCATCTAGATCAATTAAATTAAGATATACTTAAAAAATTTAAATATTAGTCCTTCTCTTATCTTGATATGAAGAATATCTTTTTATTACATTTATTTTAATTTCTTTCTCGAGCTATAAAAGCTTAAGGCAAAAATAATAAATGATAAAAAATAAAAATTTAAATTATAACCAAAAGATTAAAAAACGAAAGAAATTAAATTAAAACTAAAGAACATATTTTAGAAATATATCACATAAATTAAAAAATATCTAAGTTTCTAAAATAAAAAATTATAGCTTATCAGAATAAAATTGCATATTGAAACATTAATAAATAAACTTAATGATTATGAAATAAGCAATAGAATCAAAATAAATAATTTATTGTAGCTTTTTAATTAAAATAGTTCTTATTACTAAATTATTATAAAATCAAAAGATTTTATTAACTCAATATGGAACAAAAAAGATGTTTTCGTAATATTTGTTGATATTAAAAAAGCGTACGACTCGGTGCAAAGAAAAGATATATGATAAATCCTAAACGATCTAAAAGTACCGGAATAGATAATTAAACTCCTAGCAAACTTCTACTGTGAAGAAGAAATTAAACTTAAAATCAATGAATAAATAGCAAAATCATTCGCGACAAATAAAAGACTAAAACAGGGATGCATAACGTCGACAAGACTATCTAACTTTATAATAGCAAGACTTCTCCATAGCTTGGAAGATTAAAAGCTAGGAATTACGATAGACTTTAAAAACGAAGAGGGATGAACAAAAGAAATATATGCAGGTTGTTTTTCATATGCAGATGACCTAGCCTTAATAAGTGAATGAGAATAATTAGAGGAAATAATCAAAAATTTAACCTCATGGGCAGAAAAATACAAACTGGAAATTGCAGATAAAACAAAATGAATGATATGAAAAGCAGCAGAAAATAGAAACTGAGAAAATATAGGCAATACTATTGAGGTGGGAAATTTAAGAATCGAAAGAGTAACGTCCTTTTAGTACCTAGGGCATATAATAGAAGAGACCATCAGCTTTGAAAAACACATGGAGAACAGACTAGAAGCAGCATAAAAGATGTAAACATGAATACTGGGTAAAATAACAATGAATAAGGGATTAACACCATATAATGCAGGAATAATGATAAAAAAGTTCGTAAGCTCAGTATTCAGCTATGGGACAGAAGTTATCCCATATTGTGAATAATTTGTAGGAAAATAAGTGATGGAACAATTAGAAATAATATAGAGAAGATCTTTACGAGCAATCATAGATGCCCCTTTCTAAGTGTAAAATGAGATGCTAGAATACGAGTTACAGTTTATGAAATTTAAACATTACCTATGGCAGAAAACGCTGAGATTAAGAGGCAGACTAATAGGTAACTAAGGAAAAACAGTAGATGGATTAATATTCGACCTAAGTAAAGAAGAGAACTTTATTTTTGAACAATACTGCACGACAATAAAATTAGAATTAAAAATTGAAGACAAAAATATATTTATAGATGATGGTAATAATAATCAAAAAGGGAAGAAAAACATTAATCGTGCAATTTGAGAACATAGAGTATACATAGAAGATAGAGAAAGAATGGAGTAAATGATAACAACTCTACAATATAGAAAAGCATGATTTGATGAATATGTAGTAGGACCACCCAACTACCTAAGATACAATAAAAATAGAAAAGAAGAAATATGCTACATATTTAGAATAAGAACGAGATGTAATGGGAGCCAGAATTGTTTAAAAGAAAGACACCTAGTTGCGACAAGTAAATGCCCTTTCTGTAATGATGCAAGAGAAAATGAAAGGCATATCATAGAAAAATGCTCAGAATACAAAGAAAGTAGATAAATATGTATTAGAAAGTTAAGAACAATAGGAGTAGAGAGACAAGGAATCGAACTATTTGATATAATATGAGGTACGGCAAAATTCGAAAAATTCATTAGAACCTAAGAAGAGTAAAAAAGAGCTAAAACTGACTTGATAATAAAAGATTATATCAAAAACATATTAGAAAAAAGAAAAAAAGGATACTTAGAAAAGAAAATTGAATGAAAAAAAGAAATAGGAAAATATTATAGAGCAGGAAAAGGATAATTTTTATGATTTTATAAAAGCTTGATTAAGAAAAAAAGAATTAGAAACGAAAATTAGCAAAGTATGTAAAAAATAATGGACGCTTGTAACAAAGAATCAATAAAACGTAGATAGATAGAAGACAGAAGAACAAGAGATAATGAAGAAGAAAATGATGAAGATATGGAACTAATAAGAGAAGAATTTTTATTACCTGAAGGCTTACTTGAAGAAATAGACATGTATTGAAACATTTATTAAAGAGCTGCGCACCAACGAGGTGCTACGCGCTCTATAATCAAATTTATTTAACTAAAAATATTCGTAAAATGCTAGCTAAAAATTTAATTAATATGAATATAATAAAAAATTTAAAAGTTACTATTGATTATTATAGAACTTAAGGACTATTAAACAAAATATTTGAGAATTTAAAATCTCATATATTTGACAAATATACCTTCTTGGTTTAGCATTTAGATAATAGAAAAAACAAAATAAAAATTGAATAACTGGAAATAAAAATATTAAAGGAAGTATTTAAAAATTGTATTTTTCTTAATTTAATTTCAGATAAAATTGAGTTAAGAATCTTTAGCATTAGCATAGAATATAAGCTAAAAGCTTTCTTCTTTATCCAAAACACTTATTCTTAATTTATTTTAACTTTATTTTCAAATATTATTTGCGAAATTTACATTGCCTATTTTCTGAATATTTACTTTAGTATTAAGAATAAAAATAGCTATAGCTATACTTAGCAAATAAGAATCTTTGTCAAATAATTTTAATATTTAAGTAAATTTTAGTAGGGTTGAGCATATAAAGCTAATAATAAGCATTAATGAGAAATTTATAAAGAGGATTAAAATTAGTTGCTAGAAACACTTCAATACATAACTCTTTAATTTTGATTAGAAAAGTGAAAGGTACATAACTTTAAAAATTATTGGTTTTCTTCCTGTTAATTTATATATGCTTAGCAAGCGTTATTTGGACATATGCTTTAAAATAATTGATTTAAGTCTTAAAAGTATAAAGAAGGTAATTATTGGATAAAAATAAAACTATTAAGTTTAATAAAAGAGAACCTCTTATTATATTAATTTCATTTATATCTTAATATTAAAAAATAAATAAATATTTATATTTTTTATTTGATAGAATAGATTTAGAACAAATTCTATGATAGTAGAGCAATAGAATTAAATAAAGAATCTAATTTTAAAAATTAAAATTATTTATAAGTTAATCATTCTTAAATAGATCTAATCATCTCAGCATATCTCATTCCAAATAAAACATTTAAATTCCAATTTAATTCAAAATTATTAGAAATATAAAAGCTAAGAAAGTAGAAAAGCACTTAATAGAAAGCACTTAAAATTTGTTAAAGAATTCTGAAAATGTGTGCTTACTACATGAGTTTATAAAGCCTATTAGTATTTTATTAAGTATATAAAGAAGTATAAATTGAATTAGTGACAAAAAATTATTAAAAATAGATAACTTTAGTAATTCTTTTCAATTAATTTAAAAAAGAAAAATTAAAAATTTCATAACTTTATCAATCATATATATTTTTTAAAACCCCCATAGTTGTTCGAAAGTGAACAACAAGGTCATCTTCATCAGAGGTTGGGAAGTTAAGTACCCATAATCGACTTTATGTCTTCCTCTGCTTTGGTTTGACCTCGAGACATAAGATTCTTAGACCACCGACACTGGCTTGGCTTAATTTATTTTTAATTCTGGAACGAAAATGAAATAATATTGCGAACTTCATCAGAGGTGGGGAATTTAAGTACCCATAATTGACACATGTCGTCCTCTGCTTTGGTGAGGCAATGAGACAAAATCCTGCCATGTCCTTGGACCTCCAGCAAGTATTAAAGATTACGAGTATTCTAAAATTATATCAGTATTGAACATTTTTATCAGTACTGAATAATTATACCAGTATTGAACAAGGGCTACCAGTATCTGATAATTTTATCAGTAACAAACATTCTTGTCAGTATGAAACATTTTTTTTTAAAGAACTGCGCACCAACGAGAGTGCTACGCGCTCTATAATCAAATTTATTTATTTATTTATTATTTATTTAATCAATATTGAGGAATTTGATTCCAATAATTATCAATATTTAAATATAAAATTTGGAATAAAATGACAACTAAGAGATATTTTTATTTTATCCTTAAAATTAATTTTTATGAAGTAGATGTGTATTTAGGTTATAACCAAAATATCAATGATTTAATTATTTTAGTGAAGCATTAATTTGTTTAAATTTAAGTTGGATAATGGAATAGCCTTACTTAATACTTTTATATTTATAAATTATTTTGGAATAAATAAGTGATCTTTATAGATATTTTATAAGATCCTTTAGTTAAAGAAAAAATAGATTCTAGATGGGAATGGCAGATTTAAGTTTTAATAATAAACCATTTATGAATATTTAAACTGAATTGGAAAAATTCGAAATTGTTAGTAATAATGTATATTATTTATGCTAAGTATAACAAATAAAAATATTAAATCCTTCTAATAATTTCATACAATTAAATTTGTGATTTTCGTATTTTTATCTCTATTATGCAAGTAATAAAACTTATTAAGATAAAATCTTCTAAATTTAAGTTGAATAGCAAAGAAAAACTTGAGATAAAGGAAAATAATATTATTAAAAGGTAAACAATTACCAATTATGTAGAATTTAGCTCAATCAACTATAAAATTTCTCAACTTTATATATTTTTAGTTATCATATTACATGAAACTGTAAACCTAGAATCTTTTTATTTAGACCACGTCAAAAGAATTTATTGCTAATAATAAACTTTGAATTAAAATAACTTAAGCATAATTTATTTTTATGAAACTAAGAGATTTTACTAAAAACATCAGGAGTCTTTTGAATAAACAAATCCAAATTAGTTTTTAGTTATACAAAGGAGTATTTAATGGTATTAGAAGCTCGTTTTTATTAAATTTATTCATCAATTCTAAAAGAAACATACTCAAGGTCTAATTTACACTAAGATTCCAAAATCTTCAAGAGACTTATTGAAAAATTAGCTATTATAAATCCAAATTAGCAATAATAATTAATTCAATAGGAGCTTACTTTATATATTCTTAACTAATTATTTAGCAATACCAAGTAGAAGTGAAAAATACACTAAATTCTAATAGAGAAGTGTTTGCTATTCTAAATACCTTAAATAGAAATAATTATGTAAATTAAGATGCTTAATAGGAATTAATCTAACTTAAATTTTATGTAGAAATAACTTTAGATAATTAATGTGTTCTTTATATTTATGAAAATTCTAAAAAATACTTCTATCAAGTTATCCTAAATTTTGGCCAAAAATTATATACATGACACTATACAATTTTTATAAATAAATAGCTTTATGATTTAATCATAGAAAATGCTTTAGAAGTTAGCCAGATTTTGTGTAAAAATAGCAGGTATTTTTGTCGCCGATTCTGAATATTCTAATTTATTTGTGGATTGAAAATGAAAAATATCTAAATATTTTAATAAGCGAAGCAATTTACCTCTTAATGATAAATTTTTAATTATTAAGTTTAAATAAAGGAAAAATGCTAATAATATACAATATAAGCTTCAATCTATTTATATAAGTTTAGTTAAGAACATTTAATAATTTAACGTAGAAGATCAATAAAAAGCAAAAAGTTTCTTCTTAAATTTCTAAATTTTATTAAAATACTTTAATATAAAATCTGATACCAATTCCACTATTCAACTATTTCCGAGTTTGCTTTTTGTTTGAGAATTCTTAAATAATTAAAATAAAAACTTAAAGATAAAATATCAGATTAAAATTATAGATAGCTAGGAATATATAAATATAGACAAATCATTTTAGTTTTAAACTGACTTAAATTAGAATTAAATGACTAATATATTGTTTAAGTAGTCATAAATAGTAAAAATTTACATTGCCTTTATATACAAATAATAAAGATTAATTATAATTGTGAAGATAGAGTGTTGAGTAAATTTAAATTATGACTTAATAGTGTCAAATGATTTATCTAAATATAGTATTATAAAACTTTATTTCATTTAAAACATAATTATTAATCATAATGTAAAAATAAAATAAATTATAAAATATTAAGCTATTATTATTTGCTTAATTAATGTTTCTAATCCCTTCTTTTTTTCATGCGTATTAAATAAGTGTATTTTGCCTAGTTTCTTTAATATGCAATATTTCATACTGTTTTGAGTATTTTTCTCATTATTATTAATTTTACTCTTTATCAAGGGAATCATATATAATAGTGATTAAATTCTAAGATTTAGCACATTGAAATAAATGTAATAGCCCTTTTAGGATATATTCTAACTAAATATAAAAATAGAATTTCTAATAATCTTTAATCATAAATTAATAAAAGTTAAATAAATAAAGCATAATTTAAAATCCAAACATACTTTAATAAAATCTTTAGTTATAATATAACTATTAAAACATTATAAACTTAATAGATCATTCATCAGCAGACTAAAATTCATAAATTGGAGATTTCTTATAACTTAATATTTTTAACTTATAGCAAACTTAATACTCATTAATAATCTATTATAGAGTTTTTTTAATACTTTGAAATTTTTTTCTTAATCCTCAGGTAATTTTGTCTAATTAATAGTTAAAACTTTAAATTATCTTTATCTACTTACTCTACTAAAATTGAATTCTATAAAGTTTTATTTTTATCTTTGTATCTATTATGTTTTTATCTTAATAATGTTTTATAAACTAAATTAATAATTGATAAAATCAGACTTATCAGCTAGGATTATAATTCTAAAAATTTAAATGTCTTAGTTGCTCATTTAGTATGAATTATTTGAAAATATAGATAATCTATTTAAAAAATTAAAAGTTATATTCATTTTATTTAAAATACTTCTTTAGAATCTAACTGCTTTAATCTCTACTTTTAACTTTTAATTTCATTTTATAAAATGTCAGTGAGAAAATTATTTTAGAATCATTGTAAATAATTCATTTAAAATTCCTCATAACTATCTATTTCTTTCTTGCTAAAACGATGCTACTAATGTTTAGATAAGCTTTGATTTTTTTAATTTGAACTGAAAGTTTGATAGTTAGAAATTATTTATTTATTCTTTGCTATCTTTTAGTTTTTTAGAGATAATTAAAAAAATTAAATTAAGAAGAATATGAGTCTTTATTGAACAATCGTGTTTTTACTTGCTTCTTATACATTCTTTTCTTGAATGCCTTGTATGCTGCTGAATAGCAACTGCAGCACATTCCTCTTGCAAAGACTAATTTATCAGGATGACCACATGTAATTACTTTTTCCATTTTGTTTTTTTAATAATAGCAGGTCTAACACAGTCCTTTTGCATAGTGCTTTTTATCTGTATGGACACATTTTGTTATTTCTTTTTTAATCTTAAGCTAAAATTAGATTTCACTGCCCGGATTTTAAGTAAGTTAATTGCCTAAGTTAAATTCTTCTGGTTCCTGAGGATTGAAAATTGAATTGAGAGGAGGGAGTTCTCTACTTTGAGGCCAATGATTGGAAAAAGAAGGAAAAGGAAATGATCCTAGCAAAGTAGGCATACCCTGTGAAATATAAAGATTATCTTTCTTCATTTCAGTAATTATAATAAATAATTATGATTTGCTTAAATAAGCCTTATATCAATTAAACAAAACTCTATTTAATTTATAAAACTATTAAACTAAATATAATAAATTAGCCTCATTACGTAGTAGCTATTATATATACATTTATTATAATTAAATTAAGCTGCTGATAAGAGCTATTGATATAGGGTTATTGAAATTATTTAAATTTCTTTAATGCTTTTCTTCAAATATTCTGATATTTATAATTTTTAATTATTTATTGCATAATAATTACTCAGTCTTATTAAGTCATTAGATTACTTATTTATTATTTACTTTATTTAAATCTTCTTTTATTCATAGGGTTTATTCTAATCTAGCCACTATGAATAGAAAATTTTTTATCAATTTTTCTATAATTAATTTAAATAAATATCAGATGACTTAAACAAATTTAGTAGATATTTAATAATTTGATTATCTATAAAGAAATAAATCAGTTTAAGTTAAAATTTCTTAATTAAACAAATTAAATATTAGATAATAAAAATTAAATTCTAGTTAATAAGCTTATTTTTTGATTTGTGCCATCTAAGTTGCTTCTTCTAAACTTAAATAAATTAACTTTTAAAATTATCAAAAAGTTAAATTAAAGTATTTCCTTTTGATTTTAAGATAGTTATTAGATGCTTTTCTTAAATTCTTTTAAATGTTTATTGCTGCTAATAAGTTTCTCTTTAAAAATAAAAAATTTAAATAAACTTGACTGTACCTTTTTTATTATTTTTCAGATTTTGTAAATATATATTTAATTTAATTATTAATTACATTTTTCTATCAACAAAAATTTAAAGTTTTTTCATTATTATTTAGAGTTGTATTACTATTTCTTTTCTACTTAGAATTTTTAATAAATATTGTCTATTAAGTAAATTTATTTTAAAATTTTAATTTTAATTTCAACTTTATTTTTATTTATTTCTTTTCTGTGCTTTAACTAAAAAATTGTAATTATGAATTTTTCTTATTTATGGCAATCCTTTGCGTGATATTGTTTTTTCTCTTCGACAATAAAATTTTTTATTTAATTTTATTAATAACTTATACTTGTATAGCTTTTTATAAGTTGTAAGCATTTTTACCAAATATAACTCAACAAGTCTATTGAGTAAAAATTATTATTTAATTTTTCTCTTTAGTATGTTCTATCATAATAAATTTATAACAAATTTTGTTTATTTTCTTTTTATGATTTTTATGATTTTTAGAATTTTGTTTTTTCTTTGTAAAAATTAATTTTTAATTTAAGAAAATAAATAATTAGCTATCTTTCTATTCTAAATTTATTCTTAAATTAATATTTATTATATAAATTTGGAAAATAATGTTTATTAAAACTCTTTTTAAGATTTATTGTATGTATTAAATGAAAACACATTAAATTAAAAAAATTAAATTAAATTTAGTGTAGAGGAAGTTATAATTCTTCATATATCTATTAAAGATACTCTCGATTATATATTACTCTATGAATTTTAACTAAGGTTTTTTAATTAATTCCTTTATTAAGAAAAAAGGAAACATCTATTAAAAGATTTACATCTAAAAATATAAAAATTTAAAATTAAAGTTTATAGAATTTGATTAAGAATATTAATTTAGATATTAGCAGTTAAACATAAATGATAATATAAAAATTAAATTTTATTGCAAGTAATAAACCCCTTAGCATTATACTAAAAGCTTAAATTATCATTATATAATCATTATCTATTTGTTATATCTATACCTATAATTCAAATATTTTAAGAAGTTTATTTCTTCAGATGTTTTTCTGTCATGATTCTGTCAAATTTATACAAATTTTACTAAATACGCTAATAATCTCTAATATTATAAATAAATAACTATATTTATTTCTAGTTAAAGCTATTGTAATTAATAAAATGGTTATAGATAATCTAATTGAAGATAATGTAAATTTAAGTATATAACTAGCCTTAATCTGATTAAATATCATTTAATACAAATCTGCTTTATTTTATATATTTTGATTATTTAATTTTATCATCATTATATTTAGCATATGTTGCTATGTCTAAAATAAGCAAAATGCTTATAAAAGTAAATAAATAATGATAGCTCTTTAAATATGCAATTGTATCTTTAAATTTAGTGTGTATAAAATAAAATCAAGAGATATACTAAAAGGAACATTAAGAGACAAAGCTGGCTAGATGATACTAACTTATTTTCTCTTCACTAAATAAACAGAAAATTGACTATTAATTATACTTAAAGCTACTATCATTAATCAATTATAATAGATATAAATTTCTGAGTAAGGGAAAATAAATATTATTAGAACATTAGTTAGACATTTTAAATTTTATCTATTTCATTTAAAATTATAATAAGGTAATTTGAGACACATTTATAGCAAAAGCTTTCCAAGTTAAGATAAAATTTACCAAAATAAATTAACTAAAGATCTTTCTGATATTTTATCTCCTAAATTTAAATATGATATCCTTAGTCATTATTATTAAACTTAATAAAATAGAATGTAATTAATAACCATCTTTATACTATATTTAAAAGAGAATCCAAGCTCTCTAAAATTAGGCATAATAAATGAAACAGATATCAAATTTAGGTTATCAAAAATATCGGAACATTAACTACTTTGAAAGAAAATTTAAACTATCAAATAAAGAATTAGATATTAGTTTAAAATAAAGCTCTAAAATTAATTATGTGAACTATATGGAAAAGTATCAATTTGAGTGATTTTTTATTTATTATTAATGATTTAATAATGTAAGCCTTTATGAAATTATTAATACACTTAATAAATTCTAGCATATGGCTCTAATTAATATGATATGAAATTTTAAAGCATACATATATAGAATTCATATTAATTAATAAAATAAGCTAAACCAAATATAAAGAATACTTTTGCTTAATTTAAGAAGAATGTTCAATACGACAAAAGGTAAATATATATTAAATAATCTAAAAGATATAATTAAAATACCATAAAATAATTTTATTTTAAAGCTTAATTAACAAAGAATAAATTATTTCTAACTATCAAACTTTCAGTTCAAATTAAAAAATTAAAGCTTATCTAAACATTAGTAGCATCGTTTTAGCAAGAAAGAAATAGATAGTTATGAGGAATTTTAAATGAATTATTTACAATGATTCTAAAATAATTTTCTCACTGACATTTTATAAAATGAAATTAAAAGTTAAAAGTAGAGATTAAAGCAGTTAGATTCTAAAGAAGTATTTTAAATAAAATGAATATAACTTTTAATTTTTTAAATAGATTATCTATATTTTCAAATAATTCATACTAAATGAGCAACTAAGACGTTTAAATTTTTAGAATTATAATCCTAGCTGATAAGTCTGATTTTATCAATTATTAATTTAGTTTATAAAACATTATTAAGATAAAAACATAATAGATACAAAGATAAAAATAAAACTTTATAGAATTCAATTTTAGTAGAGTAAGTAGATTAAGATAATTTAAAGTTTTAACTATTAATTAGATATTTATCCAATTATTATTTGCATAATGAACATATGAGAATAAGATCTAAATTATATTATTTAAGAGTCAAATTTCTATTATAATATATTTGGAGACAAAATTACCTGAGGGTCAAGAACAAAACTCTAAAGTATTAAAAAAACTCTATAATAGATTATTAATGAATATTAAGTTTGCTATAATTTAATAAATATTAAGTTATAAGAAATTTCCAATTTATGAATTTTAGTCTGCTGATGAATGATCTATTAAGTTTATAATGTTTTAATAGTTATATTATAACTAAATATTTTATTAAAGTTTGTTTGGATTTTAAATTATGCTTTATTTATTTAACTTTTATTAATTTATATGCAAAAATTACTCAAGTGAGTGAATATTAAAATATTTAATTTGAATACATTCTGAAAATATATATTAATAATTATTTTAGAGTACCAAATCTTCAAGTTTAGACTATCTTTTCACATTAAATTAGAGTAAAATTAATTATAGGTAAAAATATTCATCAAAGTATGAAATATTTTATATTTAATAAGTTAAACAAAAAACTAAGTTTATCTGATAAACATGATGAAAAGAGAGAAGATTAAGGAAAAATATAATAAGCAAACTAAAATTACATAAAAGACACTTTATGATTATTTTCTTAATACTTAATTTTTTATATTTCTATTTTAAATAAGATAAAGTTTGTTATACTACTAAATTTAGATAAATTGTATTATATTATTAATTTATACATTAAATTTACCCTGCAATAAATTCTAGTAATAATAATTAAGCTTTACTATTTTATAAATTTTTCTTAAGATGAGCTTTGATTATTTAAAATTATTTAAAAAATATTGAGTCACTTAATTTTTTAATTTAGTTATTTTAACCTAAATTACTTTTATATTCATTCTTTTTATCTATAATTTAAGTCTGATACTTTATCTTTTTTGTTAATGGAAATTTTTTAATTATTTTAAAATTCTCAAACATAAATCAAACTCGAGAAAAGTTTTAACAACTTTATTGGCATCCGATATAATATAAAATATTTTAATTAGTTTTATAAGCTTAAAAGTGATTTTTGATAACTTTAATGAATTGCTATATTAAATTTCTTAAGAAACTTAAATAATAGACTGAAACTTGTAATATTTTACTAAACTTAAAATATTAAGGGTTTTATCATAAAAAAATCTAAATTACTTAATTATTAAGAATATGTTTTACTTTTCCATGTTAAAATTATAAAGAAATTAGGATATTCAGAATTGATAGCCTTAATAAAATATTTATTTTTAATGCCAAAAAGGTTTTTTAACTTATTGCATTTCATATGATAAAATATGAAGATGCTTCTAATTTTTATAAAGCACATATTGATGGCCTAATGATTTTTTTAAATAAAATTTTATTTTGGATTAAATCCTAATATGTATATAAATGTTTATGTTTATTTATTTTTAAACACATATAGTAAAATAAAAGTTTATTTGTTTGGATTTTGCGCACTTTACTCTTCTCTTGGTTTTCTAAATAACTAAATTAGTTTAAGAATATTTTAGATAGGTTTCTTTCTATTGAATTAGCTATTATAATTAATTTTAATTTATACTAACGAAATTTTATAATTATTCTCTTAAGATTTTAGTATCTTTGTGCAAATTATACCTTAAATATTTTTTGTTTAGAGCTAATGAAAAAATAGGACTGTAAAAGATTTCTTTTCCATTTAAAATGGCTATATATAACTAATAACTAAATGAATTTATTTATTTAATAAATTTCTGAGACTTCTAGTCTGAATTTTAGGTTGATCATTATTAAATATTTTATAAAAGCAAGTTTAATTAATAATTCATTCTTAGTGATAAATTCTTTTGAATTAGGTTTAAATAAATGATTTTATTTTCTACAATTACACAAATGTAAAATCTAAAATATTTCAAAATGAAATTTGAATTATTTATAGTTGCTAGCCAAAGTTATATATAATTAATAGTTATACCTTTAAAAATATTATTTTTCTTTATTATTATATTTAAATTTAAGATATTCTATCTTAAATAAGTCTTATTGTTTACATAGTGAAGGTAAAAATATTAAATTATAAATTTAATTATAAGAAGATTGCTAGTGGATTTAAGAAATTCATTTGTTCTGTTTAGCATAAATTTATTTAGATTATTAATATAAATTTTTAGTTTTTCTAACTAGTTTCAAATATTCATGAATGATATACTCTTCAAATACTAAAGCCTGTCATTCCCATTACAAGCAATTTTTTAAACTAAAGCATTTTCTATAAATATATATGCAAATAACTTGATATATTCCAAAAGAATAACTTGATATAAAAGAACTAAATAAGTTTATTTATAATTATAAGTCTTAGATATAAATAAATCAATATTTTCTAAAATTATTAAACATACTAAAAGCATTGATATTATGATTATAATCTAAGCAATATCTATTTTATTAAATAAATAGCTTTGAATAAAAACAAAAATGTCTCTTAGTTATTAATTTACCTCAAATTTGATATTCTTTAAAGATTTTTTTAATTGGAATCTAATTCCTTAATATTGATTTATAAAATTATTTAATTTCTTCATTTTTTGATTTTTTGATTTAATGCTAATTGAAAAGAAATAATAAAGTTATCTATTTTGATGATTGCTTCATAAATTGAATTTATATCTCTTTATATAATTAATTTAAAAATGCTTAATATGTTTTCTAAACTCATGAAATATACATACATTTTCAGAATATTATCAATCAAAATTTTAAATTCTATCCTGTCAATTATTTTTCTAATAAATTTAAATTAAATTTGTAATCTAAATGTCTTATTTGAAGTAAATATGCTGAAATGAAAAGATCTAACAATAAAATTTAAATTTATAAAGTAAGTTTGACTCATTAAGCTTTATTCTCTTCATTTAAACTGGATAATTCTACTATCATAAAATTTATTTATTCTATCAACTAAGAATATAATCCTCAGCTTTTTTAATAATACTAATATATAATGTAAGACTAAATAATAAAATAAAGAGCTTCTATTATGAAACTTAATACTTTTATTATTTAGTTGAATATTGATTTGCACTAAGTTATTAAAATAAATGATTTAATTCAAAAATATACATCTCTGTATAATAACTTCTGAATATTTTATAAAATAACTGAAAGAAAATTTAATAATTTCTAAAGTTATGCACCTAAGATAATAAAATTTTAATTCTCCAATCTAAATGAAATTCTTACGCATTTAATATTTCTATTAATGAGTTTTTGTTTATTTTATAGATTGGTCTTTAAATATTTGTTATTAGTTTTATATATTAAAACTTTCTAAAATAAATTTAAATATATCTAGCAAAGATGCTTTATTTGTAAAATATAGCTAAAGCTTTTTTATTATTAATATCTAAGCAATTATTTATAAAAAGGTCATATAAGATTTGTATGCTAGAAATAAAGTTAACATTTATTTAGAAGTATTTTTATATTTATAATCAAACTTTCGCTAAGCTTTTATGCTTTTTAAGATGAAGGGATCTTTATTTATATTTTATCTGTATTTAATTTAAGAAAAAAGCAAACTAAAATTATTTGAGTAAAAGAAAAAATTGATAAAATAAATTAAAAGTTTAATAGCAGTTTTAAGAGTCCAACAATAATTATATTTAGTTATCTTTAAAAATATATTAATTTAAATTAATAGTTAATCATTTTATATAATAAAAGCAGAATCACATATGATTAATTATAATTAAAAAATACATCCTAGAAAATAAATAAAGAAGTCTCCAAAGATCATTTAAGCATTTCATAAATAAATAGAGTTTATTTAAACATTAAAATTTCTTAGGAAATTAAATCATTTAAAATTTTGCTATTTAAGAAACAACTCTTATAAAATAAACAGAGTGCCTAATTTATGATATGCAGGGAAAATCTTTTTGCAAACACATTTATTAGTAAGAGCAAAACTTTATTAATTTTATTTCGTACAATCTAATCTTTAAAATAGTTTATCTTATATAATTAAGTGGAACTAATTTTAATTATTTATTAAAAATATTTAATTTAAAGGTTTTTACTTTCTATAAATCAAATAAAAGGTATTTACTACAATTAAATTATTTATCATCAATATATTCAATCTCTGCTATGATATTTTTATATATTTTTATATCATGTTTTATTATCAAATCTTTTGGTTGATATTAGTTATATCGATCAAATTTAAAACTACTTTATTCTTAAATGAAATATTTCTTGGCTTTTTCGCTTAACTTTCATTGCGACCCTGTCTTAAAACTTAAAATATTGGTAATTTTGAATTAGATATAAATTAAATTAAAAGTATTAAGAAGATGTAAATAAATAGCTAGATTTTTTTATTTTTTATTATATAAAATGGATGTCGGCCGCGTCAGAAACACTAGTTGGTAATTTGGTGCAGTGTATACTGCATTGTGAGTAATTTTGCACTAGATGTCACCACGGGGAAGGGTGAATAAGCTCAGTTGAGACATGCCAAACTTATCCCGAGGGTTCTCTCTAGCAGTATGAAAGCTTGACTGACGGGTCTTCTATTTAATGACTTAATAACTAATTCTTATTTGGACCTTATCCAAGAAGACTGGAGCATTTGATTCAAGATTCGAGAATAATCTTTAAATAAGAAGATTCCCCATTTGGAGAAGCTGACATGACTCATTGGACTTCTAGAATTTTGACAAGAAACATGAGAACATTTTTCTTAATATTAAATATTAATATTGAAAGAGCTGCGTGCCAATGAGGTGCAATGCGCTCTATAATGATTTTTATTTATTATTTATTTATATTATATTTAAATTATTAAATTTATTGTAAAAATGAAATTAGATAGATCAAGTCATATTTTTAAGGGTATGCCAACTTTACTCGCAAATCCCTTTTCCGTCATTTTAGAGCAACTGGCCAAAGAAAAGGAATTTACCTCCACTTCAAAATAATTCTCCTTACGAGCCTAAAGCATTCAAATTATGCATATTGATTAATGTAAAAGCTGACAATTAATTTTAGCTGAGAGTTAAGAAGAAGATAACGAAATATATTCATACTACTAAAAAGAACTATGCCAAAATACGTGCTACTCTTGCTATTATCAAAATAACAAACAAGATAAAGCGATTATATGCGGGCATATGGACAGAGTAAAGTTTGCAAGAAGATCATGCTGTAATTGCTATTTAATTGCTTATAAATCATGAAAAAAAAGAAAAATAAATAAAGAGAATTGAGGGTATAAAAATGATTTATTTTATAAATAAAATTTATTTAAAATTCTTAAAAATACAGCCTTTTAATGATCTTCATGACTAAGCATCCTATTATACGTTTCTATTTTTAAATATGAATAATTATTAATCTAAATTAAAAAAATGAATAAATTAAATAATTTCGTTAAAAATATAATCTAAGTAAGTTTTTGATGCTAATTTACACTTAAATTGAATAAATTGTGAGTAAATATAACTTTTACTTGAGTTATTTAATAAAAGTAGTTTTAGTTAACATTTTTTATGAGTGTTATAAATATAAAATCTAGTGAATTTATAATTAGATAAATATTTAAATTATAATTCAATAATTTCATACAAAGTAAAGGACTTTTTTAATTTATCATTATTTTAATTAAATAAATAAATATTTACTATTCATTTTTAAATTAAATTAAGTTATATTACTTAAATAATTAAAAATACTAAAATGTGATGTGCTTAAAGCTATAAATTTTTACTCTGCTTACAATTTTAATGAAAAGGAACAATAGATAAGCAGATTCTAATAATGTTAAAGTATAGAATGTTAAGTTTCAAGGAAATTTGTTATTAGTAAGTTTTTAATCTAAATAAATAAGCAAATGAATATCTCTTATATCGTTAGAAAATTATTTGGTAATTCTCTTAATTCAATCATAATATTAAAATAATAGTTATTATTAAAATGTCAAGTACTATTGAATATAAAAGTAACAACTTATTTAATATAAGATATTGCATATATTTGTTAATAATCTGATTTATTAAAATGTTAGCGAATAATCAAAAATTAATTTAATTTTAAATAATAAAATTACTCTAAATTTTATTATTTAATGTGATAGTTTTAAGATAATTACTTTTAAAATAAATTAAATTTTAACTTTTTCTATAATATCATTTGAATCTTTTGCTGGTATTATAACTAAAATTATTTATTTATATTTATTAAAAATCAAGAAAAAGGAACGAATAAAAAATTAAAATACACTCAAAGAAAAATTTTATTTTATTTAAAGCTATTAAATTAAAACTTTAAAGATGTAAATTAATAATAAAACATTTCTTAAATGAATTTGGAAAAATAATGTAAGTTATCATTAAAATTAAATCCAAATAAAAATATAAAGTGTTTACTTGAATAATATAATAAATAAAAATAAATCTAATTTATATGCCAAAAACTATTAAAGAATGAAAGAATATATAAAGTTAAAATAACTAAAATAAACCTTCATTTTATAAATAAATTATATGTTTTAAGTAGTTTAAAATAGAAAATATAGCTTGATAATTAAAATTTTAATTAAAAAAATTAAATAATTATATTATATCATTCTTCAAAGATCCTTTTTTAATTTTAAATATTAAAATGGCTTCTAAGAAACAACAGAACTTTGAACAAAATATTTAAACAAGAAAATTCTATAAAAATAAAAAAGCGAAATAATTACAATGAGTGAAAGTGAGAAATATGATTGATATGACGAACATTATCCACTTGGAAATCCAGAACTAAAAAAACTTCCGACACAAACTCAAATAGAAATATTATCTAAGTCATTAAAAGAGTTTATGTTTAAAAATAGATACCTCACTGATAAAGTAGAAAAATTAGAAAAACTAATAACGTATTTACTTGAGAAACAATATTAATAATCATAAGAAATAGAAAACAAACTGGAGCAAAGAATTCTTTAAATTTAATAATAAATTCAGGTAACGCCATTTTCGTTTTAACAGAATTAATCAGATCCTATGGAAATAGAAAATGAAGCCTCAAATTAAAATAAACAGTAAACGTTTATTTAAAATAAGTAGTAAATTTAAATTAAATAAGTGTTACAGGAATAATAGTTTAATAGAAGAATAAAATGCTACGTCTGCAATAAATAACACCAATGAAAATACTGCTACTAACTAAGCGAAATTTAAAGAAAGAATAAATAAGATATTTTTAGAAAACTATTTAGAATATATCCAACATAAAGCGGAAAAATTTATAGAAAAAAATTCTTTAATTCAAATCTTAATCCTTGGATAAATAATTAAGAGCGCTATGTGCAAGATAAAACTATTCAGAATATTAAAGAATGGTGCACTAATGAAGTACTACACCGCCTAACTAAGTCTACTAGGAATTCAAAACAAACTAATGGAGACAAGCTGATAGAATAGGTCAGATGGCTGACTACTAAGGCTATAACAAAGCTTTTTAACTTTAACTTTTTTATAAATATTTCATATGCTTATAAATTAAAATAATAATTTCTTAATTAAAAATTTGCTTAAATAATTTTAAGAT
This sequence comes from Loxodes magnus, assembly GCA_946699065.1. Lineage (NCBI taxonomy): Eukaryota > Ciliophora > Karyorelictea > Loxodida > Loxodidae > Loxodes > Loxodes magnus. Next base: position 709,139 of record CAMPDV010000123.1, on the reverse strand, counting down.
AGTAATAATACATAATTTTATAAATTATTATTTAAATAATATGAGTAATATAATAATTAAAAGGCACTTATATTTAAATTAAAAATTATCTTGTATTTTTTTATAATTTAGACTATTTATGTAAATATACTCAAATATACTGAAAATAGATATTTATTTAATTTTTCTAAGATTCTTAAATTAAAAAATTTTAAGTCATAATTAGTTAAAAATAAAAAATTCTACCTTATTTGTGTAATTTCTATTTTTATTTTATTTTAGTAAGAAAAATTCGGCATAGTATAACTCTAAAAAAGCCAAACAAATTTAAAAAAAAAAATTTTTACATTTATTAAAGTAATAAGTAAGTTAAATTAAAAACTTGGGACTGTTAATAGTAAGCAAATCTTCTTCTACTAAGATAAATTTAAAGATGAATATCAAACATTAAAAATTAAATTCGTTATCTATATAAAAATAAAGCAATTTAGTATTATTTATCTAATAAGTTTATGAATAAATTCCTTTTATAGTTAAAGTTAAATTTCTATCTTAGATTATAAAATGATGAAATAAAAGCTTTTTATGCCCATGCTAGTTCCATATAATTTTATTAAGCTTAACTTTAATTATTTGTCTATAATTTCAACTTTAAATTGAATAATTCTTTATTAAAAATGAATCAAGAGTAGATGAATCAATAATCAATTAATTATTCCTAAATTATAAGCTAAAAAAATAGGAGATAAGCAGTTAAAATTAAACTATTTCATTCAAGTTCAAAATTAAAATACTAAGAAAATAAAAAAATCAACTAAAGTATGTTACCATAATTTAGAATAGGCCAAATGAATTTTTATATAATTAAATAATAATTTTTTTTAAATAAAAATAAAAGGAAAGTTTTAGCATAGGATGTTTTAAAAAATTAAAAAGTATTAATAAAATTTTTGATATAATATAAAAATAAATTCATTTAAAAAGTTAAAAATATTTAAGAATTTAAAAATTTGGCTTCAAATAATTTATTCTCTTAATAAATATTACTAATTATTTTTTAAATCTAAAAAACTAAAAACGGTTTTCATTTTATAAAATTTAAAATTGAGGAATATTATAAAAAAATTCTGAAGTTCTATTTTTATTTAAAAAAAAAATTAAGTTTATTATTCTTAGGGAAAGCTTTGCAGATATCTTCCATTTTCTCCTGCTCTCTCCTAAACTAAAGGATGTCGTAAGACTTCACTAGTCCTCCATCCTTGTCTCCTTCCCGAAATCCAATTGTCCTTCAGGTTCCTTCTCCCATTATTATAGTCGTTAGCTTTTGAGTTGTAGAATTTCTTTCTGTAAATTTATCCTGTCCTTGTTGGTCAAAAGCGAAATAGTTCTTCTAAAATTTTATTCTTATTAGTTCTTTCAATTTCTGGTTTCTTTCAGTAATTTATCCAGCAGTAGTTCCTTTAACATATGTAGCACCGGATTTTTCTCCGATAGAATTTAATCTACTTTGTTTCTTATTATTAGAATTCCGATTCTATTTCCATTGGGATACTTGATTACTAATCAAATTATTTTTAGATTATTACTTGTTATTATTCTTATTTTTCTTAAAGTTACTTTATTTAATATTCAAATTTAGAAAAATGAAATTGAAATATTTGAGAGACTTCGTTAAATTATTTATCAATTTATTCCAAATTATTATTCACGATTAGATTTTACTTAGTGATTCTTCTATAGAGGGGAATTATAGGTCTAATTATTCAATCAATTTTTCTAGCTTGTCTTCTAGTTTTTCTATCCTTTATCTTTGTAATTTTAATTCTTATTAGATATTTGATACTCTTTGCTGCACCGATTATATGTAAACTTTCTTCGATTATATTTCTTAGATTCATTGCAGTTCTTATTCAGTTAGGTTACATTATTATTCCTGCTTTTTAAATGAATCGAAAGAGTTCTATTTATTAGGTGCCATTTTTCAATCTTATAATAATAATAATAAATTAATTAATGTGGGTCTACCATTTTTAGGCTATCCACAGGTTAATGTTTTTTACATTTAAAATTTTTTAAGCTTCTTTTCTCCTTGTTTTGATTCAAAAATTCGGAACCTTCTTCTCTTAAATCTTGTGGTTACTGTCGAAGGCCGGAGCTGAGGCTCTTATAGAGTTCTCATTCTTATACAAATGAACAGTCTTGAGTAGTCTTCTATAATAAAAATCTTAGTTAAATTTTGTCTCAGCTCCTATCCAAGTTGTCGGCATAGAGAATAGGAGAGTTTCTGAGACACGAACTATAGAATAAGACTCGCTTGCTCTGATGTTGATTCTCAAACTTAGAACTAGCTTGAGACTCACCGTCCATATTTTAAATTATATTGCTATAAGAAGGATTTCCATTTGAGTAAAAATTAAAAATGATATTAACTCTTAAAAATTTAAAGTTAATTTTTTAATATTTAATTTAATTTTTATTATTTCTTTAAACTTTTCTTATTATGATTTAAATTATAAAGCTTAATTCTTTTTATTTAATTTAAATATCTAATAAAATAGTTAAAATAGTTAAAATAATTTTACAATGCTACTTTAATTTCTTAAAAAGTTTAATTTCGTTATAATTTAAAAACAATTTCTAATAACCTTAAGCATTTATTAAATTTAATTAAAAAACTTTATCTTTTCAAATATTATTATTCATATTCCTTTTTATTATAAATCTTTATTCATTTTAATAAACATTTCTTAATTAAATAAATTTTAATAATTAATCCTGTAAAAAAAAAATATGGTAGAAGGTTTAAAAAAGGGCTTCTATACCAGCTCTTTCTAAGCTTAAAAGGAAGAGAGGAATCAGGAAACCTAAATTTCTAAGCACCACACGTCATCTTCCGAAACCTAACCTTCTTCTTAAACCATATAGGAGCAAGTCTAAACAACACCCCCAGACAACCCTAGAAACACTAGCATGCAACAATATCGACTGAGGACCTTCCCAAGAAGCAAAAGATTAGTAACTTTCAGGCCTAGATTAGGACATTCAACCCCTACATGGACCTCGGAGATCTGAATAAAGAACAAATCTTAGGAATGACGAAGGAGGAAATGGCTAAGCTTATCTTAGCATTAATAGGAAAAAATAAAGATCTGGAAAAACAGATTGAAGAACTAGCTTAAGAACAGCAAGAGCATTTAGAAGATTAGGAAACCCATGCTCCTAGAAACTTAAACCAGGCTGCAATGAATATCAGAATTGACGAATTCGATAGGCAGCTGGAACAATTATACGAATCGAATGAAAATATTCATATCAAATTGGAAAAATTAGAGACAAGTGTAAAATAATAGGCTATACAATCTATCCCAATGGAGATCGAATAAGAGAATAATAAGCCAATTGAACAAAATAAAGAGAAATATTTTAGGAAAAAATGTTACATCTGCAGGAGAACAGACCACCTATGGAGACGATGCTGGAAGTGAAAGAAGATTTAATAGAAAATATGGAATGATCTAACCTAATTTTACCCAACCAGGAATGGAGAAATTTATAAGAAGAAAGCAAGCTATATGAAGAGACAACCATCCCGAAAACTTGACAGTGACGGGAGGAGAAGACCACCTAGAGATCAAGTTCCTATTGGTTGGATAGGGAAATAGGAAGCTCTTAAGTAGACGATCCTTCTTTAACACTTTAATTTAATTTAATTAATTAATTAATCCTGTAATTTCAACTTTATATATTTAAGGATTTAAATGGAATTACTATTATTATTTTTATCCCTCAAACAATTGAAATTATATCAATTTACAGTTGAGACTTGGCAGCAATATTGTAATATTACCAAGCTGGGAATCGAACCCTCCCAAATTAAACTTACTTACTAATAACTTTTATTCAACAACTTGCGTGAATGAACTAAAAATTATTATTCTTAGGTTTAATTTAAACTGATTTTACTCTTTTTTAATGTTAGGTCAATTTTAATAGAGAAATATCTAATAAACTTGTTCTAATAATATTTTCTAGAAATATGTTGGTTTAAAATCTAACGTAAACTTAGTTGAAAAAATATAAATTCATATTTAGAAATATAATAATATCATTTTAAATAAAAAATGGAGTAGAACATCCGTCTTTCAAAGAATTAAGAAAGAAAGCAAGAAAGAAAGAAAGCAAGCGACTACTGAGGAACTAAAAAAACAAAGACAGAATCGAGATTCTAGCTCGTCTTTAGAGGGAAAAGTAATGGTCGGCCTTACTGAATAAGTTAATCCTGGAATTCAAAATAATAAATTACTCTAAAATTAAATTGAACAAATTAATTCAAGCCTAAGCAAAAGAATTGAGATGCTAGAAAGAAAGATTTATCCAAAGAAGAAAGTTGAGAAGTAATATAAAAATTGTTGGTACTGTCAATATTAATATCACCTACTAAGACATTGCAAAGAATGAAGACTACTCAAGCCCAATGAAGAGCAAAGAACCTGAAGAAACTTAAATAAGCTTTGAATTACTGAATTCTGAGTTTATAAATAAAAATTACTCATAAGAAACTAAGAGATTCGTTTGTGGTAACACCCACTTATAAAAAAGGTCATGGAATACAACCACTAAAAAAAAAATTATCCGCTGATACCTGGTTTAAAACCCAGGGTACGCAAATATTTATTTTACATTTAGTTAAATAATAATAATAATAATATCATTTTAATACTTAAATTGAATTTTTTTTAAGTAAGAAAATTGGCAAGTAATAAAAAATAAACCAAGAAAAAAATAGAGTAATCTCTTTGTCTCTCGAAGATTTAATTTAGAAAATTAAGGATAAAAGTGGCGAATGAAATGAAGAAAAAAGTAATAGAAAAAGAGGAATCAAGTTTTTCATCAGAAGATAAAGTTATTATAGGAACTGCAGAGATAGGAAAACTTTTAAAAGAAATTGACCAAAAACTCTAAAATAACTAGACTAAATATAAAAATTAATCTAAAAATTTTAAGAAATAATTTACAACTAAGGCGGAAAAATCAGAGAAATAAAAAAAATATTGATAACAAAATAGTGAGTTATTAATATTACGTCATCAGTTAATCTAAATAACTTACTAAAAGAATATTAACTTTATGAGCAATCACAATCGATAGTTGTCAATAGCAAAATATGGTTAAAGAAAAGACTATACTAAATTGATTGAAAAAGAAAAGAAGACTATAAATTTACAAAAAAGAATATAGAAATTGAAAAAAAAGTGTGTTAGAAGCAAATCCTGGAAAAAAAATGCTGATATTGTCATTAGGCTTGCCATATTTTATGTCAGAGTTGAATCTAAAAATAACTAAAAATAAGAAAAGAGAAAATAACATAAAAGGTCATGAATAAACTTTGAATAACTGAAAATTGAATTTATAAATAGAAAATTTTATCTGAACTGAAGATAATTATAAATGGTAACATACCACATATAATTTGATATTCATCCACTTAAAAAATGGTAGTTAACACCCGGTTGAAAGCCCAGAGGAAGCTAGAACTTGAATTTTTAAGAATATTATTATGATTATTTAATAATAAATGAAATATTTCAAATAAAATTTTAAGTTTCTTGTTGATATTTATAAAATTTATTTTCAAATGTGAATTTCTAATTTTCAGAAAGCAGGTAAACACTTCTTTTAAATAAGATATGAATTAGTTAAAATTAATTAGAAATTAAGGATTATTTTTAAAATTTAAGTATAAAACTCAAAAAATAGATTTATATACCTTTAAAAATTTATTAGTGTGAAAATTAGATTAATGATTATTTTTAATTTTTAGTTTATAATTTAATAATACTCATATAAAATTCAGAATTTTTATATTATTGCATTTAATTTTTTGGGAAAAATAAAAATATTGAGAGATTTTAAGATATAATTTATTTAATTAAATTTAAATTGCTTAACAACAGTTGGATCGTTGTCGTTTAAAATAAGTTCTATAATTTGAAATTGCTTGATCATTAAAATCTTAATATTTTCTTATTCCTGATCTAATTTTTCCTGCTTTTATGCACACATAGTTCTTTTTCTTTCTATATATTTCTCCATTTCTGATACGATAAAGCTGTTCTCTCTTCTTCTTCTCTTGGATTCAATATCGTTTTTAAAATTCTAAAATTTCTGGAATTTCTTATATAGGTGTCATGTGTTATTACAAAAATACCATTGTTTCTGAATTTTTTACACGCTGTTTTGTTTACTGCTATTTTTGTATTTCTATGTCCATATTGTGCTCTAGTAAAGTTGTGTTGACTTTGGAAGTTTTTCTAGCTCTGTTGTCATTTTCAATCTGCTGATTTACTCTTAAATCTTTTATATATAGGAATTTTTTTAACAGAATTGGTCTCTCTGGGAGTTCCATAGTGCTTTAATTTCTCTTTCTTGGTTAGCCAGTTTAAGTTCGTTGAGTCTTCAAGTCTATTGGTTATTATTTCCGTAAGTTTCTCATTTTCCTTCCGAAGCTTCTTAACCTCTTCCTGGAGGTTTAACATCACCTTGATGAGTAATTCTATGCTCCCCTGTTCAGAGGGATTAAACTCCTAAACCTCCTGATATAGGGCGGACTTCGCCTATTTCCTATGTTGAAGTTAGTGTAGGCTAGTGATTATCAGAGGTCTACTTGTTTCCTGATTCTGTAGTTCTATACCAGGCACCAAGTTTCCTGGAGCGGAAAAGAATCCCTTTCTGAGATTCGATATATTTTTTAAAATATTTTTTCCAATTTATTTAATTTTAAGTTTTTCTTTCTTTATATATTTATTAGTAAAAATTATTATTTTTTATTTAACTCATATTTTTATTAAGGATAGCTACATTTAGAATCTTAAATACAAATCAATTATAAATTATTAATTAAAAATTATACTTAGATAGATTATTTTTGACTGTATTTAATAATTATATCAGCATCAATAATTATAATAATAAATTAATATATTAGGATAAAAATCATTTATTATCTTATTTACATTTCAAATTTTTGTTTCTATTAATATTAATTATAGTTTTATTAACTATTATACCCTTCAAATTCACTTTATACTAAAATATTTTAGCCTAAATTAATTTAAATTTAGAACTTCATTAAATAAAGAATAAACTATAAAAATAAAATATAAAGATTTAAATATTATTCCTTACTTAATTTATTTAATTCAAGCATTTTTAATAATTTAATTTGATATCTTTGATTTTAAAAATAGTCACTTAATTAAGGTAATAGTAAATATTAAAATATTTTAAAATAAACTATTAAAAATAAAGAAATTATTATAAGAATAATTAGTCTTAAGTTAAATCTCTTTAAAAATAGAAAATCTTTAATAAAGCTTTTATAAAACTTACTACGAAATAACTTTATTTAATTCTGATGCTATTGCAAAAAATGTATAAAATATATTACTACCTTTCTAACTACAAATTATATAATTTATTTCACAAATAAATAATTTAAAGCCTTATGACTAAAAACTCTTTTTCATAGAATTTTGCAAGAATATTTCGTTAAATTAAAACAAATTATTTTTATAAGATTCTATATCTTCGTATCTCATATTTAAAATTATTAAATTCTTTTTGATAGATTCTTTCAAAATTTATTTTTATAAATGATTTTTTTTCAATTATTTGATGTTTTATTTGATCTAATTTTAAGCTAAATGTTTTCATTTCGAGAATTGAATTGTAAAAATAAATTATTCAGATTTGATAAAATAAATCAAGTTTAAAAATTACTTTTTCTATGTTAATTAATTTTTATTTATTTAAAAATTTTAGAGCCTTTGCTCTTTTTAAAATCTAAAAATTCACATTTTATAAGTTCAATGAACTATCAAATAAAGAATGAAATAATGTTGAAGGACTAATTAAGTTAGAAAATAAACTATTAAATGAAAAATAATAACTATTATATAATCACTAAAATACTGCTAAGAGTAAGTTTCTCTATGTATAAATTTTAGATAGAATATTTTCTTTAAGAGCGAAGAACAAAAATCTTATTTTAAATTTTTATTATTTACTTACCATAATCTAAATCTTTATTTTAATAACTCTAAAATATAAATTAAATTATTAATTAAAGAATTTATTTAGCCTAGAAGTTATTTAGCCTTTAGAAAAAGATGTTCTTAATTATAAGCTGCTTAATACGTAAATTAATTTTTAATATTTGAAACTTAAAAATCGGTTATTTGCTCACTATGATCTTATTAATTTTAAGCCTACTAAAATTAAATTCATTTAAGAAGAAAAAGAGTCTTTATTGATCAAACTTGCTTTTGCTATTTCTTACTTCTTTGTTATCTTTTCTTGAATGCCTTGTATGCTGATGTATAACAACTACAACACATTCCTCTTGAAAAAAATGGTTTATCAGTATGACCACATGTTATTACTTTTTTCATTTTGTTTCTTTAATAATAGCAGGTTGAACACATTCCTTTTGCACAGTGCTTTTTATCTGTATGAATACAATTTGTTATCTATTTTTTAATCTTAAGTGAAAATTAGATTTCGCCGGACGGATTTTAAGCAAATTAATTGCCTAAATTAAATTCTTCTAATTCTTGAGGATTGGACATTGAATTGATAGGAGGGAGTTCTCTACTTTGAGGCCAAGGGCTGAAAAAAGAAGGAAAAGGAAATTATCCGAGCAAAGTAGGCATACCCTGTAAAACATAATTTTGATTATCTTTCTTCATTTCAGTAATTATAATAAATAATTATGATTTGCTTAAATAATCATTATGATAATTAAACTAACAATTAAACAAATAAATAAATTGATAGTTAACTAGTAAAATAATAATAGGTAAGCATAGCTATATTAATTAATAAAACAATCTAAATCAATAATTAATTATTTAGCTATCAAATCCATATATTATCTATTTATTTATAATTTACTTAAATTTACAATCCATTTAAGCTATTACATAATAAATAAAGACAATAAATACTGTATCTTCAATCCTCTTCATTTTAAGATAAGATAAAGTTGCAAATAAGCATTTCTTTGGATAAATAAAACTTTTATTATTTATTCAACTCTATCAACATTATTTGCTTGTTTAATTTATTAGAAGCATAATATATTTATTTAGTATATTATTTTAAATTTAATCCATTGGGTTATGCAATTTTTCAAAACTTATTATATTAATGATTTTATTTTTCATCATAACTTATTTACCTACATTTATTTAAAGATAGAAAATTCTGTGTTTCAAAGATTGAAAGAAGAATAGAGGTTGACTAAATTTTAAGTTTAATTTAGTTATTTAATTTAAATTTACTAATGTATTCTCAAACTTATCAGAGAGTAAATTATTAATTGATTCCTTTATTAAAATATGTTTCTTTGGGTAGGAACATTAATATCCTAAAATTCTCTTTGTTATAAGGTATTTTTTCTAAAATTTACTAATTTTTCTTAATGAAATTTCATATAATTTCAGTGATGCATCAGATTAAGTAATGAATAAATTAATAATACTCAATTTAGAAACTTTTAATTAATTTTGATTCATGTCTCATTTATATCTTTATTTTAGCAACTTGCACAATTTAATTGTTTTTTACAATTCTTTATTAAGAACATCTGTGAAATATTCTGATAAATTTCTAGTTTTCTTTCTTCATTTTTTATAATTATTTTATTAAATCTAAATTTGCTTCATGTAAATAAAAATTTTGGTATATGGATGCTTATTTTTTTTTATTTATATAGTTCTATGCATTTAGTTGATGAAGGATTATATTTTTATATTATAACAATATTTTAGTTATTTTTAAATATAAAAGCATGTCTAAATTATCTTAAAATTTAACTAAGATTTTTTATTTATACTTATATTTTTAAACCATTTTTCAATTTTTTTTCTTCTGCAAAAACATTAAAAAGTCTAAAGTTTTAGAAGGAAAGATACAGTGATATTTTAGTAAGCTTAATTAATAGTTTCTTAATTGTTTATTAATTTAATAAATTTATAAATGAATAGATTATCAATTTAAACTTAGGAAATAAAGAAATTAATTAATTTAAAATTATTTTTTAGTTGTATTGGCTAATATCTAAAATATTTACATTTATATACTGAGCTAAATAGACTTTTGCTTAGTTAAAATAATAGAATATATTTAAAAATTATTTACAGGCTTTTTTTATAGTTAATTGAATAAGCCATTACGCTTGCTTATTTTCATTTTATTCGAACAAATAAAAATAAAAATTGTTCAGCTATTTTAGTTTATTTCTCTAAGTTATCTAATACATATAATGAAAATTATTTCATAAAGTAATTCATCTCTTATGCTAAAATTAATACTTTTATCTCTCATTGAAGATTAAATTACACCAAAAATATAAAATCTTAGGTAATTAATTAAATAGTATGCATTTCAGTTCAAAAACATTTTCTAAAGGATTTATACATTTTCCAGGAGATAATTTTATAAATTTTAAGTTAACTAGCTAAAGCAATAAAATTTGATTTATTTAATTAAGTAAATAGTTTTATTTAGATATTTTCTAGAGTGAAGTTGATTATCTTTCATTAATATATGTTTATAAGCATCATAGCATATTAAATTATCTTATTGTATTTATTTTCTATCCAATCTAAATATTTTATAATAAGTTTATTCACCTAAAATTATATTAAGGAAAAATATTGCTATCACTCTCTTTACAATTAATGCTTATATTAATTGAAAACGAATCTGTCAAATTAAATTTCTAGCATAAGATAGTAGAGTAATAGTAATAATTATATTTAATAAGCAAGTTTAAGATTAATTATATAGTTATTTAATTTGAACCTACATATTTTAAACAAATTAGAGATTCTTAAACTTTTGCAGTATCAGCTTACAATAAAAAAATTAAATAATAACTAGATTAATTTAAAATATATCTAAGTTGATACAGAATTTAACCATTATAATAACTTAAAGGTTTTAAAAATAAAAGCTAAAAATTATTGCTTTAATAATTATTGTTTAGTAACCTTTGGCAAAATTAAAAAAATAGATGAGTTTGAATTTATGATGCATATGTTAATAAACTCTAAGAGATTTTTATAAATTAATCTATTAAATAAGATAAACTTTTATAAATAGAGAGGGATTTCGATTTTTAAATGAGTATTTATAAACATAATGTATAATTTAATACTTATAATCTGATAAAGAAGACTTGATCAATGTAAAAATAAAGATTTATTAGGAAAATTACTATTATGAGATAATGATGTATTTATAATTGATTTATGAATAAAACTCTTATTTAATCTTATTAGTTTCTCTTAATAGCTCTTTAATTAAATTTTAAATTAAATTAATAAATTCCTCAAATGTTTAAATGAATTATCATCATTACTATAATTATAAAACACTAAGAAAAGCCAATTAACAATATACCCAAAGATATTTAAATACCTTATTCTTTTATAAATTTAAAATTTAAGTAATAATTGATTAATTATTATCATTTATAATTGCATATACTAATATTTCTATCTCAAATTATTAAATTTACTTTTATATGTATAAACATTATTATCTTATAATTTATTAGACTTTATCTTTAAAGATTTATAGCTTATTAATTAAATTTAAGTGATTTACCCTTATCTATTTCAGCTTTAATAAAGGTTTGGCTTTCAACTAAATAAATATTTATAATCTATTACAAGATTCTCTAAAATTATGATTCAATTCTTCTATGCTCTAATATAAAAAAATATAATAAAATGTTTTAATATTTTTACTTTTTAATTTATAAATATTCTTTAGCTAGCATTTAAGTAAAGACTTTATTTTATATATTAATTTTATATTTAGATATAAATTTATTTCTAATATATATCTTCCATTCCTTAAACTATAATACATTTATTTATTTAATAAAGTTTTTTAAATTTTACCTTTTTGCTTTATAACTGATTTCATTTATATATGTACTTATATTTTTATTTTAGTACTTCTAACTTGGCTTATTTCTATTTTAGCCTTAAAATGATAATGGGTAAATTTTAAAGCATATATAATTAGTTAAATGATTATTTTATTTATTGCTTTAAATGTAATATAGCTCTATTTTATATTAAAAGCAATCAAATGCTTTGTTATATGTATAACTTAATTTAAGTTAAATTACTTAGAAGATGTAAATAAAATAGTTAGATACCTTTAATATTTATTTTAATGTTATATTTAAACTATTAGCTTTATTTTAACAATAAATTAAATAAGACAGTTCAACAAATAATCTTCAGGGGAAGCCAACTTTACTTGGTTCATTTCCTTTTCCTTCATTTTAGATCAACTGGTCAAAGAAAAGGAATTTGCCTCCACTTCTAAATGATACTTCTTTTACTTAACCTGAAGCATTCAATTTATGTATAAAAATTAATAATAAGGTTGATAATTAATTTTAGATAAGAGTTTAGAAGAAAGTTGCAAATTTTATTCATACTGATAAAAAACACTTTGCTAAAATATGTGCTACACTTGCCATTATCAATTTAACTAAAAGGATAAAGTTATCAAATGTGGGCACACGGATATAGTAGTTTTTGCGGAAACCTGTGCTGTAGCTACTATAAGGCACATAAAACTTATAAAAAAGAAAATGAAAGCAAGATAATTGAAGATTTAGATATTAATAACATTTTTTAGACTTCCTTGCTTTTAAAATTTTAGAATATTAAATAATTAAAATTTAAATCTGGCCAAAAAAACAATTTAGATTTTTCAATTTCTAAAAATAAAAATTTTTTTGATTGAAATATAAAACATTTAATATTAAAGAAAGTTGGCTATTAAATATTTTGATAATTATAATTTAATTTATTAATTTTATATATATATTATTAAATAGTTGTTCGAAGGTGACAACAAGTTCATCTTCATCAGAGGTTGGGGAAGTACCCATAATCGACTTTATGTCTTCCTCTGCTTTGGTGATGCAATGAGACACAATCCTGCCATATCCTTGGACCTCCAACAAGTAGAAAAGATTACGAGTATTCTAAAATTATATCAGTATTGAACATTTTTATCAGTACTGAATAATTATACCAGTATTGAACAAGGTTTATCAGTATCTGATAATTCTATCAGTAACAAACATTCTTGTCAGTATGAAACATTTTTAAAGAGCTGCGCACCAATGAGAGTGCTACGCGCTCTATAATCAAATTTATTTATTTATTTATTATTTAATAGCATTTATTTCTATAGATATAATAAGTAACTTATTTAAATAATCAAAAGTTAGATTTAAAAATGTATGATTGCATATAATTAATAATAGATAATTTTAAATATTTTTATTTCTAAAGATATAATAAATTATAAGCCTATGATTAATTTATAAATAAAATTGATAAAAAAGCAAATTTATTTAAGTTAAAAGAATAAAAATTACTTATTAGACAAGTATCAATTATATTTAGTTAAGCAATCTATCATTTAAAAATATTTTACCTTATTCAATGCTTTTCCTAAAGTTAATTAGGCAATTGTTTATAGTATTTTATTAATTTTTAATTTAATTTCTTAATAATATTTGAAAGCACAAAGAATAAATAATTAAAAAATATTAAGAATTATTAAGAATTATATTAATTAGAAACTAAGTTAAGAAGAAAAAGGAAAGGAAAATATTATATTATAAGTTTAAAAATAAATTAATTAGAAATAAATATATTAAAATATCTAAAACTACATTAAATATATAATCAGAGAGTCTTATCACATTATTTAATTAAAAACTAAAAAGCAATTTAAATATTCTTAAAACACTAATTAATTGAAAATTAATTAATAATTTTAGAGTATTTTAATATAAAAAATTAAAATTATAAATCAATCAATCAATTATTTATTTTTTTCTTTATACCAAATTTCATCGAAAATAGATGAAATATAGAAATTTCTTCGAAATTTAATTTAGAATAACTATAAACAAATAATTATTTATTAATCATTATTTAACTAAAGATTTACTAAATTAGATAAATTGGAAACTTAAATCCATTTAAAGCTAGAAATATATTATAATTTAATTGAATATGAGATAACAAGAAATAAATGTTATTAAAAAAGAGTAATAAGAAAATATTATTATATAAATAAAGGAATTATTTACATTTACTTTTAATTATAAATTATTAGCTCTATTATCATTAAATTTATCAAATATTCAGAATATTAAATAATAAAGTAAAAAAGTAATCTATTGAGATTAAGACTAATAAATGAAAAGAATGCTTATTATTTTAATTTTTATTTATATTTTTTAATATTTACCAAATTAATAAAGTTGATTTAATTAATTTATTTATAATTTTCATTTAAATTTTAATATATAAATTTGTGTCATTAAAATAAAAACGAAAAATCAAATTTATATTTAAGTTTGAATATGCAAGTTAGATTTCAATTATTGTTTTTAAGAATAAAGGATTTTTTATAAATAATATCTTTCAGTTTGAGTCATGAACAAGAAGCTATTTAATAAAGATACTAAAATCTATGAATAAAAATTTAGAAATTAGATATAACTTAAAATTATAATTTTTATCTTAGAAGAATTTAATCTATGATACCTAAAACTAAATAGCTTTAATAAATATGCTAAAATTTTTATTTATAAGAGAGCTGGAGTAAAACTATTATAAAAATTAAATAATCTTATAAGAATTGCTTAAATCACATTTTTATTATTTAGAGATGATGCTAGTAAATTTCTATTAGAAGGATTTAATTTCTTAAAGAAGAAGTTACAAAAGTATAAAAAATTAAGGAAAAATATTTTTATTTCAAATTTTAAAGATCTAAAGCATAAATATATAGTTAAATTAATATTAAATAAATTTAAAGCAAACAAAATTAAAATATTTTATATTAATAAATTAAGAGACTATGAAGGACTTTAAAAATTGAATGAATAAAAGATTTAATAAATTGATTTTTTATATATTAAATCTAATTATTTAAGTGTCATAGTGAAGAAAGCTTCGGAATCGAAAGAATCATTAGAATAGTGCTAAAATATATGGCAAAATAAATTTTATTTAAGTATTCAATGGTATTAAATATTAATTATGAAAAAAATTTATTTTTCTTATTTAAAATTAGTTATCTAATAGTTTTTATAAATTTTAAATTAATTATTTGATATGCAATTTTCAACTAACTAAAAGATTTAATAATAAAACTTAATTTCATTTTACCAAAAAATTTTATAATATATTTGACTATCTTTTAGCAATAAATTCATAACTTTTTTAATTTCTTACAATTTTCTAACTTTTCAGAAAATTAATTTTGCCTATTTAAAATGATTTTCAAATTTTATCAATTTACAAAAAATGTAAATAAAACTAAAATTAAAAATTTATTTATTTCTTAATTATTTCAAATACTTTTCTACATTTCTTTATAACTTTAAAATCTTTTAGTTAATAGTAATAGATTATTTTAAATCTATAATGTAGTTTGAAGGTTATTTATTATTAGAAATATAAAAGAAAATATTAAAATTATTTAAATTTATCAAAAATATAAGCAAAAAATGAATAAATCATAATTAGAAATAACACTAATTTTTCTAATTATTTTATATTTATTTGTTTATATTTAAAAATAATGCTTACCTTCTTTCCATAATTTTTAAAAAAATAGCTAAATTAGAATAGTTGAAATTATAGATAAATAATTTAAGTTAAGTTTAATAAATTATATGAAACTATCATGGATATAATAGCTTTTATTTTATCTAATTTATAATCAAGATAAAAATTAAATTTAGCATTAAAAGAGATGTTTTCATAAACTTATTAGATAAATAATATTAAATTGCTTTTTTTTATATATATAATGAATTTAATTTTTTAAAGTTAATATTTATCTTTAAAATTTTCTTAGTAGAAGAATGATTGTTTATTATTAATTACCCAAAATTTTTAATTTAACTTATTTTTACTTTAATAAATGTTAAATTTTATTTTCTTATTTTTATAAAGAAAAATGTTTAATTATAAGAGTTATACCAAACAGAATTTTCCTTACTAAAATAAAACTAAAATAGAAATTCCACAAATATGGAAAAAAATTTAGTTAGTTAAAACATTAAATTTTTTTGATTTAAGAAACTTAGAAAAAAAATTATATTCCAGTCCTATTTAAGTATATTTACTTAAATAATCTAAATTATAAAAAATTACAAGATAATTTTTTATTTAATATAAGTTTATTTTTTATTATGTTGATTATATTATTTAAGCAATTAATTAGAAAGTTATGTACGATATTTATATTAAAATATTTAATAAAAATTTTAATTAAGAAATTTTATTTTATAAGCATATAAAATATTTATATTAAAGTAGGTTATATAAATTTATTATTTAATTTTTATATAACTTATAAAAAAAAATTGATACTTTAAACGTAAATATTTAAAAATTAAAGACACATCATAGAAGAAATATATAATACAATTATTTTATTTTTTAAATTAATATTTTAATTTTTATTATCATATTATGTCTTTAGTTTTAAACTACTTAAAAGATATATTTTATTTATAAAATTAAGGCTTATATTATTTATTTTAAACTTTATAAATTTCTTTCAATTTTTAATAATATTTCCATATAATTTTGATTTTACATTTATTTATTATACTATTAATAGTAATTTTATATTTGGTATGTAGCTTTTATTTTAATAGTAGTTTACTTTACTTTTAAGTAATTAATTTTCCAATCTCTTTTAAGAGATTGCTTATAAATTTTTTAATATCTCTAGGATTTTTAATTAATAACTTTAAATAAAATTATCATTTTCTAAACATATTAATTATTTAATTCGTTCTTTTTTCATTATTTTTTTAAAATAAGTTTAAAATAAATATTTTGCTATTATAATGAGAAAAATGATAAAATGGATATTAGATAGAAGATTTAAAATTTAATTAATATTACATTATTTTAAAACTAGCATATTAAATAACAAATTTAATGTAGCTTTCATTTAAAATTAAATTAACTTAGATTATTCTAACATTTTTATAAATCAAATTATTAGCGAATATATACAATATCTTATATTTAAATTATTTGTTATTTTTTATATCATTAGTATCTGACATTTTAATAATAATAACTATTGTAACGTTATGATTTAATTAAGAAAACTGTCAAATTATTTTCTTAATTATGTAAGAGATATTAGTTTTTTATTTATTTAGTCTAAAAGATTGCTAATGACAAACTTTCCTAAATATTTAATATTCTATACTTTAACTTTTTATAAGAACCTATTATCTAGCATTCCTTTGGTTTAAAATTGAAAAATAAATAAAAATTATGGCTTAAGCGCGTTAGATTTTAGTATATTTTATTATTTAAGCAATATAATTTAATTATAAAGAGAATAATAAAATATTTGTTTATTTAATTTAAACAATAATAAATTTTAATTAAATCAAGTCTTTTGCTTCGTATGTAATTATTGAATTATAATTTAAATATTTAATTTATTATATTATTATATATATAAAATGGCTTCTAAGAAATAACAGAACTCTGAACAAAACATTTAAACAGGAAAATTCTCTAAAAAATAAAAAAACGAAATAATTACAATGAGTGAAAGTGAGAAATATGATTGATATGACGAACATTATCCATTTGGAAATCCAGAATTAAAAAAACTTCCGACACAAAATCAAATAGAAATATTATCTAAGTCATTAAAAGAATTTATGTTTAAAAATAGATACCTCACTGATAAAGTAGAAAAATTAGAAAAACTAATAACGACTTTACTTGAGAAACAATATTAATAATCATAAGAAATAGAAATTAAACTGGAGCAAAGAATTCTTTAAATTCAATAATAAATTCAGGTAACGCCATTTTCGTTTTAACAGAATTAATCAGATCCTATGGAAATAGAAAATGAAGCCTCAAATTAAAATAAACAGTAAACGTTTATTTAAAATAAGTAGTAAATTTAAATTAAATAAGTGTTACAGGAATAATAGTTTAATAGAAGAATAAAATGCTACGTGTGCAATAAATAACACCAATGAAAATACTGCTACTAACTAAGCGAAATTTAAAGAAAGAATAAATAAGATATTTTTAGAAAACTATTTAGAATATATCCAACATAAAGCGGTTAAATTTATAGAAAAAAATTCTTTAATTCAAATCTTAATCCTTGGATAAATAATTAGGAACGCAAAGTGAAAGATCAAAACTATTCCGAATATTAAAGGATGGTGCACTAATGAAATGCTACACCGACTAACTAAACCTAGTAGGAATTCAAGACAAACTAATGGAGACAAGCTGATAGAATAGGTCAGATGGCTGACTACTAAGGCTTTAACAAAGCTTTTTAACTTTTAACTTTTTTTTTATAAGTTCACCAGATTTAATATTTATAATATTCACAAAAATCTTCTAAACTAAAATTTCTTTTTAAATAACTAAAATTAACCATTTATTTACTCGCAATTTGTACTATTTTAAAGTAGCATCAAAGCTCACTCAGATTATATTCTTATGAATTTATTTAATCTATTCATTTTTTAATTTAGATTAATATTTATTCAAATTAAAAGTAAGGAAACGTTCAATAGGGGAAAGTTTAGTTAAGAAGATTATAAATATAGTTGTATTTTAAGAATTTAAAATACATTCTATTTGTAAAATAAATAACTTTTATATTTTCAATTATCTTGATTTATTTTTATTTTCGTATATGCTTTATAAGCCATTAAATAGCACTATAGCACATATTTCTTGCAAAAGGTATTCTATCCGTATGTCCGCATCTAATTCCTTTATCTTGTTTTTTATTTTGATAATAGCAAGTGCAGCACATATTTTTTTGCATAGTATTTTTTATCAGCACGAATAAATTTCGTTATTTTCTTCTTAACTCTTAACTAAAATTAATTATCAGCTTTGACATTAATCGATATGCATAAATTGAATGATTCGGGTTCAGTAGAAGGAGCATTATTTTGAAGTGAAGGTAAATTCCTTTTCTATGGCCAGTTGCTATAAAATGACGGGAAAGGGAATTAGCTTAGTAAAGTGGTCTACCCTAAAAAATATGACTTGAACTGTCTTATTTAATTTTTACAATAAACTTAATAATTGAAATCTAATATAAATAATGAAAAATAAATAAGTCTAGCTATCTATTTACATCATTTTAATACTTTTTATTTAGATTAATTTATATCTAATTCAAAATTATCAATATTTCAAGTTTTAAGATAAAGTTGCAATGAAAGTTAGGAAAATATTAAGAAATATTTCATTTAAGAATAAATTAAATTTAGATTTGATTGATATAACTAAATACCAAGCAAAGGGTTTTATAATAAAACATGATATAAAAATACATAAAAATATAATAACAAGCATTTAATATATTGATAATAAATAATTAAATTGTATTATATTAAACTATTTTTATTTGATTTATAGAAAGTAAAATACCTTTAACTAAATATTTTTATTAAATAATTAAAATTAGTTAAACTTAATTATATAAGATAAATAATTCTAAAGGCTGTATTATAAAATTAAAGATATTTGTTCTAACTAATAAATGTGTATGCAAAAGTCTTTCATCTTTATTCCATCAGTTATTAAGAACTCCTTTTGATTTTATAAGAGCTTGCTAGGTAGGTTTAGAATAAGCTTTTTTAGAAGACTTTAATAATAAACATTCAACAATAAATTTATAAAATATACAAAATAATTAATTAATGGAAATATCTAGATACATTAGAATTTAATCTAGATTGATGTATTAGAGTATTACTGATTTAGGTGCATAGCTTTAAAAATTATTAAACAAATAGGGTGGAAAGCCCTTTCCTTAGGATGCTACTTGGAGGCCTAGCAAGTCAACTGAAAATGAGCGCAGACAGAGGATAAATATTAGAAAGAGAAACTAATAGGAAGAAACTTCTAGAAGGAAGATTTGACAAGTGGAGAACTCTGAATTTCAGGAGAAAACCTTCTTCATCATAGGTCGGGGAAAAGATATACCCGTAATTGCATATTGCATCCTATGCTTTGGAAGGTTAAATTGCATGCTTGCACTGCAGAAAGAGAAAACAAGGATAGAGACTTATTATATTTTATTTTTCGACATTAAATAAAATTAATTTAAAGAGTTGCACAACAATGAGAGCGCTACGCGCTCTATAATCCAATTGATTGATTTATTGATTTATTGATTTAAATTTTCTTTCAGTTAATTTATAAAATATTCAGAAGACATTATTCAGAACTGAGATATAAAGTTTTGATTTAAATCATTTACTTTTAATAATTTAGTGTAGATTAATATTCAACTAAATAACAAAGCTATTAAGTTTAATAATAGAGACTCTTTATTTTATACTTTAGTCTTACATTACATATTAGTATTATTAAAAACTAAGGATTTATATTTTTAGTTGATAGAATAAAATAAGAAAAAAAATATCTTAATGATAGCAGAACTATTAAATCTAAATAAAGAGTATAAAGTTTAATAAATAAAATTAACTTTATAAATTAATAATTTTTTTAGATCTTTTCATCTCAGCATGTTCTACTTTAAATATGTGATTTAGATTAAAAAATTTAATTTAAATTTATAAAAAAATGTAAAAATTAAGAAAGTAGAAAAATAATTGACAAAGTAGATTAAAAAAAATTTTATCGATAATATTCTGAAAATATATATATACTTAATGAGTCTAGAAAACATATTGAGCATTTTTAAAATTAATTATATAAAGAGTTATAGGTATAATTGATGATGCAATCATTAAAAATAGATAACTTTATTATTTTTTTCAATTAGCATTAAAGCAAAAGACGAAGAAATTAAATAATTTTATAAATCAATAATAAGGAATTAGATTCTAATAAAAAAAATCTTTAAAGAATATCAAACCTGGGATAAATTAATAACTATGAGACATTTTTTTTTAATATTCAAAACTATTATTTTATAAAATAGATGTTGCTTAGATTATAATCATAATATCAATGATTTTAGTATGTCTAGTAATTTTAGAAAATATTAATTTATTTATATCTAAGAATTAAAATTATAAATACACTTATTTAAATCTTTTATATCAAGTTATTTCATAGATATTTATAAAAAATGCTTTAGTTAAAAAAGAAATACATTTAATGGGAATGGCAGATTTTAGTATTTGAATAATATACCATTCATGAATATTTAAAACTAGTTAGAAAAACCAAAAATTTAAATTAATATTGTATATCAATTTATGCTAAACAGAACAAATTAAATTTTAAAATCTGCTATCAATCTTCCTATAATTTAATTTATGGTTTTCATATTTTTACCTTTATTGTGCAAGCAATAAGACTTATTTAAGATAGAATAGCAAAGAAAAATAATATTTTTAAAGGTATAACTATTAATTATATATAACTTTGGCTAGCAACTATAAATAATTCAAATTTCATTTTGAAATATTTTAGATTTTACATTTGTGTAATTGTAGAAAATAAAATCATTTATTTAAGCCAAATTCAAAATAATTTATCACTAAGCATGAATTATTAATTAAACTTGCTTTTATAAAATATTTAATAATGATCAAATCTAAAATTCAGACTAAAAGTCTCAGAAATTTATTAAATAAATAAATTCATTTAGTTATTAGTTATATATAGCCATTTTAAATGGAAAAGAAATCTTTTACAGTCCTATTTTTCATTAACTCTAAATAAAACACATTCAAGGTCTAATTTGGACAAAGATACTAAAATCTTAAAGTGAATAATTATAAAATTTCGCTAGTAAAAATTAAAATTAATTATAATAGCTAACTCAATAGAAAGAAACCTATCTAAAATATTCTTAAACAAATTTAGTTATTTAGAAAACCAAGAGAAGAGTAAAGTGCGCAAAATTAAAACAAATAAACTTTTATTTTACTATATGTGTTTAAAAAAAGTTTAGATACATATTAGGATTTACCCAAAATAAAATTTTATTTAAAAAATCATTAGATATGCTTTATAAAATTAGAAGCATTTAGATAAAAAAATTTAAAGAAAATTTAATAATTCTAGCTTTAAGAGTAAATTTCTTTATAAGACACTATAAAAATTTAAAGAAATTAATAATCTATAAAAAATCTATCACTTTCATTTTTATCATATGAAATGCTATGAGAAGTTAAAAAAACCTTTTCGGCATTAAAAACAAATATTTTATTAAGGTTATAAATTCTATATACTAATTTCTTTATAGATTGATCATGAAAATTTTAAAATTCTTAATAAATTAAATAATTTAGATATTCTTATGATAAAATCCTTAATATTTTAAGTTTAATAAAATAATAGCTTCACTCTACTTATTTAAGTTTCTTATGAAAATTAAAAACTTAATATATCAGTTCATTAAAGTAATAAAAAATCATTTTTAAGCTTATAAAAACTAAATAAAATTATTTATATTATATCGGATGCCAATAAAGTTGTTCAAACTATTCTCGAGTTTGCTTTATGTTTGAGAATTTTAAAATAATAAAAAATTTCCATTAATAAAAAAGATAAAATATCAGACTTAAATTATAGATAAAAAGAATGAAAAATATAAAAAGTTATTTAAGTTAAAATAACTTAAATATAGGATTAAGTCAATCAATATTTTTTAAATAATGTTAAATAATCAAAACTCATCTTAAGATAAATTTATAAAATAGTAAAGTTTAATTACTCCTGCTAAATTGATTGCCGAGTAAATTTTTAGTATAATTTAATAATACCATACAATTTATCTAAATTTAGTAGTATAATAAGCTAGGTCTTATTTAAAAGAGAAATATAAAAATAAAGTATTTAAAAATAATCATAAAGTATCTTTTAAACAATTTGAGTTTGCTTAATATATTTTTCTTTAATCTTCTCTCTTTTTATCATGCTTTCCAAACAAACTTAATTTTAGTTTAACTTATTAAATGTACAATGTTTTAAACTTTGATGAATATTTTTTCATTATATAATTTATTTTACTCTAATTTAAAAAATGTTGAAAAGATGACTAAAATTAAAGATTTGGCACTCTAAAATAATTATTAATATATTTTAAGGATGTATTCAAATTAAATAGTATTTATTTTCACTCACTTGAGTTGTCAACATATATAAATAAATAAAAATTAAGCAAGCAAATAATAATTTGAAATTTAAATCAAGCTTAATAAAATTTTAAATAAGCATAATTTAGAATCTGATTGCCTTAATTCTACTTTTAAATTTCAATTTAATTTAATTTCATTTTATAAAATGGCAGTTAAATCTTCTTTATAGAAATTGAAATAAATAATTAATTTAAAATTCCTCATACTATCTATTTCTTTCTTGTTAAAATATCGATGCTACTAATATTTAGATAAGCTTTATTTTTTTTAATTTGAACTGAAAGTTTGATAGTTAGAAATTAATAATTTATTCTTCGTTATCTTTTAGTTTTTTAGAGATAATAAAAAAAATTAAGCAAAATATGAGTCTTAAAAACAATCAGGCTTTTACTTGCTTCGTATTCTATCTTTTTTTGAATGCCTTGTATGCTGATGAATAGCAATTGCAACACATTCCTCTTGAAAAAACTGTCTTATCAGTGTGACCACATGTAATTACTTTTTCCATTTTGTTTTTTTAATAGTAGCAGGTTGAGCACATTCCTTTCGCATAGTGCTTTTTATCTTTATGAGCACACTTTGTTATTCTTTTCGAAATTCTGAGCTAAAATGGTACTTTGCCAGATGGATTTTAGGCAATTAAATTACCTAAATTAAATTATTCGGGTTCTCGAGGATTGGGCAATGAATTGAGAGGAGGAAGTTCTCTGCTTTGAGGCCAGGGACTGGAAAAAGATGGAAAAGGAAAGTATCCGAGCAAAGTAGGCATACCCTGTAAAACATTAATTTGACTATCTTTCTTCATTTCAGTAATTATAATAAATAATTATGACTTGCTTAAATAAGCATTATATCAATTAAACTAACAATTAAACAAAACTTTATTTAATTAAGAAATATTAAAATGAATTATAATAAATTAGTCTCATACTTTAGATACCTTTTATTAAGTATGCATTTGTTATAATTAACTTAAGCTGTTGATATAGAGCTATTGATATCGAGTTATTGAAATTTTTTAAAATTCCTTTAATGCTTTTATTCAAATATTGTCTTATTTATAATTTTAAATTATTTTTTTAAATTGTTTGCTAAATACTCAGTCTTATTAAATCAATAGATAACTTATTTATAACTTTTTTTATTTTTTATTTAAGCCTGAATTTTTTTTCGTAATGCTGATTCCACTTTAAAATTTAAATCATAATGATTACGAGATCTTTTATAGTTCCTTCCAAAATAATTTAAATAAATAAGGCGACCTAAACAAATTTCGTAGATATTAAAGAATTTGGTTTATTTATAAAGAAATAAATTAGTTTAAGTGAACATTTCTTAATTAAATTTAATGCATTTATATATTTATTAAAATTTAATTTCTTTTTATGTACTGATTCTTTGAATTTGTGCTTTCTAAGTTGATTCTTCTAAACAGAAATAAATTAACTCTTAAAAAATACCTAAAAACTTAAATTAAAATATATCATTCCAATTTTAAGATAATTGATAAAACTTTTCTTAAATTCTTTGTCATTTTCGATTTTGCTGATAAGTTTCTCATTTCTCTTAAAAAAAGTTAAATAAGTTTGACTTTACCATTTCTATTTTAAGATCTTGAAATGCATATCGCATTTAATTATTCTTATTTAAATTACAGTTTTAATATCACAAAAATTTAAAGTTCTTTCATTATTATTTAAAGCTGTATTATTATTTCTTTTCTACCTAGAATTTTTAATAAATATTGTCTATTAAGTATCTTTATTTTATAATTTTAATTACATCTTTTATTCATTTATTTTCTGTGCTTTAACCAAAAAAGTTGTATTTATGGGTTTTTCTGATTTATAGCAATCCTTTGCGTGATATGATTTTTTTTCTTCGACAATCTAATAAAAAAATTTAAATTTTTTATTTAAATTTATAAGTAACTTATACTTATATAATTTTATATAAGTTTCAAGCATTTTTACCTAACATTTCTCAGCGAGTTTATTGAGTAAAATGATTATTTAGTTTTTCTCTTTTTGGTGTTCTATCATAATAAATTTATAACAAATTTTGCTCATTTTCTTTTATGATTTTTAGACTATGCTTTTTCTTGGTAAAAAATTAATTTTTAATTAAAACAAATTATTTACTATATTTTTATTATAAATTTGTGCTTAAATTTTGTTTATTATATAACTTTGGAAAATAATGCTTATGATAACTCTTTTTAAGAATTATTGTATGTATTAAATGAAAACACATTAAATTTAAAAAAGTAAATTAAATTTAGTTTAGAGGATTTTATAATTCTTCATATATCTATTAAAAATACTCTCGATTATATATTACTCTATGAATTTTAACTAAGGTTTTTAATTAATTCTTTTATTAAAAAAAAAGGAATCATTTATTTAAAGATTTACATCTAAAAATATCATAACTTTTCATATAATGCTTGTAGGATTTGATCAAGAATATTGATTTAGATATAAACAGTTAAACATAAAAGATAATATAAAAATTAAATTTTATTGCAAGTTATATAATCATTATCTATTTTATTATATCTACGCTATAATTCAAATATTTCAAGAAGTTTATTTCTTCAGATGTTTTTGTCAAGATCTCTTAAAATTATACGAATTTTACTAAATAAGCTAATAAACTCTAATATTATAAACAAATAATTATATTTATTTAAGTTTTGTTTAGGTTCTAATTTTTAAGCCTTATAAATTTTTAATTTAAAGCACTAAGTTTATTTTATTAATAATGATATACAAGGATTTTTCTTATCTACCTTTAAAAAGATTTAAATTTAAATTTTTAGTAGTGAAATAATAATTTCTAGTTAAAGCTATTGTAATTAAATAGATCAGCTATAAATAATTTATATAAGTATAGCTTATAAAATAAACTAGATTTGTTGATAAATGATTCTAAAATAGATATAGTCCTTATACACTAAGCTATCTTTATTACTATATTGGAGTTATTTATAACTGATATATTCATTGCTATTACTTTTACTAGAATTTATTATTTCCCTCTAAATCACTTTATAAGGAATAACTATAAAACACTAAAGCAATAATGAAAAAACTCAAAATTTTTGTTAGAAAAGTGTTCTTTAATGAATAATAATTAATATTATAAATATTTGCAAGATAGGAAAATAATAAAAAAGGCAGAGTCAAGCCTTTTCTTTTTAAAGATGAAGAGAAACTTATCAACAACAATAAACATTTGAAAGAATTCAAAGTATTTAATACTTATCTAAAATCAGAAGGAAATACTTTAATTAAATTTTGGATAATTTTAAAAGCTAATTTATTTTAAGTTTAGAAGAAGCAACTTAGATGGCTCAAATCCAAAAATAAGTTTATCAACTAGAAATTAATTTTTATTATCTATATAATTTTATTTAATTAATAAATTTTCACCTAAACAGATTTATTTCTTTATAAATAATCTAATTATATAATATCTACAAAATTTGTTTAGGTCGCCTTATTTATTTAAAATTAATTATGAAAAATCGATAAAAATTTTTATATTTATAGTGGTTTAACTTTTAGATTAGAGCCACCTCTACGAATAAAAGAATTTAGATTTAAATAAAAAAGCTAGAAATAAGTTATTTAATGATTTAGCAAGACTGAGCAATTATTATGCAATAAATATTTGAATTTATAAATAAGACAATATTTGAATAAAAGCATTAAAGGAATTTTAAAAAATTTCAATAACTCGATATCAATAGCTCTATATCAACAGCTTAAGTTAATTATAACAAATGCATACTTAATAAAAGGTATCTAAAGTATGAGACTAATTTATTATAATTCATTTTAATATTTCTTAATTAAATAAAGTTTTGTTTAATTGTTAGTTTAATTGATATAATGCTTATTTAAGCAAGTCATAATTATTTATTATAATTACTGAAATGAAGAAAGATAGTCAAATTAATGTTTTACAGGGTATGCCTACTTTGCTCGGATACTTTCCTTTTCCATCTTTTTCCAGTCCCTGGCCTCAAAGCAGAGAACTCCCTCCTCTCAATTCATTGCTCAATCCTCGAGAACCCGAATAATTTAATTTAGGTAATTTAATTGCCTAAAATCCATCTGGCAAAGTACCATTTTAGCTCAGAATTTCGAAAAGAATAACAAAGTGTGCTCATAAAGATAAAAAGCACTATGCGAAAGGAATGTGCTCAACCTGCTACTATTAAAAAAACAAAATGGAAAAAGTAATTACATGTGGTCACACTGATAAGACAGTTTTTTCAAGAGGAATGTGTTGCAATTGCTATTCATCAGCATACAAGGCATTCAAAAAAAGATAGAATACGAAGCAAGTAAAAGCCTGATTGTTTTTAAGACTCATATTTTGCTTAATTTTTTTTATTATCTCTAAAAAACTAAAAGATAACGAAGAATAAATTATTAATTTCTAACTATCAAACTTTCAGTTAAAATTAAAAAAAATAAAAGCTTATCTAAATATTAGTAGCATCGATATTTTAACAAGAAAGAAATAGATAGTATGAGGAATTTTAAATTAATTATTTATTTCAATTTCTATAAAGAAGATTTAGCAGCCATTTTTAAAATGAAATTAAAAATTGAAAGAAGAGATTAAAGTCAGTTAGATTCTAAAGAGTTTTTTCTTTAAATAAAATAAAATTGTATTTTGGGAGTTTTAAATATATTATTTATGTTTGCAAATATTTCTTTAGAATCGGCGACTAAAGCATTTAAATTTTGAAAGCATTTTCCATGTTAAAAAGTCTGATATTTATCTATTGCTTATTTAGTTGAAAAACCTTAGAAATGCAAAGATAAAAAACTTTATAAATATAACCAAAGTAGAAATAAGTAGATAAAGATAATTAAAAATTTTATCTATTAATAAGATACTTACCATTATCATTTACTCTTAAGTACAAACGAAAATAAAACCAAAATTATATTATTTAAGATCCAAATAATTTCTTTAAATAAATTTGGAAACTAAGTCTCCTGAGGGTTAAAAAAAATTCTAAAATGTTTAAATCTTTTAATTTGATTACTTATGAATATAAAGTTTGCTGCCAATTATCTTAATAAATATTAAGTTATAAGAAAATTTTAATCTTAACTAATTGAAGTTTGCCAATGAGATAACTCTATTAAGTTTATAATTATTTAAAATAGTTATAATATAACTAGAGATTTTATTAAAGTTGATTTGCATTTTAAATTTTACTTTGCTTGTTCAACTTTTATTATTTTTGAGTAAAGGTTACT
Organism: Loxodes magnus; assembly: GCA_946699065.1. NCBI lineage: Eukaryota > Ciliophora > Karyorelictea > Loxodida > Loxodidae > Loxodes > Loxodes magnus. The sequence goes on along the minus strand of CAMPDV010000123.1, from coordinate 680,603 downwards.
CGAAGTTTAATTTTTATTAGTTAGTAAATATTATGATTATTTAGTTAGAATATATCTTAAAAAGTATTTTACATTTATTTCAAAGAGCTAAATATTAGAATTTAATCACTATTATATATGACTCCCTTGATAAAGAGTAAAATCAATAATAATGAGAAAAAATACTCAAAATAGTCTGAAATATTGCACATTGAATAGACTAAGAAAAATACATTTATTTGAGAATGAATTAGAGACAATTAATTAAATAATAATAGCTTAAAAGATATTTTATGATTTATTTTCTTTATGCGATATTTGTTATATTTCTATTTTGAATAAAATAAAGTTCATTTTACTACTAAGCTCAGATAATTATATAATCATACTAAATAATAATTTAAATTTACTCAACAATCTATTATAATAAGCTCATTATTGTATAAATTAAAGCAAGGAGAGTTTTGATATTTAATACTACTAAACAATATAATAAGTCACTTGATCTTTACTAAGTTAAGTTTGGAAATAAATGATTTGTCTATATTTATTTATTCTTTATTATCTATATTTTAGTCTGATATTTTATCTTTTAAATCATACAAAGTTTTAAAATTATTTTAGAATCCTCAAAAAAAGTAAACTGGAAATAGTTTAACTGCAAATTGGCATCAAATTTTATATTAAAGCCTTTTTAATAGGTTTTTAGAAATTTAAAAGATACTTTGTTACTATAATGGTCTGCTATAATTTAATGAACATGTTCTTAACTAAACTTATACAAATAGATTGAACCTTTATTTTTTATTGATAATTTGTCTTTTAATTAAATTTAAATACTTAAGCTTTTCTTAATAGGTAAGCTTGCTCCATTTATTAAGGATATTAAACAAATTTTCATTTTCAATCTATAAAGAAATTAGAATAATTGGAATATACTACCAACTACTTGTTATTATTTCACGAAAATCTAGCTAATTTCTAAAAAAGTTTTATATGATAAATCAGAAAGCGACGAAGTTATTTATCTTACACATTTCTAAAAGTTGTATATGATCATGTAAATAAATTTTTATCTTAAATCAGAATAATTTGATTAAAGTATTTTCTAGAAGTTGCTAATAAATATAAGCACATATTAATTATCTAAGCTTTTGCTTCATAAAGTTAAGTTAGATAAATTCCTATTAAGCATCTGAATTTAAATAATGATTTGTATTTAAGATATATAGTATATTAAACGCTTCTTTATTTAATTTTGCGTATTTTTCACTTCTACTTACTGTTATTAAATAATTAATTAGTTAAGAATATATTAAAGTAAGCTTCCATTTAACTGATTATTATTGCTAATTTAGCTATATTTTATAATTATTCTCTTTAAGATTTTAGAATCTTAGTGTAAATTAGACCTTGTATATGTTTTTTAGATTTGATAAAAAATTTGGCTAAAAGAGCTTCTGATTCCTTTTAAATAATCCTTTATGTAACCAATAAATAAGTTGATTATTTTATTCAAAAGACTTCTGCTACTTCTAGTAAAATCTCTTAGTTTCATCAAAAAATAAATTATGCTTAAGTTATTTTTATTCGATATTTACTCTTAGCAATCAATTCTTCTGACTTGGTCTAAATAAAAGATTCTAAGTTTACAGTTTCATGTAATATTATAACTAACAATATATAAAGTTGAGAAATGTTTATAGTTTATTAAGTTAAGTTCTACATAGTTAGTAATTATTTGCCTTTTTAAAAATATTATTTTCCTTTATCTCAAGTTTTTCTTTGTCATTCAACTTAAATTTAGAAGATTTTATCTTAATAAGTTTTATTACTTGAGTAATAAAGATAAAATAAGAAAATAATGAATTTAATTATAAGAAATTATTAGAGGATTTGCTATTTTTATTTGTTATACTTAGCATAAATAATATAAATTATCACTAACAATGCTTATTTTTTTCTAATTTAGTTTAAGTATTCATAAATGGTTTATTCAATACTTAAATCTACCATTCTCATCTAGAATCTAATTAAAAAAACTAAAATATCTATATAGATGATTTATTTATTTCTAAATATTTCTAAATATAAGAGTATTAATAAGGCTATTCCATTATCCAACTGAGATTTAAACAAATTAATGTTTCATTAAAATAATTAAATCATTGATATTTTGGTTATAATCTAAATCAACATCTACTTCATTAAGATTAATTTTTAAAGAAAAAAAGAATAATATCTCTTAGTTGCTTTTATTATAAATTTGATATTCTAAATATTGTTAATTATTGGAATCAAATTCCTCAATATTGGTTTATAAAGTTGTGAAATATTTTAGTTTTTCTTTTTAAATTAATTGACAAGAAATACTAAAGTTATCTATTTTTAATAATTGTTTTCACTAAATCAATTTAAATTTCTTTATATACTTAATAAAATAATAATATGCTTTATAAGCCCATGAAGTAAGCACATATTTCAGAATTCTTTCAATACATTTTAAGTTTTTTCTATTAAGCGCTCTTCTACTCTCTTAACTTTTATATTTTTCTAAAAATTTGTAATCTAAATGTCTTACTTGAAATGAGATATGCTGAGATGATTAGATCTAATTAAGAATTATTAACTTATAAAATAATTTTTATTTTTAAACTTTGGATTCTTTATTTAATTCTATTGCTCTACTATCATAGAAGTTTTTCTAAATCCTTTCTCTCAAAAAATATAAATCCTTATTTATTTTTTTAATATTAATATATAAATGAATTTAATATAATAAGAGATGCTCTTTTATTAAACTTAATAGTTTTATTCTTCTATCCAATAATTACCTTCATTATATTTTAAAACTTAAATCAATAGTTTAAATGCATATATCTAAATAGCGCAAACATTTTATAAATTAAAGGAAGAAAATTAATAATTTTTAAAGTTATGTTCCTTTCGCCTCTTTAACTAAGTTGAAGAGTTATGTATTGAGATGTTTCTAACAATGAATTTTTTAATCTATTTCATAAATTTCTCATTAATGCTTATTATTAGCTTTATATGCTCAACCCTACTAAAATTTACTTGAATATTAAAATTATTTCACAAAGATTATTATTTACTAAGTATAGCTATAGCTCTTTTTATTCCAATGATAAAGTAAATATTCAGAAAATTGGCTATGCAAATTTCGCAACTAATATTTGTAAATAAAGTTAAAGCAAATTAAGAGTCAGATTTTGGATAAAGAAGAAATCTTTTAGCTTATATTTTAGTTAATGTTAAAGATCCTTTTAATTTACATTTTTATCTGAAATTAAATTAAGAAATTTCTAATTTTTAAATACTTCCTTTAGTATTTTTATTTCTAATTATTCAACTTTTATTTTATTTTTTCTTTTATTTAAATAATAAACCAAAAAAGCATATTTGTCTAATATATGAGATATTAAACTCTCAAATTTTTTGTTAATAGTCCTTAAATTCAATAAAATAAATAATAAATTTTACATTTTTTATTATATTCTTATGAATTAAATTTTTAACTAGCATTTTATGAATATTTTAATAAATAGAATAGTTTAATTTTTAATTTTTTATAAATTATAACAAGATCTATTTTAATTAAAAAGCTACAATAAATTATTTATTTTTATTCTATTGCTATTTCATAATCATTTTATTTATTTATTATGTTTTAATATGCAATTTTATTCTGATGAGCTATAATTTTTGTAATAATAATAGGATAAATTAAGTTTAGCAATTATCGAGGATTTTCATCTCTTCATGCTGGACACCAGGTTGCTCCAATGTTAAAAATAAAGTTTTAAAGGCCTCTCTTCCTCTTCATGTCATTTCCGATTCTATCTTCATTTCTAATCAGATTTTCTCTTGTAGATGAAACCTAATTCATTTAGGTTTCATCTCTCTCTGATTTGTCTCTATTTCATTTGTTTTTTCTTCCTCTGTTGTGCTTGTTTTCTTCTTTATTTATTCCAATACTATATCTTGAAATTTTGGAATTTCATGCAGCGTCTTCACATGTGTTTTGTCGAATTGCAGTAACAATTCTTCACTACTTTTTGTGGTTTAACCCTAGTCTTCATGTTGGTCTCTTCAATCAAAATTGGATTTCCCCTTTGTTCGTCTAGCTTCTTTTCTAATTTTTCCAGTCTGTAACTCAGATCAGTTTGTTTCTGAAGCTAATTTTAGGATTAGTTTATCTGGTCTTAGGATATGTTTCAGAAAGCGCTTAGTTCTCTTTCTTAGAACATAAATCTGGATTATATTCCTTCCGCTAGGCTGAGTTGTTCCATAAACTTCTCATTATCCTTTCTCAGTTTCCTAACCACTCCTGGAGGTTCAGCACCACTTTGATGAGCTACTCCATGCTTATCTGGCCAGAAGGATTAAATTCTGACAACTCCTGGTGAAGAGCAGACTTCATCTGCTTTCTTGGCTTTTCCTACGATGTAGGATTTATTACGTGAGTCGCTTTCTAAAATTTCTTCTGCTCGTCATATTCTGATTGAATTCCAAGTTGTTAAGATTAAGAAGAAGGTTAAGGTTAAGAAAAAGAGGACTGGCCAAGATTGGATTCAGGTTACCTCTCCAACTTTTTGGAGGTGGTGTAGAAACCTTTTTTGAATCCTTCCATTTTTTAATTATTAGCTATAATTTTTTATTTTAGAAACTTGGAATTTTTAATTTATGTGATATATTTCTAAAATATGTCCTTTAATTTTAATTTAATTTCTTTTATTTTTTAATCTTTTGCTTATAGATAAATTTTTATTTTTTATCATTTATTATTTTTGCCTTAATCCTTTATAGCTCGAGAAAGAAATTAAAATAAATTTAATAAAAAGATATTCTTCATATCAAGATAAGGAAAATCTTAATTTTTTAAGTATATTTTAATTTAATTTATCTAGATGCTACTGATAGACTATTTAATAATTTTAATTTTATTTAGCTACAATATCTATTTCACTAAGTACTTTCCATTAATAATAGATTCCATTTTCGCAATAAATTTAAATCATATAGCAAAAGTGCTTTATGCCTCTTTGTTTTAATTTAGCTACTAAAAATTATTCTTATATTTATGATTATTTTTAATAAATAACTTAATATAACTTATTAATTTTGAAAACTTTTAGTCAATTATTTTTTTAATTTAACAACTTTGAATCCATTAAAAAATAGTAAAAATAGGGAAAAGTATAATAATGGGATTTTAGTTAAGAAGATTATAAATGAAGGTCTCTTTTTAAGAAATTAAAGAATATTTATTTATAAAATAAATAATTCTATAAGCTCAAATCTCTTTATTTTTATTTTCTTATATATTTATTGAACTATTTAATAGCAAATTTAGCATATGTTTCTTGCAAAAACTACTCCATCCATATGGCCGCATTTGATTACTTTATCTTAATTATTTATTTTGATAATAGCAAGTGTGGCACATATTTTTGGCATACGGCTTTTTATCAGTACGAATGAATTAATTATCTTTTTCTAAACTCTTAGCTAAAATTAATTATCAGCTTTGATGGTATTCTTATGTATAAATTGAATGCTACAGGATCAGCTTATGAGGTATTTTCCTGAAGTGAAGATAAATTTTTTCTCTTTGGTTAGTTGCTCTAAAATGATGAGAAAGGAAATAAGCCGAGTAAAGTTGTCATGCCCTAAAAATATTTTTTGAAGTGTCTTATTTAATTTTACAGTTATAATGAATAAAATAATTTAATTATGATATAAGAATAAATAATAAGCAGATATAGCTTTTTATTACAACTACTTTAGACTTTACTTCAAATTAAGTTAAGTGTTCTGAAGAGCAATAAACTTGATATATAATAACATTTAAAAACAATATAATACCTTCAATTGGAAGAACATATTCTGAAAATTGAAGGTACCACAAATTTATTTAGTTAAATTTAAATTAAGTTAAGTCTCATACAAAAATACTCTGTTATTTATGTATTAGTATAAGATATATTTGCATTACAAGTAAGGAAATAAAATTGAGAAGAGTATCTAAATCTATTATATTTAAAATACGTTTAGCATCATTAAAATATCAAAATAAATAAACGAGATAGGCAAGAGATAAATAAAAGTAAAACGAACATTTTCAGAGCTGATATACGCTATACCATTAATTAAGCTGCTCTTTATCAAGTGCAACCAAAAATAATTGCATAAAATATTTTAATCTAATAGATAGACTGTAAAATAAATAAATTTAAATTAAATATATAAAAAGCTTATATATTTATAACTTTCTTAACTAAACTTTAGTTAAATACTTTGAGGTTTATATCATAAAATAAAAATTTATTGGAGAATTTTAAGCTAAGTAATGTTGCTGATATTTAATAGTTACAATCAGTTTTAGGTTGAAATATTTTATAGCTAATTAATAAATTTTATCTTACCTGATTCTTTTGTAAAATTTAAAGCTGTGATTTTATAACTTCAAAGTAAGGATATAAAAGCTTAATTTTCTTTATCTTAAAATTTTAAAAAGATTAATAATTAAAGCTTTTTATACATTTTATCGCTATAAGTTAAAATAACATATAAATGTCTTCTAATCTTATTGTTATTTCGGAGTTTATATTATTTTAGACCTTTTATAAAATTCTAGCCATCTATTAATTTCTTACTATATAGTGCAAAAATTAAATTAAAGAGTCAACAAGTAATTGAAAATATGAAAATAATAATTTTCAATATGACATCAATTATTAGATTCTTCTATTTTTAAAGCAGATTCTTAATAAATTTTTGTTTTATATTAATAGAGATTCCTTAAGATATTTATCTATTAATTAAATTTTGATTATTTATATAATTTACTCATCAATTACAAGAAAATCTACTTATCTATTAATTCTATTCTAATTTTATATATTTCTAAATCAAATTCTTTTGAAGTTATATTCTAAAAAGTTAACTAATTATACTAAATAGCAAGCAAAAGAAGCCTAACAAATTTATATTGCAGACTGAAATTTTAATAAAGTATGTTTTCTATTTAGTTGTAATTAGTTTCTATATATCTAAATGATAATAATCTATATCTTAATTAATAACTTTTAAAATCACTTCTAATCTATTCTCTTAAGCCATATATTTATAATCTTATGCTTTTACTTAGCAAATTTATTTCTTTATTTATTTACTTTACAGCCAAACATCTAGCTTAAAAATCTTAGACCAACAAGTTTATAAGAAAAATTGAACTTCTATAGTAAACAAAGAAGTACATCTTATGGATAAAATCTATTAGTAAATCCAATAATTTTATAATAAACTAGGGAAAACGCTAAGTAAAGCGTAAAATAATTTCAGAGAAAACTATTTAAAAAAGGAAAAGAAAACATAAAATAATTAAAATAAACCTAAATGCATAAACTAATTAATTTAGCAAAGAGTCAAATTTTATTGCTTTAGTACATATCTATAAATCACTTATTCCTTTTAGCAGATATATAATTTCTAAAGATATATCATTTAAACTTAAACTTACACTTAGATAATTTATTAAGATTTAGATTTTAATCTTTTTAAAAGTGATAAAGTTATTAATTTTAACATTAGAAATCTTTCACTATAAACATATTTTACTTTAGCAATAGTTTAATACTAAAGGTACAAAATTAAAAATAATGTTAAAATAAATTTCTTTTAAGCTAAAATTGATAGACATAACTAGATGAAGTTCAAAGTTAACTAAGATTAGAAAATTTAGAAGATGGTAAATCTACTAATAAATAGTAATTGGATTGAGATTTTTTATTTAAGCAAATAAATAATTAATTAAAGCATATCTTTGATATTTTAAATCACAATTTAATTAAAATCCAAAAATGAAAGTGCTTGCTATATAAGCTAATGTATACTTAAATCAAGCTTTTAATATTTTTTACTAACAGTGAATGATCTATTCTTTTAGATAAATTTTAACTTAATAGAAAATAATAAAAGACTAGCTTATTAAATAATTAAAATAATACTTTCCTTAATATTTTTATGTATAAATAAATTGATAAAAAATGAATGCAAAAGCACTCAGTTCCATTAAAGAAATTATAAAGAAAAATTAATTATAGTTCTAGATTAAGTTTGATTAAGTATAATTAAGCTATTAGACAGTTAAATAACTATTTTAAATGGAATTATATTATAAAAAATTAATTTAAAAAATGTCTAAACTTGCTAATAGAAATTATTTATCACTTAAATAGAAACTTGTGAAAGTAAGCAAATGAAGTATGTATAAAGAAATATTTCTATTAATAAGAAATTTAAAATATTTTACAACTAAGCGAGATTTTAGTGATATATTTAAGTGATATTTCATACTTTTTATATAAAACTGATTATAAAATCTAAAAGAGTTCATTTTTTAAAAGATAGCATTTTAATATTAATAATTTAAGAATACATAAAGCGCGGCTAGAAATAAATGAAACCTTCTAAAAGATAGAAAATAATAATATTAATGGTTATTGAAAAAGATAAGCATTTTAAAGGATTTAGAATGAATTTTATTATAATTGTTTAACACTAGTCCATAATTATTTTTTACCTAAAATTTAAGTAAGCAAATCATTTATAATGTTTACTTAAAAAATTTAATTTAAACTATAGTAAAAATAGCTTAGCTTTAATTATTTAGCCCTAAGATTAGCATATATAATAACTTTGAAAGTCTTTTCTACTAATTAAGATAGAAAAACTAATAACCTTAGAATTTTAATAAAATTAATGAAAATTCTTAATTTTTTAAGGAAAATTACTAGAAGATGTTTATCTTGGTAAAGCTTAGGCAAATTAAAATTAATTTAAGATAAATAAATTTTAGAAATAATTTAGATGAATTTTAATAAATATACATAACTAACAAATTAAGAAGATATGAATAGTAGCTTATTAATATTTTAGTTTGAATTCCTCGATAATTAAATATAACTATGTTCATCTATTTATCTATAATTTTAATTATTTATCTATTTATTTATTTGATTGCTAGTTAAATCAAGTTAATGTTCATCTAAGCAAATCATAATTATTTATTATAACTATTTAATGAACAAAGATAACCAAATTATTTTTCACAGGGTATGTCTAATATACTTGGATAATTCCTTCCCATTTTTTTCTAACTCTTAGCCTTAAAGTAGATAATTCCCTGCTCTCAATTCAATATTCAATCCTCAAGAACTTGAAGAATTTAACTTAGACAAATATTTTTCTTAAATTAATGCGGAAAAATCTCGTTTTAGTTTAGGATTAAAAAAATAGAAAAATGTGTTAGTACAGATAAAAAGCACTATACAAAAGGAATGTGATCCATCTGCTTTTATTAAAAAGACAAAATGGAAAAAGTAATTAAATGTGGTCATACTGATTAATGAATTTTAAGAGACATGTGTTTCAGTTGTTATTCATCAAGCATATAACACATTCAAAAAAAGATAGTATAAGAAGTGAGTAAAAGTATGATTTTTCAATAAGATTCTTAATATCCTTAATAGAATTTAATTTAATTTGTATGGAAAAATTAAATATATCATAAATATCAAACAACTCATCTCTGAGGTTCAAGGATTTAAGCTTAATTTATTAAACTAAAAGTATAAACATAATTAAAAGAATTGTTTTAAAAGAAAGAAATACTAAGTTAATTAAGATTTAGCTTTAAATTAACTTTTATCTTTTAGAACTATTTAAATTATTAGAATAATTAGATTATAAGTGAAAATGATAATTAATATTTTATTACTAAAACAGTTTAAAAATTGAAAGTAAAGCACACATAGAAGCTAACTTTAGTAATGCTTTAGGGATTTTTATAATAATTATTTAGTTCTTTCAATTTTCTAACTTTAGAATAATTAAATATTTACATAGCTTATCAAGAAATCAATTACTATACTTTTAAAAGAGTTTGCTTAGACTAAAAATAATTATAAATAACAACAATAATATATAAAAAAGGGAAAATGTAAATTTAGTGTTTGAAATAATTTTGTATAATTTATATTATAATATTAATTTGAGTAAATCATTTCTTTAATCTATTAGCTAAAAATATATCAAATTAATTAAAATTTGATCTGATAAAATAACAACTGTCTAAAATGAGCCTATAATTTTTATTATCTATTGAAAAATTTAAGGTAAATTAAAAATATCTATAATTCATGAATTATAGATATTTTTAAAGTTAATTTTATGAGATCCTAAATATTTATTTGATATATATAGAAAAATTGATAACTATAAAATATTTTTTATTTAATTTATAAATTAATGTGTAGAATAAAAATCACAATTTAGAATGACAATTATACATTTTTAAATTAATTGAACTTTATTTAAGTTTTTTTAATTAAATATGCTTGAATTATGTAAAATTTTCTTAAAATGGATATATATTTTTAAGATAAACAAATTTAATAATATATAATTATTTTTTTAATACTTTTAAATTTTATTTTTATCTTCATTATTTTAAAATTATTGCTAAAATGCGAAAATTATTTTATTATATTATGTCATAGATTTTAAACATATTTTTTAAATACATACTAAAGCTTTTTTTAATTATTCTATATATAAAGAATTATCGTATAAGAGTTATTTTTTCTCAATATAATAGCATAGTTGTAATTCACTTTAATCTTATAGTAATTTTATTTAAAATTTAGATAATCCTTAAAATTTGTTCTAATATATTAACTACACTCATTTAATAATCAGATTTTCATTATTAAAGATTATGATTAATAAATTCTTAAATTACTAGATTATATATTTTTATATTCAATTATTAAGGATTTTAGAGCTTTAAATTATATAAAATCTCTAGCTTCATATATTGGTCTTAGTTTCTTCTTTATCTCATCAAATTTATTTAAATATTTTATTTTTATTTCTTTAGCTTTAATACCAAATAATCCTCTTTTCAATTCCATTAATCAAGCAATATCAACCAATTCTATTTTTTCATCAAAGATTAAAATTAGATTTATACCTTTAATTTTTTAGCTTGAAGTAATGAAGCTAAGATCATACTTAAGGAAAGTATCAGATTCTTAGATAAATTTTAGCATTTATAAAGAATATAAAGATTTAATAGAGCTAAATCTTTCTTTTATTAATTTGTTAATTATTAAATTTAGCTAATTATAAAGTAAGCCTTTAAAGTTATATTAAAAAGATGTAAGCCTAAGAACTTAATCCATATAAATAGTTAAAATAAAATATTCAAAATGTATGAAAGAAACTTAGTTAAGAAATTAAAATATGAACCATAGTAGTTAGTCTAATTCATGTAATAGACAACAAATATAGAAGAGATTGGCAACTGACATTTCAAAATACTCTTAAAATAATGAAGAAGGTAAGAGAGAAAAATCCAGATTAAGATTAAGATTAATATTTAAAAGAACTTCTAATGGAATTATAAAGACATTTGCAAATCTAAAGAGTAAGTTAAGAATTTATAAATTTTTAAAGATTATTATATTTAGAAACTAAATTTAAGACTTAAAAGCATAAATGATTTAAATTAATAGGATGTAAGAATAAAAGCTTTAAAAGTTTAGTTAAAAGACATATAAATCTTATGAATTTATAAGAAATTAGATAAAATTAAAGGAAATAGTAAATAGTAACTTTAAATATATTAATTTAATTTTTGTATATAACTTTAATTAATTTATCTTAATTGCGGATATAATTGCAACTGATCGCTATAATTACCCTGGATACTTACTTGCAATCACCTTATATGCATAAAATGCGAAATAAAATAAATTAGACATCCATATTGCTAAACTTCCTTTTAATAAAAACCACTTAAAAATTAATTTCCCTTTCTGTCTAGCTTAATACGAAAAATTAAAAAATTAGCTCATGACTTATGCAGTGATCTACAGTCTACTAGCTGAAACTTTATTAATAATAAGACAATTATTTGGAGAAATATAAGACAATTAAACAAAATAAAAAAGCTAGCTCAATATTAAACTAGGTTTAATAAATATGATAGAGCCAAGAAAAAATAAGAACAAGCCTAAAGTTAGCATAAAGAACTTTCAAATCTAGAAAGAATAAAGTAGAATAATTTATAGAAATGATAAATCTAAATAATTCTATAAATTAGTAAAATTCATAGAATCTGTAAGAAAATAATTTGGAGCTTACTTCATAGTAAGGATTATATAATAAAAGTAAAGTTAAATATTTTTTAGAGAATAATGCTATCTAGTTTATTTATTAAATTGAAGTCCTGCTTTGATAATAGATTTAGAACAGGAAAGAAGGGGCTAAAATAGAAATTTCCTTTGCTGATAATTAAGCTGAAGTTAATTCCATAAAAGCAATTTTAAAAGAATCAAGTACTCTTAAATCATGAAATTTAACAGAAAAGAAAAATAATAAAATACTAAAATTGATTAATAAGGCAACTTTACTCTAATTGAGTAGTGTTCTGAAGAAGGTCTATAATATCAGGTAGTTCAGATATTAGATTTAAAAAATTAAAATCTGTTCCAAAGTAAGTGTTTAAAGTTACTTAATGGAAATTCCGAGATATCCACATAGAATTAGATTTAATAAAAAGAAGCTATTTTATAATATAGGTATAACATAGACAAAAAAAGAGTATAAAGAAACTAACTAATACGAAATATTCATAATAGACCAGTAAAAAATAAAAGAATCTAGCCTATTAAAATTCTGGGATTTAGCCCTGGATATGAAATCATCTGGGATAAATTCTATATATATGGAAAGCTTTTAAGCGAGTACAGAAATTCACTAACTAATATTCAGATGTTTGGCTCTTTGAGCTTTCAGGTGATAACATTACCTTAAATATTACCAAAATTTGCATATGCTTCTGCAGTTTTTGTTCCAAGCTTGCAAGGATTTTGAATATATAAAAATAATAGTAAGCTACCTATAAAAAATTTTCTAGATGATAAATATAGCTGAAAGGAGTGATAATATAATAAATTAAAAAAATTCTAAATTAAAATAATTATTTATTTATTATTAAACTTATTTCAATTATGTACTTTCATTTAAAAAATTATATTAAATTAAATTTCCCTACTTTTAGTAAAAGCTAAATGAATGTTTTAAAATTTTATAAAAAATTTATAATATAAATTATCATTAAATGAATGCATCAATATAAATATTCATATCAAATGCTTAATAAATTAATTTTCCTGTGTTTGACTTTTTCAAACGTTTCGTTTACTTTAATTATTTAATAATAATTAATAATATCTAGTTACTTAAAAACAATTTTAATTATCATTATAAAGAGATTTAATTAAGTGCTTTAAATCATATATTTCATTTTATTTAGATTTAAAATTTATTTAGTTCCTTTATTTGCTAAAAATGATGTAATTATTTCATTTGAAAAGAGCCTATAAACATTGACAACATTTATTTTTACCTAAAATATTTTTAAATTATTTATTTATATTTGCTCTTGGAAATAAATTTTATAGTTGCTTCCAATATAAAAGATAAATTGATAATTAATAATTCTATTTTTAAACTTTTAAAATTATAATTTTTCCTTTATGAATCTCATAACTAAGAAAGAATTTGATTATTATTTCAGCGATATTGATATAACTCAAGAAATAAAATGTATAATATTTATTTTGTTACAAATTTTATAATAATTACATTTATAAATAAAAAAGTAAAATAAAAGAAAATTTAATTATGTCACTTAAAATAAAAAAAAAAATTAATTGTTTCTTTTCAGAAAAATTTAAAGTTTTAATAAAATAGTCAAAAAAAATTAGCAACTTAACTGAAGAAGAAAGAATTTTCTGAATTTATTTTTAAAGCTATAAAATATAAATATTTATTTATTTAAAGTAAATATTTAAAAATCTCAATAATTTACTATAATTTTATTTAAGAAGAATATAAACTTATAAAAAAAGAAATATGTAGTTAGAATGTAAATTTTTTTCATAAGGTAATTAAATTTGACTGGGTTAGTGGACTTAAGTATTTGATAGGTAAATGAATAAAAAATGAAATAAATATAAATATTAAAATTAGCAATGAAATAATCATTTATTAAATAGAAGATAATAAAATAAATATTGTATATTAATAGGCTAATAACTTTTTTAAGTTTTATTTTTAAATTTTAAGAATAAAAATTTAAATTATTTTAAAGTTACAAAGCTAAAAGATAATTTGCAATAAAAGTTTATCTATTTTGATTAAAAGATAAGCAAAATTTTACTTTAAATAAATTTTTAAATGATTAATAATATTAAAAGTTTACTATTATATTATTTATCTAATTTTTTTGATTTATAATTATTATATTACTTTAAAATTTATTTTTTTATTCTAATTTATGCAAATTAAGAAAATTTATTTTTTCTAAAAATGCAAAAAATAAAAAAAATAAAAAGAAAGATAAATATTTATTTTTAAAGTAATAAATTTTTAAAAATTTTTTTCAAGTTTTAATTTTGCTTATATAAATAAAAATAAGCTTTTGAACTTTTTTCATCAATAAAATAGTGATAATTTTATCATTCTTAAAAAATGAAAAGCATTTTTAATTTTTATTCTGTTTTATTTTTACAAATTTAAAATATTTTATATTAGTTTCTTTATTAATTTGGCAAAATTTAGGTGAGTTGTATCAGATTTTGTAAATAACTTAGTCTTTATTTGATCTAGTATAGTTTTAATTTATAAAGCTTTAGTAATATTAAAAAAATTTTAATTATTTTTATTGTGATTATGCTTTTTATAATACAATTATGAATTCTATCTCACAGATATAAAATTTTATTGATATATCAAATATTTATTTATTATTATTCACGATATTAATTATTTCAGTTTTTAATATAAAAAATTAATTTATATTTAAATTGTGTAGGCAAAAGTCCTGATAATTATAAAAATTTACAAGAGTAATTTGAACTAGAATTATTATATTTAAGATGTTTATAGTGTAAAATAAATAAATGACAATAAAAAATATAGTGATTCAGATTCTTTGTTAATCTTCATATTTTTAATAAATAAATTTGAATAAAAATGAAATTCAAATTTTAGTTTTACTTAATTTTAAATTTATTATTAAATTTTAAATTTAACTTATTTATATTAAATAAAGAAATAAATTAATCTATAAAAATAATAAAAACAAAGCAATTTATAATGAAAAATAAAAAATTAAATTAAAAAGAATATAATTTAAATTTATTAAATAAGTTAAATTGACATTTTAATTATTTTTTTTATTTTAGATATACTTTTATAAATTTTTTATTTTAAACTTTAATTTTGAAAGAACAGTTAAAAAAATTAAGGTTTATTATTTAGTAGATTATTATCATTTGAGATTAATTTTTAATAATAATTTTACTTTTAAAATTTTTTAAACATAATGTTTATTAATGGCTTCACATTTCGAGATTAATAACTTGCTAAAAGGCATCCTATTTTATAAGTTTTCAACTTTTTATCAATTTATTCTTGAAGAAAAAATTTCTCTAAAATAATAGTAAATTATTATTCTTAATTAATTGATATGAATCTAAGTTAATGATAAATATTTTATTTATATACTCAAAGTACTCAAATTTAGTAATTATATAACTTATTATCGTTTAATACTCATATAAATTTCCTGAAGGATTTATTTATGGTTTTTATTATTTTCTAGTAATCTGAATTCGTTAATAGTGACCTTTAGTAATCTTTTAAATTAAATAATTAACTAAGCAAAATTTTAAAATGAATATTCATTAACCTTTTAGTAAATTATTTGATGCTATTTAATATAGAGATTAAGTATCATTTCATAGTTTTATAGGTATTTTTCGATTTAAAACCTTTTAATAAATTTTTGTCAATTAACTAATGAAGTAAGTGAAATAGATTATGCAATACAATACTTATAATTGAAAAAATTAATAGAGGCTTTAAGTTAAGTTGAAATAATATCCTCTAAAGATAATATAAAGTGACTTAAGTTCCTTATAAAAGGTCAGATTCTCGTTTTTTATATTTTGCAAAAATGTAAAAATATAAAATTTTTTATTATAAACATTGAATAGATCCAAAAAAACAGGCAAATTTTCTTTATCGTTTTAAATTAAAATTAAAATTATTTGCTATCACTGCTAGTTTAGCTTACTTTTCTTACATGGCTATTTTGTAAAAACGTAGCAACTATAACACAAACTTTTTGTATATGCTAGTTTATCACTATGACCACACTTAGCTATCTTTATAGTTCTCGTTCTTTCGTAATAACAAATGTTACATTATTCCTAATTATTTTATTTCCATTACTTATGAGTGCATTGCATAGTTCTTGTTGTATTTTCAGGTTAAGGTTTGATATCAGGAAGTTATTATAAAGGAAAATATTAGGTTGAGCTAGATTTTTAAGTTCTAGCTTATGAGGAGCACATAAGAGGAGGCAATTCTTTTTTCTACTATCAGTTGAGTTTAAAGCGGAGTGATGGAACCTAACCAAGCAAAGAAGGCATGCCTTCAAAAGCATTAGCTTTATTTTCATACTTCATATTTCAGTAAATATAATTATAAAATTTATTTTGTTTAAGTAGTGCTAATAAATATGTTTAAGCATATTAAGTATAAATTTAGATATCTTTAAAATAATTAGATTAAATAAAAAATAAAAACCTATATTGTGATTTAATATACTAGTTGCAAGTTTTACACTTATTTCAACCACCAATTTTATAAATGATATAAATAAAGTAATAAACTTAATTTTTTCTTAAATTTAGCATATGTATTCAGTTATTATATTTAAATGTTAAAGGAATACTAATAAATTTAATGAAACTATAATAAAATTATTGAATATAATGATTTATAATAATAGAATTTCATTAAACAACAACTTAAATGAAAATATTAAAATATTACTTAAATAAAAGTGAAATAAAAACTAAATCTCTAAAATAGCTTATCTAAAATATTCATAACCTTAGAAACCTAAGAATGTATAATATTTATCTTAAAATAGCGATAAATCAAATTTAAAATAAATACTTACAGCTAAGCACGCTATTTTATTCTTAATATAATATACTTTTTATTTATTTGATTAAATAAGTAAATTTCTATAAAATTTAGATAATTGTTAGTATTAATAATATCTAAATCTAAAAATTATTTTTTTAACTTATTTCTCTCTTAGTTATATCTGAAGATTCTTTTAAATAAAAATAAAATTTAATATTACTTATTATAGATTTTTATTAATTAAAAGCTTTATCTTTTTTATAAATAAGTAAAAGCAATGTTCATATTAATATTTTTTATTATTGTTCTTTTTAGCATTATGTTAAATATATTCCCTTAAAAAACGTGATAGTAAGATAAATTAATAAAAATATGATATAGGAAGAATTCTAATATTTTATCAATTAAATTTAAATTCTTAAGAATATAACCTTTAATACCACTGTGAATTCTGCAGCTTTTTGCCCTAAAAAATGTATTTACACTTTAGATTAATGTTTCTATTCTATTTTATTTGGAAATTATTAGGATATATTCTATCTTCAAATAATTAAATTGTAATACACAACATTGTAAATATCAATACTTTAACTGATATCTCAAAAATTACTAAGTTATATCGTTTAGTCTATTTCTAGCATTTAGAAAAAGCTTTAGCATAATAAAATATATAAGCTTGGATTTATAAAAAACATTTTCTAAAATAATTCTTCAATATATTTTTTACTATGTTGATGTCAAATAATCATTGAAGATACACTAATTATTTAATGATTTTCTGGTAAAAAGTATCTTTCGTAAATAAAGAATATAATATTTAATAGTTTTCAAATGAATCGTTTGCTTAATTAATTTTGAAATCTATTTGTTAATTATAATGCAAGAAAACTAAAAAATGATATATCGTATTTGGTCAAAAATATTCCTCTTTATAAAGTGCTTGATTAAAAGTTTCTGAATTTTTCTTTTGATTTGATAGGTTGGTCTATTTCTTTTATGTGATTTATAATTAAATTAAAATAATTTTAGAATTGTTTTTATCATCTTATTTCATCCTTTAGTGTTTCTCATCTGCTAATACTATCTTAATAAAATTTTATTAAAACTATAACTAGCATTAAAAGTTTTTACTTTTTCTTTTAATGAATAATAACTACCTAATTTTTACACTATGATCAAATATTTTATTTAAAATTCTGAACTACTATTTTAAAAATCTAACTTTTAAAAAATAATTTGGTATTGCTCTTCTCTTAAAGGCTTATGTTTACATTTAATTTTTTTATTTTCTTCTCTTTTATAACTCTTGCTAGAAAGAGGTTCACTGACTGATTTTAGGAAGTTTTTAAAAAATATTAAATTGTAATGCTTATTTAAAATTGCTAAATGAATTAATTAAAAATAAAATAAGCGAACAATCAAAAATGTTTTATATCTTAAAATATAACAATTAAAATTTGATGGATTTATAAAAATTATCTTAAATGATTCTTTCCTTGTTATTTTTCTTTTATATGCAATCTAAGTTTTTTAGTTGATATTTGCAAACATCTAGAAAGTAGAATTGATTTACTTTTTTATTAAGAAATTCTTGCAAAATAATTAATAAGAAAATAAAAGAAAACAAACAAATATAATTTTAGGGTATATTTAATACAACGTATTTTTTTTCCTTTTTACGCTACAAATATTAAATTTACGAAAGTTTTATTTAATTTTTTTAAATAAAAAGTATTAAGCAAAATCAATTAACTTTAATAATTTTATAAAATTAATAAAATTTTTATTTATTAAAAGATAAGCTGATTTATTACATTAGAAACATTTTTATTAAATTCTTTAATAGCTATAAAGTCAAAAGAGGTAAGAAATTTAAAATTAATGCTAGAAAAATGTAGGGTATTTGTTTGTTAACTTTATATAATTTTTTAATTTTAAGATTGAGAAAAATGATTTAAATAAGTATTATAAAAATTTACATTTAGTTTATTTATCAATATTGTACAAGACAATGATCAAAGTAAGTTATTTTTTTCTACTTTAAATCTTTTATAAAATTCTCAAAGACTATAATGATTTAAAAATAATCTTAAGAAAAATATTTTATAATAGTTTGAATAATTAGATTTAAAATTTTAAATAGTTTAAAATCTTTAAGTTTTAATATTTTACAAAGATTTTAAATTTGTTTCATAATGCAAAGTTAAGAAATAATTTATTAATTTATTTTATTAAGATAATTTTTAGCTTTCATTTTATATAGTAATTATTATTAAAACTAACTTTTTTTAATTATTTATTCTTAAAATACTTATTTCAAACTAATTAATTATATTCTTGAGGCAAATCTAATTTAGAAAATATAAAATTTATTCTTAAAAATCTAGAAAATAGTAAAATACTTAATTCATAAATTTTAATATTCTAGGCTATTTAAAAATCGAAATTAAAAATCTAACTAAGTATTTGAAAGGAAAAACATATATAAAGAACTTGTTAAAATTTATTTGATATATTAAAATAAATTGGTAAATAAAAATATTTAATCTTATTATAATTAATTGCTTTTATCTATAAAATATTATAAATTGCTTATAATTAAGTTTATTTCATTTAAAAAAAATAATAACAATAATAGTTTGATATCTATTTATTTATATAAGATGACTTTTTATAATTGATATAAATATTCAATTATTAGAGTTCTCTAAAAATATTAAAATTTTAGTTTTAAATTTTATAATTTTTAGCTCAAATCTATCTATGTAAAAGAAAAATATAGAAGAAAAATTAATAATGATACTTAGGTAAATTAATTCTTAAAAAATAAATTAAAGAATTAGAAACTTTCAAAATTTGTAATAGCTATTTTTTTATTAAAATGAAACTAAAGAAACAAAAATTTAAGAGAAATTATCTTTGAATGTTCGACATTAAAAAAATATAAAAAATAAAATTTATTTAAATTAAAATTAAATATTATCTACTTTGTTCTATTTGTGCTGAAAAACTTTTATTGAAATGATATTCCAATTAATAGAAAAATCTATTTAAAAAAGTTAATAAAGAATTAATAAATTCAAATATTTAATAGTTATTTTTAAATTTTATATATAATATTAAATTCCAAATAAAAATTCATTATCTATTTTTATTTTAATAATAAGTTTTTATTTAGTTGCATACCCAATCTATTTAGAACTTAGAACTTTTATTATTAAAATAAAATCATAACAAAAATAAAATTATCTTTAAGCTATAAAACGAAGAAAATTCATTTAAAAAATATAAATAATATTCTTTAAAAAAGATGAAGTTATTTAATAAATCATACATACATTTTAGCTTCCTCTTTCATAAAAATAAAAATGACAATTTCTTTTCAAATTGAACTTAATTCAATTATTACAATTATAATCACATATAAAATTATAGGATCGTCTCATAAATTATATCCTTTTATTTTTTTAAATTAATAAGCTAATAAAAGTTAT
This sequence comes from Loxodes magnus, assembly GCA_946699065.1. Classification (NCBI taxonomy): domain Eukaryota; phylum Ciliophora; class Karyorelictea; order Loxodida; family Loxodidae; genus Loxodes; species Loxodes magnus. The sequence goes on along the minus strand of CAMPDV010000123.1, from coordinate 660,033 downwards.
AAAATATTTGGTTATTAAATTAACGTAAATTTAGAAATATCACTGAGCCTTTATAATTATTTAATTAAAATTCTTCAAATACTTTCTTAAAATTAATTTCGAAAATATCTGAACTTAAAATTTAAAAGTGATGTTGTGAAATTCTTTTCTTTTAGTATTATATATAAAGATTTTAGTTAATTAATTTTTCCCCTTTTTTACTATTAAGATATGAGCTTTTGATTTTAAACTTGTGATTATATATTTTTAAGTTTTTAATTAAGAAGAAGATAAAATTTTATTTAAATATATTTTCTTATAATTTAAATTAAACTCTTAATTAAATTTAAAAGAATTAAAAAATGATATGATCATGAATCATTATTATTAAATTACTTAAATTTAAATTTTAAAATTTATTTAAATAAAATTTATTTATATAACTTTAAAATGAGGACTAGAAAAATTATTTTCTTTGATGAAAAAAAATTAAAAAATAATATAAATAGATATAACACTTAATTATAAATAAAGAACATAATAAATGATTAAAAATTCTTTTTTATTTTAGGTTTTCTGGCATCATTTTTATTTTGAGAAATTATAAATTCAAATAAAGAAAGTTTGCTGATTTACCTTTCACCAAAAAAGTTGTAAACGAATACTGACTTATAAGTTAAACATATACGTAGATCGTAAGTAAATCACTTCATCCGCAGATTAATAGGTAAGAATAGGATAGGAGTAAAATTGTAATGCAAGAAAACAAAAGAATCATATAGTCAAATTCTTTTGTGCTAATTTCAAATGAAACTTCTTACTCTTTTTCTCCCTTTTCTTCTTCGTTAAGTTGAAATGCTAATTTAGAGAATGTTCTACCACTAGAAAGTAATTCTTAGCTTAATTGAGATCTTTAAGTGCTTTCTTCGCTAATTGAGCTTAGACTGGAAGACAAACTTTAATTTTATAAAGGTATAATATTATTTACTTGCCTAACTCTTTCATTCTTTTACTATAGGGTATAAAAAATATCTTTTACCAAAACTTATTTGTTAAGCATTTTTCTCAAACCTGTTAAGTTTATTTTTTCCTGTGGCTTTTTTGTTTAATTGTAAGGAATAGACTATTATGAAGTCATAAACTTTTATCAATCTTTTGCTTCTTATTATTCCATTTATATCAAACTTATATCATACACTTTTACTTGTAAGTTGCTTCATTTTTATTATTAGAGTACTTAAAATTTCTTAGCTGATTTTTTTAAATAGCATCTTGAGAGTTACTCGAACTAGACTAGCCTTGATTGCTTCTTTTGTTAGAGGTGAAATCTGAATTCTTTGAGATAAATCTCTTGAATTGGCTTTGCTTATTAATGCTTTGATTTAGATTCTTCAGGCTATCTTTAAAAAGCAGACCTGAAGCTTTAAATCTTTCAGCTTAGACCGTACTTTCAACGTCATACCTATCATCACAAATTTATCGCTTCTTTAAATGTCTGAAGCTCTAAGTGTCAGCAACCGCAAAGCTTTTTCGATCCACCTTACTTTTAGTTTTTTGCTAGGAATCTTTCTCTTCATAACTTGTACTAAACCATTGTATTTGACATGAATTACCTAAAGAAAGCTTCTTTTTCTTAGCTTATAATCCTTAATCCGTTTATTTTCTTTCTACAAGAATGCTTTTTAGACATTCACCTAAGTCCTGCTTCCACATTTTATTTATAAAAGAAAATGCTTACGACAATTTAAATCTCGCAAAGGCTTATATTAAATACTTAACACATTTAAAAACCCTCAACTAACAATATACTCAACATGAAATATAAATTTAAGATTATTTAATCATGAAATATTCAATTTATATAAAAGAATGCTTTAAATATCACCATAAGTAATTATATCATTTGTCTATAAATAGTTAAGGCAATAAAATTAGTATATAAGTATGGCTATAAAGGAGAAATTGAAGGTAAGCAGTATTTTAAGTTGGTCCATTAGCCAGGATAATAAACGATTGTTATAAAAAATGATGCTTTTGCCCTAATAAATATTAAATAAATGGCTAAAAGAGAGATAAAGTTAAATAATTATTAGACAAATTTTGACAGTAAAAGTTTGAAGAAATAAAAAACTGATACTTATATCTGGTAAGAGTTATAAAGATATAGTGATATAAACTTAGGTTATGTAAATTAATATTTAAAAACTTAAAATGAGAATTATATGATTCAAGCGAGTGACGAATATCAGTAAAAAGAGATATTAATATCGTTTAAGCTTAGAAAGTTCTTTTAAAAGATTTTCATTAATATATCTATTAAGTATTTTTCTATCAGTTCTATATTTAAGTGATACTAACGTTTTAGAAATTAATTTATAAGAGATTTAAATTGAGCACTCTTAGTAATGATAATCTAAGTCTTAATTATAAATATAGTAGTTATTGTTTGCCATTAATAATAACTAATTAAAGTTATTATTAAAAGCATGCAATTCGAATTCTCTCTAATAGCTATAAAATTTGTTAGTAATGATTTTAAGTAAAATAATGACAAATTATCTTATCAAATATAATAAAATCAAAATAATCTTAACATGAGTCATATTCTATTTGTTGTAAGCGTGTTGTCTAAGGTCATTCTAAGTTCTTTTTGTTTGATTCCTAAGTAGAAACACAAACTTTAATTCCTTTCAATTAATGAAAATTTAGATATATATTTATCTTAATTTTTTATATATTTTTATAAGGACTAACCTTTATTTCACTTATAGAGTTGCCTCCTTAAAAGTCTAATTTTATTAGTTTAAATATTTTATGATTTAGTTTCTTTCTTATTTAATTTATTATATATGTGAAAATTGCATAAATAAAGAGATAAAAAGATTGGTAATAAAAATAAAGTCGTATTAACTATGCTTATTAAATAAGCTCTATAGAATGGAAAAGGGTTTTTAAAATCGTAATCAATTAAATTTATTATATATATATTTTAAAACCGCCATAGTTGTTCGAAGGTGAACAACAAGGTCATCTTCATCAGAGGTTGGGGAAGTTAAGTACTCATAATCGACTTTATGTCTTCCTCTGCTTTGGTTTGGCCTCGAGACATAAGATTCTTAGACCTTCGGCACTGGTTCAATTTAAATTTAATTTAATTCTGGAACATAAAAGAAATAATATTGCGAGCTTCATCAGAGGTGGGGAATTTAAGTACCCATAATTGACACATGTCATCCTCTGCTTTGGTGATGCAATGAGACACAATCCTGCCATGTCCTTGGACCTCCAGCAAGTAGAAAAGATTACGAATATTCTAAAATTATATTAGTATTGAACATTTTTATCAGTACTGAATAATTATACCAGTATTGAACAAGGTTTATCAGTATCTGATAATTTTATCAGTAACAAACATTCTTGTCAGTATGAAACATTTTTTTTAAAGAGCTGCGCACCATTGAGAGTGCTACGCGCTCTATAATCAAATTTATTTATTTATTATGAAAATTATTTATTAGGTTTAGTGTTTACTTAAAATTTTGGATGAAAGAGAGCTTAAAAATATTTGGAATTAGAAAAAATTTCTATTTACCTAAATTCAATACAGAAAAGTTTAAAATTAAGAATTTGTAATTATTGAAAACTGAAAAAGTAATGAATAAGTTTTTATATAAACCTTCCCTAGTATTTTGATTTAAACTAAATTTCTAAAGAAAATGTAATACAATAAATGAAATTTATTATTCTAATAATTTATAATAAATTGATTACTAATTTAAAATATTTAAATCACAAAATAATTAAAAAACATTTAAATTAATTTATCTTTATATTTCGAGCAATTTTTACTTTTATTATTATTAAATTTTTATAAAAAATATTTTGCTTTCAATAAATTATTTTGATGAAGCATTAAAGAAGAACTTAACCTCAATTTTTCTTAATAAATTTACTTTTTAAGTATTATTTACTAAAACTTAAAAATTGTTCATTTTATAATTATATAAACTTTACAGCTTTTAATATCTCTAAAGGATTAAAGTTATGCTTATTTATCTTTTATTGCTAACACCTCAATTTATAATAAATATTTTATTAAGCAATATCTGACTATTTATTGCTTAATCTAAGTTGAAGGTATTCAATTCTCTAACCTTAATGTATATATTAGCAAAGTAGTAAAGCAGCTTTCATGTAAAGGAGAGTATAAAATAATTCCAAAAGTATTTATGATAAAGACTAGCAAAATTAAGAGAAATAAGAAAATAATTAAATGAAATATGTCTTAACTACAAAATGTATTTGGTACTTTTATAGGCTTTTGAAAGAAAAAGCCTGTGGAATTAATTACAATATCTTTATCTTATCTAATAATAACACTTAATAAATAGTGAGACTCTTAAGTGTAAGCATTTTCTAAAATTATCAAAAGAAATTTAATTTTTTACTAGATATCAGAGACTAATAAGGATCCAAACAATCTTGCTAATGAACATTTTCTATAAACTTGCCTTTAAATAAATTCCTTAAGAAAGACGAAAACCTTAATTAGTAAATTTCAAATTTAGTTAAATAAAGCTCTTAAAAGAGTTAGAAACCATAAGATTCCTAGTATTTTAATAAATTTATCATCTGAAGGTTTAAATGTGTGAGCTATATATATTTCAAAGGCATCATTCTGATTGATCATTTACAAGCACTATGCTTATCAAAAAGAAAGCTTTAGCAACAAAAATTAATAATAGAATATACAGAAATATCTTTAGACTATCTCAATAAATAGTTATAAATACCCTTTTAAAAGGAAAAATAATGCTGGAAAGAAATAATTGAAGGGTAGAAGCATACTTTTAGTAGACTTGAAAGTTAAATAAAGAGTTGAAAATCTATCATAAAATAGTCTTAAAGCTAAAAATGATTAAAAAAATGCTTTAACTGTAATGATATTTCTATTACTATAAATATTTTGCTAATATCAATTAATGAAATTATTTAAAGGGGCAAATAGATAAAAGTATTTTATTAAGTTAATGTTAAATTAAAGATAGCAATTCTTCTTATAACGCTTTGCTACTAGTATGAAATAATGTAAATTGCCATATAAAATATAAGAAGCTTTAGACTCTTTTATATTTTTAATTATCATAGAAAAATGCTTAAAAGTACATTTTATAAAGTTTAAGTTAAGTTTAATTATTCCTCCTAAGTTTATTAGAATAGTTCTATAAGAAATGCTAAATTTGTATATGCAGCTGAACATATTCTAACTAAACACAATGAGCTTAGTATCTAATGATCACTAGGGTTTTAGAATAATTAGCTTGATATATTGTAAAATATAACTAAATAAGTAATTAGATTAAGTATCCCATCAACAAAAGTTGAAAGCTTTAGTTTTTTTAAAGCAGTCTTTATAGTATATTTTTATAGGAACTCTATACATTGCTATATAATTAATTTACTTAGAATTTATTTTAGTTATTGGAAGAAAATATTATTTTTAAATTAAATCTCCTTTAATTTAATAGATAATGCTTGTTAATTATTTCTTTATTATTTTTAGCTAGTAGACTATTATCAAAATATAGAAATATCTAATTTAATTCATTATTTTAATGATATTAAGAAAAAGTAATTAACTAATTAAGTTTCAGAATTAGATAAGAATATACCATTCCAAAAATTTTAAGCTAATTAATGATTTTAAAAGAAATTAGTCATCTTTAAGATGTACTGTCAAATGCTTATGTTTCTTTTCAAGATTTTTAAGAAGGTAATTAATTTTATAATTTTATTATATATTCATTTTCAAAATGGAATCTGGTCTAGTCTACTGAGTAGGTAATCCGGTGCTGTCATTTCTGCATTGCAAATACTCTAGCAATAGATGCCACCACAAACAAGTAAGAATGGGCCCATTGTGTGATAAGCCTTATTGGTTTGAAGGCTCTCTCTATTTGTACGAGAGGTCGACTAGAGGGAACTGAAATCCAGATCTCAGAGTTGTTCTGATTTTACATTTCGCTATTCTTATCAGGAATTTAGAAAACAACAAAGACATGACTGAGATCATAAATAACTATTATTTAGAAAAATTTAACCTAATTGGGTCATTTGACACAAATAGTGGAATGCTCTCTAACTTCAGCCTTTGGAAGAATTACAAGAATTTAAAGAGTGAAGACAATCAATTTTGATTATAAAAACGGAGAGAAGAAGATAAGAATCAAAGAGACCAGATGAAGCTGGAAACATTTATAGCCTATTATTAATAATTAAATTTAGTTTTTTTATTTTTTCATGGTGAACCAACAATGATAGTTCCATGTTAATTTAATTAATTAATTAATTAAATTTATAAATTTTCTAAAAATTACTTGCTGGGATTAACTATTGATCTTTCACAGTCAACTAAATAAAATAATAGTTATATAAATTTATAGCTACTTTAATTGATTTTTCGTATGAAATTTTATTCTAATTAAACAGTTTAATTAAACTAGATGGATATTTTTCATTACTAAAAATTTATAATCCAAAATCAAATATTCTAAAAAATTCATTCATTAAACTAAATCGCATTTTTACTTTAATCAAATATATAGCAAGAAATACTCAAATATAAATAAAATTGTTTATTATCTCATTGTTTTAAGATAGAATATTAAAATTTAGAATTATAGTTATAATTAATTTAAGCTTAGTGCTATTAAAAATAATATTATTTTACATTCATTCTACAATAACTTATTTATACTTCTCAAGCAATTTAAAATTTTGTTTAACCATATTATAATAAGGTATTTTAATTTAAAGGCAATTTCTTTACATTTATGTTTAATCATCATGATAATCATATTTTTGTTTAGCTTTATCCACATTTTTCAAAAACATTTCAATCTTACGAAGCTTTTTATTATAAATTAGTCTCTAGGAAAAGTTAATAAACTCGAAAAGAGAATACTAAGCTGATGGAAATGATAAAAAATGGAATCAAGAAATGTTGGATTTGAGAATGGCTAACTAGAAGAGGGAGATTGATGTCTTATGAAATTATCAACGAGATTAGCTCAGCTTGAAGAAATTTAAAAATATAATTAAAAAAATAGAATCCATTTTATAGCTAAAAATAAGAAATTATAAGCTAAAAGTTTCTTTAATATAATAAATGTAAATAAAAAAAAGTGAAATAAAGCAAATTAAAACAAAAAATTCCAAAAAAAAGTGCTCTATTTTCTTAAGGAAGGACATATATATAAATAATTTTAGAAATTTTAAAACTTCAAAAAACAATAATAGAAGAAATATAGGAAAAAGCAAGAAAAACTATATTACAATATGGATGGAGAAATATATAGAAGTAAAGGAAATCATGAAACAATAAGAGTGATGATAGCAGGACCTGAAGGTAGAAAATATTAGAGACCAAAGCAAATTGAGAGAAGATTGGATTTACAGACTTACTTCAAGCAAACGAGTTGTAATCGGTGCATAAAAATTTATAATAAATAAATAAATAATTGTAGCAAAATTGAAAAAATAAAATTTGATATTTAACTTCTTTGCTTATTCAATTTAATTTTGTCATTCTTAATCTTTTTAAGAATATTATATCTTATTGCTATTTATTAAATATAAATTAATGATTTAAATAATTTAAAATTTATAACGCTAATCAAATTTAACTCAAAATAAAATTAAAAATTTTGAAATATTATTTTTAAATTAAAAAATTTAAATAAATAAATAAATTGGATTATAAAGCGCGTAGCACTCTCGTTGGTGCGCAGCTCGTTAAATTAATTTTATTTAATGTCGAAAAAAATTGTGAGGCTCTCTCTTTCCTTGTTTCCTCTTCCTGCAGTACGTCCCTGTAATTTTTCCTTCCAAAGCATAGTATGCAATATGTGATTAAGGGTACATTTCCCCGACCTATGATGAAGAAAGTTTCCTCCTGGGATTCAGAGTTCTCCAGCTTGTCACATATTCCTTCTCTTGTAATTGGTTTCTCTTTCTCCGATTTATCCTCCGTCCGCGCTCATTTTTTTTGTTGCCTTGCTGGGCCTCCAAGCAGCATCCGAAGGAAAGGGCTTTCCACCATTTTTAAATTATAATAAATAAACTAAATAATTTATAACTTAATTTATATATATAAAATTTTATTGAAAATTACCTATCTAGAAATAGAAATACAATACAAAAGAGATAAATAATCTTTTATATTTAGATTAAAAAACTCTTTTTATAATCACATAGTACTTCAATGGAGCACAGCTCTTTAAATAAAGCCTTTAAAATTTTAAAATTACTTTTATTGAAATCTTCCCCAGTGCTAGCATTCCCTTGTGAGTCTTGCCTTATATAGGGCCGCGATCGAAATACTCCCTAAGAAATCTTAATATCTGGTTTCTTCCAACATTAATGCTACTGACTCCTTTAGTCTTGTCTCTCTTGATATCTGCCAAGATTTTTGCTCGGTTCTTCGCATATGAAATACTTTTTGATACCAGATAACAGTTCAATCTCAATTGAAGAATTGTTCTTCCTATTTAAATTAAATTATAAAATAAAAGAATCTATTTAATTACAAATACATAAAGAATTATCAACTAAGCTTATTTTAAAAAATGCAATTATTTGAAAAATTAAGTTATAATTATAAAAAGCTTAAAAAATAAAAAATAATTTATTTAATTTTCGATTATCAAATATCTTCTAAAAATGCTATTTCATTTAATTTAAATCTTTGCTTTTCAAAAATGTTAGCTTTTTTAACAATTGAATAGTAAAAAATATCCTTATTAATATTAACAAGAATTTGAAATGAAAACATTAATCATGAAAATTATAAATTTCACTTCTCTTTTAAGTTTTTTATTATAAATTTATAAAATAAATGATAGTGCAACTGGGTTTAAAATAATTTGATAAATGTAAAAATAATAAAATTTAATAAAAAAATTAATAAATAAAATTTATATAGCTAAACTAAAAATTTTTATAAACAATAGCTTTTTTCAATTATTTAAATATCTCAAAACTTTAAAACTAAGAATAAAATATAATCATATAAGTTTAAAAACGATCCTTCTATTATTTTAATTATAATTCAAATTAGTTATTAAAATTTTTTGCTATGACTTAAGTTAAAAAAAATTTTTTACTCTTTTAGCAAAAGTCAATAATTTTTAATATTAAATTATAAATAAAAAATTTAGATTTAGATTTTGTATAATTCTTAAATTAATAAAAAATATAAAATATGTAATCATTTAATTATTTTTTATAATTTTTATTTCTAATTTAAGGCTAACCATTTAGATACTTGGATCTGAATTCATTTTATAAAAATTAAAATTTTAGTAAATTTATTCAGACCATTTAAATTTTAAATTTAAGTAAGGGTACGTAACTTCTTTTTTGATCTACTTATTATTTCTACGTTGTTTTCTATTTTACATAAGTAAAATTTATTTAAGACACTTTATTTTGCTAATTTAATATAATTAACTAGAAAAAACTAATAAAATCTACATTAGCAAAGGAGATTATTTTTAATTATTATATAATGATTCATAAAAAAATGGTGGATGGGTTCAGAATGGGCTTCTAATCACCTTCTAAGGAAAGGAGAGGAAACATGAAGCGTTAATTCTACATCCACGTCTTCTTTTAAAAATTAATCTTCTTAATAAACTTAACAATAATTTCCCGTGAACCAGAAAAAGGATAACAAGAAAGCCCCTCAATAAATCGAGACTCCAACATCAGAGGAGAAGTCTAGGAAATAGGTTAAAACATAAAAAACCAAGAAATTGTTGAATTCACGACTGAAAAATGATTAGCTATGAATAGCTAGTCAAAGTGGGGCTAAATTTCCAGGAAGGGGTGAAAAGATTTAAGAAAATCAACAAAAATTAGAAGGGATTTTATAAAAACAAGAAGGATTTAAGACTTATGTCCCAGGAAGATATTTAAATGTTTTCTAAAGCATTTTATAAGATAAAAGCAACCAGTCTTAAAGCTAACAATAGAAGTAGACAGAAAAATTGGAAATAGAATAGAGAAAATAGAAGAAAGTTAGTAAAAATTAAAACTTCAAATGGAGATAAGAGAGCAAAAAAGTGACCCAATGCTGATTGAAGAAGAAACTATCGGAAAGCGTCAAAGAAAATAGAGGTAGATAAAAATTAAAAAAAAGTTACTGTTGTGGAAACTCATGACATTTATATTGGAAATATTAGAAATTCTAGTAGAAAAAATGAACTATTGAATTAAGAAAAACGAAGAAATGAATAAGAAAAAGCAAGATTATGCCGAATGCATTGCAGTCTGAGTGGAGAAATTTATAAAATCAAGAAAGATGTGATAAGACAAGAACAGGAAAGGAGAGGAAGGAAAACTCGGAAAAATCCAAGTTCCCAATCTCGCTAAAATAGGAGATACCAAAAATTTTTTATTTAACAGCAAGGAGCATGAACTGCTTCTTCCGGACGGAGTTGAAATACCTCATAAGGGAAAGCTAAATTTTATATATATATATAGATATATATATATTTTTTAAATTATAATGTTTCAAAACATTTTTTTAAAATTAATATGCTTAAATTATGTAATAAATAGCTTAGATATTGTTTCATTGCTAAATTTTAAATTTATTATCTTTTAATTGAATTAGGGATAAAATATCTATTCAAATACTCTTATAAATTAGATTAAAATAAATTATAGTGAAAATAATATTTAAAACTAAATAAATAATCTAAGAATAAAAAAATGAAATTTAAGTAATTAAATACTTAATTTAAATGTTCTTGAAAAAGATTATAAAAAAATTAAATATAAATTAATTAATTAATTAAATTATCTTGGTACCACCTTTATTTGGATCACCACGGAAGTTAAAGAAACCAAATTTATATGTTAATAATAGGCTAGAAATGATTCTAGTTTCATCTGGTCTCTTTGAATTTCTTGTGCTTCATCAAGTTCCTCTTCTAGCATATCTAATACCTACTAATTTGAGAATTCAGGATTAATTTATTCTAAAAGATCTCTTTAGAGTAATTGAGCGTCAATTATTATTTATTAAATTTTTATATAATAAAACTCATTTAAATTTTGAATTAAGAAATATCTTTAAGAGCTTATTTCAAAATTATAATTTATATGATTAAGTTATTTTTAGATAAAATTATGAACCGACAATTTTTAAATAAAACAATTACAAACATTTATTTTAATATCATCACTTTTATGGATTTATACTTTAAAAAATCAAATTTCCTTACTTTCATCATTTTTCTTTTTTCTTGTTTCATGCTATTATTGTTTAAATAAAAGAATTTAATAATTTTTCTTAATTAAATTGAAATTAAAACTAATTTTAAGTTTTCTTATCTTATTGTATTTACGCTGTCCTTTTTTTCAGTAAAACTCCAAAAAATTTAAAGAATAACAGAAAAAATAAATAATTGAATATCTAAAACAATAAAATGAAGCATCAAATGAAAAAATTTTGAAGAATAAATAAAAGAACTTTGAATAAATAAAATAGAAGTTAAAAATTTTCAGTTTAGATCTAAAAATAATTTATAAATAAATAAATGAGATTAAGAGCGTAGCAACTCAATGCTGCGAAGCTCTTTAATAAAGATTTTTAAAGCTAAAAAATTCCTTGTTGAAGTCTTCCACAGTGTTAGCATTCCCTTGTGAGTTTTGTCTTCTATAGGGCCGTGATCGGAATGCTACCCTAAGAGACCTTAGTATCTGGCATCTTTGTCATTAATGCTACTTGATGCCTCTTCGATCTTGTCTTCTCTTCTCTTGGCTGGTTCCTCACATATGGGGTACTTCCTGGTACCAGAGTTTAAGTCAGTTTAAGTTGGAGGATTGCTCCTCCCTATTTATAATAATAATAATAATATTATACTTAAAGTTAGTAGAGTTTTGGATTCTCTGGAATTGCAACCAGTTCCTGCGGACAGTTTTTTTAACGTGGGTGTGATCCACGACCTTTTTATTAAGTGGAAGGTTACCACTGTAACCGTTCAAGTGGTTTTGCAAAAAGCTTTTATTTGTAGATCCCTGTTGGAGTTATTCATAGTTTATTGAGTTGTCTCCATGTTCTTTTCTGCTCTTATTCGTTTATTTTCTTTCATTATCAACATTTTTTTAAAATATGTTGATTTGATTTGCAACATCAACAAAGTTTGTATTATTGTCTTTATTTCGTTCTTTTTTATGATAATTTATTTTCTATATTTTCTAATCTTTTAATGAAACTTGTAGCAATCATTTCTTTTTCTGGATTCAATTCTGTTTTTAATTCTATTGGTATTTTTTCTATTTCCATTTTCGTGTCATATTTAAAGTTTTATTGTGACTAAGTTCAGAGTTGTTCTTCCGTTATCAAATTGCTTTGAATGAGCTGTCTTCTGAGTATTAATAATTCGTTGTTTTAATCCTCTATGCTATTCATTAATTCCCTTACTTTTTCTCCTTAGTTATAAGCTATTTCTTCATACTTTGAAATTAATTTTGACATTTGATCTAGTTAAATTTAAAGTTTTTGATCAGATTCGTTCTTAGGTTATCTTATCTCTATAGATCCTACCATCACTTTACCTTCTGATGACGAACTTGACTCCTCTCGTTGCTATTGTTTTTTCTAAATTTTTTTTGCCGCTTTTCTCTTTATGTTTTTAAGTTAATTCTTTGAGAGTCGAAGAGATTAATCCATTTTTTAATTTATTCCTCCTCCCTATTTATTTATATAAAAGTTAAAAGTTAAAAAGCTTTGTTAAAGCCTTAGTAATCAGCCATCTTACCTATTCTATCAGCTTGTCTCCATTAGTTTGTCTTGAATTTCTACTAGGCTTAGTTAGGCGGTGTAGATTTCATTAGCGCACCATCCTTTAATATTCTGAATAGTTTTCATCTTGCATTTAGTCCTAATTATTTCTCCAAGGATTAAGATTTGAATTAAAGAATTTTTTTCTATATATGTTTCCGCTTTATGTTGGATATATCCTAAATAGTTTTCTAAAAATATCTTATTTATTCTTTCTTTAAGATTCGCTTAGTTATTAGCAGTATTTTCATTGGTGTTATTTATTGCACACGTAGCATTTTATTCTTCTTTTAACCTATTATTCCTATAACACTTATATATAATAAAAGCTATGTTTTAATGATTAGAGGATAAGAAAATTTTTTGCTTTAAATAAAATTTTTAAATAATTAAATTAAAAAAATAAATTTTTTTTAATAATCTTTGTTTACTTTTATTTGTTCAAAGATTAAATTTTTTTTAATTAAAATTATTAGATGATTTTGATATTTATATCTTTTATTCTTCTTTATGAAGATAAGGAATACTTATTTTTATAAATGGAAAAATTAAAAAAATAAAACAAAGTTAAAGATTTATTTTGTAATGCAATAAATAATAATTTTCAATTTTTTCTTTTTTTATTTTATTTACATAAATTAAGATAAGCTTTCAGATATTTTTTTAATCAAATTGTTGATAATTTTATCATCTTTAAAAGATAAAAAAATTAATTATGCTGTTTTTATATATTTATTTTTATAATATATAAAAAAAATTGAAAATTTCTTGCAAAATGTCTCTTCTTAAAAGACTACATCTAAATCAAATTATGATTAGTAAAAAATACTCTAAGAACTCCAAGCTATGTAATTAGAAAATTTTAAAGTCCTAAGAACAGTATAAAAACTCGAAAGGAAATTCGAATACCTGATGATTAATTAATAAGAACAAAAAATTGAAAATAAATAGGCAGAAAATATCAGAATGGAAGAGATAGAAACAAAATTCAACAAATTCGCAGAGTTAACTGAAAGGATATTCTCTAAAAAATTTCGATGAATGATCCAATGGATGTTGAACCGCAAACTCCAACAATTTATATTCCCTATTGGAAAATTATGACATGCTGATATTGAAAGAAACCTGGACATAAAGTACGGAATTTTTTCAATTTAGACTTAAAGAAAAAATAATTATAGAAAAATAATGGGAAAATATTTATAGATTCTATTGCACTCAAGAAGGAAAAATTTATAGGAAAAAAATATTTCAATTAAACAAAGAAGCTTCACATATTTAGCGAGTAATAAATGAGTTCAATAAGAAATGAATGGGAATTGACCTATAAGAAACCATTAGTAAAAATAAATAAAAAATCTTGAAGATTTATGATAGAATTGATCCAGACAAATTTAAAGTACTATTACTTAACAATAAACTATTAATCCGTGGACAACTAAATAAAAGTGACTCCACGTTAATAAATTATTATTATTATACATTTTTTTAATATTTTTATTTATTTCTTTATATAATTTAACAATGTTTAGGCAAATAAAATAGATTTTTATAAATCACTTAGTTTTTATTAGAGCTATCATTGATTTAGTTATTAAAATTTTAGTTTGCATTAAAAATGTTTAGATTATTTTTATTATATTATTATCCTTTTATGTTAAATTAAAAAAATTGTATTTAAAAAAAATATTAAACATAATTTTTTTAATGCTTTCATCGTTTTAGCTTAATAACTTGCTAAAAGGTATCCTATTTTTAATATTTTTTTCTTATTTATTCATTTATGCTTGAAAAAATAATTCTCTAAAATAATTATAAATTATTATTCTTACTTAATTGTTGTGAATTGTAGATTAATGATAAATATTTTCATTTATGTATATTAAGTACTCAATATAATTTATTTTCATAACTTATTATCATTTAATGCTCATATAGAATTTTAGAAGGATTTATTTTTTTAATTTTTTAATCTAGTAAACTGATTTCTATTAATTAGCAATGGCTTTTTATAAACTTTTAAATTAAAATATTAACTAAAAAGTTTTGAATTTAATATTCGTTAACTATTTAGTAAGATATTTGATGCTATTTAATATTAATTAATATAACTAAAAGATTTTTTGGACCGGAAACTCCTTTCCAATTGCACGACCCGACACTCTCTTTTTATGGAATAAAGGGGATATCCTGTTGTGCTCCAGATACAGCTGCTAGGGAGCTCTATCTCTATGAGCTGCCAGACTTCAAGACCTACCAAGAGCGGATAATCTCAAAGACAGCGTTCCCTTCATAAAATGACTCTAACCAGGGACTTTCCCAGCGACAGGAAAAGAACTTGTTCCTAGCCATAAAACCAAAAAGTTTAGTCACGAAGGTCATTCTCAGCTCCCACCATTTTTTAAATTATTTGATGCTATTTAATATATGAGATCAAGTATTAACTTCATAGATTAAAAGATATTTATCAATTAAAAAATTTCTATAAGGTATTGGTAAACTATCTAGTGGTGTAAGCATAATAGATTTTCGAAAGAAAAATACTCAAAATTGAAAAGAATTAATATTCTCTTAGAGATAATATAAAATGATTTACATCCTTATAAAAAAGCATATTTACGTCCTTCATTTTTTGTAAAAATATAAAAATTTTCTATTATAATCATTTAAGTCTAAAAAAAGTAAACTATTTTGATCATTTTAGATTACAGTTAAAATTATTTATTATCACTGTAGATTTAACTTTCTTTTCTTTCATGATTATTTTATAAAAACGTAGCAACTATAACACAAACTTTTTGTATAAAATAGCTTATCACTATGACCACACTTAGTATCTTTATAATTCTTGTTCTTTCATAATAACAAACCATACATTATTCCTAATTATTTTATTTCCATTACTTTTGAGTTCTTGCTCTATTTTCCGGCTTAGGTTTGATATCAGGAAATGTTTATAGAGGGAAATATGAGGTTAAGTTAGAATTTTAAGTTCAAGCTTATGAGAAACGCGTAAGAGGAGGCAAATCTCTTCTCTACCACCAGTTGCGTTTAAAGCAGAGTGATGGAACCTAACCAAGCAAAGAAGGTATATCTTCAAGAATATTAGCTTTATTTTCATACTTCATATCTCAGTGAATATTTATAAATTTTTTGATTTAAATAGTGTTAATTAAATAAATATGCTTAAGCTTATTAATTATAAATTAGATTCTTTAAAATAATTAGTTTAAATAAAAAGTAAAAACTAATAATGCGATTTAATTATGCTAGCTGTAAATTGCATTCATTTCAACTACGAAAAATATATAGATGATATAACCAAAATATAAAATTTTTTTAATATATTTAACTTATGCATTCAATTATTATACTTAAATGTTAAGTAATCGTTAATAAATTGTAATAAAGCTATAATAAAAATTATGGATATAAAAAAATAATAGAATTTCATTTAAGAACAACTTAAATGAAAATATTAAAATATATACTTTAAATAAAAGTTTAAAAACTAAATTTTCTAAATGACATATTAAATACAAATTTATAAACATAAGAACCTAAGAATGTATAATACTTCTATAAAATATTTAAAGATAAAATTTAAAATAAATACATTCTGCAAAGAAAGTTATTTTATTCTTGATAAAATAAACATTTTTATTTATTTGATTTAATAAGTAAATTTCTAGAAAATTTCGATAGTTATTTGTATTATTAAACTCTAAATTCACAAAAATATTTCATTAGCTCATTCCATCTTTATTTTAATTGAAAATTCTTTTAAATAAAAATTAAATTTGATATTACTAATTATAGATTTTTATTACCTAAAGCTTTATCTTTTTTAAAAAAAGAAAAAGACAAAATTCATATGAATATTATTATTGATTTTTTTAATTATATTAAATCTATTTCTTTAAGCAAAAATGATAGTAAGATAATCTAATAAAAATATGATCTATAAGAAAAGTTTAAAGCCTTAGTCGCTGACTCTAAAGAAATATTTAAAAATATAAATAATTGATTTAAAACTCCAAAGATGTAATTTCATTTTATTTAAAGTACTTCTTTAGAATCTAACTGCTTTATATTCTACTTTTAACTTTTAATTCTCTTTATAAAATGTCAGTGCAACATCATTATAGAAATCAATATAAATAATTAATTTAAATATTTCATAACTATTTCCTTCTTGTTAAAATGTATGCAACTATGTATTAGATAAGCTTAAGTTTAATTTATTGAAACTTTGTTAGCTAGAATTTAATTATTGATTCTTTATTATCTATTTAGTTTTTAGAGATAGTAAAATAAATTCAATTAAGCAGAATATGAGTCTTAATAATAATCAGGCTTTTGTTTGCTTCTTATTCTATCTTTTCTTGAATGCCTTGTATGCTGATGAATAACAATTGCTGCACATGCCTCTTGAAAAAACCATCTTGTCAGTATGGTCACATGTAATTACTTTTTCCATTTTGTTTTTTTAATAATAGCAGGATGAGCACATTCCCTTCGCATAGTGCTTTTTATCTGTATGAGCACACTTTGTTATTCTTTTCGAAATTCTAAGCTAAAACGATACTTTGCCAGATGGATTTAAAGCAAATTAATTGCCTAAGTTAAATTCTTCTGGATCTTGAGGATTTAGCGATGAATTGAGAGGAGGGAGTTCTCTACTTTGAGGCCAGGGGCTGGAAAATGATGGAAATGGAAATTATCCAAGCAAAGTAGGCATACCCTGTAAAACATTAATTTGACTATCTTTCTTCATTTCAGTAATTATAATAAATAATTATGACTTGCTTAAATAAGCATTATAATCTCAATTAAACATAGCTTTATTTAATTTATAAAACTATTAAACTAAAATATTAATTAATTTACTTCATACCTTACATAGTTACTATTATATACATTAATTTAAGCTATCGACCAAGGGTTAAGGAAACTACTCAACTCCCTTCATGTATTTATTCTAATATTGCTCTATTTATAATTTTAAGATATTTATGTCTTAAATTTAATATAATTACTCAGTCTTATTAAGTCAATAGTTAACTTATTTTAGCATATTTTAAATCTGCTTTTTTATTCCTAAATTTGACTGTATATAAAAGATAAACTATTATTATTATAAGTTTTTATCCATTTTAGTATAACTTATTTAAAAAGGTATCAGCTGACCTAAACAAAAGTTTTAGATATTAAATAATTTGATTTATTTGTTAAGAAGCATATCAGTTTAAGTGAAATTGTTAGTTATAGCAATGAATATATATCAGTTATAAATAATTGCATTATATTAATAAAGAGAGCTTAGTATATAATGAATCAAAATCTATTTTATATCATTTATACTTGCAATAATCTTTGTTTTTCCATCTACATGGAAGTTAATAACTATTATAATTGATTAATAAATCAATTTTAAGTATAATTAATAATCAAATTTTTGCTTATAAAGTGAAGAGGAAATAAGTTGTTGGCATTAGCCAATTTTTTTTGTTAGCATTAATTTAAATATATCTCTTGATTTTATTTGATATACACTAAATTTATATATAGCAACTATATATTTTTAAAAGAGTTATCATTACTTTCATTCCAATTGCTTTAAATACTTTTCTATTTTTAATAACTTAATTATTTTTAATAAAACTATATCTAGAATTAATTATTTTATAGTTCTACATTGCTTAAAGATTTATATAGCAGTTATTATTAAATCTATTTTGTTTCAGGAAATAAACAAATTTACTTTAATAAATATTCATTTTATGTTAGATAAATAAATACATTTGATTATAGAGCGCGTAGCACTCTCATTGGTGCGCAGCTCTTTAAAAATAATGTTTCATACTGACAAGAATGTTTGTTTCTGATAAAATTATCAGATACTGATAAACCTTGTTCAATACAGGTATAATTATTCAGTATGATGAAAATGTTCAATACTAATATAATTTTAGAATATTCGTAATCTTTTCTACTTGCTGGAGGTCCAAGGACATGGCAGGATTGTGTCTCATTGCATCACCAAAGCAGAGGATGACATGTGTCAATTATGGGTACTTAAATTCCTCACCTCTGATGAAGCTCGCAATATTATTTCTTTTTGTTCCAGAATTATATTAAATTTTCATCAAGCCAGTGCCGAAGGTCTAAGAATCTTATGTCTCGATGCCAAACCAAAGCAGAGGAAGACATAAAGTCGATTATGGGTACTTAACTTCCTCAACCTCTGATGAAGATGACCTTGTTGTTTACCTTCGAACAACTATGGCTGTTTAAAAAAAAATAATATATAATAAAAATATTATGGTCTGATATTCTATGAATGCCATTATTTTTTAAGAATTCAAAATGCTTCTCTGATCTTTTTATATTTGAATCAACCTCTAAGTTTTAACTAACGTTTAGTTAAGAGAGTTATAAATATATAAACTTTTTGGTTATTTTCTAAAATTAATTTAGACACTACAAGCATATGACGTCTCTATAATTAGTGTAAAGTTTTTCAGGCAAAGCAGAAAGCCGTCTAGAATCTGAAGCACCAAAAGTAATAAAAAGCAATTTACGAGAAAAAATTAATAAGAATAACGAAGATAAAATCAAATTTTTTCAATTCTAATGTAAATTTATATAAAATTAGGAATATGAGGAGAGAAACTACTATTTACCATTGCTTTGAGATAGTTAGAGGGGAGTTGGGATGGTATCCGTCCACTCAGTAAAAACGGCAGCCGTATAGTGTTTGAAAACCCACGGCAAACATTTACATTTTTGAATTTGATTTAAATGTAACATGAAAAATAAATAATAAAGGTATCTAACTATTTTATTTACATCTTCTAAATAATCTAACCTTAAATTGAGTTATACATATAACAAAGTATTTGATTGCTTTATATATAAGATAAAGCTATATTACAAAAAAGAAATAAAATAAATATTAAACTAATTATAATTCATTTAAAGTTTATCCATTATCATTTTAACGTTAAAATAAAAATGAACCAATAATAAAATATAATATACATGTATAAATTATATTTATTGTAAAACAAAAGGAAACATTACGCAAAAATTATAAAATAAAATAAATGTATTATAGTTTTAAGGAATGGAAGATGCATATTTTAAATGAGTTTATTTCTAAATATAAAAATTAATGTATTAAATCAAGTTCTTATTTAGATCTTATTTAAAAAATAATTATAAATTAAAAAGTAAAAATATTAAAGCATTTTATTAGATTTTTATCTATTAGAGCATAGAAGAATTTAATTTAGAGAATCTTGCAAATAGATAGAAATTTCTATAAATATTTATTTAGTTTGGAAAATAAACTTTTATTAAAAGCTGAAACAATTAAGAGTAAATCCCTTAAATTTAAATTAATAAGCTATAAATCTTAAAGATAAAGTCTATTAGATTAAATCACTTTTTAGCTTCATTTATGTTTATCTGAAACTTAATAGATAGTGAACAAACATAAGCAAACTAAATAAATAAAAATAAAAAATATATAAAAATCAGCATTATTTAATTGGTGCCAAACTTAAGGATTTATTTATTATTATTAAATTATCAATAGAATTATAAGTATTAGATCAATGCTTTATGTTTATAACACTAATAAATATATCTAATTAAAATCTATTTTGCTTAATAATAAAATTTTATTAATGTATTGCTATAAATTATAATATAAATGACTTCATTTGTTATTAAAATAACACTTTAGAGATAATTAGAAATAAATGTTTATATAATAATTAAGTAATTATTAAGCTTCTTTATTATTTCATCTATAGTATTTTAATAGTAATAGCTTAATATAACTGAGTACTTATTATTCATTTATTTAGATTATATTTTATATTTCTATATGGTTATTTAATATCAGATATTTATAGTATTTTCTATTTTATCTTTGTAAAATTAAATACAATGATAGATTATATCTAAATTTTTCTATTTTAGTATTAATTTGCTTGCAACACTTTATACTATCATTATGCTTTATTTTTTTCTATTACTTAAACGGCTTTTAATTAACCTGATCAAATTAGTAAGAGTATTTAAATATTAATATTCCTCTTAAAGCAAGTCTTAATCCACACAATTCTATTTAAGAACTTACAAATATTAATTTTAGTTTAATAGAAACGGTAAATATCTTCTAAGAATTTTAATTCCAACATTTTTAAATGTTTATTACCGAATATTTAAGATTTACTCCTTTGAGCTTTTTAAGAATTACTAAATTCTAGAAATATTTTTATATTTAATAAGCAAAATACATAGTTCCTTTTAACCCACAAAGATATTTTTATTAATATATAGAAATCAGAGATTTGCTTAAAGTCTAAAGAATATAATTGTAATTTATTTAAATAAAAAGTATTTTGCTAAAACTTTATCTCATAATTATCTCTTATTCAATATAATCAAGTTAACATTTTATTAAATTATCTATCTTTCCTATTTTTAACTTTCATCAATAATTAGATGTTGAATAATTTATTAAAGCTATTTTAACTTTAGTAATAAGAACAAAAATAAAATAATAAAGAAAGGATGCTTAAATATATAATACATTTATTTTATAAATTACTTTAAAATATTTTATGCTTCTAAATTTATTTTTTACTTTAATTCATTTTTCATTTATCATCAACTTTATCTCATCTTCCATTATTACGTTATGCATATGTAGCAACCATCATTTTCATATTGATATACGAAATTTCTGTTAAAAAGGACTAAAAGTATTCCTATATTGATACTCCTTATATTTTCAACCCTTTCAGCTATATTTATCATCTAGAAAATTTTTTATAGGTAGCTTACTATTATTTTTATATATTCAAAATCCTTGCAAGCTTGGAACAAAAACTGCAGAAGCATATGCAAATTTTGGTAATATTTAAGGTAATGTTATCACCTGAAAGCTCAAAGAGCCAAACATCTGAATATTAGTTAGTGAATTTCTGTACTCGCTTAAAAGCTTTCCATATATATAGAATTTATCCCAGATGATTTCATATCCAGGGCTAAATCCCAGAATTTTAATAGGCTAGATTCTTTTATTTTTTACTGGTCTATTATGAATATTTCGTATTAGTTAGTTTCTTTATACTCTTTTTTTGTCTATGTTATACCTATATTATAAAATAGCTTCTTTTTATTAAATCTAATTCTATGTGGATATCTCGGAATTTCCATTAAGTAACTTTAAACACTTACTTTGGAACAGATTTTAATTTTTTAAATCTAATATCTGAACTACCTGATATTATAGACCTTCTTCAGAACACTACTCAATTAGAGTAAAGTTGCCTTATTAATCAATTTTAGTATTTTATTATTTTTCTTTTCTGTTAAATTTCATGATTTAAGAGTACTTGATTCTTTTAAAATTGCTTTTATGGAATTAACTTCAGCTTAATTATCAGCAAAGGAAATTTTTATTTTTAGCCCCTTCTTTCCTGTTCTAAATCTATTATCAAAGCAGGACTTCAATTTAATAAATAAACTAGATAGCATTATTCTCTAAAAAATATTTAACTTTACTTTTATTATATAATCCTTACTATGAAGTAAGCTCCAAATTATTTTCTTACAGATTCTATGAATTTTACTAATTTATAGAATTATTTAGATTTATCATTTCTATAAATTATTCTACTTTATTCTTTCTAGATTTGAAAGTTCTTTATGCTAACTTTAGGCTTGTTCTTATTTTTTCTTGGCTCTATCATATTTATTAAACCTAGTTTAATATTGAGCTAGCTTTTTTATTTTGTTTAATTGTCTTATATTTCTCCAAATAATTGTCTTATTATTAATAAAGTTTCAGCTAGTAGACTGTAGATCACTGCATAAGTCATGAGCTAATTTTTTAATTTTTCGTATTAAGCTAGACAGAAAGGGAAATTAATTTTTAAGTGGTTTTTATTAAAAGGAAGTTTAGCAATATGGATGTCTAATTTATTTTATTTCGCATTTTATGCATATAAGGTGATTGCAAGTAAGTATCCAGGGTAATTATAGCGATCAGTTGCAATTATATCCGCAATTAAGATAAATTAATTAAAGTTATATGCAAAAATTAAATTAATATATTTAAAGTTACTATTTACTATTTCCTTTAATTTTATCTAATTTCTTATAAATTCATAAGATTTGTATGTCTTTTAACTAAACTTTTAAAGCTTTTATTCTTACATCCTATTAATTTAAATCATTTATGCTTTTAAGTCTTAAATTTAGTTTCTAAATATAATAATCTTTAAAAATTTATAAATTCTTAACTTACTCTTTAGATTTGCAAATGTCTTTATAATTCCATTAGAAGTTCTTTTAAATATTAATCTTAATCTTAATCTGGATTTTTCTCTCTTACCTTCTTCATTATTTTAAGAGTATTTTGAAATGTCAGTTGCCAATCTCTTCTATATTTGTTGTCTATTACATGAATTAGACTAACTACTATGGTTCATATTTTAATTTCTTAACTAAGTTTCTTTCATACATTTTGAATATTTTATTTTAACTATTTATATGGATTAAGTTCTTAGGCTTACATCTTTTTAATATAACTTTAAAGGCTTACTTTATAATTAGCTAAATTTAATAATTAACAAATTAATAAAAGAAAGATTTAGCTCTATTAAATCTTTATATTCTTTATAAATGCTAAAATTTATCTAAGAATCTGATACTTTCCTTAAGTATGATCTTAGCTTCATTACTTCAAGCTAAAAAATTAAAGGTATAAATCTAATTTTAATCTTTGATGAAAAAATAGAATTGGTTGATATTGCTTGATTAATGGAATTGAAAAGAGGATTATTTGGTATTAAAGCTAAAGAAATAAAAATAAAATATTTAAATAAATTTGATGAGATAAAGAAGAAACTAAGACCAATATATGAAGCTAGAGATTTTATATAATTTAAAGCTCTAAAATCCTTAATAATTGAATATAAAAATATATAATCTAGTAATTTAAGAATTTATTAATCATAATCTTTAATAATGAAAATCTGATTATTAAATGAGTGTAGTTAATATATTAGAACAAATTTTAAGGATTATCTAAATTTTAAATAAAATTACTATAAGATTAAAGTGAATTACAACTATGCTATTATATTGAGAAAAAATAACTCTTATACGATAATTCTTTATATATAGAATAATTAAAAAAAGCTTTAGTATGTATTTAAAAAATATGTTTAAAATCTATGACATAATATAATAAAATAATTTTCGCATTTTAGCAATAATTTTAAAATAATGAAGATAAAAATAAAATTTAAAAGTATTAAAAAAATAATTATATATTATTAAATTTGTTTATCTTAAAAATATATATCCATTTTAAGAAAATTTTACATAATTCAAGCATATTTAATTAAAAAAACTTAAATAAAGTTCAATTAATTTAAAAATGTATAATTGTCATTCTAAATTGTGATTTTTATTCTACACATTAATTTATAAATTAAATAAAAAATATTTTATAGTTATCAATTTTTCTATATATATCAAATAAATATTTAGGATCTCATAAAATTAACTTTAAAAATATCTATAATTCATGAATTATAGATATTTTTAATTTACCTTAAATTTTTCAATAGATAATAAAAATTATAGGCTCATTTTAGACAGTTGTTATTTTATCAGATCAAATTTTAATTAATTTGATATATTTTTAGCTAATAGATTAAAGAAATGATTTACTCAAATTAATATTATAATATAAATTATACAAAATTATTTCAAACACTAAATTTACATTTTCCCTTTTTTATATATTATTGTTGTTATTTATAATTATTTTTAGTCTAAGCAAACTCTTTTAAAAGTATAGTAATTGATTTCTTGATAAGCTATGTAAATATTTAATTATTCTAAAGTTAGAAAATTGAAAGAACTAAATAATTATTATAAAAATCCCTAAAGCATTACTAAAGTTAGCTTCTATGTGTGCTTTACTTTCAATTTTTAAACTGTTTTAGTAATAAAATATTAATTATCATTTTCACTTATAATCTAATTATTCTAATAATTTAAATAGTTCTAAAAGATAAAAGTTAATTTAAAGCTAAATCTTAATTAACTTAGTATTTCTTTCTTTTAAAACAATTCTTTTAATTATGTTTATACTTTTAGTTTAATAAATTAAGCTTAAATCCTTGAACCTCAGAGATGAGTTGTTTGATATTTATGATATATTTAATTTTTCCATACAAATTAAATTAAATTCTATTAAGGATATTAAGAATCTTATTGAAAAATCATACTTTTACTCACTTCTTATACTATCTTTTTTTGAATGTGTTATATGCTTGATGAATAACAACTGAAACACATGTCTCTTAAAATTCATTAATCAGTATGACCACATTTAATTACTTTTTCCATTTTGTCTTTTTAATAAAAGCAGATGGATCACATTCCTTTTGTATAGTGCTTTTTATCTGTACTAACACATTTTTCTATTTTTTTAATCCTAAACTAAAACGAGATTTTTCCGCATTAATTTAAGAAAAATATTTGTCTAAGTTAAATTCTTCAAGTTCTTGAGGATTGAATATTGAATTGAGAGCAGGGAATTATCTACTTTAAGGCTAAGAGTTAGAAAAAAATGGGAAGGAATTATCCAAGTATATTAGACATACCCAGTGAAAAATAATTTGGTTATCTTTGTTCATTAAATAGTTATAATAAATAATTATGATTTGCTTAGATGAACATTAACTTGATTTAACTAGCAATCAAATAAATAAATAGATAAATAATTAAAATTATAGATAAATAGATGAACATAGTTATATTTAATTATCGAGGAATTCAAACTAAAATATTAATAAGCTACTATTCATATCTTCTTAATTTGTTAGTTATGTATATTTATTAAAATTCATCTAAATTATTTCTAAAATTTATTTATCTTAAATTAATTTTAATTTGCCTAAGCTTTACCAAGATAAACATCTTCTAGTAATTTTCCTTAAAAAATTAAGAATTTTCATTAATTTTATTAAAATTCTAAGGTTATTAGTTTTTCTATCTTAATTAGTAGAAAAGACTTTCAAAGTTATTATATATGCTAATCTTAGGGCTAAATAATTAAAGTTAAGCTATTTTTACTATAGTTTAAATTAAATTTTTTAAGTAAACATTATAAATGATTTGCTTACTTAAATTTTAGGTAAAAAATAATTATGGACTAGTGTTAAACAATTATAATAAAATTCATTCTAAATCCTTTAAAATGCTTATCTTTTTCAATAACCATTAATATTATTATTTTCTATCTTTTAGAAGGTTTCATTTATTTCTAGCCGCGCTTTATGTATTCTTAAATTATTAATATTAAAATGCTATCTTTTAAAAAATGAACTCTTTTAGATTTTATAATCAGTTTTATATAAAAAGTATGAAATATCACTTAAATATATCACTAAAATCTCGCTTAGTTGTAAAATATTTTAAATTTCTTATTAATAGAAATATTTCTTTATACATACTTCATTTGCTTACTTTCACAAGTTTCTATTTAAGTGATAAATAATTTCTATTAGCAAGTTTAGACATTTTTTAAATTAATTTTTTATAATATAATTCCATTTAAAATAGTTATTTAACTGTCTAATAGCTTAATTATGCTTAATCAAACTTAATCTAGAACTATAATTAATTTTTCTTTATAATTTCTTTAATGGAACTGAGTGCTTTTACATTTATTTTTTATCAATTTATTTATACATCAAAATATTAAGGAAAGTATTATTTTAATTATTTAATAAGCTAGTCTTTTATTATTTTCTATTAAGTTAAAATTTATCTAAAAGAATAGATCATTCACTGTAAGTAAAAAATATTAAAAGCTTGATTTAAGTATACATTAGCTTATATAGCAAGCACTTTCATTTTTGGATTTTAATTAAATTGTGATTTAAAATATCAAAGATATGCTTTAATTAATTATTTATTTGCTTAAATAAAAAATCTCAATACAATTACTATTTATTAGTAGATTTACCATCTTCTAAATTTTTCAATCTTAGTTAACTTTGAACTTCATCTAGTTATGTCTATCAATTTTAGCTTAAAAGAAATTTATTTTAACATTATTTTTAATTTTGTACCTTTAGTATTAAACTATTGCTAAAGTAAAATATGTTTATAGTGAAAGTATCTCTAATCCTAAAATTAATAACTTTATCACTTTTAAAAGCATAAAATCTAAAACCTTAATAAATGATCTAAGTGTAAGTCTAAGTTTAAATGGTATATTCTTTAGAAATTATATATCTGCTAAAAGGAATAAGTGTTTTATAGATATGTACTAAAGCAATAAAATTTGACTCTTTGCTAAATTAATTAGTTTATGTATTTAGGTTATTTTAATTATTTTATGTTTTCTTTTCCTTTTTTAAACAGTCTTCTCTTAAATTATTTTACGCTTTACTTAGCGTTTTCCCTAGTTTATTATAAAATTATTGGATTTACTAATAGATTTTATCCATAAGATGTACTTATAACTTTGTTTACTATAGAAGTTCAATTTTTCTTATAAACTTGTTGGTCTAAGATTTTTACGCTAGATGTTTGGCTGTAAAGTAAATAAATAAAGAAATAAATTTTCTAAGTTAAAGCATAAGATTATAAATATATGGCTTAAGAGAATAGATTAGAAGTGATTTTAAAAGTTATTAATTAAGATATAGATTATTATCATTTAGATATATAGAAACTAATTACAACTAAATAGAAAACATACTTTATTAAAATTTCAGTCTACAATATAAATTTATTAGGCTTCTTTTGCTTGCTATTTAGTATGAATTAGTTAACTTTTTAGAATATAATTTCAAAAGAATTTGATTTAGTAATATATAAAATTAGAATAGAATTAATAGATAAGTAGATTTTCTTGCAATTGATGAGTAAATTATATAAATAATCAAAATTTAATTAATAGATAAATATCTTAAGGAATCTCTATTAGTATAAAGAAAATCTTATAAAAGATATTCGTTTCATAGCTTAAAAGAACAAAAATGTAATAAATTCCGAGATAGTATTAAGATTAGAAGACACTTATACGTTATTTTCACTTATAGCGATAAAATGTATAAAAAACTTTAATTATTAATCTTTTTTAAAATATTAGATAAAGAAAATATAGCTTTTATATAATTACTTTGAAGTTATAAAATCTAAGCTTAAAATTTTACAAGAGAATCATATAAAATTAAAATTATTTTTTAACTATAAAATATTTCAACCTAAAACTGATTGTAACTATTAAATATCAGCAACATTACTTAGCTTGATATTCTCCAATAAATTTTTATATTATGATATAAACCTCAAAGTATTTACTAAAGTTTAGTTATAAATATGTAAGTTTTTTATTAATTTAAATTCATTTATATTTTACAGTCTATCTATTAGATTTAAAACTTCTATGCAATTATTTTTGGTTGCATTTGATAATAGCAGCTTAATAAGCAGTATAGCATATATCAGCTCTGAAAATTTTAATTGTTCTTTTATTTATCTCTTGCTTATCTCATTTTTTATTTTGATATTTTAATGATGCTAAACGTATTTTAAATATATTAGATTTAGATACTCTTCCCAATTTTATTTCCTTACATGTAATGTAACTCTTTCTTATACGAGTACTGTAAATAGCGGAGTATTTATTATGAAACATAACTTAATTTGAAGTACTAATTAGTTGTAATAAAATAGCCATATTTGCTTATTATTTATTCTTATATCATATTTTTTAATTCATTATAGCAATAAAATGAAATAAGACAGTTAAAGCAATATTTTTTAGTCTATATCGACTTTACTCCGTTAGTTTTCTTTCCCCTCATTTTAGAGCAACTGGCCAAAGAAATGGAATTTACCTCCATTTCAAGAAAATACCTCCTATGCTGAACCTGAAGCATTCAATTTATGCATAAGAATACCATCAAAGCTGATAATTAATTTTAGCCAAGAGTTCAGAAAAAGATAATAAATGCATTCATACTGATAAAAAGCACCATGCCAAAAGTACGTGCTACACTTGTTATTATAAAAATAAATAAGATAAAATAATCAAATGCAGCCATATGGATGGAGTAGTTTTTGCAAGAAACATATGGTACAATTGCTATTCAATAATTTATAAAGCATATGAGAAAATAAAAATAAAGAGATTTGAGCTTATAGAATTATTGCTTTTATAAATAAATATTCTTTAGTTTCTTAAAAGGAGAGCTTCATTTATAATCTTCTTAACTAAGCATCCTATTATTATACTCTTCTTTATTTTTACTATTTTTAATGGATTCAAAGTTGCGAAATAATAAAAAAAGAATTGGCTAAAAGTTTTAAAAACTAATGGGTTAAAAGATTCCAAAATAGCACAAAGCATAATCAGAATTTCGTTTAAAGCATACAAGTAAAAATTAAAAGTTATATTAAGTTATTTATTAAAAATAATCATAAATATAAGAATAATTTTTAGTAGCTAAATTAAAACAAAGAGGCATAAAGCACTTTTGCTATATGATTTAAATTTATCGCGAAAATGAAATCTATTATTAATGGAAAGTACTTAGTGAAATAGATTAATAAAGGCTACCTAAAGAAATACTCAATTTTAATATCATAGTGAGATTTAAAAATATAAAAGAATAAAATAATTAAATTGATATTGTAGCTAAATAAAATTAAAATTATTAAATAGGCTATTAGTAGCATCTAGATAAATTAAATTAAGATATACTTAAAAAATTAAAAAATTAAGACTTTCCTTATCTTGATATGAAGAATATCTTTTTATTAAATTTATTTTAATTTCTTTCTCGAGTTATAAAGGATTAAGGCAAAAATAATAAATGATAAAAAATAAAAATTTAATTATAAACAAAATATTAAAAAATAAAAGAAATTAAATTAAAACAAAAGGAAATATTTTAGAAATAAATCACATAAATTAAAAAATATCTAAGTTTCTAAAATAAAAAATTATAGCTTATCAGAATAAAATTGCATATTGAAACATTAATAAATAAATTTAATGATTATGAAATAAGCAATAGAATCAAAATTAATAATTTATAGTAGCTTTTTAATTAAAATAGTTCTTTTTACTAAATTATTATAAAATCAAAAGATTTTATTAACTAAAAATATTCATAAAATGCTAGCTAAAAATTTAATTAATATGAATATAATAAAAAATTTAAAAGTTACTATTGATTATTATAGAACTTAAGGACTATTAAACAAAATATTTGAGAATTTAAAATCTCATATATTTGACAAATATACCTTCTTGGTTTAGCATTTAGATAATAGAAAAAACTTAAAATTTATTAAAGAATTCTGAAAATATGTGCTTACTACATGAGTTTATAAAGCCTGCTAGTATTTTATTAAGTATATAAAGAAGTATAAATTGAATTAGTGACAAAAAATTATTAAAAATAGATAACTTTAGTAATTCTTTTCAATTAATTTAAAAAAGAAAAATTTAAAATTTCATAACTTTATCAATCGATATTGAGGAATTTGATTCCAATAATTAGCAATATTTAAATATAAAATTTGGAATAAAATGACAACTAAGAGATATTTTTATTTTATCCTTAAAATTAATTTTTATGAAGTAGATGTGTATTTAGGTTATAACCAAAATATCAATGATTTAATTATTTTAGTGAAGCATTAATTTGTTTAAATTTAAGTTGGATAATGGAATAGCCTTACTTAATACTTTTATATTTATAAATTATTTTGGAATTAATAAGTGATCTTTATAGATATTTTATAAGATCCTTTAGTTAAAGAAAAAATAGATTCTAGATGGGAATGACAGATTTAAGTTTTAATAATAAACCATTTATGAATATTTAAACTGAATTGGAAAAATTCGAAATTGTTAGTAATAATGTATATTATTTATGCTAAGTATAACAAATAAAAATAGTAAATCCTTCTAATAATTTCTTACAATTAAATTTGTGATTTTCGTATTTTTATCTCTATTATGCAAGTAATAAAACTTATTAAGATAAAATCTTCTAAATTTAAGTTGAATAGCAAAGAAAAACTTGAGATAAAGGAAAATAATATTATTAAAAGGTAAACAATTACCAACTATGTAGAATTTAGCTCAATCAACTATAAAATTTCTCAACTTTATATATTTTTAGTTATCATATTACATGAAACTGTAAACCTAGAATCTTTTTATTTAGACCACGTCAAAAGAATTTATTGCTAATAATAAACTTTGAATTAAAATAACTTAAGCATAATTTATTTTTATGAAACTATGAGATTTTACTAGAAACGTCAGGAGTCTTTTGAATAAACAAATCCAAATTAGTTTTTAGTTATACAAAGGAGTATTTAATGGAATTAGAAGCTCGTTTTTATTAAATTTATTCATCAATTCTAAAAGAAACATACTCAAGGCTAATTTACACTAAGATTCCAAAATTTTCAAGAGATTTATTGAAAAATTAGCTATTATAAATCCAAATTAGCAATAATAATTAATTCAATAGAGGCTTACTTTAATATATTCTTAACTAATTATTTAGCAATACCAAGTAGAAATGAAAACTACACTAAATTCTAATAGAGAAGTGTTTGCTATTCTAAATACCTTAAATAGAAATAATTATGTAAATTCAGATGCTTAATAGGAATTAATCTAACTTAAATTTTATGTAGAAATAACTTTAAATAATTAATGTGTTCTTTATATTTATGAAAATTCTAAAAAATACTTCTATCAAGATATCCTAATTTCAGCAAACAAATTATATACATGACACTATACAATTTTTAAAATAAGTAAGTAAATTGCTTTATGATTTATCATATAGAATGCTTTAGAAGTTAACCTTATTTCGTTTATTATAGCAAGTAGTTTGGTCGTTGATTCCGAATATTCTAATTTATTTGTGGATTGAAAATGAAATTTATTTTAATATTCTTAATAAGCGAAGCAATTTACCTCTTAATGACAAAGTTTTAATTATTAAGTTTAAATAAAGGAAAAAGTAATAAATATATTATAAACTTCAATCTATTTATAAGTTTAGTTAAGAACATTTAAAGATTTAATGTAGAAGATCATTAAAGAGCAAAAAGTATCTTCTTAAATTTCTAAAATTCTATTAAAATACTTTAATATAAAATCTGATACCAATTCCACTATTCAACTATTTCCTAGCTTGCTTTTTGTTTGAGAATTCTTAAATATTAAAATATAAACTTAAAGATAAAATATAAGATTAAAATAATAGATAACTAGGAATATATAAATATAGACAAATTATTTTAATTTAAAACTAGCTTAAATTAAAATTAAGTGGCTAATATATTTTTTAGTAGTTATAATTAGTCAAACTTACCTTGGCCTTTATTTATACAAATAAAGAAGCTTAATTATTATTGTGAAGATAGTTGAGTAAATTAAAATATTCTTTAATAGTATTATATGATTATCTAAACTTATTAGTATAATCAACTTTATCTTATTTAAAGCAGAATTATAAGTATAATGTATTAAGAAAATAAATCGTAAAGTATCTATTAAGCTATTATTATTTGCTTAATTAATGTCTCTAATCCATTCTCTCCTCTTCATGCGTATTAAATAAGTGTATTTTGCCTAGTTTCTTTAATATGCAATATTTCATACTATTTTGAGTATTTTTCTCATTATTATTAATTTTACTCTTTATCAAGGGAATCATATATAATAGTGATTAAATTCTAAGATTTAGCACATTGAAATAAATGTAATAGCCCTTTTAGGATATATTCTAACTAAATATAAAAATAGAATTTCTAATAATCTTTAATCATAAATTAATAAAGTTAATAAGTAAAGCATAATTTAAAATCCAAACATACTTTTATAAAATATTTAGTTATAATATAACTATTAAAACATTATAAGCTTAATAGATCATTCATCAGCAGACTAAAATTCATAAATTGGAGATTTCTTATAACTTAATATTTATTAACTTATAGCAAACTTAATATTCATTAATAATTTATTATAGAGTTTTTTTAATACTTTAGAGTTTTGTTCTTGACCCTCAGGTAATTTTGTCTCCAAATATATTATAATAGAAATTTGGCTCTTAAATAATATAATTTGGATCTTATTCTCATATGTTCATTATGCAAATAATAATTGGATAAATATCTAATTAATAGTTAAAACTTTAAATTATCTTTATCTACTTACTCTACTAAAATTGAATTCTATAAAGTTTTATTTTTATCTTTGTATCTATTATGTTTTTATCTTAATAATGTTTTATAAACTAACTTAATAATAGATAAAATCAGACTTATCAGCTAGGATTATAATTCTAAAAATTTAAATGTCTTAGTTGCTCATTTAGTATGAATTATTTGAAAATATAGATAATCTATTTAAAAAATTAAAAGTTATATTCATTTTATTTAAAATAAATCTTTAGAATCTAACTGCTTTAATCTCTACTTTTAACTTTTAATTTCATTTTATAAAATGTCAGTGAGAAAATTATTTTAGAATCATTGTAAATAATTCATTTAAAATTCCTCATAACTATCTATTTCTTCTTGTTAAGAAATAGATGCTACTAATGTTTAGATAAGCTTTAATTTTTTTAATTTGAACTGAAAGTTTGATAGTTAGAAATTATTTATTTATTCTTTGCTATCTTTTAGCTTTTTAGAGATAATTAAAAAAATTAAATTAAGAAGAATATGAGTCTTTATTGAACAATCATGCTTTTACTTGCTTCTTATACATTCTTTTCTTGAATGTCTTGTATGCTGCTGAATAGCAACTGCAGCACATTCCTCTTGCAAAGACTAATTTATCGGGATGACCACATGTAATTACTTTTTCCATTTTGTTTTTTTAATAGTAGCAGGTCTAGCACATTCCTTTTGCATAGTGCTTTTTATCTGTATGGACACATTTTGTTATTTCTTTTTTAATCTTAAGCTAAAATTAGATTTCACTGCCCGGATTTTAAGCAAGTTAGTTGCCTAAGTTAAATTCTTCTGGTTCTTGAGGATTGAACGCTGAATTAAGAGGAGGGAGTTCTCTACTTTGAGGCCAAGGGGTAGAAAAAGAAGGAAAAGGAAATGATCCTAGCAAAGTAGGCATACCCTGTGAAATATAAAGATTATCTTTCTTCATTTCAGTAATTATAATAAATAATTATGATTTGGTTAAATAGGCCTTGTATCAATTAAACTAGCAATTAAACAAAACTCTATTTAATTTAT
Source organism: Loxodes magnus (assembly GCA_946699065.1). Lineage (NCBI taxonomy): Eukaryota > Ciliophora > Karyorelictea > Loxodida > Loxodidae > Loxodes > Loxodes magnus. The sequence goes on along the minus strand of CAMPDV010000123.1, from coordinate 625,847 downwards.
AAAACTATTAAACTAAATATAATAAATTAGCCTCATTACGTAGTAGCTATTAAATATACCTTTATTTATATTTAATTAAAGCTGCTGATACAGAGCTATTGATATATGGTTATTGAAATTATTTAAATTTCTTTAATGCTTTTCTTCAAATATTGTCATATTTATAATTTTTAATTATTTATTGCATAATAATTACTCAGTCTTATTAAGTTATTAGATTATTTATTTATTATTTACTTTATTTAAATCTTCTTTTATTCATAGGGTTTATTCTAATCTAGCCACTATGAATAGAAAATTTTTATCTTTTTTCTATAATTAATTTTAAAAAAATCAGGTGACTTAAACAAATTTAGTTGATATTTAATAATTTGATTATCTATAAAGAAATAAATCAGTTTAAGTTAAAATTTCTTAATTAAACTCATTAAAATATTAGATAATGAAATTTAAATTCCAGTTAATAAGCTTATTTTTTGATTTGTGCCATCTAAGTTGCTTCTTCTAAACTTTAAATAAATTAACTTTTAAAATTATCAAAAAGTTAAATTAAAGTATTCCTTTTGATTTTAAGATAGTTATTAGATGCTTTTCTTAAATTCTTTTAAATGTTTATTGCTGCTAATAAGTTTCTCTTACATCTTTAAACGAAAAAGTTTGATTCTTCTTCCTTATTATTTTAAGATATTGCAAGCATGTATTATATTAATTATTATTCGTTAAATTATGCTTTTCTAACAACAACAATTAAAAGTTTTTTCCTTACTTTTTAGTATTTTTATTACATTCCTTATATTTCGTAATAATAGTTATTATTATCTGCTAAAGTTATTTGTTTTACATTTATCTAAATTTTTAGTTTTTTCATGCTTTTAATTAACATTAATTGATTTTTATGATCTATAGCTACCCTTAAGAGGATAGAGTTTCTTTCTATTGAACAGCTGAGTACAAATTTTTTAATTAATTATTTAAATTTCTAAATAACTTATACTTATATAAACTTTTATAAGTTGCAACTACTTTTACCTAACACAAGTAAGCATAGCTTTTTCCTTTTTTATTATTTATCATAGCAGATTTATAAAAATGCTCCTCTTTTCTTTTTATAATTTTAAGAACTTTACTCTTCCTAGTCTAATTTATTGCTTAAATTTATGATTAATATATAAATTTCGAAAATAACTCTACTAGGATGTTTGATGTATTAAAAGATAATAAGTGAGCTTAATATAAAATTAAATTAGATAAAGCTTATAAAATTATAATACTCTAAATATCTATGAAGGATGCTTTGGGCTATACATTACTCCATTATTTTCCTAAGGCTATTAAGTTAAACTTATTTATTGAAAAGATCTAATCATTTTCTAAAATATTTATCTCTCTAAAATTAACTAAAGCTTATAAATAAATAAATAAATTTTGATTATAGAGCGCGTAGCGCCTCGTTGGTGCGCAGCTCTTTATAATAATTGCATGAACTTCATTAAGAATAAGGATTTAAATATAAACTTTGAAGAACTAAATATCAAAATTAAGTTTATAGCCAGCAATAAACTTTTTAGCATTATATCCAATGCTAATATTATTATACAACCATTTTTTTATCATATATATGCCTATAATTACTTTTTTACATGTCTATTTTCTCAACTTTTTTTTAATTTTTAAGTTTTAAAATCTCTAAAATTAGGTGAAACTAACTTAATAAGCTAGAAAATATTTAGTATCATATCTATTGCATTCATTTTAGTTTTTTTAAGTCCAAATTTTTGGAAACCTAGATAACTATTTATTTCAAATAATTAAGTTTAAGCCATTAATAATAATATGCAAGAATTTTCTTATAAACCTTTAAAAAGATGGAAATTAAAATAAATGTCGAACTTGAGAAAAGGATTCTTTCCCGCTTCCAGAAAGTTTCCTTACCTTTTAAGGTCGCGAGAAGAATTCCCAGAAATGAACTGACTGTGAAACAACCTTTTCTAAATGTTGGACCTGATTAATCTCTTCATCATAGGTTGGAAATCTACCTGTAATGCCTGTTGGCGTCCCGTGCTTTGGAAATTTTTAACCGCAATCTTGCTCACAAATAGAAGAGAGAAGGCTATGGAAATATTGAAGATTAATGAGATTTATAAATTGACATTTTTAAAGAGATGACCCTATTGAAGGCTACACACTCTATAATAACATTTTACTTACAAGATAAAAAAGAAAAAGTAAAGGTTTAGTTTTCCTTTTAAAATATTCTATTCTTTATAGTAGAAATGCTGACAATAATTTAAAGATTGGAAATAAATATCTTTTTGGATTTAAGCTAATAAGCTATATTAATTATCTCCCAAAAAGAATCCTATTTAAATTTAAGGGTATATTTTGCTTAATGCTAGTTTAATACTTAAATTAGCAAATTTAGTTATCAACTAGGTCTAAAATAAACAAATGCTGATAAAATCAAACATATAATGATAGCTCTTTAAATTCGCAGTTGTATCATTTCAATTTAGTGTATATCAAATATAATCAAGAGATATACTAAAATGAACATTATAAAATGACTAGATGATAATAACTTATTTTCTCTTCCCTATATAAACAGAAAGTTTACTATTAATTATGCTTAAAACTGCTATCATTAATCAATTTTAATAGTTATAAACTTCTATGTAAATGAAATAAATGCTATTATAACATTAGTTAGGCATTTTAAACTTTATCTATTTTATTTTTTTAATTATAATAAGATAATTTAAGACACATTTATAGGAAAAAACTTTCCAAGTTAAGATAAAATTTACCAAAATAAATTTAACTAAAGTGCTTTCTGATATTTTATCTCCTGAGCAATAACAATAAAACACTAAAGCAATAATGAAAAAACTTAAAATTGCTGTTGTAATAAAATCATAATTTAACTAATAATAATTAATATAATATATATTTATAATATCTGAAAATAATAGAAAAGGCAGAGTCAAGCAGATGTAAACTTATTAATAGCAATAAACAATTAAAAGAATTTAAAGTTATCTAATACTTATCTTAAAATCAGAAGGAAATACTTTAATTTAAATTTTAGGATAATTTTAAAAGTTAATTTATTTAAATTTTAGAAGAGCAACTTGAAGGCATAAAACCAAAAATAAGCTTATTGACTAGAAATTAATTTTGATTATCTATATACTTTAATTAATAAATTTTCACTTAAATTGATTTATAAATAAATCAAATTATTTAATAACTTAAGAAATGTTTAGTCACCTGATTTTTTAAATTAGTTATGTAAAAGCGATAAAAAAATTAATATTTATAGAGGTTTAACTTTTAGATTAAAGTAAGCCATACTAATAAAAGATTTAAATAAAACAAGCTATAAATAAGTAATCTATTAACTTAATAAGGCTGAGTAATTATTATACAATAAATGGTTTAAATTATAAATAGAGCAATATTTTAATAATACATGAAGGGATTTGAATAGATTGCTTAACTCTATATCAATAGCTTTAATTAAATATAAATAAAGGTATATTTAATAGCTACTACGTAATGAGGCTAATTTATTATATTTAGTTTAATAGTTTTATAAATTAAATAGAGTTTTGTTTAATTGCTAGTTTAATTGATACAAGGCCTATTTAACCAAATCATAATTATTTATTATAATTACTGAAATGAAGAAAGATAATCTTTATATTTCACAGGGTATGCCTACTTTGCTAGGATCATTTCCTTTTCCTTCTTTTTCTACCCCTTGGCCTCAAAGTAGAGAACTCCCTCCTCTTAATTCAGCGTTCAATCCTCAAGAACCAGAAGAATTTAACTTAGGCAACTAACTTGCTTAAAATCCGGGCAGTGAAATATAATTTTAGCTTAAGATTAAAAAAGAAATAACAAAATGTGTCCATACAGATAAAAAGCACTATGCAAAAGGAATGTGCTAGACCTGCTATTATTAAAAAAACAAAATGGAAAAAGTAATTACATGTGGTCATCCCGATAAATTAGTCTTTGCAAGAGGAATGTGCTGCAGTTGCTATTCAGCAGCATACAAGACATTCAAGAAAAGAATGTATAAGAAGCAAGTAAAAGCATGATTGTTCAATAAAGACTCATATTCTTCTTAATTTAATTTTTTTAATTATCTCTAAAAAGCTAAAAGATAGCAAAGAATAAATAAATAATTTCTAACTATCAAACTTTCAGTTCAAATTAAAAAAATTAAAGCTTATCTAAACATTAGTAGCATCTATTTCTTAACAAGAAGAAATAGATAGTTATGAGGAATTTTAAATGAATTATTTACAATGATTCTAAAATAATTTTCTCACTGACATTTTATAAAATGAAATTAAAAGTTAAAAGTAGAGATTAAAGCAGTTAGATTCTAAAGATTTATTTTAAATAAAATGAATATAACTTTTAATTTTTTAAATAGATTATCTATATTTTCAAATAATTCATACTAAATGAGCAACTAAGACATTTAAATTTTTAGAATTATAATCCTAGCTGATAAGTCTGATTTTATCTATTATTAAGTTAGTTTATAAAACATTATTAAGATAAAAACATAATAGATACAAAGATAAAAATAAAACTTTATAGAATTCAATTTTAGTAGAGTAAGTAGATAAAGATAATTTAAAGTTTTAACTATTAATTAGATATTTATCCAATTATTATTTGCATAATGAACATATGAGAATAAGATCCAAATTATATTATTTAAGAGCCAAATTTCTATTATAATATATTTGGAGACAAAATTACCTGAGGGTCAAGAACAAAACTCTAAAGTATTAAAAAAACTCTATAATAAATTATTAATGAATATTAAGTTTGCTATAAGTTAATAAATATTAAGTTATAAGAAATCTCCAATTTATGAATTTTAGTCTGCTGATGAATGATCTATTAAGCTTATAATGTTTTAATAGTTATATTATAACTAAATATTTTATAAAAGTATGTTTGGATTTTAAATTATGCTTTACTTATTAACTTTATTAATTTATGATTAAAGATTATTAGAAATTCTATTTTTATATTTAGTTAGAATATATCCTAAAAGGGCTATTACATTTATTTCAATGTGCTAAATCTTAGAATTTAATCACTATTATATATGATTCCCTTGATAAAGAGTAAAATTAATAATAATGAGAAAAATACTCAAAATAGTATGAAATATTGCATATTAAAGAAACTAGGCAAAATACACTTATTTAATACGCATGAAGAGGAGAGAATGGATTAGAGACATTAATTAAGCAAATAATAATAGCTTAATAGATACTTTACGATTTATTTTCTTAATACATTATACTTATAATTCTGCTTTAAATAAGATAAAGTTGATTATACTAATAAGTTTAGATAATCATATAATACTATTAAAGAATATTTTAATTTACTCAACTATCTTCACAATAATAATTAAGCTTCTTTATTTGTATAAATAAAGGCCAAGGTAAGTTTGACTAATTATAACTACTAAAAAATATATTAGCCACTTAATTTTAATTTAAGCTAGTTTTAAATTAAAATAATTTGTCTATATTTATATATTCCTAGTTATCTATAATTTTAATCTTATATTTTATCTTTAAGTTTATATTTTAATATTTAAGAATTCTCAAACAAAAAGCAAGTTAGGAAATAGTTGAATAGTGGAATTGGTATCAGATTTTATATTAAAGTATTTTAATAGAATTTTAGAAATTTAAGAAGATACTTTTTGCTCTTTAATGATCTTCTACATTAAATCTTTAAATGTTCTTAACTAAACTTATAAATAGATTGAAGTTTATAATATATTTATTACTTTTTCCTTTATTTAAACTTAATAATTAAAACTTTGTCATTAAGAGGTAAATTGCTTCGCTTATTAAGAATATTAAAATAAATTTCATTTTCAATCCACAAATAAATTAGAATATTCGGAATCAACGACCAAACTACTTGCTATAATAAACGAAATAAGGTTAACTTCTAAAGCATTCTATATGATAAATCATAAAGCAATTTACTTACTTATTTTAAAAATTGTATAGTGTCATGTATATAATTTGTTTGCTGAAATTAGGATATCTTGATAGAAGTATTTTCTTATAAGTTAATAATTCTTAATTAGATCATCATATCTCATTTAAAAATAAGACATTTAGATTCCAATTTAATTACAAATTATTACAAAAATATAAAACTTAAGAAAGTAGAAGAGCGCTTAAAAGACTTAAAATTTATTAAAGAATTCTGAAAATGTGTGCTTCATGAGTTTATAAAGCCTATTAGTATTTTTAGGCATATAATATAAATTGGTGACGAAGAATTATTAAAAACAGATAACTTTAGTATTTTTTTTCAATTAATTTAAAAAAGAAAAATTAAAAAATTTAATTAATTTATAAGCCAATATTGAGGAATTTGATTCCAATAATTAACAATCTTTAGAAATATAAAATTTGGAACAAAATGACAACTAAGAGATATTTTTATTTTATCCTTAAAATTAATTTTTATGAAGTAGATGTTGATTTAGGTTATAACCAAAATATCAATGATTTAATTATTTTAGTGAAACATTAGTTTGTTTAAGTTGGATAATGGAATAGCCTTACTTAATACTTTTATATTTAGAAATATTTTGGAATAAGTAAACATCTATATAGATATTTAATAAGATCTTTTAGTTCAAAGAAAAAATTATAATCTAGATGGGAATGGCAGATTTAAGTATTTAATAATATACCTCTAATGAGTGTTTAAACTAAATTAGATCAAATTCAAAATCTTTAATAGGAGTGTATATTATTTATGCTAAGTATAGCAAATAAAAATAGTCAATCCTCTAATAATTTCTTATAATTCAATTCATTATTTTCCTATTTTTACCTTATGTAAGCGATCAAACTTATTAAGATCAAATCTCCTAAACTCAACCTCAATAACAAAAAATTGGGATAAAGGAAAATAATATTTTTAAAGGTAAGCGATTACTAACTATGTAGAATTTAGCTTAATCAATCTATATGTTTTTAGTTATTATACTACATATGACTGCAAACTTATAATCTTTTATTTAAACCAATCAAAAGAATTTATTGCTAATAATAAATTTTTAAAATAGCCCAAGTAAAATTTATTTTTATGAAACTAGGAGATTTTACTAGAAGTATCAGAAGTCTTTTATATCAAAATCCTAATTAGTTTTTAGTTATAAAAGGAGTGTTTAATGGAATCAGAAGCTCTTTTTTAGTCATTTTATTCATCAAGTCTAAAAGAAATGTATAATAAGGTATAATTTACACTAAAATTCCAAAATCTTCAAGAGACTTATTATAAAATTCGCTATTATAAATCCAAATTAGCAATAACAATTAATTCAATAGAAGCTTACTTTAATATATTCTTACTAGTTAATTATTTAGCAATACCAAGTAGAAATGAAAACAAACTAAATTAAAATAAAGAAGTGTTTGCTATTCTAAATGTCTTAAATATAAATAATTATGTAAATTCAGATGCTTGGAATTGATCTTACTTAAATTTTTGTAGCAGTAGCTTTAGATAATTAATATGTGCTTTATATTTATTAGAAACATCTAGATAGTTTTAAATTTTAAACTTGGATTCTTTATTTACTCTATTGCTCTACTATAATAGAATTAGTTTCTAAATAATTCTCTCAAATAAAAATATAAATTCTTATTTATTTTTTAATATATAAATTTAATATAATAAGAGACTCTCTCAAACTTAATAGTTTTATTCTTTTATCCAATAATTACCTTCATTATATTTTAAAACTTAAATCAATTATTGCATATATCCAAATAACCCTTGCTATACATATATAAATTAGGAGGAAGAAAATTAATAATTTTTAAAATTATGTACCTTTTATTCTTTAATCTAAATTAAAGAGTTATGCATTGAAATTTAATTTTTAATCTTCTTTATCAATTATTAGAATTTATTATTAGCTTTATATGCTCAACCTACTAAAATTACTTAAATATCTAATTATTTCGCAAACATTATTTACTAAGTATAGCTTTTCTCTTCTTAATACCCTAGTAAATATTCAGAAAATTCACTATGTCAATTTCGCAACTAATATTTGTAAATAAAGCTAAATTAAGAATAAGTGTATTGGATAAAGAAGAAAGCTTTTAGCTTATATTTTATGTTAATGCTAAAGATCCTTAACTCAATTTTATCTGAAATTAAATTAAGAAAAATACTATTTTTAAATACTTCCTTTAATATTTTCTAATTATTCAACTTTTATTTTATATCAAATATTAAACCAAAAAGCCAAATATATCAGATTTTAACCTCTCTAATTTTTAATAGTCCTTAAGTTAATAATAAATAGTAACTTCCACATTTTATTATATTATATTTATTAAATTTCTTATTATTTTCTCATAAACTTTAAAAATAATAAAAATATTTAGCTTAACTTAAAAGGAAAAAGACTCTAATATCATAAATAACTATTAAATGTTGCTTTAATTGTTATAGGTTTAAATTGGAATCTTGATTTAAAAAATAAAACTTAAGTTATTACTAGCTATTTACATTATCTACTTGTAAAAATCTCCAGAAAAGAGCAAAATACACATTTTCAAAAATGAACTATTGATTATTTATAAAGGCTTATATTAAACTTTAAAAATTATAAAAACTTCAGTTGCTGATTTTAATATAGCTAATTTTAAGTTTTTATATTAAATTTTTTTGAGATATCTAAATAAGTAAATAAAAGGAATAAAATTGTCTTACCCTTAAAAATTATTTTATAGCATTAATTTTTTAATTATTAAGTTTTTATTATATTTCCTCGTTTTTTATATAAAGATAATTTCTTATAAATGATTAATAGATAAGCCTTCAACTTTAAGAAGTGAATTAAACCTAAATAAATAATTAAAAAGGATAAAGAAATCAGTTTATAAACTTTTATCATAGATAAAGAAAAGTAAAGAATTATTTATTGAGATTGTATAATATTTTAAATCTTTAATTTTTTTAATTTTACAAGAAAAATTTAAAAACCAATTTATTTATTTTAAGATCTTACAATTCTAAAATTTTAACTTTTAATTAATATTTTATTATATATTTTAATCTAAATAGGTGGACCTTGCCTCTAAAGGTTACGAGAAGAATTCCCAAAGATTAAATGACACAGAAGCAAATCTTCTAAGTATTGGACCAGACTAATCTCTTCATCATGGATTGGAAATTTACCTTTAATCGCCTATTGGCGTCCTGTGATTTGAGAGATGGAACCGCAAACTTGCACACAATTAGAAGAGAAGATGTAAAGGGAATATTGGAAATTTAAAGACTTTAAAATTATCTTCTTATAGCGCTGCGCATCATTGAGGTGCTACGCGCACTTTAATCAAAGTTTTTTATAAAGTTTATTTATTAAAATTAAATGCTATTAACAAGATATTTTAAGCAAAAGAAATTTAATTTAATTTATTCAAACATATAAAAATATAAATTTTTTAAATATTTATTTAACTATCCTTAAATTTATGAAATATTTGATTTTATTATTTTTCATCTAGTTATTTTAATTAAAATATTTTATAATAATTATATTAAGTTTATTTTATGCAAAAGCTAGAAAATAAAATATTTTACTTAAAATATTTTCTCTATTAATTTACTTATTTAATTTAACAATGTATTAAGAATATTACTATTTAAAATTTTATTAAATTTAAGATTTATTTTAATAAAATCTCCGATCTCATACTAATATTCATGATATCTCGCATTACTTAAATGATTTTTTGTTAATGTCATTTTATTCTTTTTCCCTAAATCAAAATTTTGAGTGAATTATTACAGATCATTTTTAAAGACTAGATTCTTAGCTATTAAATAATTTTATTTTTATTTAATATCAAAACTTTTTTCAATAATTTTTAATAAAAGACGATAATTAATATTTTTTTATTATAATTTATATTTTAAAAATATAACTTATCTTATAATTATGATCTATTGCCTTTTATCTTTATTTTTTATTTTTCACATCTAATATTCAGTCTCTGTTAAAGCCTTATAATTTATTCAATTATATTTTAAGAATTATAAGATAAATATTTATAAATTAAAAAATTAAAATTAATTGTATGCATTTTCATGTAGAAAACCTGTGAAATTTAATTTATTTGTATTTATTTTTATCTTAATTAAAAAGCTCACGTATAAATATATTAAAAAAATGTTAAGTCTTTTAAAATTTAAGAAAAATAAAAAATACAATTTATATAACTTTTTATCAATAACTTTTCTTTAATCTAAATTTGAAAACATTTAATAAATTTATTATGAAATAAAAAGCTTAAGAAAAAAGATGCTACATTTGCAACAGCACTTGACATTTATGAAAGAAATGTTCCCAATAGAAAAAAATAAGAATGAATATATGGAGAAATGTTTACTAATAGCAACTGAAGTAACACGGAATTCTTTCCCTCGGGATGGGAAAATCTGGGAGAAAATTTTAAACTCAGATTATATAAAAGAGAGAAATCAAGGAAAAAGTACAATGCAAGGGCAGAACATGCAGGAACGGAGATTTTATACATTTAAAACTTCAATTAAGCCGGAAGGCGAACAGTTATTTTAATGATTAATAATTAATAAAAGTGAACTGAATTTAATAATTATTTATCCAAAAAAGTATAATATAATTATTCAATAAATTTTTAGTTTTCTTGTTAGAATATTTAATTTATCTTGAAATATTATAATCATATTTCATTTTCTTATGCTCGAACTTACAAAAAATTATTTTCTTCATTAATTATGATAATAAAAAAAAATTATTAAAATGCTTCTAAAGTTTTTAAAAAAAATGAAATTATAGATTTTATCAAAAAATTATAAAAATTGAAAGTTAAAACACTTTGATAAAAATTTCAATTTTATAAAAAGAACAATTGATAATTATTTAAATTTTAAATTAATTTAGTATAATTATTAAAAAAAATTTTATGTTATAAATAATTATTATTTAAGTGAAAACAATCAAAAATTTTAAATAAATAAATTTTCAGCAAATGTTTTAAAATTTTTTTATTTAATTTGATAATAAATTTTAATTAATTTTTAATTTGAAATTAATTATAGACATAAGTAAAAAAAGATTTTTTCAAAAAATAATTAATTATTAAATTATTTTTTAAACTTCTAAAATATTAATTTTCATAATTAAAACTATTTAAAATATTCATTAATTATAATTTTTACTTTTAAGAGTAATAAAAATATAAATTTAATCCTTTACTAAATAATTAATTTAAAGTTAAATATTTTAAAATTTTAACATTTAAATGAGATGAAAATGCTAAACATTATGTTTTATGCTAATTTTTAAATTTCTTCTATTTAAGTTTTGTTTTTAAGACTAAATAACAAACACAATCATAATCATTTTCAATCCTTAATGAATATTTTCTAAAATTAATTTTAAATAACAATTTTTTACTAAAATTTTAATTTTTAAAAGCTATTAATAAAAAATAAAAATAAAATATTTTAAACCTTAATGCTTTTATTTAGCTAAATTTAAAATCATTAAAATTTTACAAAAATATGTTTCTCTTTATTATTTTTTAAATTAAAATTAAAATTTAACAAACAAAATAATTAAAATTAAAAAATTTAGTAAAAAATATTTTTAATATTTTTAATCAAATTCATAGTAAAAATAAAGTTATTACATATATTCCTTTAAATAGGAATTTTCACATTTTTTTAAATATATATAATTAAGTTAAAATAATTTATAAATTTTATAAAACTAAACTTTTCTTAGGATAAAGTAAAAATTTTAATTAAAATTTAATTTTAAATTTAAAGCTTGGAAATTTAATCTTATTTTCAAGCGAATATTTCTAAAATATAATTTTTTTATATTGTTAAATGAAATAATTATCCTTATTATATTCAAATTTATTAATACAATTTAAATAATAGTTAAAAAAGCAATTTCTTAAAAAAGTTTTTATTGTACAAGCGTTTTTCAAGCAAATATATTGAAATAGATCTTATTGATAAAGAAATAAATAAATAAAAATTATAAATTTAAGATGAATTGTTTTAAAATATAATAACAGCAATAAAATAATTTAAAAAACTATCAAAGATATTAAATATTAAATTTTATATTCTTAATTCAGTCTTTTTATTTTTCTTTATTTAAAGCTAACCATTCTCTTAAATTTCTTTAGAATAAAATATTCAAAGTTAACTCCAAATTCATTATGATTTTTTACTTTTCGGATGAACCCTTTTCAAAGGAAATAAATATAGGCAATCTAAAAGTAGATATAATTAAAAGAGAAATATTTAGAAATAAAATAATTAAGATAAGTTAATTAATTTTATCATACCCTTTAATTATTATTTTCTTTTATATTTTTTCATTTATTATTTTAAAAAAGATGTAAATATGAAACATATGATTTTATTTATAAATTAAATAAAAGAAAAAATAATTGTTTAATTATTACTCAAATATTATACCTTATCTTAATTTATAGAAATAAAAGAAAATTTAAAATAAGTTCAAATATTTAATAGTATATGTATTTTTTAGGTTATTAATATTAAAAATTAATAATAAAATCAAAGTTATATACAAATGAAAGCTTAATTAAAAAATATAATAATTAATTTTATTTTTTGTTTTAAATTATTTCTTTCTATTTCAATTTCGTATGCTATTCATTATTTTAATTTGGTATAATCTTCATAAAGCTCTCAACTATATAATTCAAAATTTATTGCAAATAAAATGAATTTATTTTAAATTTGATAATTTTATTAAATCAAGTTTAAACATTTAATCTTAAATAACGTATTTTAAGATTAATTTCCAAATTGGCAATAAAGTTGTTTATTATATTTAATTTTAAGAAATTTATGTTTTCTCATTGCTACTTAATGAAGATTTTAAATCCTTTTTTACTAAATAATTATTTAAATTTAGAAAACCAGCATTTCTTCATTGCGATACGTGAATTTATACCTGTCATGATATTGCTAAAATAAAATTATAGGCAGAATTTATTTGAACTATTAAATTATTTCAATTTTTATTTATTCTATTATGAATAAATAAAATTAATTTATCTTCTAGGATACCAAAATTTATATCAATTAACTTTACTCAGTGGATTAGCCTTATGCTTATACTTATAAGTTATTTTTTAAATATAAGTCAAATTCGGTAAATTTAATTGGAATCAAAAAGATTTGGAGAAAATAAGAAATTTATAATCTTATTTATAAATAAATATTTTGCAATAGTTAAATAATTAATTTATAAATTTATACAGGAGTCATAATCTAAATTTAATAATTTAGAATCTTAAAAAATAAAAATTCTTAAAATATATCACTTTCTTTGTTTAGTAATCGTAAAAATTATCATGATTTTCTTAAAGTAAGAAAAAATAAAAGAATCTGTAATACTGACTATCTAATATTTCCGAAAATTTTCAGAAGATTAAAAAGTCTTTTAATCTCCAAAAGATATTTAAAAGTATTTTAGCTTAAATTTTGTTTCTAGGAAGTATAAATAAAAGCCACTAAAATTACTTGAGAATAATTAAAAATTTGGAATGATATTCTAAGAAATTAAATAAACTGTTTAACCAGCTTTTAAATTTATTTATTTCCAAATTTTCATTTTTTTGATATCAGCTTTTTTTTCTTTAATGTTTTATATGCTGAGGAATAACAACTACAACACATGTTTCGTGCGAATACTACTCTATCAGCATGACCACACTAAGCTAATTTATCCTTCTTGTTATTTTGATAATAACAAATTTTACACATTCCTTTTGCGTAGTGCTTTCTTTCTTTATGTTCGCATTTCGTTATTTTCTTTTAAACTCGAACTTAAAATTAATTTTACGTATTCTGAATTTAAAAAAATTCATTTCCTAAGTTGAAATCTTCATGCGTTTCCTTAAGCTATATTTCTTTAAGAGAAGGTAGCGTTTTGACTTTAGGCCAACCTCTATGGAATTAGGGAAAAGGAAAAGTCCCGAGGAGCGAAGGCATTCCTTCCAAAATATAATTCATATTATCTTTTTTCATTAATGTATTTTATTATTAAAGTGAATACTGTTTAATTTAAACTTTCTCCATTCGTTTAATTTAATTTAAATATGCTTTCCTTTATCTTAAGCAGTTCTAAATGTTTTCTTTCAATTTAAGAGCTTACATAATGAATGAAGAATTTAACGTTAATTAATAAATAATAAGACTTAAGAGAATTAAGATCTTTTATTTGTAATTTTTTACTAGATTAAGATTTAAAAATATCATTCTGGCTACAAAACTTTTTCCCAATACTATTTAAGTTTTAACCTTATGACTTTAATTGTATTTTTAAATTTTGAAACTAGCAAAATAAATATTAAAATTTTCTCTCAAGCTTAAAGAATATATAAATTTTAATTTGCAAATTATAAAAAATTTAAGAAAAGTTTATTATTTTTCCCCTTTTGAATTAAGATCTACAGATATTGTTCAATTTAATAATTTATATTTGTTTAAGAAAAATAAGAATAAGCATAGATATTCTATTTATATATATGATGTAAGTGAGAAGGTCTCCTAATTTAATTTTTTTTATAGATAAAATAAAAGGATTTTATCAAATATTTTATAAATAGCAGTGCTATTTTCATTTAAATTTATTTTGGCTAATATTGAGATTTTTTGGTGGATGGGAATAACTCTTATAATATTCTATCACTCTAAGATAATTATATTTATAACTTGTGATTATACTTAGAAACTTAACTGAATGATATTTATTCTAGAAATATTTTACTATACCATAAATCTACTCCTATTTTCTTAATTTTCTTTGACCAATCTTTTACAAAAATACTGATTATCACAAAAAATAAGTCTGAAACTTAAAATTAAAAGTATTTGTCATTCCTTAAGTTAAAATAATTAGAATTTCTTAAAATTTTCAAATTATACAATCATTTATTTTAGTTAAGCAATATATACTCATTTTAAGCATTAAAAATTTGCCATTCTCTCTTCATAGAGATATTCTTTATAAATAAACATACTTAATTAAATTTTTTTCAGCTAATATATACTTTTTATCATTTCTAAAAGTTTAAAAAATAAAAAAAACTAAAGAATGCTTCATGTGGAGTATTAAAAGAATCAAATATTATTAACATTTTTTCTTCAATATTTTTAATATTTTTGCTAATACTTTTAGTTATTTAACAGCTTACATAATAGTAAATGAAATATCCTAATTAATAGTTGACTATCTTTGCTCAATTTTTCTTCAAACTATTTTAAATTTTTATTTATTCTCAAAGTAAATAGATAAATATTTTCATTTTTTTTAATTATTCTATTAATTTAGATAATAGATTTTCAACAAATTTTTAAGATTTTTTCGATAGAACTATCAACAAAGATTTAATTTTAATTAATGTAAATCTTTCACTTTAAATTTAAACTAATAATAAAGCAAAAATAATTATTATTGAATAGAAATAAAGAAAATATAACTAGATAAACTGATATTTTCCTTTTAATTTATATAAATTATTTTTTAATTCAAATTCTTTTAAATAAATCTTTTTATGCTTTTTATTAGGAAAAACATTGATTAAAAAAAAAATAAATATATTTGTATTAACATAAAATTTCTACTTTATAAGCTCAAAAAGCATAATAATTAATATATTTTCATTTTTTATTATATCTTAATTAAATCTCAATCAATTTAAACATAGTTATAAGATTAGAATTGTATTAACATGATTAATTAATATTTTATGTTTTATTTTTTATAATTAAAATCAAAATGATTTCATGAATTTCCATCTCCTTTGCTATTAGTTTTGCTTTTAGCTTAATTTTTAATTAGTTTTGTTTTAATGTATTTTATAGAGAATTCTCTTTACTTTATTATAATCTTAATTTTTTAATTTTATTTTTAATAATTTTAATGTTTTTCCTCAAAACTTGTAGAATTTTTTAAGAAAATAAAAGCACAAGCTTTTAAATAAAAAATAAAGTATAAAAGTATTTTATATTTCTCTCTTTCATATTTAAATAAGAAAGATTATAATCGCATGAATAAATAATTATTTTTTTGTTTTACTAATAAAATTTAAGCTTTAAAAATTTATTTTCAAACCTAATAAAAATAATATAAAATTAAATCTGAGGATTTGAACAATTTGTCATTTTTACAATTAAATTAATATATAAATATTTTTTAAATCTTCATTTATAAAAAAGATGAGTTATATTATACATCACAAATTAAAATAAATTTTAGTTTTAAGAGTAGACCAAATTAGAGTTTTTTAAATGTTTATATTTATTAAATTTTTGTAAGCTAACTTAAATTTTTACCTTTATTATCAAATTTAAAACTAATTAATAAATTAAAAATATAAATTAAATTTCTATATGTATTTGCAAAGACTTATTTATAAATTAATTTTTTAAGATAATCCAAGTATTTATAAATTATAAAAATGTATTTATTAAACTAAACAACTTTAAATTATTTATATCAAATATCAATTTCAGTATTAAAATTAAATAATTATCAAATTAAAAATATTAATAAGAAATAAATAAATCTAAAAAATGTAATGTTTTAAAATAATTTATTTAAAATTACATTTAAAATTATTTTATTCAATCTTCAAATCGAAAATTAAATCAAAATAAATTAAAAGTATAGCAAATTTACATTACTAGAAATAAATATTTATCAAAATTAAAAATAACTTCAGACAGCACTAATTTAGATAAAAATATTTAAAATTATATCATAACTTCATAAACTTGTTTATTTTTTGAATAAATATTTAATATGATATTTTTAATTAATTTTAAATAATTCTGCAACTTAATTCTAAAGAGAAAAACTTAAAATATAAAATTATCTAATACTTATAAGCTTATTAAGCTAAATTTCTTAAATTAATATTAACTATTACTCTTTCAAATGGATAAAGTTAAATATAAATTGCTGCTTTCTTTTAGCACAATTAAGAAGAAATTAATAGAACTATTCTATAAGTTAAATATTTTATTTTGATATTTATGATTTTGAAATTTGAGTTTCTAAAAATAATTAAAATTAATTATTTTATAAAAAAATTAAAAAAAATTTTGAAATAATTGTGTTAAAGAAAAATTTTTAAGTAAAATGTGTAAATTTTCATTAAATAATTATTAAATAAATTTGATGATAATAAAGTAGAAAAGGATTCTAAATTTAAATTTTTTTAATTTAATATTTTTAAATTTATTTCCTAATAAAATTATCAAGTTTATAATTTACTTAGGACTTAATATGAATTGTTTACTAATTTTTGTTTTTTTATTTTTTAATTCAAAAAACTATTAAAAATAACTTTTATCTTCCAATTTTTTTAAATAAAAAACTATCACAATTATTTTATTTCTAAATAATTATTTTTATAAACTATTTATTAAGATTTATTATACATTTTACTAATTTAAAACTATTTTTAAGATAAACTATTTTAAATTTTTAATTTATATTAAATTAAATTTAACTAAAAAAATTTGTGGTACCTTCAATTTTCAGAATATGTTCTTCCAATTGAAGGTATTATATTGTTTTTAAATGTTATTATATATCAAGTTTATTGCTCTTCAGAACTAATTTTCTAGTTTAGGTTTTTTTTTTCTTCTAAGTATTTCCTTTCTTGTTCATTTTCAAGCTAATTTTCATTTTTTTCTATTTTCTGTTGTCAATCTTCTTCTTCTTCTTCATCTTCGCTATCGTTTTCCTCTTCGTTCCAATCTTCTTCTTCCTCATCATTTTACATCTAATTTTGTTGGACATCTTATTCTTTGTTTTCTTGTTTTTATTATTCTTCATTCTCTTCATTAACATTTTCTATTCTTAGATTTGCTTCTTTTTATTATTTCTCGTATTTCTCTTCTTCTTTCTCTTGTTATAGAATTTCTCGCCTCCTTTTAATAAACATTTGAATGAATATTTTTATTTATTCATCCACCATTTCTATTTTTTTCTTAGGAAAAGAGTTTATATATAGTTAATCGTAACTTATTAGTTTCAAAATATCACATTAACCAATTTTGGAGATCAATCATTCTCTTATATCAATGTAATATATACATTCCATTACATGTTGGAGAGTGTCATATTCTCCGCATATACAAAAAGGGTTTTCAATAATATAATTTCGATCTTTCAGAGTCTTTCGAAATGCGTAAGACTAACTTCTAATCTTATAGATGCAAATTATTTCTTTCAAATATTTTTTGTTTAATTTCGTGTATGTTATTTTGGGGAATTATCTTAGGTTTTAAAATTGTTCTGTATATATTTATGCAGTAGGCATTCTGCTGAATCTTGAAAGAGCTAATTCAAAATATGTCTTTTATATTTATGCCTATACATATTTACTGAATTAAATTAAGTTGTTATTGTGCTCTTTATTATCAATTTCTATTTTATAAAATGAGGCCAATTTCTAAACTTCATCATAATATTGATATCCCTCTTTATAATTATTCTCAAACAATATTCCAATAGACGATTAAGGTTGATTTTAGCTTTCATTTCTAATCTTAAAGAAAAACCTGAAATACTTAAGAGCCATCATGTGTTTGAATGGCATCCAGTTAAGGTCTACAAAGCATGATTCATTAAACGTATTTCCTGCCGATTAAAAGGCTTTTCTGGCTATTAATCTCATGCTCTTTTCAATTCTGTTCAAGATTCCATTTATTCCATATTGCACAGTCCAAGGTATTAAGTCCCCACCGTATTCTGCTTTAGGAAGCGTGAACAGTCTACAAAGCATTTTGAAATTTCAAGGTGTTTCGTTTCTATATCTTGATAATGCAAATACTGCCTTTTTAATTGCTGAAAGATAGTTTGCAGCAACGTATTTGCAATGGTTAATTAGATTCTTCTTTTGGTGAAGGATCACCCCTAAATATGTGACTTGCTGTTTCTAAATTATTGCTTGGTCTCCTATTTTTAAGTCTAGTTTTGTTTCTTTGCTTTTCTTTTTTAAAAACTATAACGTTTCGCATTTGGAGACATTTATTTTAAGAAATGTCTAATTGAAAATGGAGTTTGCTTCATTAATAAGTGACTACATATTTTTTTATGAGTTCGATAATAGGATTAAATCGTCAGCTCAACCTCTACAAGTGAACCTATTCTTAAAATTAGCACATCTGAATCCTAATATTTCTCCTTTGTTTTCTATATGTCTAATGACAATGTCATAGTATAATAATGCAAGCACAGGTCCATGCGAACTTCCTTACATCACTTCATTGCTAAATTTCAATTTCTTAGAATTTGTTCCGTCTATAATAAAGGAAGTAGTTAAGTTATTATAAAAAGATTCTAAAGCCAAGATGAGACCTAGTGGTAATTTGACTCTTCTTAGTTATTTAAAAAGAATTCTTCTTTCAATAGAATCAAACATTTTCTCTACGTCAATTAAAGTTGCAATCAGTTTAGTTTTTCCTTTCGCTTGTTTTCGATAAAGATCTATGATTTATTGGATCACTCATATTTATTAGGTGGTTTATTTGTTCTTCATAAACCCCATTTAGCTTGAGTGGATTAACTGTCTTTCATAAATTATTGAGTAGAGTCTCTTCGTAAGGGCCTTATCATATAATTTCAAAATAGTATTGATAAGGGAAATAGGGCGTCAGTTTTTTCAATCGTCTTTACTTCCTTTTTTGAAAATGGGGATTATGATAGAAGTATTAAGCTCTTCAGGAATCCTTCCAATTCTAAGCATGTTATTTATTAAAGAATGAAGCATCAACGCTAGATAATATCCTGCATATTTTAGCAGTTCTCCTTTTATTCCATCTGGCCCTGCTGCTTTACCATTAGGAATTAGACTTATAAATTAGGTAATCTCTTCTATTGTAAAAGGATCGAAATTTTATAAGTAAGAAAAGGGTTAATTTTGAATTTCTATGTTATTTTCATAAATTGCATCTAATTTCTAGTTACTTAGTTCAATCTATTGGTTAGTTCAATTCGAATGCTTGCTAAATACCTAATTTTCCCATGCTTCTACAAATTAGTCCTTCAATTCCTTATTAAAGTTCATCAAATTTCTTTGTCTAGGGTTAAGTATTTTCTTTGCTTAAGAAAACATATCTTTTGTGGTTTCATTGAGGAGTAGGAATCTGTTTTTGGCCTTTTGTTTTTTAAATTTTCATAAATGATGCTAAAAGCTTTTTCATAATGTGTTCGCTCTTTAGTGAAGATCAATGATTTCTTAGTTATTCCTCCCTATATATGCTAAAGTTTCTTTGTACAATTAATTTGCTCTCTTTGCTTCGATATATTTTTATGTGAGGTCCTTAGGAAGTCTATTATACTTCGGGTCTGGGATAAATGAGCCTAAAACTTAATCTGCATTGTTCTAAATGCAGTCTCTAATATAAGTGTATTAATCTTCTAAGTTATCTCTATCAATTAGGAAGAATACTTCTACTTAATCTTTGAATGAATTCTAATAGATAAATTTATCAATAGGATCCTACAGTCTACTTATTTTGTACTTTCTCACTTTTATTTTTTCAGTTTGAAGATGATTATGGTATACAAATTCAACTGTGAATGGAATATGATCTGAAAATAAGCTATAATTATGAACCTGAAAATTTTTAAATTAATTCATATTCAAGTGATTACTGATGACAATATAATCGTTGCAATACATATTTTTATTCCCTTTATGTAAGCATGTGTTCATATTTGCATCATTTATTATTTCTAAATCGTTTTAGAGAATGAGTTCTTAGAATCTATTTGTATTGTCATAGTTGTTAATAGGGTTATCCCCAAAGTCTTATAGTAGAGCGTTAAAATCTCCTAATAATATATGTGAGTTGTCAGGAAAAGAATTAAGGAATACATTTATATATTCATATGCTTCGTCTTTTATATTTTCACTCTTGCTGTTATCTGGCATGTAACAAGATGTTATGAATATATTATCTAGTTTGATTGTAACGAACCTCTCTTGAGCTAATTGTTATATGCTATTCTATTCCGTGCTATTAAGTTAATCTCTAACAATTAAGCAAACTCCTCCTCCTTTTCCTGAGTTCTTGAAATAGGTCCTATATCCATTAATAAGTATTGGAGGATAGTCTTATTTTTATCACGTTTCATTAATTGAGAAAATGTCTAAGTCATTATTTCGTATAAATTCTTCCACGTTTAATTGCTTGCTTCCAATTCCATTTATGTTAATATGTCCAAGCTTTATTATGCCTATCTCTCTTTGCTTATCGATTGGCATCTTTATTTCTTAATTCCCAAATTCTTGTTTGCATTAATATGGTTATTCTACATTGTTCTCTACACCTCCTTTGAGTCTTTGTTATTTTTAAAGGACAATATAGTTAATTCTAAAATCGGTTTATAGCAGCGTTTTAACTATATAATTTCCGTTTTTTATAAATCGATGAATTTCTTATGATGAAGTCAAAACTCCTCCTTTTATTCCTGGCTCATAAATACAGAGAATCTTCTCATTTTGATGAATTTATATGTTAAGCAATTTGGGGCAATTTTTGATATATTACCTGTAACTTATTATAATGAATAATGTTAATGAATCGTACTTTTCGCTCAATTTATTATCGATTTTTATATTTATTTCATTTCCATCACACGTAGCATGGTTTAGTTTGCAAAAAAAGTTATAAATCTATTGCCTACTAAAGTGAAAAGATTCTAATTTCATCATTTATTGGACCTTATAAATTGAATTAGTTAGGCGTCTTTAAATTCGTATTTATTTAAAATCTCTTCAATATTTACTTCATTAAACCCAAATTTTGACTATTTTAAGTTTAAAGTGTCTTGGTTAAATTTGGCATCTCTTCAACTTCTCTTTCCAAATTTTGTTTGGCTATCCCAATTCATCACATATGATGTCTAGATATTTGAATTTTCTAAAATTTCAATCTGCTAATCTTCTTAAATTTAATCAATTAAAAGTGTTTATGTTGAAGCGTTTCATTTTATTTCTTTCAAGTAAGATTGAGTTTTAACATCTTATTATTTTCTCTATATTTCTGAAATTTATGCATAAACATTTAGCTTCAATTCTACTTGATGCTCATAATCCTGCATGAGTTAAACATATAATCCGTTTAATTCATTATATTACTCTTACAGTTTTCCATTATTCTATTTTGTGATTTATAGTTCTTGTTAAGAAGCAACTAGCTAATGATTGGTAACTACTGTTATTGTTCCTTCATCCTTAGCCTTGATAGAATTTTAAGTTTAAATAACCTAATTCTTTAACTCCATGATTCTTGTCTAACTATAATTGCTTATTAATTTCCCTTTTTCTGTTCATGTTCAAGCATCTTTGCTATTAATTTTTAAACAGGTTTGTGTTTCCTTTTCTCAAAACTATTTTTATTAACACGAGACAAGCCTTTAGTAGACACTCTATATATCTTAATTGATAAATTATTTGTTTAATTTATCATATAAATTCTACAATTTTGTATACTTCAATTCAACGAAGTCGCACTAGGTAGATTGATCTAAGAATAATAAGTCTGTACCAGTAGTTGAATCTAAAGTCGATATAGTTTCTTGAGAAATTTAGTTGCTGAATTGAATTTCAATTTATGTTTATTCATTCTATGCCTGAGGAGTGATTGTTTATGTAAAAAGGCTTTTGACTGATTTGGCATATTTATTTTTTTGAAAGCTCAGTTCCTATGATATTTAATAATTCTCATTTTGTAATAATTAACATTAACCCTGTAATTACTGGCAATTGACTGTGAGTGAATGTACCTTTTAGTCGATCTGATCTATTTTGCTTAATAAATGAAAATTTTCACCTTTGAGATTTTAGTTAAGAGTTTCTACCTCCCTAAGATGTTATTATACTTCATTATGTCTCAAATTACATTTACTCAATTCAGCTTGAATGAATTAAATTTGAGTAACCAAGTTGTTTATAATATTTTGGGCTTCTTACTTGGAAGCAAGTATTACCTCATCTTGTAGTTTAAATGATTGTGTCATGTTCATTAGCTCCTCACTAAGCATAGCTTGTTTTACTATACTTTGCTATTAAGTCTAAGTGAGAAGTTAACTCTAAGTTTCCAATTCTTATATTTAAGTTAAGGAAAGATCAGTATTCGTTTATATTGATTATTATTTATTTGTAGCATTATTTACAAATTATTTGGACTAAAGCATTAACTATTTCTACTAATTATCAAACCTTAAGATTTAATTTTTATTCTAGATTTTCTTAATTTACTTTTGAGCTTTAAATAAATAATTTTGGTATTATTCTAAGTGTATTTTATATTCTGATTTAATGTTTAAAGTTTCTTTATTGTGTTACTCATATATATGTATTAGCTTTTCTTACAGAGAATTATTTTTAGTTATGAGTTTTTAAATTCGAAATTTAAGATTTTTGCTTTCACTTAGCCTTTAATTTTCAAAAGTATTTGCCTCTTCTATCTTGCTTTAAATTTTATATTTTAATTTTGCAATTTTTTCTTAAAGTTACGCATTTTAAATCTCAAGATCAGTTAAGTATGTAATATCAAACTTCTCTTAGTAATCAGTTTAAATGTCTATTGAAATCTGCTATTGAATTTTAATGTTATTTTGTGTATTGAATTGTTGAATTTTTATAGTCTCTTATTAATTTTGTATTTAAATTTAATTTTAGTTTTTAATTAAAGAAATATCTTAAATATCCTAAGTATCTAAAGTATCTTACTGTATATTGGATATTTTAGATACCATCGTAGAGGTTGAAGTAACAAGCTAGTCTTTTTACCTATAAGTATATTTCCTATATTTGAGATTAGTCTTCAATTAATGTCCACGTTTTAAAGAATTGCCAAGCTGTCTTAGTGGAATTCGAAGATATCTATTAATTTGGCATTAATTGCAGCTCTTTAGCAAATTTCTTAGTAATTTCATGATATTATCAACGGATTTAAGTTGCAGCGATTCCATGTCTATTTCATAAAAGTAGTTGAGCATCTGCCTATGCTCATCGTTTTAGAAAGCAGCTTCTTTATTTTTAGATAATGAAGAGTCGCTAAGAAAGAAATCTTGCGAATTTTTGTACATGTCCATTTTTTTTATATTTTTTATTTTAAATTTATATTTAAAAGCAAAAGTTAAACTAATAAATAAATTAAATAAGCAAAGCTTTGTTTATTTTTGTTACTTTTGATAAACTTTATTAAAGGCTTTATATCTTAAATTAAAAATAAAGAATAAAAGAGATAAATAATAATATTTTATCTATATAAATAAGAAAATCCATTAAATTGAAAATATTAAAATAATCGTTAATTAATTTTTTTAAGATGTTTTATTATTTAAAATTTTAAGGATTATATCATAAAAAAGTTTAATATAATTAAAAAAATTATATTTAAATCTTGATTCTCTTAATTATTTAAAATTGTTATTTGAGTTAAATTAAATTATTATCTTTTAAATTTAGTAATTCTCAAACTATTAATTAGTAAAAAATATCCTTGTAAAGATTAACTTAGAATTTATAGTGAATAAAACAATTATGAAGCTAAATTTTTTGCTTCTTTTTTTAGTTCTTTTATTAAAAAACATTAAATAAAATGGTTTCTAAGAAATAACAGAACTTTGAACAAAACATTTAAACAGGAAAATTCTCTAAAAAATAAAAAAGCGAAATAATTAAAATGAGTAAAAGTGAGAAATATAATTGAAATGACGAACATTAATCAATTGGAAATCCAAAATTAAAAAACTTCCGACATAAACTAAAATAGAAATATTATCTTTTAATTAAAAGAGTTTATGCTCAAAAATAGATACCTCACTGATAAAGTAGAAAAATTAGAAAAATTATTAACGTCTTTGCTTGAGAAACAATATAAATAATCATAAGAAATAGAAAAAAAACTGGAACAGAAAATTCTTTAAATTTAATAATAAATTCAGGTTACGCCATTTTCGTTTTAACAGAATTAATTAGATCCTATGGAAATAAAAAATGAAGCCTCAAATTAAAATAAAAAGTAAACGTTTATTTAGAATAAGTAGTAAATTTAAATTAAATAAGTGTTACAGGAATAATAGTTTAAAAGAGGAATAAAATGCTAACGTGTGCAATAAATAACACCAATGAAAATACTGCTACTAACTAAGCAAAATTTAAAGAAAGAATAAATAAGATATTTTTAAAAAACTATTTAGAATATATCCAACATAAAGCGGAAAAATTTATAGAAAACAATTCTTTAATTAAAATCTTAATCCTTGGAGAAATAATTAGGAACGCTACGTGCAAGACTAAAACTATTCAGAATATTAAAGGATGGTGCACTAATGAAATGATATACCGCCTAACTAAGCCTAGTAAGAATTCATGACAAACTAATGGAGAAAAGTTGATAGAATAGGTCAGATGGCTAACTACTAAGGCTTTAACAAAACCTTTTAACTTTTTAATATAAATAATATGGTTTGGCGGCTACTGTCAGTTAGATTTTTAAGCTAGCCACCATGAATAAGAAGGAATAGGCCCAAGAAGAAAAGCCTAACTTACTCATAGTTCATGCTAGATTAAAAATTCGAATGATGGTAAGCTTTCTTCTAGATTCGGATAAAATTTTCTGCAGTACCATATCGTTAGCAAGGCAGAAAATAAAGTGGAATATGTAATGTTATGGATGAGGAATCTAATTTTAATTTTCTAAAGATGAACTCTAATTTAATAAAATTTTTTCATTTGAAAAAATTCAAGAATTACGATTACATGAGACTTCCATTTGGATAAAATGAAATATCTCCAAATTGAATTAAGACAAAACTTAAAATAAAAAAAGAAAAATTCAAGAATACCAAGCAAAAATATTTCTAAATTCAGAAAACACTAATAATTATTTTAAATTTATCCATGACAAACCAATCAAAGGTGACATTACAATAATTAATTTATTAATTAATTTATTTATAACTTTCTGGAACAAATGGTTGAGTAATTATTTTTTATAATTTGATAAATGTAAAAAATAAAATGAAATTTTAAAAACTTATAAATATTTTATAAAACATTTAAAGAACAGCTAAACTAAAAATTTTAATAAACAATAAATGTTTAATTTATTTGAAATATCTTAAATAATCAAAGTTGTAAAAATTAAATCAGTTTAAGATGTAATACAAGTAGATATTTCAAGCATCGAAAAAATAAAAAAAAATATAAAACTTATAGAATAAATATTACTAAGCATAAAAAAATAATTATCATTTTAATAAATATTTTAAAAAATTTACTCATATTATAAATTAAAGGGATACAGCCTGTGTGTAAGAGAGTTAATTTCGTCCAGAGATCTTAATAGAATAAAAATAAATAAAAAATAACTGAGGAAATAAACTATTAAAATACTTGAATTATACACTTATATATAAGGAAAATTAAGATTTAAACGTCTGATATAGGGCTAAGAAATTAATGTTTGACAAGTAAAATTAATTTTATCCTATAGTTGATGTTTAGTTGCTCAAAAAATGTTATTTAAATAAATATTCTTAATAAGGTTGTTACAAGCATTAGTTTAAACTTTAATTTTAGAGAGATAAGCATTTCACAATTGACTAATTATTTTCAATAAAATTTAACTTAATAACTTAGAAAAATGAATATTGTAATATATAGCCCAAAGCATCTTTAATAGATATCTGAAGTTTTATAATACTTTAATAAGCTTTAATTAATTTTATGCTTATACTAAAACTCAGTATTATCTTTTAATGCATCAAATATTTAAAATAGAGTTATAACTAAAGTTAATTTCAAAAGCTATTATTAATATAAATTTAAGCAATCATTTAGACTTCAAATGTAACCAATAATTATTTCTTAAAATAAGTAATTATTTTTACTTAGAAAGGCCAATTTCTAACAATTAAAAAAAGAAAATTAGCCACTAATTTTTAATCTGCTATGATAAAAATAAAAGAAGGGAAAATTAATAAGCTAAATTTACTAAAGTAAAATGCTTATTTGAGTTAGGTAAAGTACTTGCAGTTTATAAAGTTTATATAAGTATGAGTTATTTTAAATTTAAATAAGTTATTAAATAGATTTATACTTAATTACTCAATAGAAAGAAGTTTATTATGCGGAGGGTTATTATAGATCAATATTTATTCATAAATATTAATTTTGCTTCAAAGCATAAAAAAAGCAAACTAAAAACTATAAAAAAAGAATTTAATAGACAATAATAATTATAAGTACAAAGATATAAGGAATAGCAATAAAATACTAAAACATTTATGAAAAAAGAGTACTTTAATTAATAATAATCTGGCATAATTTTCATTCAAAAAACCTTAAAATAATGTAAAAAGGCTGGATCAAGATTATTAAAATTTTTATTTTTTAAAGATGAAAGAGAAACTTATAAACAGAAATACTTAAAAAAGTTTAATGAATTAATTAGATAATAATCTTCAAATAAAAGAGCAATTATCTAATCTAGATTTATGGATAAGTTTAAAGAGTTCATTTATTTAATTATCAAAAAAGTCAATTTAGATAGCACAAAACTAAAAAGTAGCTTTAACTAGAAATTAATTTTTATTATCTATTTAAATAAATTAAGTTTAATAGAACATTTCACTTAAACTGATTTTTTCTTTATAAATAAATCAAATTATTTAATATCAAACATTTTGCTTAGGTCAGCTTATATCTTTTTATAATAAGATATATCAAAATAGAAAACAAACTTGTAACAATAATGGTTTGCCTTCTAGAGTGGAATCAATTTTACGAATAAAAATGTGGATTTAAAATAAAGCTAAAAATAAGTTATTTAATGATTTAGTAAGGTTGAGTAATTATCATTAAGTTAAAGCCATAAATAATTTAAAATTATAAATAGAGCAATATTAGAATAAATACATGAAGGGAGTTTAATAATTTCCTTAGGCCTATATTAACTTAAATAAATGTATATACAGTAACTATGTAAGGTATGAGGTAAATTAATTAATGCTTTAGTTTAATAGTTTAATAGTTTTATAAATTAATTAAAGTTAAATTTAATTACAATAATGATTATTTAAGCAAATTTTATTTATTTATTATAATTACTGAAATGAAGAAAGATAATTTAAATTATGTTTTACAGGGTATGCCTACTTTGCTAGGATCATTTCCTTTTCCGTCTTTTTCCAACCCCTGGCCTCAAAGCAGAGAACTCCCTCCTCTCAATTCATCGCTAAATCCTCAAGAGCCCGAAGAATTCAACTTAGGCAATTTATTTGCTTAAAATTAGTCTGGTGAAGTCTCGTTTTAGCTTAGGATTTCGAAAAAAATAACAAAGTGTGCTCATACAGATAAAAAGCACTATGCTAAGGGAATGTGCTCAGTCTGCTATTATTAAAAAAACAAAATGGATAAAGTAATTACTTGTGGTCATACTGACAGGCCGTTTTTTTCAAGAGGCATGTGCTGCAGTTGCTACTCAACAGCATACAAGGCATTCAAGAAAAGATAGTATAAGAAGCAAGTAAAAGCATGATTGTTACTAAGACTCATATTCTCCTCAATTGAATTTATTTTTCATCTCTAAAAAACTAAATAGGTAATAAAGAACAAATAATTAAATTCTAACTAGCAAAGTTTAAGTTAAATTAAACTTAAGCTTATCCAATAAATAGTAGCATACATTTTTTAACAAGAACTAGATAGTTATGAGAAATTTTAAAGAAATGATTTATAATTATTTCTATAACTAACAATTTATAAATGAGATTAAAAGCTAAAAGTAAAATTTAAGCAGTTGGATACTAAAGAAGTATTTTAATAAAATGAAATTATATCTAGGGAGTTTTAAATAAATTATTTATATTTTCAAATATTTCTTTAGAATCAGCGACTAAAGCTTCAAATTTTTGGAAATATTTAATCCAAGTTGAAAAGTCTGATTTTTATCTAAAACTCATTTAGTGATAAAATCTTAAAAAATGAAAAATAAAAATAAAATCTTATAAAATTCAATTTTAGTAGAAATAATTAGATAAAGATAATTAAAGTTTTAACTATTAATTAGATATTTATCATTTTCTATTTGCTCTTAAGTACAAACGAAAATAAAATCCAAATTATATTATTTAAGATCCAAATATTTCTTAAAATAAATTTGGAAAGTAAGCTACCTGAGGGTTAAGGAAAAAACTCTAAAATACTAAAAAACCTTTAATTTGATTATTTATGAATATAAAGTTTGCTGTCAATTATCTTAATGAATATTAAGATAATTTGAATCTTAATTAATTTAAGTTTGTAATGAGATAACTCTATTAAGTTTATAAAGCTTTAAAATAGTTATAATATAACTAGAGATTTATTAAAAGTTGATTTGGATTTTAAATGAAACTTTGCTTTCTCAACTTTTATTAATTTATATTTAAAGATTACTCTAAGCTTAATGTTTATATTTAGTTAATAAATATATAATTATTTAGTTAGAAGGTATTCTTAAAAAGTATATTGCTATTTATTTTAATGTGCTAAATCTTCAAATTAAATCCCTATTTTTCTATAATTATCTTAATAAAGAGTAAAATAGGATTTAGTGAAAAACATACTCATAATAATCCGAAATATTGCACAATAAATAAAATATCAAAAAAATTAACTTCTTTAATAAACAAAAAGAAAAGAGAATGGGCTAGAGAAATTAATTAAGCAAATGATAATAGTTTAAAAGATATTTTATGATTTATTTTCTTAATATATTATATTTATAGTCCTGCTTTAAATAAGATAAAGCTTATTATACTACTAAATTTAGATAAATCATAATATAAATTATTTCAACTTACTATTTTCACAATTATAATTAAGTTTTATTAATGTATAAATTAAAGTCAATATGATTTTTGATTATTTAACACTATTTAAGCAATGTAATAAGTCACTTAATTTTTAAGTAGCTTATAATTAGATTTCTCTATATTTATATATTCTTCTTTATCTATAAATTTTATATTTTATCTTTAAATCAATTAAAAGTTTCTAAGTTATTTTACAATTCTCAAACAAAAAGCAAACTCAGAAATATTCTGAATAGCAGAATTGGCATAAGATTTTATATTAAAGCCTGTTTATAAGATTTAGAAATTTAAAAAGATACTTTGTTAATTTAATGATTTGCTATAATTAAATAAACATTTCTTTTACTAAACTTATATAGATTGAAGCTTCTTTTACATTTTGTTAATAGATTTATTTTTAATCAAACTTAATATT
Source organism: Loxodes magnus (assembly GCA_946699065.1). Classification (NCBI taxonomy): domain Eukaryota; phylum Ciliophora; class Karyorelictea; order Loxodida; family Loxodidae; genus Loxodes; species Loxodes magnus. The sequence continues at coordinate 595,410 of CAMPDV010000123.1, read as the reverse complement.
AAAATTATCATAAAGAGCTAAAATTGCTTCATTTATTAAGGATGCTAATAAAATTTTATTTCCAATATGTAAAAAAATAGGATAATTGGATCAGCAAACTTAATAAATCCTGTTATTATTACACAAAAATCTGGTAAGCTTTTAAAGTATTTTATATGATAAAATCGGAAGATGATGAATTTATTTATTTTACTCCTTTCTAAAATCATTAAGTGCCATATAAGTAAGTGCTTTCTCTTAAAATTAGAATAATTCAAAATTCTTGATAAAGTTTTTTCTAGTTTTTTTAGTAATTAATCAAAGTGCATGCTCATTAGCTAAAATTTTGGCTTCATAAAATTTAATTTTTACCAAATTTCCTAAGAATCTGAATTTTTGATTGTTTATTTTTAAATATAACATAGAAAACACTACTTTATTTAAATTTTGTGTATTTTTCACTTCTTCTTGCTATTATTAAATTAATAATTAGTTAAGAATATAAAAAGTAAGTTTCTATTCTAACTAATTATTATTACTAATTTAGATTTATACTTTCAGAGTTTATAATTATTCTATTGTAGATTTTGGAATCTAAGTGCAAATTAGATCTTCAATGTGTTTCTTTCGAGTTGATGAAGAAATTCGCTAAAAAGGAGCAACTAATTTCATTAAATAATTTTTTGTATAATTAATAACTTAATCGAATTCCCCATTCAATAGACTTCTGATAATTCTAGTAAAATCTCAATTTCATCTAAAAATTTAACTAAGTTATTTTAATTTCTAATTTACTCTTAATAAGCATTTATTTTTACTTGGCTTAAATAAAAAATTATAATTTTACAATTGCATGTAATATAATAACCTAGATTATGTGAAGTTTAAAAATTATTTATAGTTGATTAAATTAAATCTATACATCTAGTAGTTATTTTCCTTTTTAAAAGAATTATTATTTTTATACCAATTTTTTCTTTTATAATAATAATAAGATTAAAAAATTTCAATACTTTGAGTATTGGGACATAATCGCACTGCTTATAGATATATTTCTTGCGAATTATGTCAAGTATAAGAGTTTTTATAAGTTTATAATCAACCTCTAGTTAATTCTTCCAACCTATGTTCTTTTGTTTCTTCTATATTAGTTCTAAATTTCTTCTCGCATTTTCTCTCTCTTCTTATTTTCAATTTTCCTCTTATTTATTTTTTGCACAACCATTACTTAAGCTTCTTTCTTAAATTATATTTTTTTCTCCCATCAATTTATCTTTTTTTTTCAGATATTAAATTTTTTTAATTTCTATCCCTTTTTTATGTAATTTTCGATGAAAATTTTTAATTTATTTGTCAATCTTAGGGATTTTACTTTTTACAAAGTTTGAATTAGTATAATTTAGTCGTACATAATTAGTTTTTTATAATCTTTGTTATACAATATTTTTCGATTAGATAATTTCTAAAAGACATCTTTATAGAAAGTACATTCAAATATATTATCAAGTTCTTCATGAACTAAACCACATGCACAATCAATTCCATTTTATGTGTTTATGTGACGCAAACTAAATTCATATTAGAAATTATATGTGAATGTCCTCAGTTTGAAAATAGAAATTATGTCTTATATTCTATGTCTGCTAAACTTAGTGTAAGTTATTTCAGGAAATACACTTTGATTATTTTAGATATATTACATATATCTTTAAGCTGTAGGCATTTGTGTATTCCTTTAAAATATTCTTTAAAAATTTTTCTTTCACTCTTAGAAAAATTCGCTAATTAAAATATTTTAGATTTGTCATACTTTCAATATCAATTTTATATTATTCAAGACTTTTATTTATGTATTTCATTTATGCTAAATTATATTGCTTGCATTTAGAAAGCAAGAATGCTATATAAGAGTTCAGATTTTCTCTACTGATTTATTCTAGTTTAAAATAAAAACGTATGAATTTTAATATTGTTATGTGTGTAAACGGAAATCAATTAAGATCAGTGAAGTAAGATTCATTGGATGCCGATTAAGGAAATTTAAATGCTTTCCTTGAAATGAGTCTTTGTAATTTAATTATTTAAGTTATCATTCCTTTAAGTCCTGACATGATACTTTAAGGAGTTATATCACTTCCATACTCCGCTTTAGTCAAAATAAATGTTCTGCAAAGTGTTTTAAAATTGAGTGGTGATACTACTCCGTACTTAGAAAGAATTGCTGATGCTTTCAAAACTGCTACTCTGAAGTCAGATACTTTAATTGCACAATGTAGTTTATAATTTTATTTATTTCCCAATCTGTATCAAATTTTTATTTTTTATTAAACTTAAATTTAGAAGATTTTATCTTACTATTATTGCCTGCATAATAAAGATAAAAATATGAAAATTATAAATTTAATTATAAGAAGTTATTAGAGATTTACTATTCCATTTGTTATACTTAGCATAATTTAATATACGTTATTACTAACGATTTTGAGTTTTTTCTTAATCAGTTTAAATAAAAAAATGGAAGGCATCATCAACTTGACAAAAGTAGAGATGAAAATTGAAGGAGTCGAGCAAGCTACAACCTAACACTAGTAGCAAGCAGTCTTCAAGCCTTCCTTTAAGTATCCTTATACTTAACTAGATACCCCTCCGACCACTGAAAAACCTAAGAAAAAATAAATAAATAAATTTGATTATAGAACGCGTAGCACTCTCGTTGGTGCGCAGCTCTTTAAAAAAAAAAGTTTCCTACTGACAAGAATGTTTGTTACTGATAAAATTATCAGATATTGATAAATCTTGTTCAATACTGGCATAATTATTCAGTACTGATAAAAATGCTCAATACTGATATAATTTTAGAATACTCGTAATCTTTAATACTTGCTGGAGGTCCAAGGACATGGCAGGATTATGTCTCATTGCATCACCAAAGCAGAGGAAGACATAAAGTCGATTATGGGTACTTAACTTCCCCAACCTCTGATGAAGATGACCTTGCTGTTCACCTTCGAACAACTATGGCGGTTTTAAAAAATAATATATATAATAATAAATATCAGATGTCAGGGAATTCTAAACAGCTAAGTCGAAGTAACAAGAACAATCTGAAGTAGTAGCAATGATAATTACCGAACTTAACCAGGAGGTGGGAAGGCTCAAAGCCCAAACTGAATAGGCTATGAAACTATATAACAACGGGCTGGCTCTAAACTAGAAACTCCAGACCCACTTTGAGAAGGAAATCCTGAGACTTAGAGATGAAGTAAAAGACCTTAGATAATAGCTAACGGAGCATCTCGAGAAGTCAGACAAAGCCCAAGAACAGTTATAACAGTAAATAATAGTTCCTGAAATGATGGAACTAGAAGAAAATGGGCATTCCTAACCTAACCCTCCTACTCCCGTAAAACACCAGTAAGCCAAGTCTCAGAAATAATGCTACCTATGTGGCAGTGCTTGGCATCTCTATAGACAATGCAAAAACTTTGTTAAAAAATAGAGGAACTACTGGAGAATTTAAACCTATCAGGAGCAGTAAGCGATTAATAAATAAAGACAAAAGATACAAATTTTAAGAAGAATGCAAAATCGCCTCTACTGTGATCTTAGTGGGAGAATGTACAAGAGAAAACTTCACCCTTAGACAGATTTTACCTTGTACCAGAAGACTACGTCTCTATGCGAAGCATACTGTTAGATGATCCAAGTCACTTTGACTATTGTAACTCACTGGAAGGAAAACCGATAACCCGCCGAAAAGCAGCAACTGGCGTAAAAGGGTTTTTTAACAAATATTCCTGACTATTTCATTAATTTAATTTAATCAGTTTAAATACTCATAAATTGGTATATTCATTCAATACTTAAATCTACAATTCCCATCTATAATCTAATCTTGATCTTTAAATTAAGTATCTTATAAAATATCTATATAGATTATTTGCATATAAAAGTTCCAAATAAGGCTATTCCATCTCCTTAATTCTTAGATTTAAAATAAATTAGTATTTAACTAATAAGCTCCAAATCATAGATATATTTTAATCTAAATCAGCAGCTACTTAATAGAAATTGGTTTTTAAATATAAAAAAGAAAAAATATTTCTTAGTTGTTACTTTATGCAAAGATTGATGTTCTTAAAGACTTTAAATTAATTCCTTATATTGATTTATAAAGTTAAGCAACTTTTTAATTTCTCTTTTTTAAACTAATGGAAATAAATAATAAAGCTACCTATTTTAAATAATTATTTTATTGCCCTTACATCCCTTATTATAATTAAAAATAAAATACTAATATGTTTACCAAACTCATGAAGTGAATATACACTTTTAGAATATTTTCAATAAAGACTTTTTTATTAGTTTCTTTTCTATTAAGTACTTTTCTACTTTCTTAGATTTTTACATTTTTAAAATAAATTTTAACTAAGTTTGGAAGATAAAAGTCTTATTTGAAATAAAATACGCTGAGATGATTAGATCTAACTATGAAATTATTAATTTATAAATAATTTTTATTTTTAAACTTTGGATTCTTTATTTAAATTAATCTGCTCTACTATCATAGAATTTTATTCTAAACTTATTCCATCATTTAAAAATATAAATCCTTATTTATTTTTTAACTAACATATAAAATTAAAACAATAAGAGTTTCTCTTTTATTAAATTAATAACTTTATTCTTTCATCCAATAATAACTTTCACTATATTTTTAAAACTTAAACAAATTAATTAAAAAGCATATGGTTTCCAAATGACGCTTGCTAGAATTATATAAATTAAAGGAAGAAATTTAATAAGCTTTAAAGTTATGTACCTTTTACTTCTTTAAACTAAATTTAAGAAGCTTCTTAATTATTTTAGTAAATTGTATTAAATTAAATTTGTTAGCTAAATTTTATGAATACTTTAATAAATAGCGTCTTCTTTTTATTTTTAATAATTTAGTAATAGGGTTTACTTCAAATAGCATATTATAATAGTTTTATTCATTTTGAGTCCATCACTTATTTCATAATAATTAAATTTATTGTTTAATGTCTCAGTTGCAATTTTATTCTGATATGCTATAATTATTTATTTTAGAAACTTGTTTATTTTAATTTATGAGATATATGTATAAAGTTCTTCTTTTATCTTTAATTTAATTAAATATTCTTTTGCCCATATGTTCTTCTAACTTAAGAAAATAAAATATTATAAGTATTACAAGATTAGAGAAAGCCTTAAATATAATTATGTAAAGACATCTTAATTAAATTATCTAGATGATTCTCTATATAATAATAGTAATTTTATTAGACTATAATATCAATGTATTTATAACCTTTTATATTTCTAACTATCACTTATGATTAAATCATAAAATCACATACTTCTTTAGAGAACTTTTATTTATTAAATCCACTAATTACTCTCAATTAGCATCATCTACCTTCATGCAATAAATTTAAACCATATAAAAAAGTGCTTTGTGCCCTTTTTTAAATATAATTAATAGAAATTAAAATTATATTTATCATAATGTTTTATAACTAAATCCATATAACTTAATATTTTATTTATAGATGCTAAAGAAAATTATTATTATGCTATTTAGAATCCTTTAGTTTACTTGGCTTTTAAAAATTTTTAACTATTAACTTTTTATTATTTAACAACCTCGGATACATTCAAAATAACAATTTTAGCAATTGTTCTTATTTTATAAAAGATAAATTATGCTTAAAATATGAAAAATTAATAATTTAAGATAAACAGCTATTGCATTATTATAACCATTTTATTTCAAAATTTATCATTTCTTTTTTATATGCAAAGCAAACATAAAGGAAGCTAAAGCATAATTTTAATCTTCCTTTTATTTGTAATTTTTAGTATTATTATGATTTTTACCATTGTTCTTTGTCATATGTTCATTTTTTCTAATTTAATTAACTTAAATAGGAATAAAAATAAATAAAAAAAAAAAAACTTAAAAATAGCATGCAAAAAAATAGGATGCTGTATAATATTTTATTAGCTTCTAAATTAACTTACTAGTATTGTTTAATCTTAAACAGAGACAAATATAAGCAAATTTGGTGAAAGCATTCCATTTCAAAAACTTTATAAATAATTAATATTTTAAGTTTATAAGATTTAATATTTTAAATTATTTTAACTAAATCTCAATTATTAAATAAATCAAAAAAATTGTTTTGCTCTCAATTTCTCCAATTTTATATTATAATAACACCAAAAGCTCGTTTAGAGGAATTTTAAAGAAACTATTTAACTCATTCTATTAAATTTAAATTAGTAGTTATTGAAAATCTTAAAAGTAGGGAAAAGTATAATAGTAGAGTTTTTAGTTAAGAAGGATATAAATGAAGCACTCTTTTAAGAAATTTAAAGAATATTTAACTTTAAAATCAATAGTTTCTAAACTCTCAACTATCTTGAATTATTTTCCTTTTCTTATATGCTTTATAACCATTGTATAGCAACTGCAACACATATTTCTTGCAAATGCTACTCTATCTCTATGTCCACATTTGATCACTTTATCTTGTTTGTTATTTTGGTAATAGCAAGTGTAGAATATATTTTTGGCATAGTGCTTTTTATCAGTATGAATGCATTTTGTTATTTTCTTCGGAGCTCTTACCTAAAATTAATTATCAGCTTTGACTGTATTTGATATATGCAAATTAAATGCTTCAGGCTCAGTAGAAGGGACATTTTCTTGAAGTGGAGGTAAATTCTTTTTCTTTGGTCAGTTGCTCTAAAATGACGGGAAAGGAAACTAGCCGAGCAAAGTTGGCATACTCTCTAGGATATTTGAACTGTCATATTTGATTTTACAGTTACAATGAATAAAATAACTTAAATGTGATATAAGAATAAATAGCAAGCAAATATAGCTAGTTTACTTACAACTACTTAACACTTTAGTTCAATTTAAGTTATGCTTCATACAATAAGCTATTATTCTTAGAATAAGATAGAGTTGCGTTGAAAGAAAGGAAATAAAATTGAGAAAATGATTTAACTTAGATTAATATATTTAAAATACGTTTGGCATCATTAAAATATAAAAAGAAAAAAGAGATAATTGAGAGAGAAAAATTAAAGAGCATGAAAATGTCAGAGCTGATATATATGATACTGTTTATTAATCTAACTTAACTTTTATCTAATCAAATAATTTAAAATTATCTTATACAAGTGTTAAATCTCATAGATAGAGTAAAGTCTAAATAAATTTTAAATTAAACAAAGGCTTATATATTTGTAGTTCTCTTAGCTAAAAACTTAGAGGCTTATAGATAAAATGAACATTTATTGGAGAATTTCAAACTAAAGAGCTTTATTTAATTAGAAGATTCATAAATCAGTTTAAGGTTGAAATATTATATAGCTAAAAATAAATTTTTATCTTATCTGATTCTCCTGCACAATTTTAAGCTGAAATTTTATAACTCCAAAGATAAAGAGATACACTTAATTTCTTTATCTAAAATAAAATATTTAAAAAGATTAATTGAGTTAAAGGAAATTAAATTTTCTATAAATTCTGATCGTTATAAGTGAGTAAAATGTATGAACATCTTCTACTTTATTGCTATTTTGGAATTTCTTATAATTTTTGTCCTTTTAAGCTATTAAACTAGCATTTTTATAAATTCTCAGTCATCTAAAGATTTTGTATTATTTAGTGTAAAAATTAAATAATAATTGAAAAGATGGTGGGAGCTGAGAATGACCTTCGTGACAACACTTTCTGGTTTTATGGCTAGGAACAAGTTCCTTTCTTGTCGCTGAGAAAGTCCCTGGTCAGAGTCATTTTCTGAAGGGAACACTTTCTTTGAGATTATCCGCTCTTGGTAGGGGCTTGAAGCCTGGCTGCTCATAGCGATGGAGCTCCCTGGCAGGTGCTTTTCGAAAGCAACAGGATATCCCCGTTATTCCATAAAAAGAGAGCGTCGGGTCGGGCAATCGGAAAGGAGTTTCCGGTCCAAAAACTTTTTTAGTTGAAATTAATTAATTTTTAAGAATTTAGATCGAATTTTATTCAAATTATCTAACATTAATCCAAAAATTATTTTTACCTAAACGTTAAATAAACAAATCCTTTATAATGTCTACTTAAATAATTTAATTCAAATTATATTAAATTTAATGATTTAGCCCTAAGGTTAGCAATATAATACTTGGAAAGTCTTTTCCATTAATTAAAATATAAATACTAATAACGTTATTTAGTAAAATTAATGTAAATTCTTAATTTTTTAGAGAAAATTACTATTTTTATCTTGGTAAAGTTTAGGTAAATTAAAATTAATTAAAGACGAATAAATTTTAGAAATAATGTAGATGAATTTTAATAAATATACACTAGCAAATTAAAAAGATATGAATAGTAGCTTATTAATATTTTAGTTTAACTTCCTTTATAACTAAATATAACTATGTTCATCTTTTTATCTATAAGTGTAATTATTTATCTATTTATTTATTTGTTTAGTTGCTAGTTAATTAAATCAATCTTTATCTAAGTAAATCATAATTATTTATTATAATTATTTAATGAACAAATATAATCAAGCTATATTTCATAGGGTATATCTACTATACTTGGATAATTCCTTTCCATCTTTTTATAACCCTTAGCCTCAAAGTAGATAATTCCCTCCTCTCAATTCAATATTCAATCCTCAAGAACTGAAAGAATTTAACTTAGATTATTGTTTTTCTTAAAATTCGTGCGGAAATTGCCATTTTAGTTTAGGACTTAAAAAAACAACAAAATATATTCTACAGATAAAAAGCACTATGGCTAAGGGAATGTGATCCATCTGCTATTATTAAAAAAGAAAAATGGAAAAAGTAATTGAATGTGTCATACTGATAAATGAACTTTCGCAATAGATATTTATTTCAGTTGCTATTCACAACATATAAGAAGCGAGTAAAAGGATGGTTGTTCTTTAGTCATACTAGTATCTTAAAGATCTATCATAAAAGACATAAAATGCTTTTTAATTTCACTTTTAAAGCAACCGATTTTACAACTTCTTGCTCTATTAAAAGGAAAGCTTACAGAAACATGTATTTATCTAGTGATATATGAAAATTGCATATATAATTTGTTTTATATTGATTAAATATAAATAAAAAATAATTTATTCAAATTTATAAACCAAGATTCATTAAAGGTAGAACTGAAACTTTACAGTTTTGATCTATATAATAATCTCTAATTTCGCAATTCTTGGTTTTTTACTTAAACTAATAGTAAAGCATAAGAAATAACTTTAAAATTCAATTTCTTTTTTTAGAATGAATAAATACGGAAAATTAACTTAGAGAATTTATTCTTTACCACTTGGATAATTTTAAAATACTTCCACTAATATACTTTTTATTTCTTTGTTTTTAAACTGCAATTTTTATATAGTATGTAGTTAAGCATAACCTGATTAATTTACCCTTTAAACATCCTAATTTGCTAATTTATCAATGATTGATTTAATTTCATTGATCTCCAATTTTCTTTCTAAAGCACATATATTTACTACTGCTATATCATCGTCTATAAACTCATTCAAATAGATTGCTTTTAATAGTTTTTAACATGTTTAAAAATAGGAAGCTTTAGTTATAGCACTAGTAAAATTTATTAATTATGGTAAATTTTCTTCTTCATTTAACTATGCAAAATTTCTTTAGAGTTGCTTACAACTAAACAACATTTAAAAATCCAAATATAAGATTATGTTATACCTTGTATAAGAATCTTTCTCAGTTAAAGATATTAGAGTAAGAACTGCTAATTTATTTTATTCTTTAACTAGCTTTGCTTACACTTACTACATTTGTGCTATATCTAATAAATTTATTAGATAGTTCTCATACTAGTTAAATAATTTCAACTAGCTCTTAAATCACTTTTACTAAAATATATATACTTCAATCTATTACCATAGTAATTGATTGCAGCTAAATTATTTAAGAATATTAGCTTAATTTAAAAAGGATTGCTAGCAGTAGCTTGGAAAATATAAAATTAGTTATAAATTATCTTCTTCTATTTGTTCAGGATTTTCTAGCCATAATTCAAATTTATATTCTTCTTTTGAAATTTAAATCTAAAGGTAATTTAATTTTTATCCAAAAGATTATCAACCATTTTATGGTACTTAAAGTTCATTACTTTAGTAAGATTGGAAAATTAGACTTATAGAATCCTCTACTTGTTAAATACGTAGATTCGTAAAATTGATGAAGTTAATATATTTTACTATCAAAAGAAACTTAAACATTTACCATTCTCAAGAATTAAGGTAGAAAAGCTTTCTTCATTCATTAATTATGAACGTTTGCTATACAGTAAGCATATTAATTTATTCTTTATGCTGCTTATTTTATCTTATTATTACTTAAATTAGTGAAAGAGCAGCGATTATTGCTTAATATATTGGGTTAGTTTCTATATCATTAAATATAAGTTTATAAATCTAATGATAATTCTTAATTTTTGAATCTGTATATATCATAGTTCTTTCTTGCCTCTAAATAATAGCAAAATTGATTATATGTGTTCTGATTTTGAATCAACAATGATTTAGTTGCTTTAGCTAAGTAATCTAAAAATAATACTAAAGCATTTTTAAATTTTAATTAAACTTAGTTAGTTTAACTATTTTTCATTCCTTAGCTTTAAATTTAAGGGTATATTTTGTTTAATGCTAGTTTAATACTTAAATTAGCAAATTTAGTTATCAACTAGATCTAAAATAAACAAATGCTGATAAAAGCAAACATATAATGATAGCTCTTTAAATATGCAGTTGTATCTTTTAAATTTAGTGTATATCAAATATAATCAAAAGATATACTAAAATGAACATTATAAAATGGCTAGATGATAATAACTTATTTTCTCTTCCCTATATAAACAGAAAGTCTACTATTAATTATGCTTAAAACTGCTATCATTAATCAATTTTAATAGTTATAAACTTCTATGTAAATGAAATAAATGCTATTATAACATTAGTTAGGCATTTTAAATTTGATCTATTTTATTTTTTTAATTATAATAAGATAATTTAAGACAAATTTATAGGAAAAAACTTTCCAAGTTAAGATAAAATTTACCAAAATAAATTTAACTAAAGTGCTTTTTGATATTTTATCTCCTAAGCAATAACAATAAAACATTAAAGCAATAATGAAAAAATTTAAAATTGCTGTTGTAATAAAATCATAATTTAACTAATAATAATTAATATAATATATATTTATAATATCTGAAAATAATAGAAAAGGCAGAGTCAAGCAGATGTAAACTTATTAATAGCAATAAACAATTAAAAGAATTTAAAGTTATCTAATACTTATCTTAAAATCAGAAGGAAATACTTTAATTTAAATTTTAGGATAATTTTAAAAGTTAATTTATTTAAATTTTAGAAGAAGCTACTTGATGGCATAAAACCAAAAATAAGCTTATTAGCTAGAAATAAATTTTGATTATCTATATACTTTAATTAATAATTTTCACTTAAACTGATTTATAAATAAGTCAAATTATTTAATAACTAAAGAATTTGTTTAGTCACCTGATTTTTTAAATTAGTTATGTAAAAGCGATAAAAAAATTAATATTTATAGAGGTTTAACTTTTAGATTAGAGTAAACCAAACTAATAAAAGATTTAAATAAAGCAAGTTATAAATAAGTAATCTATTGATTTAATAAGACTGAGTAATTATTATACAATAAAGGGTTTAAATTATAAATAGGACAATATTTAAATAATACATGAAGGGATTTGAATAGATTCCTTAACTCTATATCAATAGCTTTAAGTAGATATAAATGAAGGTATATTTAATAGCTACTACGTATGAGGCTAATTTATTATATTTTAGTTTAATATTTATTAAATAGAGTTTTGTTTAATTGCTAGTTTAATTGATGCAAGGCCTATTTAAACAAATCATAATTATTTATTATAATTACTGAAATGAAGAAAGATAATCTTTATATTTCACAGGGTATGCCTACTTTGCTAGGATACTTTCCTTTTCCTAATTTTTCTAATCCTTGGCCTCAAAGTAGAGAACTCCCTCCTCTCAATTCAGCGTTCAATCCTCAAGAACCCGAAGAATTTAATTTAGGCAATTTATTTAATTAAAATCCATCTAGCGAAGTCTCATTTTAGCTTAGAATTGCGAAAAGAATAACAAAATGTGTTCATACAGATAAAAAGCACTATGCGAAAGGAATGTGCTAGACCTGCTACTATTAAAGGAACAAAATGGAAAAAGTAATTACATGTGGTCATACGAATAAATCAGTTTTTGCAAGAGGTATGTGCTGCGGTTGTTATTCATCAGCATACAAGAAATTCAAGAGAAGAATGAATAAGAAGCAAGTAAAAGCATGATTATTCAATAAAAACTTCCACTTCCTTAATTAAATTTATTTTTTATCTCTAAAAACTAAAAGAAAGCAAAGAATAAATAGTTAATTTCTAATTATCAAACTTTAAGTTCAAAATCAAAGAAAACTTTAGCATATCTAGAAATTAGCAGCATCGATATTTAGCAAGAAAGAAATAGATAGTTATGAGGAATTTTAAATTAATTATTCACAATGATTTCTATATTCATGTTCTCACTGACATTTTATAAAATGAAATTAAAAGTTAAAAGTAGAGATTAAAGCAGTTAGATTCTAAAGAAGTATTTTAAATAAAATGAATATAACTTTTAATTTTTTAAATAGATTATTTATATTTTCAAATATTTCTATAGAATCAGCGACTAAACCATAAAAATTTTGGAAATATATAATCCAAGCTGAAAAGTCTAATTTTATCTATTATTCATTTAGTTGATAAAATCTTATAAAATAAAAACATAATAGATACAAAGATAAAAATAAAATTGTATATAATTCAATTTTAGTAGAGTAAGTAGATAAAGATAATTTAAAGTTTTAATTATTAAATAGATATTTATCATTTATTATTTGCTCCTAAGTGCAAACGAAAATAAAACCAAAATTTTTTATTTAAGATCAAATATTTTCTTAAAATAAATTTCGAAACTTAATCATCTGAGGGTTAAGGAAAAAAGTCTAAAATATTAGAAAAATGTTTAATTTGATTATTAATGAATATCAAGTTTGCTATAAATTATCTTAATAAATATGAAATCATAAGAAAGTTTAATCTTAATTAATTTAAGTTTGCCAATGAGATAACTCTATTAGCTTATAATGCTTAAATAGTTATATTATAACTAAAGATTTTATAAAAGTTTATTCGGATTTTACTTAGAAGCTATATTCTTATATTTAGTTAATAAATATCATAATTATTTAGTAAGAATATATCTTTAAAGGTATATTGCTTTTATTTCAAAGTGCTAAAGAATTTATTTACTATTATAGATGACTCCCTTGATAAAGAGTAAAATTAATTATAATGAGAAAAAATACTCAAAATAGTATGAAATATTGCATATTAAAGAAACTAGGCAAAATATACTTATTTAATACGCATGAAGAGGAGAGAATGGATTAGAGACATTAATTAAGCAAATAATAATAGCTTAATAGATACTTTACGATTTATTTTCTTAATACATTATACTTATAATTCTGCTTTAAATAAGATAAAGTTGATTATACTAATAAGTTTAGATAATCATATAATACTATTAAAGAATATTTTAATTTACTCAACTATCTTCACAATAATAATTAAGCTTCTTTATTTGTATAAATAAAGGCCAAGGTAGGTTTGACTAATTATAACTACTAAAAAATATATTAGCCACTTAATTTTAATTTAAGCTAGTTTTAAATTAAAATAATTTGTCTATATTTATATATTCCTAGTTATCTATAATTTTAATCTGATATTTTATCTTTAAGTTTTTATTTTAATATTTAAGAATTCTCGAACAAAAAGCAAACTAGGAAATAGTTGAATAGTGGTATCAGATTTTATATTAAAGTATTTTTAATAGAATTTTAGAAATTTAAGAAGATATTTTTTGCTCTTTAATGATCTGCTACATTAAATCTTTAAATGTTCTTAACTAAACTTATAAATAGATTGAAGCTTATAATATATTTATTACTTTTTCCTTTATTTAAACTTAATAATTAAAACTTTATCATTAAGAGGTAAATTGCTTTGCTTATTAAGAATATTAAAATAAATTTAATTTTCAATCCACAAATAAAATTGAATATTTGGAATCAACGACCAAACTACTTGCTATTATAAACAAAATAAGGTTAACTTCTAAAGCATTCTATATGATAAATCATAAAGCAATTTACTTACTTATTTTAAAAATTGTATAGTGTCATGTATATAATTAGTTTGCTAAAATTAGGATATCTTGATAGAAGTATTTTCTAGATGCTTGCAATAAATATAAAGCACATATTAATTATCTAAAGTTAACGCTACAAAAATTTAAGTAAGATAAATTCCAAGCATCTGAATTTACATAATTATTTATATTTAAGACATTTAGAATAGCAAACACTTCTTTATTTTAATTTAGTTTGTTTCATTTCTACTTGGTATTGCTAAATAATTAACTAGTAAGGATATATTAAAGTAAGCTTCTATTGAATTAATTGCTATTGCTAATTTGGATTTATAATAGCGAATTTTATAATAAGTCTCTTGAAGATTTTGGAATTTTAGTGTAAATTATACCTTATTATACATTTCTTTTAGACTTGATGAATAAAATGACTAAAAAAGAGCTTCTTATTCCATTAAATAATCCTTTTATAACTAAAAACTAATTAGGATTTTGATATAAAAGACTTCTGATACATCTAGTAAAATCTCTTAGTTTCATAAAAATAAATTTTACTTGGGCTATTTTAAAAATTTACTATTAGCAATAAATTCTTTTGATTGGTTTAAATAAAAGATTATAAGTTTGCTGTCATATGTAGTATAATAACTACAAATATATAAAGCTGAGAACTGTTTATGGTGTTTAAGCTAAATTCTAAAGAGAATGTTAGTTTAACTTACAAATTCATAATAGAATGTAAACTATACGCCTTCTTCAGCATTTTTAAGACTGAATTAGAAAATAAGTTAAAAAAATTAAATATCTAGTTTGAGATAGTAAAATTATCAAATTCCAACATATTTTAATATTTTAGATAAAATTGTTGAAGTCCATATGGTAGACCGAAGAGCTAAAGTCGGAGTCTATGAGTCAATTTAAAATTTAGAGAATAATATTTGAGTAATGCAAGAGCAAGACAAGAAAAACTGAGTAAAATTAGATTCCAGACTTAAATTAATAGAAGAAAACCTGTAGAAGCCTTCTTAAGAAATTCCAATGGAAATAGAAAAACAAGAAACGATATTTCCAAGAGCAAGGAAAAGATGTTACATTTGCAACAGCACTTGACATCTATGGCGAAAATGTCCCCAATAGAAAAGAATAAGAATGAATATTTGGAGTAGTATTAACTATTAGCAAATGAAATGGCGAGCGACGGAATTCTTCCCGTCAGGAAATGGGAAAATCTGGAAAAAAAATTCTTAACTCAGACTATTAAAAAGAGAGAAGTCCAGGAAAAAGAGCACAAGGAACAAACATGCAGGAAAGGAGATTTTATACATTTAAAACTTCAATTAAGCCGGAAGGCGAACAGTTATTTTAATGATTTAATGTTTAGATAAAATTGTTTTAAGCTATTTAATAATAGATACTACTAAAAATTTACCTTTCCACTATTTGAAATTAGTGCAAGTTGATTTCCCTTTTTTTATTTTCTTTAATATCAAATTACTCTAAATAATTATCTTTAACTTGAAGTGATTTAAATAGCACTTAAGAATAATTAAAGTATGAATGGAAGGTATTAATATTTAATTCTTAATTAAATGAGTATATTTTTAAGCTTTTAAGGTATTTTATTCATTATTGATATTATATATGTTATATATATTATTTATTAAAATGTTTCCTAAGAAATAACCCACTAAAAACTAACAGGACATCGATCAATATAACTTTCTCATTGAAATCTACTCTCTAGAAGCAGAAAATTGAAAGATATAAATGTAATTCTAAGACTTAAATTAACGAATGATTCTCTAACTTATACTATACAATTAATTTAAGATGAAGACTAATGATTAAAAACGGAATTAAACACAAAGGTCTCAATGTCTCAATTTAACTAAGAATTGGAAAGAATGGAGCAAAAAATAAAAGAAATTAATAATTAGAATATCTCTGAATAACTTCTTTTCCTTCACAATAATCCTATGGTCATAGAATAACAGAAATCTAAAACTTTTTCGAATCAGAAAAAAATTAAAAAAATGTTATAAATTTAGAAAATAGGTCAAGCATTGAAGAACTGCAAGACAAGATGCTTCTACTGCTTTAAGAAAGGAAATATATATAAAAACTGTAGATAATTTCAGAAAAAAATTTAGAAAATAAGAAATTTTGGGAAAAAATCATCAAACTAACATACCTCAAATGGAGAAATATTCAGAAAAAAACTAGCAATGGAGATCATTTTTAGAAAATATTGCTAATGCTTAAAAGAGTAGGACTAGACTAATGTTTGGGAAAGATTGAAACTGGTGCAAGATTTCAATCGTAAAGAAGGGACAAGACGCAAAAAATTGATATATAATAATAATAATTGATTAACGTGGTATCGTCATTAATAGGATCACCAAGATTAAAAAATTCAGTGTTTAAAATAAGTATGCATTTCAAACTTGCTAGGGTCTTCAACGTCATAAATCTTGATTATTTTAAGTATGTTTTTCTTGATTTCTTCCTATAAGTCTAATCTCATTTATTTTCTTTTGAAGACATTAATTGCTTAATAGATATAAGGAGCATCTTTGTTTACTTTGAGTATTTTTTTCCTATAAAATTTATCTTCTTAATTGCAATAGATTCTAAATAAAGTTTCCCATTGATTTTCTGCAATTCTCTTTTCTTTTCGTTTAACATGATAGCAACTTTGTTCTTTGTCCTGGCCTCTTTCAGTATCAGCATTCATTATTTTTCGATAGAGAATATAATTTGTCATATTTTTTGTTCTAAATTCATAAAGTCGTCCATCGTTATATTTGAAAGAAATAATTTTTGCTTCAGCTCTGCGAACTAATTAAATTTTATTTCTAATTGTTCTATTCTCTTATTTACTGACTATTAATTTTCATTTTTTGATCCTTAAGCTTAAGAAATCAGATATTCAATTTTTCCTTCTAGTTCTTGTACATGTCTTAAAAGTATAAAATTTTCTTCTTGCATATTTTTAAGTTCTTTAAGTATAATTTGCTAATCGTAGTTTGGTCGAGATGAAACCTTTTTAAAAGAGACTTTTGCAAGAATTTTTCCATATTATCTGAATAAAATTTTATTGATTGAAGAAATAGAATCTGAAGAAGAAATGACGGAAATTATTATTAGCAACATTTAGATTAACAGTAATTAACCGAATAAAGGTGGACTTAACGCTAATAAATTATTATAATTATAAATTCCATTAGTATAGTTTATATATTATAAAAGTAAAATTTACATAAAATAATTAAAAAGTTGCAAAAATATGGAAATGGAAACCTTATATTCTAATAAATCAATTTTAAGGCTCAGTTAGCAAACAAAAGCAAATAATTTAAAATAGATAAATCTACTCTCTTAAGGATTGGGAAATACTGAGTTTCCTAACAAAATAAAAAGTTTTAAGAAATCTATGAGCAAGAAGCCATTTACCTTTATTCCTTAATTTTGCAAATTAATGCAAAAATATAGATTCTGAAGGTGGAAAACTAGAATCTTTAGTTTCTTTTGTAAGATAAAAAAGGAAGATAAAGGCGTGGCAAGTAAATTTAGTTTTAAATTTTAGCCTTAACTTTCATATTTATACTAATAGGAAAAATCTTGCAGCGAATTCATAGAAAATTAAAGAAGAAGTTCAATTACCAATTAAAAAACTAATTTCAAACAGATAAGATGGAAATTGAGCAAAAAATTCTAATACAATAAAAACTTCATTTCAAGCCCTTAGCGAAACATTGTTGATGTGGCTAAAAGACTGAACATCTATGGAGGTAATGCCTAAAGTAAAAAAGAGTACTTGAGCAGCACCGAAAAGAATTTGGAACGTCGAGGAGGTTATATTGTAACTACTTTGGAGGTATTTATTGAAAGAAACCGATATTAGTTGTCAAGTATGACACTAATTAAATAGGATTTTGGTAATTAATAGCCAGAAAACAAACAGCCTCAAAAGGACAAAGATGTCCTTAGAATTTATTTAGTAAAACCGGAAAAAAATTACAAGAAGTAGGAGAATAATTCTGTGAGTTTATTGAAGGAAAAGAAGAATTATCTCGGTTTGAAATACTCAGATGAAGACATGTGCAATTGAACAAATAAAAAAAATATCGTCATAATTTGAGAAAACTTCCTCCAAGTAAAGATGACACTAACACTTTTAGTTAAAATTAATTAAAGTAAAGTTTACATGACTTAAGATAAAAAATTATCTAGAAAGAATAAAGCTCACTTTTTCATAATTAATTTATCTAATTAATTATCTTATATGTGGCTTAATTTTCTTTGAATCAAACATCTATTTGATTAGTCTAATGTAAGCCATTTGTATATAAATAAGATAGTGAAGCTATAAGTTTTAACTATGAATTGTATAAGTTGATTATCTTAGAATAAGCATGAAATATAGCAGTAGCTTATAAAATATATAAACAAAGATTGTTATTATATTATATTGAAATAGATTAAGATTCATTATATAATAAGCTATCTTTATTATTTTAATGCAATTACTTATAGCTGATATATTCATTGCTATAACTTCTACTATAAATTATTACTTCTAAATTACTATATATTTACATCTCTCTAAAGTCTCTAAAGTTTTATAAGAAAATCCTTATTATTCTTAATACCTTAAGGTTCATTTTTTTATATCATTAGTTTATAAGCCTTAAAAACTTTTGCCTAAATTTAAATAGATATAGATATTTATGATACTAGATTTTATTAGCTTATTAAGTTAGTTTCATCTAGAGATCTTAATAGCTTAAAAATAAACAGATGAGGAAATAAACTATTAAAATACTTGAATTATAAGCATATATATAAGAAAAATGATGATTTAAGCATCTGAATAAGGCTAAGAAATTAATGCTTGACAATTAAAATTAATTTTATATTATGTTTGATATTTCGTTGTTCAAAATTTTTTATTTAGATCGATATTCTTAATAAAGTTCACATAAACATTAGTTGAAAACTTCAATTTACTTTAGAGAGATAAATCTTTTCACAATTGACTAATTCTTTACAAGAAAGCTTAATTTAATTTTTTAGAAAAATGAATAGAATAATATATATCCCAAAATTTTTTTTATAGACATCCGAAGAATTATAACGTAGCATAAAATAATTTAATAACGTGGCATCACCTTTATTTTGTTTGCCACTATTCAAAAATTTTAAAGTTGACTTAAGTATTATTCCATTTTTAATCTTCTTATGAGTCTTCTTCTTTGAATATGTATCTTCACCCTTTTTAATTAAAGATATCTTGTTTCAATCGAGTTCGATTTCAATCATATTCAAATTTCTTCTTTATTGAGCAAATGAGATGTCCTTCAAGAGTTCATTTCCTAAGTACATCTTTTTTCTGTATAATAAACCTTCTGGAGTGCATTATGTATTACTTATGGATTTTCATAACTAAAAGATTTCGAGTTTTTATTTTTATTAGAATTTTCAGCAATATCTTAAAATGTGATCATATTTCCTGCAATACCAGCATTACTTTCTATTCTTTACTATCGGAATTTTTGCTGGCTGAGGATTCGGTTCCACATCCATGGATCATTTGCTGTTTTATTTTTTAGAAATAAACTTTAAGTCAATTCCGCTAATTGATTTAATTTGGATTCTATTTGTTCAATTCTCAGATTGACAGGCTAGAAATTTTCATTTTTTAGTATTTATGTGTAAGACATTAGGCAATTTTTCCTTCAAGCTCTTATACGTTTCTTAAAAGTTTAAAATCCTCCTATTACATAGCTTTAAGTTCTTAGAGTATGTTTTGCTAATCGTAATTTGATTGGGATGGATCCTGTTTTGAAGAGACTTTTGCAAGAAATTTTCCATTTTTATATCATGAGTGAATTATTTAATTTATGTGATTTCACCATTGATAGGTTGACCACAATTTAAGAGAGAATCAAAAGTAAGAGTATTCTTGGAAATTATCTTATCTGACTAGAATCTTCTCATTTTCTTCCATTTATTCTAATTCTTCTTCCAATAGATTCATTATCTTCTGATCTGAATAATTAGAGTCAATCTCCATCATTAGATCTTTTTAAAACAGTATAATTCTATTCTCTATCTATTACTTTTCTAACTCTTTCATTTGTCTTTAGATAGTTAAGCTATCTGTTAGTCTTTTCTTAGCGCATCCCAAGATCATTTACTCATTTTCTTAGAATTGTTCTAAAGCTGTTAAATCAAGTTTTTATTTTTGTCCTCTTGATAACCGATTATAAATTCAAGTATGCTCGTTGGATCCTGCTCTGTAGTCTTTACCAATTGTTTTCTAATAAGGAGAATTTTTTAAATATAACCCCATTTTCTTTTCTCTAATATATCTTTCAGAAATTTTTAATGTGACAATCTATTTCTTTTCGTTTGCTTACTTGTAGGGTTCATATCAAATTTTCAAATTTGTAATTTCCTCTTACTATTTCTTCAAGTCTGAGGTCCAGGAAGGCTTATTTTTAGTTTTCATCATCGTTTAAATTTTACTTACTTTATAAGATATAGAATATTTTTAATTACTAAGATTAATTTAAGAAAAACATGCTAATATTTAAAGATTTTTTATATTATAGCTAAAAGAAAAATCTTATAAAGTTAATATTATTTATTTTAAATATATCAGACATAGAAATTAAAAACTGAAAACAATTTTTATGCTATTAGATTAATAATAAAATCAAATATTATACAATGATTATATAAAATCAAACTACTGGTTTGAATAAGGATTTTTTTATCGCCTTCTCAGAGAAGAAGAGAAAATCAAAAGAATCTTCAATTACACGACATAGCTTTAACTAACCCAATCCTCTTAAGATTGATAATAGACCAACAGAGAGGAAACTTTAAAAATTATGAAATAGCATTCTAAATAATAAAAATATAAAGCTTCTTTATTCTTTAACTTACTAATAGGAGTTGAAGAAAATATTCGAATAGAAAAATTAACACTGCCACCATTGAAAACTGAAAAAAGAGCCTGTTTAATTGAATCTTTGAAAATAATAAATAAAAAATAAATGAAAAAAGCAAGTAAAATAATTCAATAAAAACCCTGATATTTTTATTTATATAATATTGAAAAAGAACAAAAGAACTCTTAATAGATGATAGAGTTAATATATAAACTTTAAAAAAAATAAAAAAATTTGAAGAGGACTTGAGCTTATAGAAGGAAAAAATGTTCGAAATTAATCGAAAACTCATAAAGCATAAAGATGATGATGAGGTTTACATGGTAGACCAAAGATTTAAAGCCGGAGTCTATTAACAAAGATAGGGCTGGAGAGTGATATTGGAATAATAAGAAATGACGGAAAAAATTTAGTAGAATTAGATTCAATATTCCAATAAATTTAAGAAAATTTGAAGATATTTTCAAAAAAAGAAACGATCATGGAAATTAACAAAAAAATGAAAGAACATTATAGAATAAGAAAAAATTCTACATTTGCAACAGTACTAACATTTGTGATAGAAATGTCTAAGACAAAAAGAAGTAGAAACAACATCTGTCGAAATATTAGCTTCTAGGAATAGAAAGAAAAAGCTACTGAATTTAATCTCTCAATAACTTGAAAGCTATGAAGAATGAAACAAATTTCATATAAAAGATATAAAATAGTAAATAATTAGAAATTAAATACAAGACAAAGAGAAAATAGGAGAGTAAATCATTATAAAAACAAATTAACTTTTACTTTTAAACCGAAAAGCGAACTATACTAAAGATTGAATAATTATATTTAGCAATGTTGACTTCACAAAGTAATAGATATAATATGTTTAAAACATTATAATTGATACAAATTTTACTATTATTAGTTAACCTTATTATTTTTTTAATTGTAAATATCTAAAATAAACAAAATAATTTATCTATTTTTAAAGAATAAGCACAATATTATTCTGAAATAATAATATAAAAACTTATTAAATTAGATTTAAATAAAAAAATAAATTATTACTCTCTTAATTTTATAGAAAGTATATTTGTAAAAATTCTTTTAATAATTTAAAAAGAAATTTATATAAGATATTTCTGTTTAAAAAGTTTATGTGTATGATTAGGCTTACAAATTTAGATATTTTCATATATTAATTTATGATTATTTTATTTAAAATAGAAATAGCTTAATTTACTAATATATTTTAGCATAAAGAAGCAAAGAAATATAATTACTAATCAAACTTGTTTCTTTTTAATCATCTTATTTTTCATATTTTATTTTTCATTATCTTTCAAAAAGATTTGCAAAAATTTATCTTATAAGTTAAAAATTAAATATCAAATAAAAAAATTTGATATATGAGCTTTTCATATAATTACAAAATTAAATGCTTGGCGTTCTTGGAGGTATTTCCCTTTTTCACGCGAGCCTCAAGATTACTCTAGAGGCTAAATGAAAAGTTTAAATGTATCTACAACTCTTCTCCTTGCTATGCATACTCTCACTGATGTATCCTTTCGCCTATATAATGATTGGCATCTTTGATCTTGTACATTTTTTTCAAATTTTTTGCAATATAATATTTCTCTTTTTCTTTTTAATTGTTGTTGTATCTTCTTTCTATTCTACAACTTCTTCTAGTAATTTCAGTATTCATATTTAAAGTTTTAAAATTTCTAGCATATTTTCCACGGATTTATTCAAGAGTTAAATTAATAGCATCTTTCCATAGATTTATTAGAGAGTTACATTAATAGAACCTTTTTGATTCTTTTAGGTTTAAATCTTGAGTTTTTTCTCCTTCGATTATCATTTGGTCATTTCCTTATTCTTGTAGATCCATTGAAAGCTGCAATTTTTTGCTGGTTTTCTTCTATTTTTTCTATTTTGTTGACCAGTTCTTTCTGTTTCTTAGTGTTATGATTAATTGTTCTAGTCTTGTGAAATGTTTCGTTTGCGTTAAGATCCCTTTCTTAGGTCAGGAGTCTCGATCCTATTTCTTTTACAATTTCAATTTTTTCCATTTACTTCTTATTGTCTTTCTTCAGTTTTTTTACCTCTTCCTGATAGTTTAGTACCACTTTTATCAGCTAATCATAGCTTATTTACTGTTTTGTGGTGAGATTCGAGACTTCCGAGCGCATTATATTTTTAGTCTATTTATGTTTTTCTTCAGAAATGGGAGATTCGATTTGATGGATGATTTTTTTGGTAGCCTTTTCTTGGTCCTAGTCTCTCTAGGATGTCGTTAAATCATGCCTTTTCGGAACCACGTAAAATACTTATTTGAATCCTGAACCTTTTTTAATTAACTTTTCCTTAGCATCTGAGAATAATAATTTTATATATAGATTAAACTTATGAAAAAAATTATTTCATTGGTTGCATCATCTATATATTTTTCGTAGTTGAAATAAGTGTAAAATTTACAACTAACATAATTAAATCACAGGATTATTTTTTTACTTCTTATTTAATATAATTATTTTAAATATATCCACTATTGTTGTTAGTTAAAGCAAATTTATTTAATTAGCACTATTTAAACAATTTAAAACTTTTTTATTTAGTAAAAAAATTTTAGAATATACGTTTATTTATGTAAACAAAATTAAAATTTTAAAATTATAATTTTTTTACTTTATAAAATAAAACTTTATCTCAAATATATATTTTTCATTCTAAAAACAAATTTTATTGCTTGTGTAAAGTAGAGAAAAAAATGTAAAAACTAAAGTCATCTAATTATAATAAAAATAATTTAATATTTAGTAAATAGATTAGTAATAAATACAACATAAAATTATTGTTTTCTATTTATCATTTAAAAATTTATATTAGAAGTAAAATTTCTTATTAATCTTTAATCAAAAAAACAGATAATTTTTTATTATAAAATATTTATTTAATTTGCAATTTTTAAAATAATTTATTTTTATTTTTTTAATTCTTAGCTTATAAATATTCGATATCTATTATTATATTCTATTTTATAAATCTTTATTGCATTACTAATTTAAAATTTAAAATTTATTATAATTTTTATTCTTTTATTAAAAAATGATAATTGATACGTACTTAAACTAGATTAATCTTTAAATAAATAAAATAATAGTTTATATTCTTGATGCCTAATTCTTTTAATAAATTTATATTTCTTCTTAAATAAAATTAAATTCAAATTTTGTTTTCTTTAATATTAAAATAAAAATAGATAAATATTAAAAGTTATAAAGTTTGAAAAATTAATTCAGATATAATTTTTTCAGCAGATAAGTTAGTTAAATTTTTGTTTTCCTTTATATAGTCTTTAAACTAATTAATAAAGAATCAGATATTCTTCTATCTAATTTTAAAATAAATAAAAATTTTTATTTTATTTATTATATTTATAAATTTAATAATTTAATAATTTAAAATTTATATAAAATAAATAGGCTTCTATACATTATATTTCTAATTATATCAATATCGCTATAATAATAACCAGGTTCATTTTTTATGATGGAATTTTTAAAGAAAAAATTTTTATTTTAAACTTTAAAATTTAAATTATTAATTTTTGGCTTATTTTCATTATTTCTCATATTTTTAAGGATTATTTATAAAAGTAAATATAGATAAATAATTTAAAAATATTTTAATCAAAAAAATTTGCTTATACATTATAAAAAAATTTTAAACAAATAATTTTATAATTTTATATAAAAATCTTACTATTTTAGTAAAAATAAAATAAAGAAAATTCTTTAAAACGCTAAATTAAATCTCCTTATAAACAAAGAAAATTTAAAATAATAGAGTCTATTTTAAAACAAAAAATTAGAAAAATTAAGAAGAGAAATGCTTATAGATATTATTTTGAAATTTGTTTAAAATTATGCTTATCTTAAAAACATGATATTAAATTATTTTAAAAATAATTAAAAATTAAAAATTTTAAGATTTAATTATATAGAGCTACAATACATTTATTGTAAATGCTCTACTTAAAGTTATTAGTAATTATTTCGAAATAAAATTAATTTCCAAAAGTTAATTTTATTTTTATGGTAAAATTAAAAATATACCAAATATTCAACTTAATTAAATTATTAAAAATGTTAAAAGGAGATCTTTAATCTTTTTGTTATTTACATCTTAAGCATAAAACTAATTTATCTTACTAATTATTTTTGTGTACATTAAATTTCATAAAGATTATCCAAAGTTGGTCAATCAAATATATTCAAAATTAAATTTTCGAAGTCAGTTACTTTTTAAAATAATTTTTATTTTCCAAGACAATAGAACGGCCAAACTTTTTCTTTATAAATTAATAATATTTAATTTCTTATTTTTTAAGACGAGTAAATATTTTTAAAATGTTAAGATCAAAATATTTTAGTTTATTTATTATTAAAATGGCTTCTAAGAAATAACAGAACTTTGAACAAAATATTTAAACAGGAAATTTCTCTAAAAAATAAAAAAGCGAAATAATTACAATGAGTGAAAGTGAGAAATATGATTGATATGACGAACATTAACCACTTGGAAATCCAGAATTAAAAAAACTTCCGACACAAACTCAAATAGAAATATTATCTAAGTCATTAAAAGAGTTTATGTTTAAAAATAGATACCTCACTGATAAAGTAGAAAAATTAGAAAAACTAATAACGTCTTTACTTGAGAAACAATATTAATAATCATAAGAAATAGAAGAAAAACTGGAACAAAGAATTCTTTAAATTTAATAATAAATTCAGGTTACGCCATTTTCGATTTAAAAGAATTAATCAGATCCTATGGAAATAGAAAATGAAGCCTCAAATTAAAATAAACAGTAAACGTTTATTTAAAATAAGTATTAAGTTTAAATTAAATAAGTGTTACAGGAATAATAGTTTAAAAAGGAATAAAATACTACGTGTGCAATAAATAACACCAATGAAAATACTGCTACTAACTAAGCGAAATTTAAAGAAAGAATAAATAAGATATTTTTAGAAAACTATTTAGGATATATCCAACATAAAGCGGGAAAATTTATAGAAATTTTTTTTAAAATTAAAATCTTAATCCTTGGAGAAATAATTAGGAACGCTACATGCAAGATGAAGACTATTCAGAATATTAAAGGATGGTGCGCTAATGAAGTGCTACACCGCCTAACTAAGCCTAGTAGAAATTCAAGACAAACTAATGGAGACAAGCTGATAGAATAGGTCAGATGGCTGACTACTAAGGCTTTAACAAAGCTTTTTAACTTTAACTTTTTATTAAAAAAATTTCTGAGACTTAAAATTAAATTTAACAAAATGTAAAGTTACTTTTGATGGAATATTTTCTGAACCCTAAAAATATAGGCATTCTTTGATGGTTTGTTTTAAATCCTAATTTAAGTTTTTTAATTTATAAAATGGCTGTTTCTTTATGATAACTTTCTCAGAAAAGTTATAGTCATAATATATTAAATTTTAATTATTTATTCCAATTTTATAAAAATAACTAATATAATACTTTTAAAAGTTTGTGAGAAAAATTCAGAGATTTTATAAGGACAAATTGCTTTAAATATTATTTTATTTTTCAAACGAAAAAATGATTTAAATACAGTTTTTAGTAAAATAATAATCTCTTACTAAGCCATAATTTATGAGATTTATTATGGATTTTAATTTTTTGAATTTACCTAAGATTATAGTATTTGTCTTAACTACATTTCTAAATTTTCTAAATGTTTACACTTTTAAAGCTTATGTTAGTTTATTAAACTTGAGAGGGTTATTTTTAAAGCAAGGAGATAACTTTGTTTATAAAAAATTAAAAAAAATTATAAAAATAATTAATAAATTCTTGTTTCTCCTCAATCTAATTAAAATTTTTAATTTAATATAGATGAAATATTTATCTGTTTATACAACTTTCGTAAATGTATATCTACTATATTTATAATAATTACAGCTAAGAAAATTTTTGAAGGATTTTTAACTATATTCTTCTTAAAAAAGCTTTTATGCTTAAGACTGTAAAAACTAGGTTAAATTCTATTTTTATTTCTAAATATTTTAGTTTGCTAAAAAATTAAAATGCTCAGCTTATTAGTATTTTACGAAGAATGCTTATATAAAAAAATGAAATTATCTGATTTTTAATAATTTAATTTTAATTTCTCTATCATTTTACGAAAATAAATGCTTATAAAATTAGATTATCTTCAATTAAATTTTTAGTAATTCATAATTTGAAGATTGAAGCAGTTTAATAGGATTTAATTAAGATAAAATGATTTAAAAAAATAGATAAAATAATGGTTTATAGAGAAATAATTACATGATATTTTATAATATTTTCTAATTTCGATTTATTGGTATGATTAAAATAAAAGAAATTAAATAATTTAAAATAAATAGTAATCTACCATAAAATTAAAATTTAATACCTTAATTTTAAAAAATTTTAGTTCATCATATTTTTAAATTAAATATCTTTCATAATTAAATTGTTTATAAAGTAAAATCAATTATAATAAAAAATTATTAAAGATTATTTAATTAAGAAATAAATAAAATTTAAATTTTTTATTATTATTGATTGAAACTAAATATATAGAAAAAATTTAAACTAAAAAAGATAATTTAAAATATTTCAATTTTAGTTATTAGACTTATAAATCATCAAACATAAATTTTCTAGCAAATATAGCAAAGGTTGATTTTATTTTTTGTTCTCGAAATCTATTTCAAACATTGCTAAAAATATTATTAAAAGGTTTAATAATTATAATAATTATTTTTAGACAAAGAATGAGTATCAAAAAGATTAAGTTTTTATTTATTCCTTTGTTAAAATCAAAATTTATAAACCTACTTAATAAAAAAAATTTAATCTTTAAAATAACTAAATCTTAATTAAGTACTTATATATCCACTAAAATTTTAAAAATTTTAAAGACTCTAATCATAAATATAAATAAGATTATAAAATAATTCATAAATATTTTAATAAGTAGATACAACAACAACAAAAATTTTATAAAATTTTAAATTATTAGTATATTGATGAATTATTTTAAACTCTTTTTATATTCAAAAGTTATTATTCATAATATATTTTATTTAATAATTTTCTCTTAATATTAAATGCGAAGTGAAAGTTAAAGTATTTGTTGGAATTTCTTTCATTTTTTTAGAGTTTTTAAGAAAAAGTGAAAACTTAAAAGTAATATAGAGAATTAAATTTTTTCTTAAGTTACTAAAAAGTTTATTTATTTGGCTAACTTCTTTCTACGGTATTTTTCAATTTCTAGAAAATGTTATAAGGCTTCAATAAGCTTTTTCTTTGCTTATTGATATAAAATTTTCAAAAGTTTTAAATAGTCTAATAAAAAGAATTCTATTTATATTTATTATTTTCTTATTTTAGGTATAAATGACAAATATTAAAGCTGATTTAATAAAAGGATAATTAAAAAAAAAACTTTGTTAAAAATAAGCAAGAATCTATTGAAATAACTTATTAGTGACGTATGAGCTAGCTTATAAGTCCAATTATCCTACTAAGTAAATTAAAAATTATTTAACTTATCTTATATATTAAAAAAAATCAAAGCTTACCATATTCATTTAAAATTGAAACTTTTATCTTCATATATTAAAGAATAACTTGGATCCCTTTAAATAAATTGATATTAAATTCAATTTAATTAAAAAAAATAAACTTAAGTCTTTAACTTTTTTTAAATGTAGAATTATTCTTTAAAAGGAAAATCTTTAATCTAAGTTTCTACTAAAATTATTTAATAGTAAAATTATTTAATCTTATAAAATTTATTTAAAATTAAGACTAAAATACCTGTTCATTAATTATTATTTATTTATTTCTTAAGATGCATCTACAATTATTATCAACTTTGTTTATTTAAAATATTAAAAAGGGCTTAAAAAGTTATTAGCTTTATTAGTATACGTTTTTAAGTGAAAATTTATTTAGTAAAATTCTTAAATTTTTTACTATTCGATTTTCATTTTTTTTAGTAAACCGGATATACTTTGGAATTTTAATCTTCAAATTAATTAAAATATGTTAAGAATTTTCCTTGAAGTTTGGTAGATTATCTATTTAAACTTCAATAATTATAAAAGAAAAATTATCCACTTTATCTTCTTTTTGTGTATAATTTAATTTAATTTATAAATACCCTAAAAGCTTTATTTCTGAATTTTGCAATTATAATCATTTAAAATAAGAAAAATATAATAAATCTCCTGATATTATGGGTCAGAAAATTTTGGATTTAACAAAGTTTAATATTTTATCCTTGCTGAATTATTTTTATTATTTAAAATTAAAAGATGTAGATAATAATAAATGTTTCTGTATTATATTTGTTTAGGTACACGATAAATATCAAATTAAGGTAGATAATTTGCATAATATATATTCTAAAATAAAATTTATGATTAATAAATCCAAGATAAAAAATAGATAAAAATAAATTAAATTTGCTTTATAATTATTTTAATATTTATGAATAATTTACTCTTAAATTTTATAGCTTTTTAGAGTTAACTCTGCTCTCTAAAATTTATAATTTCTGAATTTTAATTTATCATATTCTTAGTGAAATTTTTATATAAAGTCAGATTGAGAATGATAATTAAATTAACATATGTTTGCCGAATTATCAAAAACAGAATAAATTAATTTTGATATTAAGATTAAAAATAATTCTCGTTTAAAGAACGAGAAGCAAACCTTAAAAAAGAAAACAATTTTTTTGAAATTGATGGAAAATGAATATATTTAATAAGGATTAATATTAAATCTTTAAAAAAATTTAAATAAATTTAAAGTTTAGAAGTAAAATTTATAAAAAATTAGCTAAAAAACTATTTAAATATAAAAAATCAAGAATTAGTCCAATTTGTAATTATTTCACACGATTCTTTAGCTTTAATTTTAGAAATATTATATCTATTTGTCAATTATTTTTTTTAATAAAAAATAATTTTCTAACTTTTATTCAAAGCTAGTTTCGTTCTGCTAAAAATTTGGAAAATCTCTATTTAAGAACTATCATCGAATAAAGTATCAATAGTAAAAAAGAAACTTTCAAAAATGTATAAAAAAATTTTAAAGGCAGACGATATATTAACATTATAAGTATTATTAGCATTCACATTTTAATTAAGATAAAATAAAAGGAATAAATTAAAGAAAATAAATTAAGAAATAATTAAAAATATTTTCAATAACTACTATACAGATCTTTAAGAAAAATTATTATTATAAATAGATATATTAAATATTATTTTTTAAAACCACCATAGTTGTTCGAAGGCGAACAACAAGGTCATCTTCATCAGAGGTTGGGGAAGTTAAGTACCCATAATCGACTTTATGTCTTCCTCTGCTTTGGTTTGGCCTCGAGACATAAGATTCTTAGACCTTCGGCACTGGCTTAGTTTAGATTTAATTCTGGAACGAAAAAGAAATAATATTGCGAGCTTCATCAGAGGTGGGGAATTTAATTACCCATAATTGACACATTTCGTCCTCTGTTTTGGTGATGCAATGAGACACAATCCTACCATGTCCTTGGACCTCCAACAAGTATTAAAGATTACGAGTATTCTAAAATTATATCAGTATTGAACATTTTTATCAGTACTGAATAATTATACCAGTATTGAACAAAGTTTATCGGTTTCTGATAATTTTATCAGTAACAAACATTCTTGTCAGTATGAAATATTTTTTTTTTAAGAGCTGCGCACCAATGAGAGTGCTACGCCCTCTATAATCAAATTTATTTATTTATAATTCTACATTTTATCATTAATCATTATTTTTTATAGAAAAAATCTACTACCACAAAAAGAACACTTATTCAAAATATCTTACTATATAATCAACTTATGTTTAATTTTTGATTTAATCTGAAAACTTGTTAATATAGTTGGTTGATTATTTAAAATAATATTATTTATAATATTGGAATATTTCTAGAGTTTCTTGATTTTAATTTTATACATCTTTTAAAAAATGAAAATGATTTCATAGCATTTATAAAATTTTATTAAAAAGAACTATTAGATGTGTCATATCTATTTGTCTACTTTTTAATTTTAAATATAAAGATCTCGAATAACTCTTTGCTTCTTTACTCTTGTTTTTCTATTTGAACTTTACTTTGTTTTCTTCTTTTCTTCTTTTGTCTTTTATCTTTTCTTATTTCTTTTTTTCTACCAAAAACCCTCCTTTATCTTTATTTGATGTTTATTGAGTCCTTTTATTTTCTTTCGATTTTCTTCTACTAAAATTTTATAATTCTATCCATGTCCTTATAAATTTCTAGTAGTGTCTTCTCTTCTAATTGATTCACACGAATTTTTAAAGTGACAATAAAGATTGCAACTAACATTTTTAACACTACAATCCAGTTCTTACTTTTTGTTGTGATAATCTAATTTAGATATTTTGTTATTTAAGTTCACATTTCTTCCTTACATCTTAACTTATTAATTAAATAAAGGAGATAATCTTTTTGATTTAATTCTATTTAAAAATATTCCTCAAATTAAAGATAAAAATATATCTAAAAGTAATTTATATTCTTTTTTCTTTAGTTTTTTCATTTGTATAACTATATAAGGTAGATCTGGCTTCAACAAAGTGTTTACGTAATTTAATTCTTTTGAAATTCATTGATATTTTGATTTAGTTTATAAGTTTAAAAGTTTTAATAATTCTATTTATAAATAAAAATATAAAATTAAGAGAAAAATTTTATTGGCTATTTAATAATTTCTTTAAGTAAGTTATTTAAAATAATTAAAAAATACCTGCATATACCTCTACTTTCTTCTAGAATTCTTTAAATAGAGATAATTTACTTAAATCGTTGCTAAATCTGAATATCTAAATAAATTTTAGAATTATTTCTTGTTAAAATTAAATTGTAGTTTAAATGTAATTGAGTAAGTAGTTTTATAAATGAAATAATAGAACTTTTTATTCTAAAATATTTCATTAGTAAAATTATTTTAGGATAAATTGCATAATACCTTCAAAGGATTCTCTCATTTTTAATTTTAAAGTATTAATAATTTAAATCTCTTTACCCCTATCAAATTAAAAATATGAAAAATGCTTACTATAAATACCTTTATTAACAAGTAACTTGAATAAAGCTAATTTAATTATTTTTTAGTTGGCCAGGCTATAATTTAATTTAATTTTAAATGTAACTAAATAAATAAAAACGTAATAATAATTTTTCTACTAGAACTTAGGAAAATTATATAGTTAATTTTAAAATTATCCACTTTGGATATAATTAAAGTTCTAGTAGTATAAATGAGTAAATAGTTTGAATAAAGAAATTTAAAGTATATAAATAAATTTAAAATATATATATGTGATCTCAAACTGAACTTTCCAAGAGATTTAAAAAAATAATCATATGATGAATTATTTCTACTATAGAAAAATTATATTACTCCACATATAGATATATCAGCAACAATTGAATGAGATAGGATTAAATCCCAATTTTATTTTCCTCTCAACTAAAATTAAATTTTATAGATTGATAATTTTGTGAGGTAGGATTTTTAAGATATAAATTAAAATTTATTTAAATAATTGAAGCAATTTATATCTAAGTTAAATGAATAAAATCTTTTTACCTAATAACTTAAAACTTAATATAGTTATACCAGACTAAATCAATCCAACATTTGCTAGCCTTTATATAATTTTATTGTTAGCTTTTAAATAAATAATAAAACATTTAAAACAAAACTAAAATTAAAAAATAAAACCTTATTGATTAATTACCTAAGCTGTTCTAAAAAAATAAAAAAAAGAGTAGATTGGTAACTATATGAGGTTAAAGATAAATAAAAAATTAATGTTTCATTTTTATTTTTAGGTATAATCACTTTTATTAATCCTTAATTAATTAAAAATTAAGTATTATATAAAATTTATTCTCATTTGTGATAAATCATTAAATCATAGATTCTTAATTTCAATTTCTTTTAATTTTATTCCATTATCGCTTATATGAAGATTTTAAATTCCTTTTGACTCAATTATAGCTAGTTGTAGAATGATTTTAAATTTATTTCAATAATTATCTAAATTAGTAACGAATAAATAAACATAATATATTAAAGGAGGAACTTCCTCATTTGTCATTGAAATTTTTCTGAATTGAAATTTCTTAAAGAATGTATGAATTTAGCGTATTCATTAATATTTTAATTATAATTAAAATTCACGTATTAATCATTGATTTAATTATAAAAAAACTTAAATTTGAGTAGAAATTTTTTGATAATTCATGATAGAAAATATTTTCCCCATAATTTCTTAAAGAACTTTGATTTAATATAGCTTTAAATTAAATCTAAGATTAATTGAGGATATAATAAGAAAATAAAATGAAATAAATTTTTATCAAGATATTCTGTAAATAAAAGGAATTTATTCGTTTATACAAAATATAAATGAATTTCATGGATTTTCATAAATAAAAATAAAAAGATTATTTTAATAGCTTCATTAATTTAAAAATTAAAATCATCTATGTTTAGAATTGATAGGTTTTTAAATTTCAGATTTTATATAAATTAAAGTATTTCAGTAATAAATAGCTATGTACTTAATTAAAAAATGATAATAATCAGCATAATTCATAGTTGCTTGATGTATATCTATAAGCTTTCTAATTATATAATTCATTATAAAAATTAGCTACATAGAATTTAAGTTATCTTCTACTTTCTAGCAAGAAAAGCTTATCTAGACATACCTTTTTTACTTATGAAAATACTCTTAATAAAATAAATCTAAAATATCAAAGATAAAAAAGCTAATACTAAATAGTGCCTACTAATTCAATTAGATAGATAAAATACATTAAATTTTTAATTATTTACGATTTCAAATTAATTAATATAATACATCTAAGTGAATATCTATAATTACAAATGGAAACTTAAATAGATAATGATATGTTTTATCAAAAGTTAAAGAAATAATATGATGAAGATTATTAAATAGAATCATAAAAACAATAGCAGATATTAGTTACCATATTATTAAATTTTAATTTATTTTATAGCAAATTTTTTATTATTTCAGCCTTAGGAAGGTATGCATAATAGTCTATTTAAAAATTATTATTTAATGAGCAAAATATCGCAAAGGAAGAAAATAATGGAAATAAATTATAGATGTAATATAAATTTTTTTGTGTATCAATAGTGAAAGAAATTAAGTTTCTTAAAAACCTAGATAAAAATAAAAAATATTTGATGAGACTATTCTTACATTTATTTTAGCTGATTATTTAGCCACATTTATTTCATACTTTATATAAAATCTAAATGATTCGTATAATTTACATTATTTTAATAAGTTTCTATGGTTTATCGATTTAATCTAAAAGATTGTTTAAATTTGCTGCATAGTAGAGTTCTATGATTAAAAGAAAGATATATTTCTAAATTAAATTTTATTTAATATTAAAGTTATTATCAAAATAAATTTTCAGATAAAACTAAAACTTGCAATTTATTTCCAATCAAATAAATTACTAACTTCTTTGTCTTGGTCATAAGCTTTCAATCTAAATAGATAATTCAAAGTGTTAACTTTTATTGTTGCATTAGCACTAATTAAATCTATTAAATACTTATATTAATAAGAAGTTTTTTCTTATCTTAATTATTAAGCAAAAAAAACTTAGTCCCATCAAGGTTAAATCAAATTAAATTTCTAACTCTTATTTAAATGGGACTTAATTTAAGAAACTAACTTTCTTTTGAAAATTAAATAATTAATGCGCAGCTAATCTTAACTTTTAACCAAAAGTCAATTAATCATTTTTTACCTGATAAAAAATAATCATTATGAAAATTTAGTTATAATTTATTTTGTGTATGCTAAATATAAAAGCTATTTTATTATTTATTTAATAATTAAAATTTTTTAGTTAGAATTAGAGTTGTTGCATCATTATTTAATTAATAAAAAAGGTAACTTATCAGCAATATTCAATAAAATAAAGTTTTTCTTTGATTTCCATATCACTAGGTTTTCATCAAATAACGGCACAAAAGATCTATATCTGGGTTGCTAAGTTTACGTTTTTTTATGAGTTTCTAATCTATTTTACTCTCATTCTTTTATTTTTCTTCTGTTTAAATAGATTCTCCTAAAATGCTTTCAACTGATTCTTTTTTTCCTAACAAAGATTTCAACTTTATTTTTATTTGATATTTGCTTAGACATCTTATTTTCCTTTCGCATTGCTCCATGAATAATTTTTTATTCTTACCATATTCTCTATATATTTATAGTAGCAACTAATCCTTCTATTCCGTTCACTCAAATTTCTATAAAGGTAATAAAGCTTGAATTCAACGTCTTTTGCACTGTCTTCCAATTCTTACTTCTCTCTTATGGAAATCTAAATTTAGTTATCTTGCAACTTTAGACCACATAATCTTCCTTCTACTTTAATTAGCTATTTAGTTAAGAAGTTAATCTTCTTCTACTGATCAGTTTACTTTAACATATTTCCTTGAAACTAAATTTTTATCCACAAGCTAGATCTACTGTGCTGATATATCCATTTTTATAAAAACATCAGCTTTATTAGTTTATAAAGGCCTTTTATTTATAAACTTAAAATTAAAATTAAATTTAATTATTAAGCTTAAGGTTTCTATACTTGGAGCTACTTTTTCGTTCTGATTAAATAATTTAAATGAGGCTAATATATCTAAAAAGAGTTATGCTTTGCTGCAAATATAATTATGATTTTACAATAAATAAGTTTTTTTCGATATTTTTTCAGATAAATTAAGAAGTTTATTATTTTATATTATTTTAATATATTAAGTAGAAATTCTGCAAATTTACCACTGGATTGTCCTGATTTTAGATAAAAGTCAATATATGAAATCTTTAATAATATAATGATAATTTTATTTTAAAAAACAAAAGTCTCGCTCATTTTATTAAAGTTAAGAAATACTTAAAATCCTCAGACAAATAAGCAAGTCATACCATTTGAGTTAATTAATGAGTTTAAAGATTTAACAATTTTAACTTTATATATCAAATACATTCTATCATTAGCAAGTTTGAATAAAAATGGTATTAATAATTTCAATATATCTTCTGCTTAATGTGAGTACAAAATAAATTTCCAATAATTAAAATGATAAAATAAACACTTCATGCTAATTAACTAAAAGTTTAAATAATAAATCTTTATATAAAAGAATGAAAGAAGTTAGTTTTAATGCTTTAAACTTTTCCCTATTTAGTTTGCTAAGCCACAAAATACAAATTATTATTTTAAATTTGATAATGTCTTTATTCATTTTATTTTAGCTCTGCATTATTATCTTTTAAGACTAAATGACTCTAGAATTAAATCTAAGCAGTTTTAATTTATAAATTTTATTTAAGAAATGTAAAAAATTCTTTAAGTTATAATGAGAATACTTCACTTAAATGAATAATTAGCTTTATTTATTATAAAGATTTTTCTAAACTTTATCCCTTAGAATTTATTGAAATTCCTGCGGTGACTGATTTATAAATATTTTATTTTAATTAAAAGAAATATAGAAGAAAAAAATATCTCAAAGGGAATACTTATAGCCTATAATGTCTCTAAGGATTTTTGTTTTTGTTTGTTTTAAATCATCTTTACACTAATTAACTGAAAAGTTGAAAACTCTAGTATACATATATAAATATTCTCAATTTAGAATTTCTAAATAAATAAATAAAATTTTTTCACAATTATATTTTTCTTTTAGTTTTTGATAATTTGCAAATATAGATAATTATAAAAATTAACTATTAAATTTAACAAGAAAATATAGTCGATTTAATTATTATATAATTTAACTAAATTGGGTAAACAACATAATAATAATCGTCGTAGACAGTTTTGCTTTTTACTATTTTTAGAGAAATTTTAATAAGCAAGTTAGTACATGCTATTTCGCTTTTTGATTTATCTTAATCTTAAATAGTTCTTAAACTAGCATGCATCTATTTTTCTCACATATTTTTGATTTTAATATTTCATTGTTATTCTGAATAACTCTAGTAATATGTTTGCTTTCGAGTTCTAATCTTAGATCTAGTAAATTTACTTTGGCTGTTCTCTATTTAATTTATTTGATGAGAAATTTAATTTCTAACTTTTCTTAATATTACCAGTGTAAATAGTCAATAGCACTTTTGTTTTAAATTATACCACTAAAATAAAGTTTAACTTAAAAGTCTTTTTATTCTTAAAATTTAAATAATTTAAACTTTTAGTAGAGTATTATATTATTTTTTATTTTTTACGAATGTTTTTAATAAAACATAAAGTACTTTCTTTCGTAAACTTGAGTTTTTAAGTAAAATTTAAAATATTAACAAAAACTTTAATGATAATCTTTAAGATCTAGTTTTAATACTTTATAACTATATTTAAAGATTATTGTAAATCATTTTTCTCTAATTTAAAGTTTGATAATTACTACAAAAAATTTCGCATTATCGATGTATAGCCATACAGAATTTATTAATAAAGGTTAGATAAAGCTATTTCTATAAGTTATTGCTCTTTTAAAGTATATAAGAAATATAAAAATTTAATTTATTCTAAATTTATAGGCATATATTTGGGAATTTATTATTAAGATCTGAGTACAAATTTTATACTCTGACACTATTTTCCTTTATTCATGATACCTTTTTATTAATATATAAAGATCTATTTAGATAAAGTTTAAAAAGATCTTTCAAATATACAAAAAAGCTTATAGGTAAATCATTCAAACTATTGTAGGCAAAATATTATTTTTTATATAGCTTTCTAGCTTATAATAGTTTAATTTTCTCTCTTCTCAGTCTTAAAAATTTTCATTATTTTCCTTTTCTTTATCAAAGATTTTTCTTAAATGCTATTGCATTTATAATATCTCTTAAAAAATAATTCCTCTTAAAACGATAATAATAGATATAAAAACTTGATTTTTATAAATCTAGATAATAGTAAATAGATAATGATAATTTTATACAAAACATCAAAACTTAAATCAATTAGAATATGATTCAGCTAATTAAAATTCATTTTAGCTAATCTAAATAATAAAAAATAAAAAGTTTCTTAGCTCTATAGATTCTTTATTAAAAGCAATAAAAAACTTTAAATTATCAATAAATTATATATTAAAGTATCTTAAACTTAGCAATAATTATTAATGAAGAGTTTATTTATAAAATAATTATAGTTATTTTTTAATTTCGTAAAGGGTTTTAATGCTAGTGTGTAGCAGTAAAAAGTAGTTTGTCGGTTCTTTATTTTTTTTCTTGGATATATCATGCTTTCTAAGTTAAAGTTTAAGCAAAAACATAAGGAGTAAAAATAATTTTTAGTAAATGTTAAAATTAAATTTAGAATTAAAATAAATTATTCCTTAAAGAATTTTAACTATTTTAATTGAAAAAGCTGAGAAATTTAATATAATCGGGCGGTTGGTTTTATTATAAGAAAGGTTGTAAAAGATGAATTGCTGGGTAAATTAAGCATAACTGAAGCATAATTTTTCTTAAATAAATTTATATATAAAAATAGCTTTTTAAATAAATAGCTAAATTAGACTTTAATTTTATCTTTGAAAGATTTTACTAAGATTGAGTCCATCTAATTTAAAATATGTTGGTTAAGTATTATAGATTTTCATTAATTCAACTTTGAACTAGAGTTCATGTTAAATTCTTTGATATATAATTTGTAAAATAATTTAAAAAAATTAAAAAAATAAGAATTTTAGCTTTTCAGAAGCTTTGCCTATAAAATAATTTTAAGAGTTTCTATAGCTGAGAAATTAAATTTATAACTAAAATTTGATTTTTTTAATTGCATATCTTCAAATTTTTAGTTATTAGCATTCCTTCAAAAATAATTCAATTATTTAATATTTTTAGGAATAAATTAAAAAAGCATCTCATTCTTTTAGAGTAAATAAATAAATCAACCAAAAGCAAACCTTTTGAAATTCTTCAGATCAATTATATTATTTAGTTTGCTATTTGATTAAATTGGAAATTATAAGCTTTTTAAGTAATAATCGATTAAATTTTCTTAATACTTCATTTCTTAAAATAAGCTTTGAAGCAAATAAGAAATGCGATCTTAGGAAAATTATAGTAAAAGTTTAGTAAAAATAATTAATCTAAGAAAATATTTCAACTTTATTTAAAATGATTGATCCTTAAATTTTCAAGTAAATTAAAATAAATTATAATAATAAAATGGCACCTAAGAAATAATTAACCTAAAATCAATCTTCTAACTAACAAAAAGATACCTTAATTAAAGTTTTATCTTAATAGGCTGGGGATAAAAGGCTTTAGAATGAAGTGCAGCAACGAATTTTGCAATAAACAATTTATATATAAAAATAAACTACCTCCAAAATGATAAATAAATAAAAATGATTATAGAGCGCGTAGCACCTCATTGGCTCGTAGCTCTTTCAATATTAATATTTAATATTAAGAAAAATGTTCTCATGTTTCTTGTTAAAATTCTAGAAGTCCAATGAGTTATATCAGCTTCTCCAAATGGGAAATCTTCTTATTAAAATTTATTCTTAAATCTTGAGTCAAATGCTTCAGTCTTCTTGAATAAGATCCAAATAAGAGATAGTTATTAAGTCGGTAATTAGAAGGCCGGTCAGTCAAACTTTCATACTGCTAGAGAGAACCATCGGGGAAAGTTAGGCATGTCTCAACGGAGCTTATCCACCCTTCCCCGTGGTGGCATCTAGTGCAGATTACTCACAATGCAGTATATACTGCACCAGATTACCTACTAATTTAACTGTCGCAACCGACATCCATCTTACATATGTATAATAAAATTCTAAACACAAAAGTGAGCTTAAAGTCTCAACACATCTATTTAATCAAAAATCTAAAAGAACAGAAGAAAAAATACAAGAAATTCGAAATATAAATTAAATAAATCACGAGCAAGTTATGTTAAAGCTATACAAGATCCAATGAAGATTGAATAATTAAATTTAAATGTTCTAACATAAAAATAATAGTTAATTAATCAAGAAATAAAAAGAAAATCAATTATGTGCTGATTTCTCCAAAAAAAATATGGAAGAATTCAAAAGAGGTTTCTATACCACCTCCAAAAAATCGAAGAGGAAACCTGATTCCAATATTGGCCAGTCGTCTTTTTCTTAATCTTAACAACCTAGAATTAAAGCAAAATATGACGAGTAGAAGAAATCCTAGAAAGTGACTCACGTAATAAGTCCTACATGGGAGGAAAAGCTAAGAAAGCAGATGAAATCTGCTCTTCACTAGGAGGTGTCAAAATTTAATTCTTCTGACCAGATGCGCATGGAGTAGCTCATCAAAGGTTCTGAACCTCCAGGAAGAGGTTAGGAAATTGAGAAAGGATTATGAGAAGCTGACGGAACTACTCAGCCTAGTTGAAGGAATAGAATCCAGACTTATACCTAAGAAAGAGAACTAAGCGCTTTCTGAAGCATATCCTAAGACCAGAATTACTAATCCTAAAATTAGCTTCAGAAACAATCCGAGTAATAGTCTGGAAAAATTAGAAAAGAAGCTAGACAAACATAGGGGAGATCCAATGATGATTGAAGAGACCAACAGGAAGACTAGGGTTAAACCACAAAAGTAGTGAAGAATTGTTACTACTGCAATTAGACAGAACACTTGTGAAGCCGCTGCAAGAAATTCTAAAATTTCAATTTGTAGTATTTGATTAAATAAAGAAGAATAAAAGCACAGCAGAGGAGGAAAAAACAAATGTAGTAGAGACAAATTAGAGAGAAACTATACTTAAATGAATTAGGTTTCATCTAAAAGAGAAAATCTGATTAGAAATAAAGAAAGAATTGGAAATGACAAGAGCAATGGGAGGAGAGAGAAGTAGATAATTTTAAAACTTTATTTTTAATACCGGAGCAATCTGGTGTCCGGCAGGAAGAGGTGAAAATCCTCGATAATTGTTAAACTTAATTTATCCTATTATTATAGATTATAAATAGATTGATACAATTTGAGATTAAAGAATTTAATTTGTTTTTAAATTAATTATAAATGAATATAATTTAATATATCATAATTTTTTATTTCTTAAACAGTTTCGAGAAAAATAGAATATTTAATATCTATAAATGAATAAAGATTTATAAAATACTTTTGAACTGACTAGATTTAAATAATTCTAGTGTAGAATATAACAATGTAGATGTACGCTAGTGCTTTTACACTATGTTTGTTTAGATTTTAAATAAATTTCAAATATAACAGGAAAAAATTATTCATAATCACTAAAGCAACGAAATTTATGAGTAAACTAAATCTAGAAAGAATTAAATTTAATTCTTTTAAACCCAATTTTAAAAAAAGGATTATCTTAAAGCTAAAAGTTTAGAATTTTTTGTTTTATTTGTTATTTATTCTTTATCAAAGCTTATGTACTCTTACTGTTAATGTAAGCATTAAAATTTAATTTTTTTAAAGTTTAATGAAGAAATGCAAGTCTTAATTAAAAGAACAAATCTCTTTGAGCCTAAATATCACATGCAAATTATGCAATAATTAAATTGGCCAGGTTAACTAAACTAAAATTCTTTTTCAAATTAAGTCTCAGTTAACTAACAAGAACCAAGAATTCAAAAAAGATAAATCTACTCCTGTTAAGGATTGGGAAATACGGAATTTCCTAGCAAACTGAAAAAGCTTGAGAAACCCCACGAGCAAGACATTATTTAGCTTTATTCATTAATTGAGAAAATGAATACCGAAATATAGATCCTGAAGGCGGAAAACTTGAATCTTCGGCTTCTTTTGTAAGATAGAAAAAAGGAAGATCAAGACTTGGTAAGTAAAGTTTAGTTTTAAATTGAAACCTTAACTTCCTAATTTGAACTATTAGAAAAAAATCTAGAAGCAAATCAAAAGAAAATTAAAGAAGAAATTTGATTACCAATCAAAAAAACTAACTTCAATCAGAAAAGATGGAAATTGAAAAAATGTAAGCAAAATAAAAATTTTAATTTAAGCCCTTAATAAAACGTTGCTATTGTTGGCAAAAGGCAGGACATTTTTGGAGGTAATGTCCGAAGTGAAGAAGAGTGCTTGAGCAGCACCGTAAATAATTTGGAACATCGAAGAGGCTATATTTTACTATTTTGGAGGTATTTACAGAAAGAAGCTGATATTAGATGATTCAAGTGATACACTAATCAAACAGGATCTTGGTAATTAATAGTGACAGAATAAATAGTTTTAAAAGGACAACAATGAGCTTAGAATTTGTTTAGAGAAGCTGGAGAAAAATTACAAGAAGATGGAAGAACAATTCTATGAGCTTATTGAAGAGAAAGAAGAATTATCTCAGTTTGAAATCGATTCAGATGAAGACATGTACAGTTGAGTATTAAATATAAAAACTTTTATTGTCTTTAATTTGAGGAAACATTTCCTCTAATTAAAGATGACAATAACCCTTATAGCTAAAATTAATTAATTTTTTAATCTGTATATATTATCGTTCTTTCTTGCCTCTAAATAATAGCAAAATTGATTATATGTCTTCTGATTTTGAATCAACAATGATTTAGTTGCTTTAGCTAAGTAATCTAAAAATAATACTAAAGCATTTTTAAATTTTAATTAAACTTAGTTAGTTTAATTATTTTTCATTCCTTAGCTTTAAATTTAAGGGTATATTTTGTTTAATGCTAGTTTAATACTTAAATTAGCAAATTTAGTTATCAACTAGATCTAAAATAAACAAATGATGATAAAAGTAAACATATAATGATAGCCCTTTAAATATGCAGTTGTATCTTTTAAATTTAGTGTATATCAAAACAAAGATTAAATGCAAGCTTTTATTTCGATGTAAGACCAAGAAACTGATACCTCATTTCTTTGTTCAACTAAATTTGAAGAGTTCTATCTCTTACTGCTATCTTTAATGAAGTTAAGCAAAATTATTAAACTTTGTTTACGATAAATAGAAGCACTGTCTATATATTTTCATTCTCTATATCTTTCAACAAGTTATTTTCTATGAGGTGATATTAATTATTGCTAATTATCACTCCTTAAATTAGAAAAAGCATGAAGTATTTCTTTGAGTCACTATTAAAGAAATGAGTGCTTGACTCATTCTCTTCTAACTACTTTTTTAATTATTATATACTGGTAAAAATCTCTTAATAGCTTATTTTGCCTAAGTAAGTTATTAACTATGAAGCATAATTTTCTTAAATAAACTTAATCTTATTTCTTTATTACTTTTAAGAGAATTATTAGGCGATTGTAATTCTTAAATTTTTGCAAATTAAACCAACTTTATTTTATAATGTTCATTTTAGTATATCTCTTGATTATATTTGATATACACTAAATTTAAAAGATACAACTGCATATTTAAAGAGCTATCATTATATGTTTACTTTTATCATCATTTGTTTATTTTAGATCTAGTTGATAACTAAATTTGCTAATTTAAGTATTAAACTATCAATAAACAAAATATACCCTTAAATTTAAAGCTAAGGAATGAAAAATAATTAAACTAACTAAGTTTAATTAAAATTTAAAAATGCTTTAGTATTATTTTTAGATTATTTAGCTAAAGCAACTAAATCATTGTTGATTCAAAATCAGAAGACATATAATCAATTTTGCTATTATTTAGAGGCAAGAAAGAATGATGATATATACAGATTAAAAAATTAAGAATTATCATTAGATTTATAAACTTATATTTAATGTAATAGGAAACTAACCCAATATATTAAGCAATAATCGCTGCTCTTTCACTAATTTAAGTAATAATAAGATAAAATAAGCAGCATAAAGAATAAATTAATATGCTTACTGTATAGCAAACGTTCATAATTAATGAATGAAGAAAGCTTTTCTACCTTAATTCTTTAGAATGGTAAATGTTTAAGCTTCTTTTGATAGTAAAATATATTAACTTCATCAATTTTACGAATCTACGTATTTAGCAAGTAGAGGATTCTATAAGTCTAATTTTCCAATCTTACTAAAGTTAAGAACTTTAATCATTATTTAATTTTCACTTTAAGAAGTTTTTTAGCCTGGCTTTGGTTTGAGCTTTTTCGTTCTTTCCTTTTAGATTTTCCTAAAATGTATTCCCGAAATTCCACTTTTGCACTACTTAGATGACTTTTGTTTACTAGATATCCACGTTCTCGAAAAAATACTAAAGTAGTAGACT
This sequence comes from Loxodes magnus, assembly GCA_946699065.1. Lineage (NCBI taxonomy): Eukaryota > Ciliophora > Karyorelictea > Loxodida > Loxodidae > Loxodes > Loxodes magnus. The sequence continues at coordinate 550,750 of CAMPDV010000123.1, read as the reverse complement.
TTGACTGAGATTAGGAACTAAGAAGATCGAAAAGTTCAAAATCTGTTCCATCATGCCATTGTTTCAGTGCCTAGAATTTTTACCTGAATTCACTAACTTTGTAGACAAGAATTGAGTTATCGTTTGAGTGTACCAAACCTAGAAATTCCTTTTATGCAATATAAAAATAAGCATTGATTTGAAAAAAAATCTATTTATTTTCAAGAACATCTCCATCTAATAATTATTCTTATATAAGTATTTTTAAGAATTATGTTTGTAGTGAAGTAATAGAAATAAAACCCCGTTGTTCTGTTTTTAAGTTAAATAAAAGACTTTTAGAGAGTTAAGTCTTCAAATATAATTCATAATTAAAAAGATAAATAAAAATGAATATGTTTTGTCTAAGTTCTTTTGAATAGCTTATGTCAATCTTAGATCTTGAGTTTTTCTAATTTTTCTTTGCTTTCCTCATTTTTTCACTTCGCTAGTTTGTTTGATTAAGCAAATTTTCTAGCTTTCGTAGTTTATATTGTAACTTCATTAGAGTAAGTTAAATCCCTCTATTACATGAAAGCATTATCTAGGAGCAAAATTACTTTATCTTTTCTAAGCCTTTTATTGTAATTTAGCAAAATATGTTTCTAAAAGGATTGCGCAAAAAAGCCCTTTCTTATTTATGATTCTAGATCTCAAGTATCTATCTAAAATATTCAAGATTGCGAAAGGGAAACATTTGATTAAGGGTATAGAAATCAGAAGCCATAATTCTCTTTAAAATGACATTTTGATTCTATTTGCATGATAGATAAAAATAGTGCTATAATAGTGATTGCAGGATATAGAGGATTCTAGATAATTATTGCAAGAATCTTTTGGATTTTCAATAGAGTTAACTTCAAATAATGCTGGTTAATTATGAAGCGCTATTATAGTCGCTCTTTCATTCCTTTTATTAATAACCACAGCAATTATAAGATACCCACGCTATCCTTTATCTGCCTAACTCCCTTCATTATTTGTATTATCTAAATTGTTTAAGCAGAGACTAATTTAACCTTAGTACTTATATAAATTAAAGAATCTCGATCAAACTTGTTCCGGTTCATTGCAATAATAGCTTATTTATTACCTCTGCTTGATCAGATCACTGTAGGTAAAATATACTACTGTTAGTATAACTGAAAACCTCTTCTCTCTTATCATATCTTCCGTTGCTTTAGTATACAAATCTAGTTATAAAATTCTATAAACTCTATATTAAAGTGAGAAAGATTAGGTAATTTTAATTTTTCTGAAGGTAACTTCAAGAGGGGAATTTTAAAAGTAAAGGTCAAAGAATCGAAATATCATATACAATCTTAAGTTGAGTTAAGATAAAAAAGAAACAAAAAACGAAGCAAGCAGCTAGCAAATATACTTACATCACTATCTTGAATTATAGTAATCAGAAAAAGAACTATTTGGTAGAAGTAAAATAGCAGCATATAAGAGTTATGATTCAAGAGCATTTAGAGAAAACAATTTTTTTTTATTGCATTAGCGTTTATATATTCAACGTTAGTCATCTCATTAGCAGTCAAGCAATCAGAAGCTTATAATAAAAAAGCTCTTTGCAAGATTTGTTAAAAAATTAGATAAGCTATCATAAAAAAATCTAAATGACTAATAGCTTTCTTTGGCTAAATAAAAGAGACTGGAATTTATTGTTAGGCTATATATGATTATCAATCAATTTAGCTACTTATGCAAATCTTCTTCAATCAAAATACAACTTGGAAAGTACAAAAAATGGATTTGAGTTGGAAGTAAAAAATAATAAAAAGGATGAAAAGCAAACTATTAGATGATCAGTGTAGGTCGAATAAATTGCTCCGCACTTCATTAATGAAGATTAAAAGAATTGAATAAATGGAACTTAAAAGTAGATTGAACAACTGAATAATATTTTATTCTGTTGCATTAACTTAATTCATTTATTACTGAGCAAAAGTTAAAAAACTTGCCTCAGTTTTATAAATATATCAATTACATTCTTAAATAGCCAGATCATTTTTTTACAAGTTATAAGAGAAAAATGGTTTCTCAATTATAATCCTAATTAATAATTTACGCTTATTTTTTCCCTCATATACCTAACTTTATCACTTTACCCATTTAATTTGCTAATATGCTTACATGCTAATTTTAATTTCAGTTAAAGAATAAGGAAGTAAGTGTTTGCAAATAAGGACTTATATTGAAAGATTGCTCAGTAACTATTCCAACGGAATTTCTTTATTACAATAAAAATTATAAATATGAGATCAAGTAGTGAGCATCATCATATTGAGAGCTAGGACTATCAAGAGAAATAAACCTAAGAAACGATAAGTTAAAATGGACTAGCCAGTTAACTGTATCTTTGCATTACTATTGAACTGGAGGACTTCTTTGGGGAAAGTAATTCACTAAAAGAAATAAATATAATACCATTAAGTGAGTTGAATTGAAAGATAGGAGAAGAAAAAGTTCGACTTGCTTTATTGTTCCAAAAATTACAAGGGCTAGGTTAAGATTTTTCTGAGTATTAAGTATTCTATAAAAATAAAGATCTTTTATACATATACGCAGGAATTTCCCCTCATTTTTAAAGTGAATATATTCCCTTTGTTTCTTAGAAAAAGGTTCAGCTAAAAATTCGCAAACCTTTAGTCTTTAATGATAAAGAGTAACTAATCGAAGACGGAAAAATGCAACTAGTAAATCAAACCTAGAATAGTTAGTAAGTAGAAAATGTCTATCAAGTCTTGGAAATGTTGATGAGCTTATAATCCTAAATACCAATCAATCAAAACTCTTTAAATGAGTAGTTACAAAATATGGGTATTGAGGTTAAGTAAAAAAAGAAGAATAAAATGATTAAAAAAACGAAAATAGGAAAGATAGTAAAAATAGTCACGAAATATAAGGAGTCTTACAACCCTGAAATGAGCAGTGAAGAAGTTATCCAGAAGTTCGGGATTACTAAGAATTAAATTTCTGAATGAAGCTTAAAACTTAAAAATGCGAAACAACTGGGATTTAACCTTTAAAACCATAGTGATGATTTAACTTATATGCTTATCAATTATCTTCATATCCACACGAAAGCTTAAAAGCTTTATTAAAGTGCAAGTAGAGACTAGTTAAAGGTAAAAAGACTATTCTAAAAATCTTAGCGATAGTGCAAAGTTGAAAACTGTTGCCATCCAAGCATTTTTTTACAATACTTCGGCTGAGTTTTGACAAAAAAGATATTACTCTATTATATTTTTATTAAACTAACTAAAGCATAAATATAAGATCTATAACACAGTTTTAAAAAGATCCTTCTATATTAGATAAAGTAGGTTAAGGAATATAAAGGTGAAAGCAATCAATTTTTGATAGGAAAATTATAAATAAACATTCTACTTTACGTTGATTTTTCATGCTATATTTTCTTAATCTTATTTTTATAAAAATACACTTCAGCAAGATTTTAAACCTCTAACTTTTCTAATGAAATATCTATTCTAACAAATTTTTAGCTAGTTTGCTATCTAATTGTATTTTTAAAATTTGATTCAAAAAGTAGGCAAAAAAGTACGATAGCCAATGATATTAATGTCTTTAGAGTGTATAAGGATAGAATAAGTGAAATATACTCAATTTAGTTTAATAAGAAAGGAGATATTAATTCACATTAGTGGGTAGTAAGAAATAGATTCATACCAGTGTGCTAAAAACTTGAGTTGATAGCTAAAACTAAAACAAGTTAAAAGCTAGAAATAGCTGATGATATATAAATAGATGCTTTGCATCTTATAGTTATATAAATGAGATACTTTATTAGCGTGGGCTTAAGCTGATTGGTATCTTTAGTGCTTTTTTAATTAAAAGTTTATCAAAAGTGACTTAATGATTTGCGTAGCTTTTAATTGAATATAAATCGAATAAAAAGGAAGGAAGAGGAAATTATTAAATTCGACAGGTAAAGTTTAAAATCATTAAGCTAATAGAATTAATCAAAAGAAGAAAAAGGCAATTAAAAAAGAAAAGAGTCTTTGATAAGATTAATGAAGCATCGTTTAAAAGGACAGGCAATTAACTTTAATTCATTAAGCTAAAATTAAAAAGACTAATAGAGTCAAAGACTTTATAAATTTTTTGTAATCTCTATTAGTTAAATTTAGATATAAATTGGTTCAATAGGTATAAAATAAGTTAAGTTATTAATTGGAAAAATTAATAAATTAGCGTTATTGTAAAATGTGCTAAATGTTGAATAGGGTCAGTCATTGATAAATTGAAATTTGATATATTGATTAAAAGTAAGCAAAAGCATCTCAATCTGACTATAATTACACTTTAATTTATAAAAGGAGATAATTTAGTTCAAATTGATAAAGCATCCAAAAACCTTAAAACTTTCATTAGTTTCTTTAAATTTAATTATAGAGCAAGCTATAGAAAAAAAGACTTATGAGAGCTTTAAATTTCTTTTCTTAGTAACTGAAAATAACGTAATAAGTAATTAAGCAGCTTCTTTTATCTAGCTTAAGCTTATTTAAGCGAATAGTTTTCCTTATTAGTTATTCATTTGATCATTATTTTAAGATTTAATCAAAGCAAAAAGAACTCATGACACTTTAAACTAAACATGATGAAACCTAAGATTTTGGTTTTTGGATATTAGATTTTTTGTTTCATGACAAACACTTGTTATGACCATCAAAATGTTTCTTTTCTTAAGATCTTTTTTTTCAGCTAGACTTTCAAATATTTTTCTACCAATTTCTCTATGAAACAATTGCTTAATTTTAAGATATATAAAAAGACTTTTCATTAGAAAGAGAGAAATTCTGAACATTTTGTATTTAAAATTTTATACTAAATGAAAACTATTAAAAGTAGCTTTTAACCTAGAAAGTCAATTTGCTACTAAATAGCTAAATTTTTTTTTTTGTTCATTGGTAATTTTATTTAATCAGACTGCTCTTAATTATTTCTATATTTGATAAATTTCAAAGAAATTAGATTTCAAATAGAATCTTCAAGGTTCTTGGATTTTTAGCTTCATAAATAACCTGAAACAAGGCAGAAGCTTATTGATCTTCATTTTGATTTATAGCTGTTAACTTTTATTTCCTTCTATTAGAAAAGAGCAAATTTAGATTCATCATTACAAGTGTACCTGGAAATAATTTATGCTTCATCGGCTTTTTAATATTCTAACTAGCTACTTTTTATTAAGTACAAGAGTATAAAAAGGATATGCAGTAATCCTAACTTATTTAACTTATATCATTAAACAAACATTTAGACCATTTTCGCTTAGTAATCTCTTAGATAAGCTAAATAAAATTGATAGATCAATATCTAATTTTTATGCTTTATTAGATATCTCCTTAGTTAAAATATGCTAGTAATCTTTGAAAATAATTATAATGCTTATATGCACAATATTTTATGGACAAAGTATACTATTCTTTTAATTTGGTATCTTCAGTAAACAGCTTTTCTTGCCTATCTTTTATTTCGCTATTAACCAATTTTTTAACTGTTCATAACGATAAAGATAGTTTAAATAGTAACTCTGAAGTTGAAGATTAAGCCCTTAGTTTTATTGTTTTTAAATTTGAATCAGAAATGACTGACTACCCTTATTCAAGCCAGAATTGAATCCTTTATTAATTTATTATTTGAACTATATTTTTATAGTTAGCCAATGAATATAGAATTGAGAGTCTTTAAGGTTATAATAATATAATAAACTTTAAAATAAAATACATACCTTACTCTGCTAGATAGGGTTTATTTAATATAATTATGATAATTTTAGTTTTGTAATGTGAGAAAGATAATTTTTCTGTTTATGATTTAATGAAATTAGCTTAGTATAAATATTAAAGTGATCACTTCAATGTCTTTGGATGATTCAGCTTATAATAATTATTTTAGAATTGCTGTTTTTACTTTAACTATGCTTCAACCATTGATTTTGGAAGTGAATACCTTTCATGATACTTTATATAATTTTCACTTCTCATTAATTTGTTTCTCATAGTCAAGTTTATCCTACATTTTAGTTCTGCCTTCTTTTTTAAATAAGCAATGATATTTATCTTAAAATAAGACAGTCTGACTTTCTAAAATTATAGTTAAAGATAAATACGAAATTAAAAAAAGTCTAAATGGAGTTTTTTACGCAAGCTTAGCTAATAAAAATTAGTTTGCTAGCTATTTCTTAGTTTACTTCATACTATAGTTGCTCAATAAAAATCCTTTTACCTTTAGTTAATTTTGCTTAATGAAGGTACTGATTAATAAGTAATTTTTAGTCTCTATTATCATTAGATAATGTGGTATTCTCATTCTTTACATGATTGAAACTAGTTTCTTATTAGCTCCTTACATAAGAGAATTAGTAGTTTATATTTCTACTTTGATTCGACATAGAAAGTACCTATCTGGATGTATATTAGCTAGTTCTTCTTTTATATTTAAAATAGCAGTGTATATAGATTAATAGATAAGATATGCTTAGTAACTATTTTTATATTATATAAATAAAAGAATAGCCAACTTTCATTCCGCCTCAAACTATGAGATGCCATTTTTAATCCAATCACCTCCTTTATCTAAGTCATATGCAAATACTACGTTATCCTCTTCAGCTTCAAACATGTATATCTTCTTATTCTAATATATCGCGTTATATCATAATCAATAGCCATTTGGAAACGCTCTGCCTACCTAATTAAATCTTTTTCAGTCATATGCAAGAGTATTCCCTAAATAATTATAGCTATCGAACAAAATTATTTACTCAAGATCTCATATGAAAACAGCTGCTACATTCTATGCTACTTTAGGCATATGCACTTTACTTTCTGTCCATTTTCTTCTTATTAAATCGAAATAAAAAACTCTTTCTAAGTGGATTTTATTATACCCTCCAAAAGTGAAAAGTAAATCATATGCATAACATGTTCCAGTTCCATTAATTGAATAAGGATGCTCGCTAAAAATATCGCTTTTAATGGAGTTTAAGTTAAAGCATTCGCATAATCAAATATTCTGCTGCTTATATGGATCAACTCCTGATACGACATAAATGAGATCTTTAAAGTTATGAGCTATAGAAGAGAGATAGCTTGGTTTTCTTTGATAGAATTGAACACTCTAGTCCTCTATTTTAATTATCTTCTTTTCGTAAATTTTTTAATCTACTCCTTCCCCTCCTGCTATAACTACCAAACTATCCCTTATCTGATGCAAATAAAAGCAGCTTGTAGAAAAGCCTGAAAAAGTTTTAAGGTGATTGTTGAGGTATTTAAATTAGGTGTATCGATATTCTAGACATGGACTTTATTAGTTTCGTAACCTAATCTTCGATATTAAATAAAAAGAGGATATAAGCCCAGTTTTCTTCTGCATAGGCTTAAACAATTAAAATTTTAGTAAATTTCATACCTCAAAACATCTATTCCAACCTTAGAAAAAACACTGCATTTTTTATAATCAAGTGACTTTCTAAAATCCTCCTTAAATACATTATGTAAAATTTATCTTTATCTAAGGAATTTTAATAAATAAATCTAAATGCTTAAACATTAAAATCTATCTAAGAGAATTTTTACTTTTTATTTAAATTTAGCATGTATACAAGTAGCAGCATAAAAGATATTTCATAATTAATAAATTATATACTTATTTAATCAAACAAATGAAAAAATAAAAACTCTAAATAAATAGTTTAACTATTTAAAATATTATTAAAAATACATCATTACTAAAATTAACTTTCTTTATCATATTTAATTTTAAAGAGATATAAATTAAAAAAAAAAAAATAAATAAGTAAATGAGATTATAGAGCGCGTAGCACCTCAATGGTGCGCAACTCTTTAATAAAGATTTTTAAAGTTAAAAAATTCCTTGTTCAAGTCTTCCAAAGTGCTAGAATTCCCTTGTGAATTCTGTCTTCTATAGGGCCACGATCGGAATGCTACCCTAAGAGACCTTAGTATCTGGCATCTTTCGTCATTTGAACTACTTCATGCCTCTTCGATCTTGTCTTCTCTTCTCTTGGCTGTTCTTCAGCTATTGGGTATTTCCAGTATCAAAGTTTAAGTCAGTTTCAGTTGGAGGATTGCTTCTCGCTATTCTTTTATATATAATAAATTAACAAACATTTAATAAGGTTAATGACTGGAGATTATGTTAATTATTGTTATTTTTATAGTCTTTTTATATTATTTGACTTATTTTTTGAAGCCTTTTATTCAGAATCTTATTAGATACTTAATTTAGTTTAGGATTTTCAATTAAAATTTAATATATAAATATGTCTGAATTTAAATAAAAAAGTAAAGTCAAATTAATATTTTGATTTGATATCTAAGCTAGATTTAAATAATTTTTAGAGAATAAAATAATTTTTTTTCTTAATTATATCTTTCAGTTAGTATTTATCTACTAGAAGTAATTTATTAAAGTTATTAAAATTTATGAATAAATATTTGGAAATAAATTTTAACTTTTAATTTTCACAATGAAAAAAGAAATCTAAATCTTTATTCTTACTTAAGATTTTATTCTTTATATTTAAAAATTCAATTTTTCTAGCTATTAAATATGCGTTCGTATGCAGATTAAGTCTATTAACTAAAGATTTAAAAAAATAAAAAATAAAAGATTTACTTAAAAATTTAATTTATTCTTTAAATAAAATTATATAAACATTTATTTTTAAGGCAAGCTATTTCTAAATAACTCTTAATATTTAATTCTAAACTTTTCGTAAAAATTTAAATTTTTTTATTTAACAGATATTTATAAATTTATAAACGTAGACTTTTGCTTTATTTCCAAATTCGTTGAATAACACTAGATTATGAGAAAATTTTAAATTTATCAATATAATTGAATTATTTTTTATTTAAAACTAATTAAAAAATGTAATTGCAAGATAATTTTCTACTAATTAATATATAATTTTTTGAATGCATAATGAATATAATTAATTAGGACTCTATTAATTTAAAAATTTAGTATTATTATATATCTTGCACTTATTTTAAATTTATTTATATTTGTTTATCCTTAAATTAAATTTATTGAAGTATTATTCCAGTCTTTATTGAAGATTATTTTATATTTTAGGATTTTCATTTATTAAAAAAAACTATATTATAGAGTGCGTAGCCCTACAATAGGGCACATCTCTTTAAAAAAGTCAATTTATAAGTCTCTTCAGTCTCCAATATTCCCAAAACATTCTCTCTTCTAATTGCGGGCAAGGTTGCTGTTCAAAATCTCCAAAGCACAGGACGCCAACAGGCGATTACAGGTAATCTCCAATCCATGATGAAGAGATTAGTCAGGTCCAATATTTAGAACAGGTTGCTTCACAGTCCGTTCAACTCTGGGGAATTCTTCTCTCGACCTTAAAGGTAAGGTCCACCCTATTTAAATAAAATTATTAAAATAAACAAATTAAATAATTATAAAGCTAAAAGGAATATAATAATTAAAAATTAAATGAGATTGAGCTTTATGAAATTATAAGACTAGATAAATTTTATATATTAGTTATTTATAATTCTATATTAAATGCATTTTATTTTTATAATCTATTACTTTAAGTTTATTACATAAAGAAGCATTCTTTTATTATATTTTTAGAATAAAGTTAAATACTAAACTATTGTAAAATCAGATAAAAAATGATTATAATATAGATTTTAATAATTTAAATATTATGAATTTATAATTTTAATGCAGTTAAATAGAAAATTAAGAAATATAATAATTCAATAGTCTAAATACTAAAATTATATTAGTTATATTATTTATTTGTATTTAAATTATATTTTTTAGTTTATAAATACCTAAATGCTTTATATCATATTTTATTTATATGCTAAATGGTAAACTTTTTAGTTGCATTAATTAATTTAAATAAAATTATTTCCATAAGAAGATAAACAGAAACAAAATATATCTTCCAAAATTAGTTTAGAATATTCTGATATTTATATTTTCTTTTATTTCTTAAATGTATAGCAAAAGATATTTTATTTCAAGATAAAGGACATGACATCCTCAAGATTTTCATCTGATTTATTCTTAAAAGAAATATATTATTTAATTTAGCATAAAAGTTTTATGTGATTTAAGCTTTTTAAATTTTAGTTATGTTGATTTAATAAAATAAAATAAATTAAACTTAAATTATGATTTATTTTATTTTAAAGAACCAAATACACTTAATTATTAAAGATATTCTATTTTTCCAAGAAAATTTTCAAATTAATATAGACATTCAAGCTAGAAATTGATTGAACTTCATAAGAATGATTAAGTAGAGTTTAATAATTTCATTAAATAATATTTTAATTGCTTAAAGTAATGAAAGATAATTATATTATATATATTTTTTAAAACCGCCATAGTTGTTCGAAGGTGAACAACAAGGTCATCTTCATCAGAGGTTGGGGAAGTTAAGTACCCATAATCGACTTTATGTCTTCCTCTGCTTTAGTTTGGCCTCGAGACATAAGATTCTTAGACCTTCGGCACTGGCTTAGTTTAGATTTAATTCTGGAACGAAAAAGAAATAATATTGCGAGCTTCATCAGAGGTGGGGAATTTAAGTACCCATAATTGACACATGTCGTCCTCTGCTTTGGTGATGCAATGAGACACAATCCTGCCATGTCCCTGGACCTCCAACAAGTAGAAAAGATTACGAGTATTCTTAAATTATATCAGTATTGAACATTTTTATCAGTACTGAATAATTATACCAGTATTGAACAAGGTTTATCAGTATCTGATAATTTTATCAGTAGCAAACATTCTTGTCAGTATGAAACATTTTTTTAAAGAGCTGCACACCAATGAGAGTGCTACGCGTTCTATAATCAAATTTATTTATTTATTTATTTATTTATATGCTTTAAAATCAGCTAAAAGTTTTAATAATTATTTTGTATCTAAACTCTAAATATTATCGGTTAAAGAGGTAATCATTAAATTATAGCAAATATATTGTTCTTTTCTCTTTAGAAAAATTAAATTTTTTAAATAAGATTGTATAGCTAAAAATCAAATTTATTTTTGAAAATAAATACAAAAATTCAGTTCATTTTATTTATTTGTTTGAAAGGCTTTGGTAAAGATAAATAAAAAATATATTTCAAAGAAAAAATAAGAGATACCGTATTATAAATTTACTCTAATTTTATTATTTTAAAAATAATAAAACTTTAACTTTAGATGTAATTATAGAATTTATCTTATAAAAAGTGATAATCTAAACCTTGAAATGTAGGTAAATATTTAAAAATTAATTTTTAAAATGATTTTAGTTATTTTAAATAAATAGATATAGTCATATGTATTATATTTTAAATATTTAAATATAAAGTTTTTATAGAATTATCTATTTAGCTTATAGAAGCTAAAGTGATTTTAAAAAACTATTTACAATTAAAAGTATCACCGAAAATCGTAAAAATTTAATGTTATATTTTTATATAGCTTTAAAATCATTTCAAAATAGGTTTTGCATTAATTTAAAAATCTTTGCACTAGAATTTTCATAAAATTAATAATTGGATTTCTAGGATTTGATGGAGTTGTCTAATTTTATTAAGCACGAATTATGAATACTAAACTTTTAATTTGCTAATGTTTATTATAAAAATAAATTGATTTGTTAAAAAAATTGCAGAATTATCTATTCTTTTAGTAATAATTTTTGAATAAATTTCTTTATGATTTTATAAAGGTTTAGTAGATTATTAGTTTTGATATTAGTAAAGGGCTTAAAATTAATTTATTTTATTAATTAGCTTCTTTAGTAAAATAATCTTTAAAATTTTTAAGAATATAAGGCTTAAGCATGTTACTAATACATTAATTAAAAAGTCATATATTTTTATTAATTTTAAGAAAATCTAAATTTTTTAGCGAAAATCACTCAAAAATCTAAATCTTTTAGAATATTTAGTTAAAATGGCTAAGATGCTAAGATATTAAATATTAGAATAGATATAATTGCTTAAGGTAAATTAATTTAAATTATTTTATAAAAAGAAAACTACAAATTAGCTAAATTTCTCTTACATTTTCTTTATAAAATGAAAGTTAAATTTTTTTTTCATGTTCAAAGTAAAACTTTGTATATTTAAAAAAGGAAATTTTATAAGCATACAAAATTTCTTAAGTGTGCTAATGAGAGCCGAATATTAAAAAATATTATTTGATTAAAGATTAAAATCTCTAAATACAATTAATTTGATTATTAGATACATTTAAAAATAATAAGTTTTATTAACAAAAAATTATTTTAAATTAGAAATTAATTTAGAATATTTAGAAATTAAATAATATGTTCTAATTAATTTTTATTAAATTTCTTCTTAAGAATAACCTTAGGAATAACTTAATATAGCATCTTATTTTTCAATTTTAAAATACATCAATTACTTATTTTTTGTTTATCAATTTTTAGATAAAGCAAAATTAGCTTAATAAAGAAATAATTTCAACTTAAAAAATGAAAAATATTATGATTTAATATTTTATTAATTATAATGAATAGTTAATACCAATACAAACTTAAAGGAGGAATTTAAAACTGAATAATAAATAAGTCTTATTTAAATTAAAAATAAATTATGAATTCAACTTATTAAAACTCAATTTCGTTATCCTTTTATAAAATGGAAAACTCTACGCAGAACGATTAAGATTTATTTATTGAATGCCAGGTTGAAATTGCTTTGAGGAAATATGTTAAGGTAGGATGAACTAAGGAAGAAGATTAGCTTCTTAGTTAAATTACTAGTTAAAGTAGAAGAAAGATAATGTGATCTAAAGTAGCAAGATAGATAAATTTAGATTTTCATAAAAAAGAAGTAAGAACTGGAAGGTAATGCTAAAAACGTTGGATGCTGGTTTTATTGCCCCATGTGAAATTCTAGTGAACAGAATAGACGGAAGTAATTTTACTAGAGACTTACGAAGAACATGGATTGAATTATAAAAATTTACTAGAAGAATGCTAAAAGAAAATAAAAGGTCTTAACAAGCATCAAATAAAAATAAAGTTGGATTGCTTGTTGGAAAAAATAAATGAAGAAAATCAAAACACAAAAGAAGAAAGTTTAGGAAAAGTGAAATAGAAATGTGAAAGCAAAGAGGAGTAGAAAGTTTCTAAGAAGCGTAATCTTAGCGAATCAAGTATTGAGATTTTATGCAATTCTTTGATGGAAAATTTATTAACAAAGATAGGTTAGGTTTATATCTTTTTATATAAAAGAAAATATAATCATCATTTATATTTGAGAAAATTTAAAAAAATTAATAAATATTAGTAATTATCTCTCTATATAGCTCCTTTTCTCAAAATCAGCGTAATAATTTAAAATAATAATTTTGCAACAAAAGAAAACTTATAATTAAATTGTTTCAAAATGTAAAATAATACAATAGATAATAAAGCTTCAAATTGAGATTTAATCCATTTCTTAAAAGCACATCTAAATAATATCCCTGTATAATTTATCTAATAATTTAATATTAAAAAAATATTATATTTCTTTTGTGGCTTATAAGCTACACTTCTCCTTAAATATACTAAAAATAATATGAATGATTAAATAAATTTTGTTAGCTGAAAGAAAATATAGTGCTTTCTTTGCTTAAGTATCTTTTATAATAATTAATTATATTTTAATTTATAATTGCATCTAATTATCATTTCTACATTTCGATATAATTTAATGCAAATATTTTATAGCATTATTTAAATTTGAACCCATTGCTTTAATAAAAATATTTTCTTTGCTAGGTAAATAACATCAAACTTTAAAATATTGTTAAAGTCTAAAATGCAAAATGTTTGGTTACCTATTAACAAGCAATTCTTAGTACTTAAGTTTAAGTAAAAAGAGTTCATATAATAGATGAAAAGCTTCTCTATTCTAAATTAAATTAAAAAAACTATTTGCAAAAATATAGAAGATTGGCTTGAAATTTTTTCAACATTATCCGAAGGTAAGTTGTGAATGAAATCAAAAATATTAACTTTTATTATGAATTAATATTAGTGTAAAATACTTACAGTCTTTTTTAAATTTACAAAGGTATGTTAAATTAAAAATTTATTAAAGATATCTTATAATTAAAAAGATTCTAAGAAAGTTAAAAATTTTCGCATAATTAATAAATTAATTTAATATCCTTTTATTATTTTATTTTGTAAAATTCTTATATATTTTAATTAATTAAAGCAAAGAAAATTTAAGAAATTAGAAAATATTAAAAAAATTAACTTTTTAAGCTTTTATCGTTTATTATAATAATCTTTTGATTTAATTAGAAATAAATTAACTATGTAGTTAGGCAGTTTTATAATAAAATTATTTTATTTTTATTAAGATTTTTTTAATTATTGATTATTTTATAAATTTTAGCATTAAACTTAAATTAAATGAGTTATAAAATAAATAATTTAGTATATTTATTTTATATATTTATTTTTTGGATAAAAGTTTAATATCGAAATTTATTAGCTTTTAAAAGATTAAATTTTATAAATTTTAATCTGAATCTGATTACTATACTTCCTTATAAATTTGTTTCTTTTTTAATTTTCTGTTTTTAATATATTTTTATTAATTTATACTTTAAATAAATGATTTAAACATTTAAATTTAATATGTTTATTTTTATCTTTAAGATTGAAAATTAAATTGTATTTAAATTAATAAAATAGTTTTAATATATATTATCTCTAATTTAAATAATTCATTTATATTTATAAAATAATTAAAAAGTTAATCAAATTTTGTTTATGAAGTCTATAAATTTAATTAAAGATTTTATGATTCAATTAATAATTTTTTCTTAAGATTATTAAATAAAAATAATATCAATTTCTTATTTTATTGCTTGGAATCCTTCATTAATCTTTTATAGTAAAAAGAGCATTTCACTTTTTCTTAAGATTGATCTTTAAGGTTAGAATTCAAGGTTTAGATTCCCGGGTTTTTTTCCATTTTTTAACATTAAAAAATTAAGAATTATCATTAGATTTATAAACTTATATTTAATGTAATAGGAAACTAACTCAATATATTAAGCAATAATCGCTGCTCTTTCACTAATTTAAGTAATAATAAGATAAAATAAGCAGCATAAAGAATAAATTAATATGCTTACTGTATAGCAAACGTTCATAATTAATGAATGAAGAAAGCTTTTCTACCTTAATTCTTTAGAATGGTAAATGTTTAAGTTTCTTTTGATAGTAAAATATATTAACTTCATCAATTTTACGAATCTACGTATTTAACAAGTAGAGGATTCTATAAGTCTAATTTTCCAATCTTATTAAAGTTATGAACTTTAAGTACCATAAAATGGTTGATAATCTTTTGGATAAAAATTAAATTACCTTTAGATTTAAATTTCAAAAGAAGAATATAAATTTGAATTATGGTTAGAAAATCTTGAACAAATAGAAGAAGATAATTTATAACTAATTTTATATTTTCCAAGCTACTGCTAGCAATCCTTTTTAAATTAAGCTAATATTCTTAAATAATTTAGCTGCAATCAATTACTATGGTAATAGATTGAAGTATATATATTTTAGTAAAAATGATTTAAGAGCTAGTTGAAATTATTTAACTAGTATGAGAACTATCTAATAAATTTATTAGATATAGCACAAATGTAGTAAGTGTAAGCAAAGCTAGTTAAAGAATAAAATAAATTAGGAGTTCTTACTCTAATATCTTTAATTGAGAAAGATTCTTATACAAGGTATAACATAATCTTATATTTGGATTTTTAAATGTTGTTTAGTCGTAAGCAACTCTAAAGAAATTTTGCATAGTTAAATGAAGAAGAAAATTTACCATAATTAATAAATTTTACTAGTGCTATAACTAAAGCTTCCTATTTTTAAACATGTTAAAAACTATTAAAAGCAATCTATTTGAATGAGTTTATAGACGATGATATAGCAGTAGTAAATATATGTGCTTTAGAAAGAAAAGTAGAGATCAATGAAATTAAATCAATCATTGATAAATTAGCAAATTAGGATGTTTAAAGGGTAAATTACTCAGGTTATGCTTAACTAAATACTATATATAAAAATTGCAGTTTAAAAACAAAGAAATAAAAAGTATATTAGTGAAGTATTTTAAAATTATCCAAGTGATAAAGAATAAAATCTCTAAGTTAATTTTCCGTATTTATTCATTCTAAAAAAAGAAATTGAATTTTAAAGTTATTTCTTATGCTTTACTATTAGTTTAAGTAAAAAACCAAGAATTGCGAAATTAGAGATTATTATATAGATCAAAACTGTAAAGTTTCAGTTCTACCTTTAATGAATCTTGGTTTATAAATTTGAATAAATTATTTTTTATTTATATTCAATCGACATAAATCAAATTATATATGCAATTTTCATATATCACTAGATAAATACATGTTTCTATAAGCTTTCCTTTTAATAGAGCAAGAAGTTGTAAAGTCGGTTGCTTTAAAAGTGAAATTAAAAAACATTTTATGTCTTTTATGATAGATCTTAAGATACTAGTATGACTAAAGAACAACCATCCTTTTACTCGCTTCTTATATGTTGTGAATAACAACTGAAATAAATATCTATTGCGAAAGTTCATTTATCAGTATGACACATTCAATTACTTTTCCATTTTTCTTTTTTAATAATAGCAGATGAATCACATTCCCTTTACCATAGTGCTTTTTATCTGTAGAATATATTTTGTTGTTTTTTTAAGTCCTAAACTAAAATGGCAATTTCCGCACGAATTTTAAGAAAAACAATAATCTAAGTTAAATTCTTCCAGTTCTTGAGGATTGAATATTGAATTGAGAGGAGGGAATTATCTACTTTGAGGCTAAGGGTTATAAAAAGATGGAAAGGAATTATCCAAGTATAGTAGATATACCCTGTGAAATATAGCTTGATTATATTTGTTCATTAAATAATTATAATAAATAATTATGATTTACTTAGATAAAGATTGATTTAATTAACTAGCAACTAAACAAATAAATAAATAAATAGATAAATAATTACACTTATAGATAAAAAGATGAACATAGTTATATTTAGTTATAAAGGAAGTTAAACTAAAATATTAATAAGCTACTATTCATATCTTTTTAATTTGTTAGTGTATATTTATTAAAATTCATCTACATTATTTCTAAAATTTATTCGTCTTAAATTAATTTTAATTTACCTAAACTTTACCAAGATAAAAATAGTAATTTTCTCTAAAAAATTAAGAATTTACATTAATTTTACTAAATAACGTTATTAGTATTTATATTTTAATTAATGGAAAAGACTTTCCAAGTATTATATTGCTAACCTTAGGGCTAAATCATTAAATTTAATATAATTTGAATTAAATTATTTAAGTAGACATTATAAAGGATTTGTTTATTTAACGTTTAGGTAAAAAATAATTTTTGGATTAATGTTAAATAATTTGAATAAAATTCGATCTAGATTCTTAAAAATACTTTTCTTTTTCAATAATCACTAATATTATTATTTTCTATCTTTTAGAATGTTTTATTTATTTCTATTTATACATTCTTAGAATGATTATATTAAAATATCTATTATTAAAAAAATTACCTTCAATTGAACTCTTTAAGATTATAGAATCTGCTTTATATAAAAAATATAAAGTATCACCTAATTCATCACTAAAATTTAGCTTAGTTGTAAACTATTTTAAATTTCTTATGAATAGAAATATTTCTTTATATATACTTCATTTGCTTACTTTCATAAGCTTCTATTTAAGTGGTAAATAATTTCTATTATCAAGTTTAGATATTTTTAAGTTAATTTTTTATAATATAATTCCATATGCATAGTTATTTAACTACCTAATAACTTAATTATGTTTAATCAAACTTAATCTAGAACTATAATTAATTTTTAATTATCATTTCTTTAATTGAACTGAGACTTTTACACTCATTTTTTATCAGTTTACTTTTAATAAAAATATTAAGGAAAATGTTATATTATTTAATAAGCTTGTCTTTGATTATTTTCTATTAAGTCAAAATTTACTAAAAGAATAGATCGTTCACTGCAAGTAAGTAAACTAGAAATAAAAAGTAATTATATGATCTAAATAGACTTTAGCTTATATAGGAAATGCTTTCACTTCTTAATTAAGTTTTGATTTATTAATTTTTTCGGTATGCTTTAGTTAATTATTTATTTGCTCAAATAAAAAATCTCAATTCAAATAATTATTTATTAGTAGTAGCATCTTCTCAATTTTCTATCTTAGTTAACTGTTTGAACTTCATCTAGTTATCTCTGTCAATTTGGCTTAAAAGAAATTTAGTTTCGCATTATCTTTTAATTTGGTACCTTTAGTATTAAACTATTGTTAAATTAAAATATGGTTATAGTGAAAGTATCTCTAATGCTAAAATGAATAACTTTGGCACTTTTAGCAAACATAAAATTAAAAATCTTATACATTTGGCTAAAGGGAAAATCTAGGTTTAAATGATATATTCTTTAATATATTTGGTAAAAGGAATTTTATAAGTGTTTTAAAGATATGTATTAAAGCAGCATCAGATTATAAGTATATGAAATAAGAACATTGAATTGAAGTATTTAAAAGAAATGAACTAATAGATTTAATTATAATTTAGATATATAGAAACTAATTACTACTAAATAGAAAACATTCTTTATTAAAAGTCTTCAATATTAATTTGTTAGCTTTCTTTTGCTTGCTATTTAGCAAGAATTAGTTACTTTTTAGAATAAAGTTTCAGAAGTATTTGATGTAGTAATATTTAAAATAAGAATAGAGTTATTAGGTAAGTAGAGCTTCTTGCAGTTGATGAGTAAATTATATAAATAATCAAATCTTAATTAATAGAAAATATATTAAGGAATCTCTATCAATAAAAAGTAAAATCTCGTTAAGAAACTGCTTTTGCAAAAGATAGAAGAATCTAATAATTGATTCATATATGAAAATTATTCTTTTTCATATTTTTCATTACTTGAAGCTTGTTTCTTTAATTTAATTTTTACACTAAATAATACAAAATCTTTAGATGACTCGAATTTATAAAAATGCTAGTTTAATAGCTTAAAAGGACAAAAATTATAAGAAATTCCAAAATAGCAATAAACTAGAAGATGTTCATACATTTTACTCACTTATAACGATCAGAATTTATAGAAAATTTAATTTCCTTTAACTCAATTAATCTTTTTAAATATTTTATTTTAGATAAAGAAATTAAGTGTATCTCTTTATCTTTGGAGTTATAAAATTTCAGCTTAAAATTGTGCAGGAGAATCAGATAAGATAAAAATTTATTTTTAGCTATATAATATTTCAACCTTAAACTGATTTATGAATCTTCTAATTAAATAAAGCTCTTTAGTTTGAAATTCTCCAATAAATGTTCATTTTATCTATAAACCTCTAAGTTTTTAGCTAAGAGAACTACAAATATATAAGCCTTTGTTAATTTAAAATTTATTTAGACTTTACTCTATCTATGAGATTAAACACTTGTATAAGATAATTTTAAATTATTTGATTAGATAAAAGTTAAGTTAGATTAATAAACAGTATCATATATATCAGCTCTGACATTTTCATGTTCTTTAATTTTTCTCTCTCAATTATCTCTTTTTTCTTTTTATATTTTAATGATGCCAAACGTATTTTAAATATATTAATCTAAGTTAAATCATTTTCTCAATTTTATTTCCTTTCTTTCAACGCAACTCTATCTTATTCTAAGAATAATAGCTTATTGTATGAAGCATAACTTAAATTTAACTAAAGTGTTAAGTAGTTGTAAGTAAACTAGCTATATTTGCTTGCTATTTATTCTTATATCACATTTAAGTTATTTTATTCATTGTAACTGTAAAATCAAATATGACAGTTCAAATATCCTAGAGAGTATGCCAACTTTGCTCGGCTAGTTTCCTTTCCCGTCATTTTAGAGCAACTGACCAAAGAAAAAGAATTTACCTCCACTTCAAGAAAATGTCCCTTCTACTGAGCCTGAAGCGTTTAATTTGCGTATATCAAATGCAGTCAAAGCTGATAATTAATATTAGCTAAGAGTTCTGAAGAAAATAACAAAATGCATTCATACTGATAGAAAGCACTATGCCAAAAATATATTCTACACTTGCTATTATCAAAATAACAAACAAGATAAAGTGATCAAATGCGAACATAGGGATAGAGTAGCATTTGCAAGAAATATGTGTTGATGTTGCTATACAATGGCTTATAAAGCATATAAGAAAAGGAAAATAATTCAAGATAATTGAGAGTTTAGAAACTATTGATTTTAAAGATAAATATTGTTTACATTTCTTAAAAGAGCACTTCATTTATATCCTTCTTAACTAAGAACTCTACTATTATACTTTTCCCTACTTTTAAGATTTTCATTAACTATTAACTATTAATTTAAATTTAATAGAATGAGTTAAATAGTTTCTTTAAAATTCCTCTAAACGAGCTTTTGATGCTATTATAATATAAAATTGAAGAAATCGAGAGCAAAGCGATTTTTTTTGATTTATTTAATAATTGAGATTTAGTTAAAATAATTTAAAATATTAAATCTTATAAACTTAAAATATTAACTATTTAAATAGTTTTTTAATTGGAATGTTTTCGCCAAATTTACTTATATTTGTCTCTGTTTAAGATTGAACAGTACTAGTAAGTTAATTTAGAAGCTAATAAAATATTATATAGCATCCTATTTTTAAGCTTTGTTTTCCATTTGATTTGTTTTTATTCCCATCTAAGTTAATTAAATTAGAAAAAATGAACATATGACAAAGAACAATGGTAAGAATCATAATAATACTAAAGATTACAAATAAAAGGAAGACTAAGATTATGCTTTAGCTTCCTTTATGTTTGCTTTGAATATAAAAAAGAAATGATAAGTTTTGAAATAAAATGCTTATAATAATGCAATAGCTGTTTATCTTAAATTATTAATTTTTCATATTAGAAAAAAAATGGATTAATCTCTTCGACTCTCAAAAAATTAACTTAGAAACCTAAAGAGAAAAGCGGCAAAAGAAATGTAGAAAAAATAATAACAATAGGAGGAGTCAAGTTCGTCATCAGAAGGTAAAGTGATGGTAGGATCTATAGAGATAAGATAACCTAAGAACGAATCTGATCAAAAACTTTAAATTTAACTAGATCAAATGTAAAAATTAATTTCAAAGTATGAAGAAATAGCTTATAACTAAGGAGAAAAATAAGGGAATTAATGAATAGCATAGAGGATTAAAACAACGAATTATTAATACTCAGAAGACAGCTCATTCAAAGCAATTTAATAACGGAAGAACAACTCTGAACTTAGTCACAATAAAACTTTAAATATGACACGAAAATGGAAATAGAAAAAATACCAATAGAATTAAAAACAGAATTGAATCCGGAAAAAGAAATGATTGCTACAAGTTTCATTAAAAGATTAGAAAATATAGAAAATAAATTATCATAAAAAGAACGAAATAAAGACAATAATACAAACTTTGTTGATGTTGCAAATCAAATCAACATATTTTAAAAAACTGTTGATAATGAAAGAAAATAAACGAATAAGAGCAGAAAAGAACATGGAGACAACTCAATAAACTATGAATAACTCCAACAGGGATCTACAAATAAAAGCTTTTTGCAAAACCACTTGAACGGTTGCAGTGGTAACCTTCCACTTAATAAAAAGGTCGTGGATCACACCCACGTTAAAAAAACTGTCCGCAGGAACTGGTTGCAATTCCAGAGAATGCAAAACTCTACTAACTTTAAGTATATTATTATTATTATTATTAATTTTTCATATTTTAAGCATAATTTATCTTTTATAAAATAAGAACAATTGCTAAAATTGTTATTTTGAATGTATCCGAGGTTGTTAAATAATAAAAAGTTAATAGTTAAAAATTTTTAAAAGCCAAGTAAACTAAAGGATTCTAAATAGCATAATAATAATTTTCTTTAGCATATATAAATAAATATTAAGTTATATGGATTTAGTTATAAAACATTATGATAAATATAATTTTAATTTCTATTAATTATATTTAAAAAAGGGCACAAAGCACTTTTTTATATGGCTTAAATTTATTGCATGAAGGTAGATAATGCTAATTGAGAGTAATTAGTGGATTTAATTAATAAAAGTTCTCTAAAGAAGTATGTGATTTTATGATTTAATCATAAGATATAGGTAGAAATATAAAAGGTTATAAATACATTGATATTATAGTCTAATAAAATTACTATTATTATATAGAGAATCATCTAGATAATTTAATTAAGATGTCTTTACATAATTATATTTAAGGCTTTCTCTAATCTTGTAATACTTATAATCTTTTATTTTCTTAAGTTAGAAGAACATATGGGCAAAAGAATATTTAATTAAATTAAAGATAAAAGAAGAACTTTATACATATATCTCATAAATTAAAATAAACAAGTTTCTAAAATAAATAATTATAGCATATCAGAATAAAATTGCAACTGAGACATTAAACAATAAATTTACTTATTATGAAATAAGCGATGGACTCAAAATGAATAAAACTATTATAGTATGCTATTTGAAATAAACCCTATTACTAAATTATTAAAAATAAAAAGAAGACGCTATTTATTAAAGTATTCATAAAATTTAGCTAACAAATTTAATTTAATACAATTTACTAAAATAATTAAGAAGCTTCTTTAATTTAGTTTAAAGAAGTAAAAGGTACATAACTTTAAAGCTTATTAAATTTCTTCCTTTAATTTATATAATTCTAGCAAGCGTCATTTGGAAACCATATGCTTTTTAATTAATTTGTTTAAGTTTTAAAAATATAGTGAAAGTTATTATTGGATGAAAGAATAAAGTTATTAATTTAATAAAAGAGAATCTCTTATTGTTTTAAGTTAATTTTATATGTTAGTTAAAAAATAAATAAGGATTTATATTTTTAAATGATGGAATAAGTTTAGAATAAAATTCTATGATAGTAGAGCAGATTAATTTAAATAAAGAATCCAAAGTTTAAAAATAAAAATTATTTATAAATTAATAAATTAATAATTTCATAGTTAGATCTAATCATCTCAGCGTATTTTATTTCAAATAAGACTTTTATGTTCCAAACTTAGTTAAAATTTATTTTAAAAATGTAAATTCTAAGAAAGTAGAAAAGTACTTAATAGAAAAGAAACTAATAAAAAAGTCTTTATTGAAAATATTCTAAAAGTGTGTATTCACTTCATGAGTTTGGTAAACATATTAGTATTTTATTTTTAATTATAATAAGGGATGTAAGGGCAATAAAAGAATTATTTAAAATAGGTAGCTTTATTTTTTATTTCCATTAGTTTAAAAAAGAGAAATTAAAAAGTTGCTTAACTTTATAAATCAATATAAGGAATTAATTTAAAGTCTTTAAGAACATCAATCTTTGCATAAAGTAACAACTAAGAAATATTTTTTCTTTTTTATATTTAAAAACCAATTTCTATTAAGTAGCTGCTGATTTAGATTACAATATATCAATGATTTGGAGCTTATTAGTTAAATACTAATTTATTTTAAATCTAAGAATTAAGGAGATTGAATAGACTTATTTGTACTTTTATATGCAAATAATCTATATAGATATTTTATAAGATACTTAATTTAAAGATCAAGATTATATTCTAGATGGGAATGGTAGATTTAAGTATTGAATGAATATACCAATTTATGAATATTTAAACTGATTAAATTAAATTAATGAAATAGTCAGGAATATTTGTTAAAAAACCCTTTTACGCCAGTTGCTGCTTTTCGGCGGGTTATCGGTTTTCCTTCCGGTGAGTTACAATAGTCAAAGTGACTTGGATCATCTAACAGTATGTTTCGCATGGAGACGTAGTCTTCTGGTACAAGGTAAAATCTGTCTAAGGGTGAAGTTTTCTCTTGTACATTCTCCCACTAGGATCACAGTAGAGGCGATTTTGCATTCTTCTTAAAATTTGTATCTTTTGTCTTTATTTATTAATCGCTTACTGCTCCTGATAGGTTTAAATTCTCCAGTAGTTCCTCTATTTTTTAACAAAGTTTTTGCATTGTCTATAGAGATGCCAACCACTGCCACATAGGTAGCATTATTTCTGAGACTTGGCTTACTGGTGTTTTACGGGAGTAGGAGGGTTAGGTTAGGAATGCCCATTTTCTTCTAGTTCCATCATTTCAGGAACTATTATTTGCTGTTATAATTGTTCTTGGGCTTTGTCTGACTTCTCGAGATGCTCCGTTAGCTATTATCTAAGGTCTTTCACTTCATATCTAGTCTCAGGATTTCCTTCTCAAAGTGGGTCTTGAGTTTCTAGTTTAGAGCCAGCCCGTTGTTATATAGTTTCATAGCATATTCAGTTTGGGCTTTGAGCCTTCCCACCTCCTGGTTAAGTTCGGTAATTATCATTGCTACTACTTCAGATTGTTCTTGTTACTCCGACTTAGCTGTTTAGAATTCCTAGCCTCTGGTATTTATTATTATTTTTTCTTAGGTTTTTCAGAGGTCGGAGGGGTATCTAGTTAAGTATAAGGGTGCTTAAAGGAAGGCTTGAAGGTTGCTTGCTACTAGTGTTAGGTTGTAGCTTGCTCGGCTCCTTCAATTTTCATCTCTACCTTTGTCAAGTTGATGATGCCTTCCTTTAGCCTTCCATTTTTTTATTTAAACTGATTAAGAAAAAACTCAAAATCGTTAGTAATAACGTATATTAAATTATGCTAAGTATAACAAATGGAATAGTAAATCTCTAATAACTTCTTATAATTAAATTTATAATTTTCATATTTTTATCTTTATTATGCAGGCAATAATAGTAAGATAAAATCTTCTAAATTTAAGTTCAATAAAAAATAAAAATTTTATACAGATTGGGAAATAAATAAAATTATAAACTACATTGTGCAAGTAAAGTATCTGACTTCAGAGTAGCAGTTTTGAAAGCATCAGCAATTCTTTCTAAGTACGGAGTAGTATCACCACTCAATTTTAAAACTCTTTGCAGAACATTTATTTTGACTAAAGCGGAGTATGGAAGTGATATAACTCCTTAAAGTATCATGTCAGGACTTAAAGGAATGAAAACTTAAATAATTAAATTACAAAGACTCATTTCAAGGAAAGCATTTAAATTTCCTTAATCGGCATCCAATGAATCTTACTTCACTAATCTTAATTGACTTCCGTTTACACACATAGCAATATTAAAATTAATGCGTTTTTATTTTGAACTAGAATAAATCAGTAGAGAAAATCTGAACTCTTATATAGCATTCTTGTTTTCTAAATGCAAACAATACAATTTAGCATAAATGAAATATAAATAAAAGTCTTGAATAATATAAAATTGATATTGAAAGTATGACAAATCTAAAATATTTTAATTAGCATATTTTTCTAAGAGTGAAAGAAAAATTTTTAAAGAATGTTTTAAATGAATACACAGATGCCTACAGCTTAAAGATATATGTAATATATTTAAAATAATCAAAGTGTATTTCCTGAAATAACTCACACTAAGTTTAACAGACATAGAATATAAGACATAATTTCTATTTTCAAACTGAGGACATTCACCTATAATTTCTAATATGAATTTAGTTTGCGTCACATAAACACATAAAATGGAATTGATTGTGCATGTGGTTTAGTTCATGAAGAACTTGATCATATATTTGAATGTACTTTCTATAAAGATGTCTTTTAGAAATTATCTAATCGAAAAATATTGTATAACAAAGATTATAAAAAACTAATTCTGTACGACTAAATTATACTAATTCAAACTTTGTAAAAAGTAAAATCCCTAAGATTGACAAATAAATTAAAAATTTTCATCAAAAATTACACAAAAAAGGGATAGAAATTAAAAAAATTTAATATCTGAAAAAAAAAGATAAATTGATGGGAGAAAAAAATATAATTTAAGAAAGAAGTTTAAGTAATGGTTGTCCAAAAAATAAATAAGAGGAAGATTGAAAATAAGAAGAGAGAGAAAATGCGAGAACAAATTTAGAACTAATATACAAGAAACAAAAGAACATAGGTTGGAAGAATTAACTAGAGAATGATTATAAACTTATAAAAATTCTTATACTTGACATAATTCACAAGAAATATATCTATAAGTAGTGCGATTATGTCCCAATACTCAAAGTATTGAAATTTTTTAATCTTATTATTATTAAATAATATTTTAAAACCGCCATAGTTGTTCGAAGGTGAACAACAAGGTCGTCTTCATCAGAGGTTGGGGAAGTTAAGTACCCATAATCGACTTTATGTCTTCCTCTGCTTTGGTTTGGCCTCGAGACATAAGATTCTTAGACCTTCGGCACTGGTTTCGTTTATTTTTAATTCTGGAACTAAAAGAAATAATATTGCGAGCTTCATCAGAGGTGGGGAATTTAAGTACCCATAATTGACACATGTCGTCCTCTGCTTTGGTGATGCAATGAGACACAATCCTGCCATGTCCCTGGACCTCCAACAAGTAGAAAAGATTACGAGTATTCTTAAATTATATCAGTATTGAACATTTTTATCAATACTGAATAATTATACCAGTATTGAACAAGGTTTATCAGTATCTGATAATTTTATCAGTAGCAAACATTCTTGTCAGTATGAAACTTTTTTTTTAAAGAGCTGCGCACCAACGAGAGTGCTACGCGTTCTATAATCAAATTTATTTATTTATAAAAGAAAAAATTGGTATAAAAATAATAATTCTTTTAAAAAGGAAAATAACTACTAGATGTATAGATTTAATTTAATCAACTATAAATAATTTTTAAACTTCACATAATCTAAGTTATTATATTACATGCAATTGTAAAATTAGAATTTTTTATTTAAGCCAAGTCAAAATAAATGCTTATTAAGAGTAAATTAGAAATTAAAATAACTTAGTTAAATTTTTTTGATGAAATTGAGATTTTACTAGAATTATCAGAAGTCTATTGAATGGGGAATTCGATTAAGTTATTAGTTATACAAAGAATTATTTAATGAAATTAGTTGCTCCTTTTTAGCGAATTTCTTCATCAACTCGAAAGAAACACATTCAAGGTCTAATTTGCACTTAGATTCCAAAATCTACAAGAGAATAATTATAAACTCTGAAAGTATAAATCTAAATTAGTAATAATAATTAGTTAGAATAGAAACTTACTTTTTATATTCTTAACTAATTATTAATTTAATAATAGCAAGAAGAAGTGAAAAATACACAAAATTTAAATAAAGTAGTGTTTTCTATGTTATATTTAAAAATAAGCAATCAAAAATTCAGATTCTTAGGAAATTTGGTAAAAATTAAATTTTATGAAGCCAAAATTTTAGCTAATGAGCATGCACTTTGATTAATTAGAAAAAACTAGAAAAAACTTTATCAAGAATTTTGAATTATTCTAATTTTAAGAGAAAACACTTACTTATATGGCACTTAATGATTTTAGAAAGGAGTAAAATAAATAAATTCATCATCTTCCGATTTTATCATATAAAATGCTTTAAAAGCTTACCAGATTTTTGTGTAATAATAACAGGATTTATTAAGTTTGCTGATCCAATTATCCTATTTTTTTACATATTGGAAATAAAATTTTATTAGCATCCTTAATAAATGAAGCAATTTTAGCTCTTTATGATAATTTTAATATTAAGTTTGATTAAAAATAAATCTATTAAAAAAATGTAAAAGAAGCTTCAATCTATATAAGTTTAGTAAAAGAAATGTTTATTTAATTATAGCAAATCATTAAATTAACAAAGTATCTTTTTAAATTTCTAAATCTTATAAACAGGCTTTAATATAAAATCTTATGCCAATTCTGCTATTCAGAATATTTCTGAGTTTGCTTTTTGTTTGAGAATTGTAAAATAACTTAGAAACTTTTAATTGATTTAAAAGATAAAATATAAAATTTATAGATAAAGAAGAATATATAAATATAGAGAAATCTAATTATAAGCTACTTAAAAATTAAGTGACTTATTACATTGCTTAAATAGTGTTTAATAATCAAAAATCATCTTGACTTTAATTTATACATTAATAAAACTTAATTATAATTGTGAAAATAGTAAGTTGAAATAATTTATATTATGATTTATCTAAATTTAGTAGTATAATAAG
Source organism: Loxodes magnus (assembly GCA_946699065.1). NCBI lineage: Eukaryota > Ciliophora > Karyorelictea > Loxodida > Loxodidae > Loxodes > Loxodes magnus. The sequence continues at coordinate 522,446 of CAMPDV010000123.1, read as the reverse complement.
CTTTATCTTATTTAAAGCAGGACTATAAATATAATATATTAAGAAAATAAATCATAAAATATCTTTTAAACTATTATCATTTGCTTAATTAATTTCTCTAGTCCATTCTCTTTTCTTTTTGTTTATTAAAGAAGTTAATTTTTTTGATATTTTATTTATTGTGCAATATTTCGGATTATTATGAGTATGTTTTTCACTAAATCCTATTTTACTCTTTATTAAGATAATTATAGAAAAATAGGGATTTAATTTGAAGATTTAGCACATTAAAATAAATAGCAATATACTTTTTAAGAATACCTTCTAACTAAATAATTATATATTTATTAACTAAATATAAACATTAAGCTTAGAGTAATCTTTAAATATAAATTAATAAAAGTTGAGCAAGCAAAGTTTCATTTAAAATCCAAATCAACTTTTAATAAATCTCTAGTTATATTATAACTATTTTAAAGCTTTATAAACTTAATAGAGTTATCTCATTACAAACTTAAATTAATTAAGATTCAAATTATCTTAATATTCATTAAGATAATTGACAGCAAACTTTATATTCATAAATAATCAAATTAAAGGTTTTTTAGTATTTTAGAGTTTTTTCCTTAACCCTCAGGTAGCTTACTTTCCAAATTTATTTTAAGAAATATTTGGATCTTAAATAATATAATTTGGATTTTATTTTCGTTTGTACTTAAGAGCAAATAATAAATGATAAATATCTAATTAATAGTTAAAACTTTAATTATCTTTATCTAATTATTTCTACTAAAATTGAATTTTATAAGATTTTATTTTTATTTTTCATTTTTTAAGATTTTATCACTAAATGAGTTTTAGATAAAAATCAGACTTTTCAACTTGGATTAAATATTTCCAAAAATTTGAAGCTTTAGTCGCTGATTCTAAAGAAATATTTGAAAATATAAATAATTTATTTAAAACTCCCTAGATATAATTTCATTTTATTAAAATACTTCTTTAGTATCCAACTGCTTAAATTTTACTTTTAGCTTTTAATCTCATTTATAAATTGTTAGTTATAGAAATAATTATAAATCATTTCTTTAAAATTTCTCATAACTATCTAGTTCTTGTTAAAAAATGTATGCTACTATTTATTGGATAAGCTTAAGTTTAATTTAACTTAAACTTTGCTAGTTAGAATTTAATTATTTGTTCTTTATTACCTATTTAGTTTTTTAGAGATGAAAAATAAATTCAATTGAGGAGAATATGAGTCTTAGTAACAATCATGCTTTTACTTGCTTCTTATACTATCTTTTCTTGAATGCCTTGTATGCTGTTGAGTAGCAACTGCAGCACATGCCTCTTGAAAAAAACGGCCTGTCAGTATGACCACAAGTAATTACTTTATCCATTTTGTTTTTTTAATAATAGCAGACTGAGCACATTCCCTTAGCATAGTGCTTTTTATCTGTATGAGCACACTTTGTTATTTTTTTCGAAATCCTAAGCTAAAACGAGACTTCACCAGACTAATTTTAAGCAAATAAATTGCCTAAGTTGAATTCTTCGGGCTCTTGAGGATTTACCGATGAATTGAGAGGAGGGAGTTCTCTGCTTTGAGGCCAGGGGTTGGAAAAAGACGGAAAAGGAAATGATCCTAGCAAAGTAGGCATACCCAGTAAAACATAATTTAAATTATCTTTCTTCATTTCAGTAATTATAATAAATAAATAAAATTTGCTTAAATAATCATTATGGTAATTAAATTTAACTTTAATTAATTTATAAAACTATTAAACTATTAAACTAAAGCATTAATTAATTTACCTCATACCTTACATAGTTACTGTATATACATTTATTTAAGTTAATATAGGCCTAAGGAAATTATTAAACTCCCTTCATGTATTTATTCTAATATTGCTCTATTTATAATTTTAAATTATTTATGGCTTTAACTTAATGATAATTACTCAACCTTACTAAATCATTAAATAACTTATTTTTAGCTTTATTTTAAATCCACATTTTTATTCGTAAAATTGATTCCACTCTAGAAAGCAAACCATTATTGTTACAAGTTTTTTTTCTATTTTGATATATCTTATTATAAAAAGATATAAGCTGACCTAAGCAAAATGTTTGATATTAAATAATTTGATTTATTTATAAAGAAAAAATCAGTTTAAGTGAAATGTTCTATTAAAATTAATTTATTTAAATAGATAATAAAAATTAATTTCTAGTTAAAGCTACTTTTTAGTTTTGTGCAATCTAAATTGACTTTTTTGATAATTAAATAAATGAACTCTTTAAACTTATCCATAAATCTAGATTAGATAATTGCTCTTTTATTTGAAGATTATTATCTAATTAATTCATTAAACTTTTTTAAGTATTTCTGTTTATAAGTTTCTCTTTCATCTTTAAAAAATAAAAATTTTAATAATCTTGATCCAGCCTTTTTACATTATTTTAAGGTTTTGTGAATGAAAATTATGCCAGATTATTATTAATTAAAGTACTCTTTTTTCATAAATGTTTTAGTATTTTATTGCTATTCCTTATATCTTCATACTTATAATTATTATTGTCTATTAAATTCTTTTTTTATAGTTTTTAGTTTGCTTTTTTTATGCTTTGAAGCAAAATTAATATTTAGGAATTATTATTGATCTATAATAACCCTCCACATGATAAACTTCTTTCTATTGAGTAATTAAGTATAAATCTATTTAATAACTTATTTAAATTTAAAATAACTTATACTTATATAAACTTTATAAACTGCAAGTACTTTACCTAACTCAAGTAAGCATTTTACTTTAGTAAATTTAGCTTATTAATTTTTCCTCCTTTTATTTTTATCATAGCAGATTAAAAATTAGTGGCTAATTTTCTTTTTTTAATTGTTAGAAATTGACCTTTCTAAGTAAAAATAATTACTTATTTAAATAATTACTTATTTTAAGAAAGAATTATTGGTTACATTTGAAGTCTAAATGATTGCTTAAATTTATATTAATAATAGCTTTTGAAATTAACTTTAGTTATAACTCTATTTTAAATATTTGATGCATTAAAAGATAATACTGAGTTTTAGTATAAGCATAAAATTAATTAAAGCTTATTAAAGTATTATAAAACTTCAGATATCTATTAAAGATGCTTTGGGCTATATATTACAATATTCATTTTTCTAAGTTATTAAGTTAAATTTTATTGAAAATAATTAGTAAATTGTGAAAATATTTATCTCTCTAAAATTAAAGTTTAAACTAATGCTTGTAACAACCTTATTAAGAATATTTATTTAAATAATATTTTTTGAGCAACTAAACATCAAATATAGGATAAAATTGATTTTACTTGTCAAACATTAATTTCTTAACTCTATATCAGACATTTAAATCTTAATTTTCCTTATATATAAGCATATAATTCAAGTATTTTAATAATTTATTTCCTCAGTTATTTTTTATTTATTTTTATTCTATTAAGATCTCTGGACGAAATTAACTCTCTTACACACAGGCTGTATCCCTTTAATTTATAATATGAGTACATTTTTTAAAATATTTATTAAAATGATAATTATTTTTTTATGCTTAGTAATATTTATTCTATAAGTTTTATATATTTTTTTATTTTTTCGATGCTTGAAATATCTACTTTTATTACATCTTAAACTGATTTAATTTTTACATCTTTGATTATTTAAGATATTTCAAATAAATTAAACATTTATTGTTTATTAAAATTTTTAGTTTAGCTGTTCTTTAAATGTTTTATAAAATGTTTATAAGTTTTTAAAATTTCATTTTATTTTTTACATTTATCAAATTATAAAAAATAATTACTCAACCATTTGTTCCAGAAAGTTATAAATAAATAAATTAATTAATTAATTAATTAATTAATTAATTATTGTAACGTCACCTTTGATTGGTTTGTCATGGATAAATTTAAAATAATTATTAGTGTTTTCTGAATTTAGAAATATTTTTGCTTGGTATTCTTGAATTTTTCTTTTTTTATTTTAAGTTTTGTCTTAATTCAATTTGGAGATATTTCATTTTATCCAAATGGGAAGTCTCATGTAATCATAATTCTTGAATTTTTTCAAATGAAAAAATTTACTTAAATTAGAGTTCATCTTTAGAAAATTAAAATTAGATTCCTCATCCATGTCATTGCATATTCCACTTTATTTTCTGCCTTGCTAACGACATGGGACTGCAGAAAATTTTATCCGAATCTAGGAGAAAGCTTACCACCATTCGAATTTTTAATCTAGCATGAACTATGAGTAAGATAGGTTTTTCTTCTTGGGCCTATTCCTTCTTATTCATGGTGGCTAGCTTAAAAGTCTAACTGACAGTAGCCACCAAACCATATTATTTATATTAAAAAGTTAAAAGGCTTTGTTAAAGCCTTAGTAGTTAGCCATCTGACCTATTCTATCAACTTTTCTCCATTAGTTTGTCATGAATTCCTACTAGGGTTAGTTAGGCAGTATATCACTTTATTAGCGCACCATCCTTTAATATTCTGAATAGTTTTAGTCTTGCATGTAGCGTTCCTAATTATTTCTCCAAGGATTAAGATTTGAATTAAAGAATTGTTTTCTATAAATTTTTCCGCTTTATGTTGGATATATCCTAAATAGTTTTTTAAAAATATCTTATTTATTCTTTCTTTAAATTTTGCTTAGTTATTAACAGTATTTTCATTTGAGTTATTTATTGCACACGTAGCATTTTATTCTTCTTTTAGACTATTATTCCTGTAGCCCTTATTTAATTTAAATTTACTAGTTATTTTAAATTAATGTTTACTGTTTATTTTAATTTGAGCCTTCATTTTTTATTTCCATAGGATCTAATTAATTCTGTTAAAACGAAAATGGCTTTACCTGAATTTATTATTAAATTTAAAGAATTCTCTGTTCCAGTTTTTTTTTCTATTTTTTATGATGATTAATATTGTTTCTCAAGCAAAGACGTTAATATTTTTTCTAATTTTTCTACTTTATCAGTGAGGTATCTATTTTTGAACATAAACTCTTTTAATTAAAAGATAATATTTCTATTTGAGTCTGTGTCGGAAGTGTTTTTAATTTTGGATTTCCAATTGATTAATGTTCGCCATTTCAATCATATTTCTCACTTTTACTCATTGTAATTATTTCGCTTTTTTATTTTGTAGAGAATTTTCCTGTTTAAATGTTTTGTTCAAAGTTCTGTTATTTCTTATAAACCATTTTATTTAATGTTTTTTAATAAAAGAACTAAAAAAAGAAGTCAAAAATTTAGCTTCATAATTGTTTTATTCACTATAAATTCTAAGTTAATCTTTACAAGGATATTTTTTACTAATTAATAGTTTGAGAATTACTAAATTTAAAAGATAATAATTTAATTTAACTCAAATAACAATTTTAAATAATTAAGAGAATCAAGATTTAAATATAATTTTTTAATTATATTAAACTTTTTTATGATATAATCCTTAAAATTTTAAATAATAAAACATCTTAAAAAAATTAATTAACGATTACTTTAATATTTTCAATTTAATAGATTTTCTTATTTATATAGATAAAATATTATTATTTATCTCTTTTATTCTTTATTTTTAATTAAGATATAAAGCCTTTAATAAAATTTATCAAAAGTAACAAAAATAAACTAAGCTTTGCTTATTTAATTTATTTATTAGTTTAACTTTTGCTTTTAAATATAAATTTAAAATAGTTTATCTTAAAAATTGTTTTAAATTAGTAAAATGTATAATAAATCTTAATAAATAGTTTATAAAAATAATTATTTAGAAATAAAATAATTGCGATAGTTTTTTATTTAAAAAAATTGGAAGATAAAAGTTATTTTTAATAGTTTTTGAATTAAAAAATTAAAAAACAAAAATTAGTAAATAATTCATGTTAAATCCTAAGTAAATTATAAACTTGATAATTTTATTAGGAAATAAATTTAAAAATATTAAATTAAAAAAATTTAAATTTAGAATCCTTTTCTACTTTATTATCATCAAATTTATTTAATAATTATTTAGTGAAAATTTACACATTATACTTAAAAATTTTTCTTTAACACAATTATTTCAAAATATTTTTAAATTTTTTTATAAGATAATTAATTTTAATTATTTTTAGAAACTCAAATTTCAAAATCATAAATATCAAAATAAAATAATTAACTTATAGAATAGTTCTATTAATTTCTTCCTAATTGAGCTAAAAGAAAGCAGCAATTTATATTTAACTTTATCTATTTGAAAGAGTATCAGTTAATATTAATTTAAGAAATTTAGCTTAATAAGCTTATAAGTATTAGATAATTTTATATTTTAAGTTTTTCTCTTTAGAATTAAGTTGCAGAATTATTTAAAATTAATTAAAAATATCATATTAAATATTTATTCAAAAAATAAACAAGTTTATGAAGTTATGATATAATTTTAAATATTTTTATCTAAATTAGTGTTGTCTGAAGTTATTTTTAATTTTGATAAATATTTATTTCTAGTAATGTAAATTTGCTATACTTTTAATTTATTTTGATTTAATTTTTGATTTGAAGATTGAATAAAATAATTTTAAATGTAATTTTAAATAAATTATTTTAAAACATTGCATTTTTTAGTTTTATTTATTTCTTATTAATATTTTTAATTTGATAATTATTTAATTTTAATACTGAAATTGATATTTTATATAAATAATTTAAAGTTGTTTAATTTAATAAATACATTTTTATAACTTATAAATACTTGATTATCTTAAAAAATTAATTTAAAAATAAGTCTTTGCAAATACATATAGAAATTTAATTTATATTTTTAATTTATTAATTAGTTTGAAATTTGATAATAAAGGTAAAAATTTAAGTTAGCTTACAAAAATTTAATAAATATAAACATTTAAAAAACTCTAATTTTGTCTACTCTTAAAACTAAAATTTATTTTAATTTGTGATGTATAATATAACTCATCTTTTTTATAAATGAAGATTTAAAAAATATTTATATATTAATTTAATTGTAAAAATGACAAATTGTTCAAATCCTCAGATTTAATTTTATATTATTTTTATTAGGTTTGAAAATAAATTTTTAAAGCTTAAATTTTATTAGTAAAACAAAAAAATAATTATTTATTCATGCGATTATAATCTTTCTTATTTAAATATGAAAGAGAGAAATATAAAATACTTTTATACTTTATTTTTTATTTAAAAGCTTGTGCTTTTATTTTTTTTTAAAATTCTACAAGTTTTGAGGAAAAACATTAAAGTTATTAAGAATAAAATTAAAAAATTAAGATTATAATAAAGTAAAGAGAATTCTCTATAAAATACATTAAAACAAAACTAATTAAAAATTAAGCTAAAAGCAAAACTAATAGCAAAGGAGATGGAAATTCATGAAATCATTTTGATTTTAATTATAAAAAATAAAACATAAAATATTAATTAATCATGTTAATACAATTCTAATCTTATAACTATGTTTAAATTGATTGAGATTTAATTAAGATATAATAAAAAATGAAAATATATTAATTATTATGCTTTTTGAGCTTATAAAGTAGAAATTTTATGTTAATACCAATATATTTATTGTTTTTTTAATCAATGTTTCTCCTAATAAAAAGCATAAAAAGATTTATTTAAAAGAATTTGAATTAAAAAATAATTTATATAAATTAAAAGGAAATATCAGTTTATCTAGTTATATTTTCTTTATTTCTATTCAATAATTATTATTTTTGCTTTATTATTAGTTTAAATTTAAAGTGAAAGATTTACATTAATTAAAATTAAATCTTTGTTGATAGTTCTATCGAAAAAATCTTAAAAATTTGTTGAAAAGCTATTATCTAAATTAATAAAATAATTAAAAAAAATGAAAATATTTATCTATTTACTTTGAGAATAAATAAAAATTTAAAATAGTTTGAAGAAAAATTGAGCAAAGATAGTAAACTATTAATTAGGATATTTCATTTACTATTATGTAAGCTGTTAAATAACTAAAAGTATTAGCAAAAATATTAAAAATATTGAAGAAAAAATGTTAATAATATTTGATTCTTTTAATACTCCACATGAAGCATTCTTTAGTTTTTTTTATTTTTTAAACTTTTAGAAATGATAAAAAGTATATATTAGCTGAAAAAAATTTAATTAAGTATGTTTATTTATAAAGAATATCTCTATGAAGAGAGAATGGCAAATTTTTAATGCTTAAAATGAGTATACATTGCTTAACATATAATTGAAATTAAAGATGGTGGAAATGGGACCTGAGATGCACAAGGGACCTTCAGCAGGTTTAAAGGGACTTGCGATGAAGATGCAATCCTCCGTGCTGAGAAATAAGCCGCAGAAAGGCTTAAATACCTTCCCTCAACAACTTGTGCACTCTGTGGTGCATTCATCCTTGGACTTCCCAACTAAGGGACTCAATTACACCTCCTACTAACTCAGACCGAGGTGCCGCCTTGGAGTGATCTCTCCACCTCTTAGGAGCTACCTAGGCAGATCGGCGGTTTCTGCCAGTTGAAGACGGACTGGATGGCGATATTCGCCTATAAAGCAGAGAAATGGGCCCAGGCGAGACGATAGGAAAGCCCAAAAAGACATACACAAGAAGAAAAGATTAGTGATGATGTGCACTTAACACACATCAGGTAGGCATCTATTAAGATAACAGTCCCTTCCTTAACGCTTAATTTACATTTACATACATTGCTTAACTAAAATAAATGATTATGTTTAAAATATAATTTGAAAATTTTAAGAAATTCTAATTATTTTAACTTAAGAACTGACAAATGCTTTTAATTTTAAGTTTCAGACTTATTTTTTGTGATAATCAGTATTTTTGTAAAAGATTGCTCAAAGAAAATTAAGAAAATAGGAGTAGATTTATGGTATATTAAAATATTTCTAGATTAAATATCATTCAGTTAAATTTCTAAGTAAAATCACAAGTTATAAATATAATTATCTTAGAGTGATAGAATATTATAAGAGTTATTCCCATCCACCAAAAAATCTCAATATTAGCCAAAATAAATTTAAATGAAAATAGCACTGCTATTTATAAAATATTCGATAAAATCCTTTTATTTTATTTATAAAAAAAATTAAATTAGGAGACCTTCTCACTTACATCATATATATAATTAGAATATCTATGCTTATTCTTATTTTTCTTAAACAAATATAAATTATTAAATTGAACAATATCTGTAGATCTTAATTAAAAAGGGAAAAAATAATAAACTTTTCTTAAATTTTTTATAATTTGCAAATAAAAATTTATATATGCTTTAAGCTTGAGAGAAAATTTTAATATTTATTTTGCTAGTTTCAAAATTTAAAAATACAATTAAAGTCATAAAGTCATAAAGTTAAAATTTAAATAGTATTGGGAAAAAGTTTTGTAGCCAGAATGGTATCTTTAAATCTTAATATAGTAAAAAATTACAAATAAAAGATCTTAATTCTCTTAAGTCTTATTATTTATTAATTATCGTTAAATTCTTCATTCATTATGTAAGCTCTTAAATTGAAAGAAAAAATTTAGAACTGCTTAAGATAAAGGAAAGCATATTTATAATTAAATTAAGCGAATAGAGAAAGTTTAAATTAAACAGTATTCACTTTAATAATAAAATACATTAATGAAAAAAGATAATATGAATTATATTTTGGAAGGAATGCCTTCGCTTCTCGGGACTTTTCCTTTTCCCTAATTCCATAGAGGTTGGCCTAAAGTCAAAACGCTACCTTCTCTTAAAGAAATATAGCTTAAGGAAACGCATGAAAATTTTAACTTAGGAAATGAATTTTTTTAAATTCAGAATACGCAAAATTAATTTTAGGTTCGAGTTTAAAAGAAAATAACGAAATGCGAACATAAAGAAAGAAAGCACTACGCAAAAGGAATGTGTACAATTTGTTATTATTTGATATAATATGAGGTACGGCAAAATTCGAAAAATTCATTAGGACCTAAGAAGAGTAAAAAAGAGCTAAAACTGACTTGATAATAAAAGATTATATCAAAAACATATTAGAAAAAAGAAAAAAAGGATACTTAGAAAAGAAAATTGAATGAAAAAAAGAAATAGGAAAATATTATAGAGCAGGAAAAGGATAGTTTTTATGAGTTTATAAAAGCTTGATTAAGAAGAAAAGAATTAGAAACGAAAATTAGCAAAGTATGTAAAAAAAAATAACGGACGCTTGTAACAAAGAATCAATAAAACGTAGATAGATAGAAGACAGAAGAACAAGAGATATTGAAGAAGAAAATGATGAAGATATGGAACTAATAAGAGAAGAATTTTTATTACCTGAAGGCTTACTTGAAGAAATAGACATGTATTGAAACATTTATTAAAGAGCTGCGCACCAACGAGGTGCTACGCGCTCTATAATCAAATTTATTTATTATTTATCAAAATAACAAGAAGGATAAAGTAGCTTAGTATGGTCATGCTGATAGAGTAGTATTCGCACGAAACATGTGTTGTAGTTGTTATTCCTCAGCATATAAAGCATTAAAGAAAAAAAAGCCGATATAAAAAAAATGAAAATTTGGAAATAAATAAATTTAAAAGCTGATTAAACAGTTTATTTAATTTCTTAGAATATCATTCCAAATTTTTAATTATTCTCAAATAATTTTAGTGGCTTTTATTTATACTTCCTAGAAGCAAAATTTAAGCTAAAATACTTTTAGATATCTTTTGGAGATTAAAAGATTTTTTAATCTTCTGAAAATTTTAAGAAATATTAGATAGTCAGTATTACAGATTCTTTTATTTTTTCTTACTTTAAGAAAATCATGATAATTTTTACGATTACTAAACAAAGAAAGTGATACATTTTAAGAATTTTTATTTTTTAAGATTCTAAATTATTAAATTTAGATTATGACTTCTGTATAAATTTATAAATTAATTATTTAACTATTGCAAAATATTTATTTATAAATAAGATTATAAATTTCTTATTTTCTCCAAATCTTTTTGATTCCAATTAAATTTACCAAAATTGACTTATATTTAAAAAATAACTTATAAGTATAAGCATAAGGCTAATCCACTGAGTAAAGTTAATTGGTATAAATTTTGGTATCCTAGAAGATAAATTAATTTTATTTATTCATAATAGAATAAATAAAAATTGAAATAATTTAATAGTTCACATAAATTCTGCCTATAATTTTATTTTAGCAATATCATGAAAGGTATAAATTCACGTATCGCAATGAAGAAATGCTGGTTTTCTAAATTTAAATAATTATTTAGTAAAAAAGGATTTAAAATCTTCATTAAGTAGCAATGAGAAAACATAAATTTCTTAAAATTAAATATAATAAACAACTTTATTGCCAATTTGGAAATTAATCTTAAAATACATTATTTAAGATTAAATGTTTAAACTTGATTTAATAAAATTATCAAATTTAAAATAAATTCCTTTTATTTGCAATAAATTTTGAATTATATAGTTGAGAGCTTTATAAGATTATACCAAATTAAAATAATGAATAGCATACGAAATTGAAATAGAAAGAAATAATTTAAAACAAAAAATAAAACTAATGAGTATATTTTTTAATTAAGCTTTCATTTGTATATAACTTTGATTTTATTATTAATTTTTAATATTAATAACCTAAAAAATACATATACTATTAAATATTTGAACTTATTATAAATTTTCTTTTATTTCTATAAATTAAGATAAGGTATAATATTTGAGTAATAATTTAACAATGATTTTTTCTTTATTTAATTTATAAATAAAATCATATGTTTCATATTTACATCTTTTTTAAAATAATAAATGAAAAAATATAAAAGAAAATAATAATTTAAAGGTATGATAATTAAAGAATGCTCTTATCTTTTTAATAATTCTTTTTGATATATTTTAAGATAGTAATTATAAAATTAATTAACTTATCTTAATTAATAATAATAATAATAATATACTTAAAGTTAGTAGAGTTTTGCATTCTCTGGAATTGCAACCAGTTCCTGCGGACAGTTTTTTTAACGTGGGTGTGATCCACGACCTTTTTATTAAGTGGAAGGTTACCACTGTAACCGTTCAAGTGGTCTTGAAAAAAGCTTTTATTTGTAGATCCCTGTTGGAGTTATTCATAGTTTATTGAGTTGTCTCCATGCTCTTTTCTGCTCTTATTCGTTTATTTTCTTTCATTATCAACAGTTTTTTAAAATATGTTGATTTGATTTGCAACATCAACAAAGTTTGTATTATTGTCTTTATTTCGTTCTTTTTTATGATAATTTATTTTCTATATTTTCTAATCTTTTAATGAAACTTGCAGCAATCATTTCTTTTTCTGGATTCAATTCTGTTTTTAATTCTATTGGTATTTTTTCTATTTCCATTTTTGTGTCGTATTTAAAATTTTATTATGATTAAGTTCAGAGTTATTCTTCCGTTATTAATTTGCTACAAATAAGTTATCTTCTAAGTATTAGTAATTCGTTGTTCTAATCTTCTATGTTACTCATTAGTTCCCGTATTTTTTCGCCTAAGTTGTAAGTTGTTTCTTCATAATTTGAGATTACTTTTTACATTTGGTCTAATTAAATTTAAAGTTTTTGATTAGTTTCGTTTTTAGGTTAACTTATCTCTATTTATCCTACCATAACTTTACCTTCTGAAGAAGAGCTTGACTCCTCCTATTGTTATTATTTTTTCTACATCTCTTTTGCCGCTTTTCTCTTTAGGTTTCTAAGTTAATTTTTTGAGAGTCGAAGAGATTAATCAATTTTTTATCTTAATTATTTTATTTCTAAATATTTCTCTTTTAGTTATATCTACTTTTAGATTGCCTATATTTATTTCCTTTGAAAAGGGTTCATCCGAAAAGTAAAAAAATCATAATGAATTTGGAGTCAATTTTGAATATTTTATTCTAAAGAAATTTAAGAGAATGGTTAGCTTTAAATAAAGAAAAATAAAAAGACTGAACTAAGAATATAAAATTTAATATTTAATATCTTTGATAGTTTTTTAAATTATTTTATTGCTGTTATTATATTTTAAAACAATTCATCTTAAATTTATTATTTTTATTTATTTATTTCTTTATCAATAAGATCTATTTCAATATATTTGCTTGAAAAACGCTTGTACAATAAAAACTTTTTTAAGAAATTGCTTTTTTAACTATTATTTAAATTTTATTAATAAATTTGAATATAATAAGGATAATTATTTCATTTAACAATATAAAAAAATTATATTTTAGAAAAATTCGCTTGAAGATAAGATTAAATTTCCAAGCTTTAAATTTAAAATTAAATTTTAATTAAAATTTTTACTTTATCCTAAGAAAAGTTTAGTTTTATAAAATTTATAAATTATTTTAACTTAAATTATATATATTTTAAAAAATGTGAAAGTTTTTAATTAAAAGAATATATGTAATAACTTTATTTTTACTATGAATTTGATTAAAAATATTAAAAATATTCTTTACTAAATTTTTTAATTTTAATTATTTTGCTTGTAAAATTTTAATTTTAATTTAAAAAATAATAAAGAGAAACATTTTTTTTGTAAAATTTTAATTATTTTTAAATTTAGCTAAATAAAAGCATTAAGGTTTAAAATGTTTTATTTTTATTTATTATTAATAGCTTTTAAAAATTAAAACTTTAGTGAAAAATTGTTATTTAAAATTATTTTTAGAAAATATTCATTAAAGATTGAAATTTATTATGATTGTGTTTGTTATTTAGTAATAAAAACAAAACTTAAATAGAAGAAATTTAAAAATAAGCATAAAACATAATTTTTAGCATTTTCATCTCATTTAAATGTTACAACTTTAAAATATTTAACTTTAAATTAATTATTTAGTAAAGGATTAAATTTTATATTTTTATTACTCTTAAAAGTAAAAATTATAATTAATGAATATTTTAAATAGTTTTAATTATGAAAATTAATATTTTAGAAGTTTAAAAAATAATTTAATAATTAATTATTTTATGAAAAAATCTTTTTTCTTATGGCTATAATTTTAATTTGAAATTAAAAATTAATTAAAATTTATTATCAAATTAAATAAAAAAATTTAAAAAAATTTGCTGAAAATTTATTTATTTAAAATCTTTGGTTGTTTTCACTTAAATAATAATTATTTAAAACATAAAAAATTATTTTAATAATTATTAAATTGAATTAATTTACGTGATATCATCTTTATTTGGTTAATCACAAATCAAAAGTTTAATGTTAAATAAAAGAGACTTCATATTGCTTGGATCTTGTTTATCATACGTTCTAAGGATTTTTAATCTATTTTTTCTGATAGTTTCTGATAGATCGATACCAATTCATTTCTTATTAGATTCGTTAATTGCATGCTATATGTTTGGAGTTTCTTTGTTTAGCTGGAGTATTTTTTTCATGTATAGTTTACCGTCTTGATTGCAATAAATCCTGAAAATATTTTCCCATTAGTTTTCTACTATTTTTTTTAATTTTCATTAGAATTGGAAGCAGCTTCTAACTTTATGCCCTGGTCGCTTGGAGTATCAACAACTCATTATTTTCCAATAGGGATATATTTTGTTGTAGGCTGTTGCTCTACATCCATCGGATCATTCATCTTCATTTTTTGCAATAAAATGCTTTCAGTTAACTCTGCGAATTGATTAAGTTTTGTTTCTAACTATTCTATCCTGATAATTCCTAACTATTTATTTTCAATTTTTTTTCTTATGAATTAATCATCAGGTGTTCAATTTTTCTTTTGAGTTCTTGTACAGTTCTTAAGAGTTTAAAATTTTCTAATTGAATGACTTGGAGTTCTTAAAGTATTTTTTATTAATCGAACTTGACTAAGATGATTCCTTTTGAGAAGAGATTTTTTACAAGTAATTTTCCATTTTTATAATATAATAAATTATAAAGTAATTAACTAGTGTTAGTAGAAAAAAAATGGAGAAGAACATTCGTCTTTCTAAGAAATAACAAAGAAAAACAAGAAAACAAGTGACGAACGAGGAGCTAAAAAAGCAAAGACAGGATAGAGATTCTAGCTCGTCTTCAGAGGGAAAAATAATGGTTGATC
Organism: Loxodes magnus; assembly: GCA_946699065.1. Classification (NCBI taxonomy): domain Eukaryota; phylum Ciliophora; class Karyorelictea; order Loxodida; family Loxodidae; genus Loxodes; species Loxodes magnus. The sequence continues at coordinate 507,314 of CAMPDV010000123.1, read as the reverse complement.
TGAATGAACAATAAAACCATGAAACCAAAAATAACAATTTACTTCAAAGCGAAATCGAAAAAATGAAAGCAAAAATTGCAAAATATGAAGAGATATTTTTTAATCAAGGAGAAAAAATTCGGGAGCTAATGAATTACATAGAAGACTAAAATAACGAACTTCTAATTCTCAAAAGTTAACTGATTAAAAACTCAGTAGTAACAGATAATTAACTTTATGAAATGTCGTAAACTAACTTCAATTAATCACAAAGAATGATCATAGAAGAAGATTAGAACAAAATACAACATTAAGAAAAGTAAAATTAAGAAAAAAATGATACAAAAATAAACAAAAGAATTGAGATGCTGGAGAAAATTTTTTTTTTTAAATAGAAATTAGAAAAACGATATAAAAATTGTTAGTACTGCTAATCTTGGTATCATTTACTAAGACATTGTAAGAAATGAAGATAACTCTAGTACAATGAAGAATAAATGACCTGAAGAAACTTAAACAAACTTTGGATTACTGAGTAAGGCATATATAAATAGAAACTATGAACAAGAAACTAAGAGAATCCTTCGTGGTAGCCGTCCACTTAAAAAAAAGGTCGTGGAGAACAACCACGGAAAAAAACTTGTCAGCAGAAACCTGGTTGAAAACCCAGGATATGCAAACTTTAATTTTACATTTAGTTAAAATAATAATAATAATAATATAATAAATTAATTAAAAATCTAAAAAACTGCTAATTGTTCTTTTGATAAAATTTCAATTTTAATCAAAGTGCTTTAGCTTTCAATTTTTATAATTCTTTGATAAAATCTATAATTTCATTTTTTCTTAAAAAAACTTTAGAAGCATTTTTAATTATCCTAATTAATGAAAAAAATAATTTGTTGTAAGTTCGAACATAAAAAATGAAATATAACTAGAATACTTCAAGATAAACTAAATATTCTAACAAGAAAACTAAAAATTTGTTGAATAATCATATTAAACTTTTATGGATAAATAATTTTTTAATTCATTTCATTTTTATATTTATTTTTTTCTTTCGTGCGTATTTTATATAAAGAACTAAAAATTATAAATTTTATTTAAAAAAATATTTCAATTTTATAGAAATATTTACAATATCATAGGTTTTTAAATAAAAAATATCAAAGCTATTTCTTTTAATTTTTAAATTTAGCAATGATATCATAATAAAAAGGAATTTTTCTACTTATTTAAATTAATAAATTTTAAAATTTTATTTGCATTAAAATAACATTCATCTTCTATATTTCTATTTGTTATAAATATAATTTAAATTTTATTAATTTTTAAAACTTAATCTTTAGTAGATAAACAAGAAATTAAAAGAGAGATTAATTAAAATTAGAGATTCAATTTATCTTTTTAAATAATAATTATAGAAGCCAAAAATTATTTTATATTAAAAAAATGTAATTAATTTATTGTAATTAGAAATTTTAAAATTAGAAATTTATTTAATACTTTATTCAAATAAATAAATTTATCAATAAATTGAGTTATTAATTTATATTTGCTTAGTTGTTAATTAAATGAAATTAATGCTTATTTAAGCAATTCATAATTATTTATTATAATTATTTAATGAAGAAAGATAATCAAAAGTATGTTTTACATGGTATGCCTACCTTGCTAGGGTAATTTCCATTTCCATTCTTTTCTCATCCTTGGCCTCAAAGTAGAGAACTCCCTTCTCTCAATTAAATGTTCAATTCTCAAGAAGCAGAATAATATAACTTGGGCAACTAGTTTTCTTAAAATCCGTGTGGAGAAATCTCATTTTAACTTAGGACTTTAAAAAAAATAACAAAATGTGCTCATACAGATAAAAAGCACTATGCGAAAGGAATGTGTTCAATCTGCTACTACTAGAGAAAAAAAATGGAAAAAACAGTTACATGTGGTCATAATGATAAACCAGTTTTCGCTAGAGGAATATGCTGCAGTTGTTATACATCAGCATACAAGGCATTCAAGAAAAGATAGCATAAGAAGTGAAAAAAATGATGCTTAGTAAAGACTCTTAATGTCCTTAATTGAATACAATTTATTTTGTATAAAAAGACTTAAATATTTCATAAAGAATAAATAAGTGATTTCTAATTCTAAAAAACTTGATTTAGTCTAATTGAAAATAACTTTAAATTATCAAAACAAAAATATCAGCTATTTTTACATGAAAAAATACTTAGTTAATAAAGATTCAACTATGAATTTATTTAAATTTCTATGCTTATACTCTAGCAATAATTAAAGAAATAAATGAATTATAATAGTTATTTATTAAATATTTAATGAGAAAGAACTTTTAATATTTCTAAATAAGATTATAACTTGAGACTTTTTAAGTAGATGATATGGATTTATTATTTTCATACACTAATTTCATAAAATAGATTGCCAAAAAAATAGAAAGTGACCTTAATCCATTAAAAAATTTTAAAATAATCTTATATGGTTATTCAATTTTTTTATAAATTTTAAAATAAAATTAAATAATGAAAATGCATTGTAAAATAAAAACTAGAAATGTAAAACTCAGAAGAAGAAATAAGAGCATAAATTTAATTTTTAAGTTAAGTTTTGTTGTAAAAAAAAAATATGGAAGGTCTTAAGAAAGGCTTCTACACCACCTCCTCCAAAGTCTAAAAGGAGGAGAGGAAGCAGGAAGTTTTAAAGACTAAAACCCAAACCTGGACCCTCTAATAATAACATTCTCCCCAGAAGACCTAAAAATAACTCTAAACAACTCCTCCCAGACAGCCTCAGAAACATAGCCATGCTACTACCTCAACGGAAAATCTTCCAAAGAAGCAGAAGATAAGCGACTTTCAGACGCAAATTCGGAACTTCTCACCATACATGGACCTCGGTGAGATAAACAAGGAACAAATACTCGGAATGGCTAAAGAGGAAATGGCTAAATTAATTATAACGTTAATTAGCCATAACTAAGACCTAGAGAAATAGGTTATGGAGCTTGCCCAAGAACAACAATGACACCTGGACGACGAGGGGATGCATGCTCCTAGAAACAAAAACTAAGCTGCCATGAATATTCGAATTGACGAATTCGACAGGCAGTTGGAATAGCTATATGATATGACGAGAACATGCACATCAAGTTAGAGAAAATTGAAAACAATATTAACCTTAAAATGGAGAATATCAAGAATGATATCAAGATCTAGACGGCACACTCCGTTCCAATGGAGTTGGAAGAGGTCTAGAATAAACAAATCGAATTAACTAAAGAAAGATACTTTAAGAAAAAATGCTTTATCTGTGGAAGAATAAACCATCTCTGAAGGAAATGCCGATAAAGAAAAGAGATCCGAAAGAAAATTTGAAACGAACTAACCTAATTCTACTCAACTAGCAGTGGGAATCTTTATAGGAAGAAAAGCAATATTCGGAACAATCCACTGCGAAGACTTGAAAGTGACTGGAGGAACAGACCGCCAAGAGTTCAAGTACCTATCAGTTGGATAGGGGGTAAGAAACTATTAAGAAAACAATCCCTTCTCTGAATAACTTAAATTTAATTAATTAAGTTAAGTTTTATTGTAAGCTAGATTCATATTATTTTTATTATCTATTAAGGTTAATAAGAAAATGATCTATGAATTGTATTATTTTTAATTTTTTAATTTTAAACTAGTTCATATTTCTAAAATATCAGATGATAAAAATTAAAAGTCAACAAAAAAAATAAAACTAGTCAGTTGTTCTAAAATAAAATATTAAGAGAAAAGAGAACTTAAATTTTATTAATTTAATTATATTAATGAATAATATCATAAGTTTTTAAGATTGAACACTTACAATAAAAATAATTTTTTTAAAGTTGAGTAGTATTTCAGATGATATCAGGTTGATCATTATTTATTAATTAGTTTTTAAAGATTCCTCTTAGCAAATTTTCGTATATTAGTTATTAATTAATTACTAAGCATGTATTTCATACATTCTTAAGTAATATTTGCACCTTTTTGAAAATAGCTAAATTAATTTATTAAGTGCTATAATTTCTTATTAAAGAGAAAGTTGATTTTAGTAATTAAAATTTCAAAATTGTTCCATAGAGATCTTAAAATAATTAAAGCATATATTTTTTTATTTATCATTCTTCTGAAACATTCTTTAAAAAGATTAGAAATAAGAATGACTTTGTATAGTAAAGATAATTTGAAAATAACTAATTTTATAATCTGAAATAATTATTACTAAATAGTTATTTAGATGTATATAATAAAATCTTAACTTTATAAGAATCTTCAAATTTATAAGATGATTAAAATCAATAAGTATAAGGGAATATCTCTAAAACCTAAATATCTTTTTATTTAAAAATTACAATAATAAAATAAAATATTGCATATTAAAGAAGCTAAGCAAAAATAAAATAATTTAAGAACAAGAATAGAAATTATGAAATAAGCAATAAATTAAATAAGAGGGAAATAATTATTTAAAATACATTTTATGATTTCTTTTCTTAAAAATTTTTCTTTTTTAGATCTTTGCTTTCAAAATATCTAAAATTATTAAATTCAGGTAAATTATATGATATAATTAATTTACTAGTTATGATAAACCAATAATATTTGAAGCTTATTATTCATTTTGTCTGAATTTATTTTAAAAGCTTTATTTATCTGAAATAATTAAATGAAGGAGCACTTAATTTCTTTTAGTTATCGATGCTTAGATTTTAAATTTTTTATTTATTATATTTTTCATTCTTTTTATTAAATTTGATTTAAATCTGACATTATATCTTTTTATTAATAAGAGATATTTTAAAAGACTTTAGAATTTTAACACAAATAAAACTATTACATGATAATTTAAATCTTTTATAAATATTGTTTTTTAATTAGTTTTTATATTTTCTATAAAATTTTTAAATGAATACAATTATCTATAAATAATCTATTGCTATCCTTTAGATAATATCAATTTATTATATTTAAGTTTGCTTTAATATTATATTTATAAATTTTAAATAAGTTCGAACTATCAAGGTTCGTACATTTATAAAGGTTGTATTTTGAATAATTTAATAAAAGTTTTTAGTTTACTTTGCATTCTATATCTTTAAATAAATTAATTTATCTGGATTTAAGAACTTTAAATACATTTATAACAAGAAAAATTTTATTGAGTTTGCTACACTTTTAGATAATTAGATCTGAAAATAATGATATTTAGTTTTATTTAATTAGTTCTATCTAAATTTAAGAATGACTAGATAAAAATTTATAAAGCTCAAACTTTTTTGTTCATTTTAGACAAATTTTCTTCCGAAAATTATTAATTAAGTTGATACCTATTTAATATATTTTTATTAATTAAAATTTATATAATACATTAGGTGAATTGAAATTACATAAGTATAAGATTAAGCATATTTAGTAGTCTGTTTTAACTACTTGTAAATTGTACACTTCTTCTAATTATTTACTATATCATATATATAAAATGGCTTCTAAGAAATAACAGAACTTTGAACAAAACATTTAAACAGGAAAATTCTCTAAAAAATAAAAAAGCGAAATAATTACAATGAGTGAAAGTGAGAAATATGATTGATATGACGAACATTAACTTGGAAATCCAGAACTAAAAAAACTTCCGACACAAACTCAAATAGAAATATTATCTAAGTCATTAAAAGAGTTTATGTTTAAAAATAGATACCTCACTGATAAAGTAGAAAAATTAGAAAAACTAATAACGTCTTTACTTGAGAAACAATATTAATAATCATAAGAAATAGAAGACAAACTGGAACAAAGAATTCTTTAAATTTAATAATAAATTCAGGTTACGCCATTTTCGATTTAACAGAATAAATCAGATCCTAAGGAAATAGAAAATGAAGCCTCAAATTAAAATAAACAGTAAACGTTTATTTAAAATAAGTAGTAAATTTAAATTAAATAAGTGTTACAGGAATAATAGTTTAAAAGAAGAATAAAATGCTACGTGTGCAATAAATAACATCAATGAAAATACTGCTACTAACTGAACGAAATTTAAAGAAAGAATAAATAAGATATTTTTAGAAAACTATTTAGGATATATCCAACATAAAGCGGAAAAATTTATAGAAAACAATCCTTTAATTAAAATCTTAATCCTTGGAGAAATAATTAGGAACGCTACATGCAAGATGAAAACTATTCAGAATATTAAAGGATGGTGCGCTAATGAAGTGCTACACCGCCTAACTAAGCCTAGTAGAAATTCAAGACAAACTAATGGAGACAAGCTGATAGAATAGGTCAGATGGCTGACTACTAAGGCTTTAACAAAGCTTTTTTTTTAACTTTAACTTTAACATTTAAATTTCTTAAAGGATATATTAAAGTTAGTTTTTATTCCAATTAACTAGTTTTCTAGTTAAATTAATTAAAACTTGCAAGTATTCATTCTGCTTTTTTTTGAGTTTCATTATTTCTTATATTATATTAACTTAATTTATGATTTGATAAACATTATGGAATTTTTTAAATATGAAAGCTTAATTTTAAGATAGGAATTAATTCTAAACCCGTCCTTGCAGCAAATTTAAAAGAGAGAATTTTACTGACAAAGTAGATAGTAAGAAAAATTAAAAAAACAGAAACAGTAAGTCAGAAAAACCTAACTATTCAAAGATTCAATGGAAAAATAAAAATAACCTTTAGCAAAGACTTTCCATACCGAAAAGTAACGATATGTTGATATTGAAAGAGGGTAGAATATAAAGTACGAAGTTGATACCAATTAAAAAAAAAACTGAGAATAATAGAAAATGAATGAAAAAATATTTTTTAAATATATTACATTCAAGAAAGTTTGTTTTATAAGAAAAAAAACTAAAACCAATAAAGAAACTCCCTATATTTAAAAAACTAACAAGTTTTATGCTTAAATCTATAAATTTGGTTATCAAAACTAATTAAATTGAATCAAATTTTGAAAAAAACATATTAAATAATAATAATCTCTTAAAAATATAAAGTAGTTATTGCTAAATCTTTCATACATAAAAAAAATTAATAGACATATTTATATGAACATTATGAAAAAAAAGTTATTTAGACGATAATAATTTATTTTATCTTCCCTATGCAAATAAAATTTCTCCTATTAATTAATCTTAAAATTATAATTATAAAATTATAATATTTATAAACTTCCAAACATAGGAGAATAAAGATATTATAACATAATATATATATTTTTTAATAAAAAAAAAAGATGGAGCAAAACATCCGCCTTTCTAAAAATTAAATAAGAAAAGCTAAAAAAAATCGGCGCAGGAGTTACGCAAATAGGAAAGATAGGAATCGGATTCAAGCTCATCTTCGCAAGGCAAAATTATGACAGGTGCAATTGAATCTAACAAACATAAAATACAGATCCAGGAAGATCTACAAATCAAGAATGAGGCAATGTAAGCACAAATAATTAAATACGAAGAAACAATTTACAATTAAAATCTTTAAATAAGGGAGATAGCAAACTTCATAGAAGACTAAAGCAATGAACATGTAAATGTAAATGTAAATTAAGTGTTAAGGAAGGGTCTGTTATCTTAATAGATGCCTACCTGATGTGTGTTAAGTGCACATCATCACTAATCTTTTCTTCTTGTGTATGTCCTTTTGGGCTTTCCTATCGTCTCGCCTGGACCCATTTCTCGGCTTTATAGGCGAATATCGCCATCCAGTCCGTCTTCAACTAGCAGAAACCGCCGATCTGCCTAGGTAGCTCCTAAGAGGTGGAGAGATCACTCCAAGGCGGTACCTCGGTCTGAGTTAGTAGGAGGTGTAATTGAGTCCCTTAGTTGGGAAGTCCAAGGATGAATGCACCACAGAGTGCACAAGTTGTTGAGGGAAGGTATTTAAGCCTTTCTGCGGCTTATTTCTCAGCACGGAGGATTGCATCTTCATCGCAAGTCCCTTTAAACCTGCTGAAGGTCCCTTGTGCATCTCAGGTCCCATTTTCACCCTCTTTAATTTCAATTATATAAAGCAATGAACATGTAATATTAAAAAACTAACTTATTGAAAACAAACTAGTAACGGAAGAGTAACTCTGAAAATAATCTTAACAAAACTTTAAATATTCTTAAAAGATGGAAGTCGAAAAATAGCCACTGTCGTGCGAAAAACAATCTAACCCATAATAAAAATCTGAAAATTACGATAATAACATAATTAAAAGACTTGAAAAATAGAAACAATTTTTAATATAAGTACAATTTAACAATAATAAAAAAAACATTGCAGATACTGTCAATCAAGTTATCATCTACTAAGAAACTGCTAATAATGAAAAAGATTAAACGAAAAAGAACAATAAAAAACATGATGTCGATTTAACAAATTATGGATAACAAAAACTGGAATGTATAGATAAAAACTCCTTGCAAGATCTACTTAAATTTGTTAGTGGTAACCTGCCACTTATCAAAAAAGGTCATGGTCTACATCCATGTAAAAAAAATGGCAGAGTGAAACTGAATGGAACTCCAGCAAGGTCGAAAACTCTTAACATTTAGTTAATTTTAATTTAATTAATTTTAATTTTTTTATTTATCTTTTTGTTAATAAGAAATTATGATAAATTTATTCTAGATCATTTACAGAAAAAACTTTCAAGTTGAAATAATAAATTACAAAAAATAAACTTAATTTAAAGTAATTTCTGAGATTTTTTCTCCTAAATTTAAATTTTTTGGCATTTATTGTTATTATTAAAATGAATATATGATAGAATGTAAACTAATAAATGTTTCTTTATTTTTGAAAGAAGAATCAAAGAATTTAAAAAATTAAGTATATTAAATTAAAAATATTAACTTTAGTATAAAAATATATAAGAATTTTAATTACAAAAAATATAAAATATCACATATAAAATATCGCATATAATATATAAAAATAGGATATTAGTTTATAATAAAATTTTAAAATTAATTACATTAATTATAATGAAAAATATCCAACTTAAAAAAATTTATTTTTAATTAATTATTTATCATTTAAAAATTAATGAAATCATTAATTTATTTAAAATAAAATTAACTAATGATAAAGAATTCTTTTATTTAATTAAAGTAAAATATTTAATACAATAAGAGGCTGAAATATTCATTAATAAACTAAAAGATATATTTAATCTTCTATAAAATAAATTTCTTTAAAGCTTAATTAAAACTATTATATGAATAATTAGGATTTTAATTTAGGAGATAATTAATTAGTTGATGCACTTTAAAATAAAAACAATATAATATTTCTAATTTATAAATTATTGTAGCATAATTATTATTAAAATAGAATTTATTTTTGAAGAAAAATTAAAACTTTATTTTTCTCCTTTTTTTCATAAATTAAATTATAGATATATTTTTAATATAAAATTATAATATAATATTTAATTTAAATATTATATATAAATGAAAAGTTAAAAAATTATTATAAGTTATTATCTCAAAATACGAATGATGATTTAACTCATAAATTCATTATATAATAATAATTATAATTTATGAATTTTAAATATTTTAGAATTTATTGGAAGATTAAATTTTAAGTTAAATTTTAATTTGAGAAAGTAAGTTTTTAATTTTCAATTTCAAACAAATTTTAGGTATTTTATTAAAATTTTATTTTAAATTATTTCATAAATAGAAAAAACTAATATTTTACATTTACTTTATTTTCATCATTTGCATAAATTACAAGATAATTTACATTTTAATTTTTTTAAATTAAATTAATCTAAAAATTATTTTCTTAACTTGAATTAATTTAAATAAAAATTAATAATAATTAGGTATAAATGAAGGTATTCATAATTTTTACTTACTTAATTAAATAGATATTTACATATTAAACAATTAATTTCTTTTTTAATTGTTGATATAAATGATTTCATTCAATTTATTTAAGAAATAAATAATATTTTCAATATATAATTCCATTGTCTTAGTATTTTTGCCCATATAAAAGAAAATTTAGATTAATAAGATCAAAATGTTTTTCTAAATTTTCTAGAAAGTTTAAAACTAACTTATCATAAATAAAGATATTTTTAATTTAATTATTTTTAAATTATCTTAAATATACTTTTGTTTTTCTTAGAGTTATTTAAAATTTCTATTTCTAATTTATATGAAAATTAATATTTCAATCAAGTTAAAATTGCAACACAAATTTATTAATTTTACTATAAATTTTATAATTGATTAACTACATAGCAACATATGCTAAATATAGTAATGATTTAAATAAATGATATTGAAATAGATTAAGACTAATTAGACACTTAAATTTAAATTATCTTAAAAGTTTCAGTATCATTTATAGCTGATTTACTTTATTACTAAAGCTTTAACTAGAAATAACTATTTCACTACTAGAAAATTTAAATTTTAAATCTTTTATAGGAAGATAAAAAAACCCTTGTATATTATTATTAATAAAATAAACTTTGTTTTTAAAAATGAAAATTTATAAACTTTAAAAAATTTGGACCCAAACAAAGCTTAAATAAATATAAGTATTTATTTATGATATTAAATTTTATTAGCTTATTAAGTAAATTTCATTTTATTTCGAGAGAATCTTAAAGCCTAAAGTAAATAAAAAAATCTGAGGAAATAAACTTCTTAAAATATTTTAATTATAAGCATAGATATAATAAAAACAGAAAATGATTAAATAATTATAATTTAAGCATTAATATAGTGCTAAGAAGTCCATTATAGCAATAAAATTTTATTTTTTTATAATTTTTAGGTTTAACTTTCCATATCTAAATAAATATTCTTAATGATGTCCTGCAAACATTAGTTGAAAATTTTGATATTTTTAGATATGAACTATTAACAGATATTTTCTTTTTTTAACAAAAACATTTAAATAAAAACCTTAGAAAAATACTTGGAGTAATATATAATCGGCTAGTATCTTTAATAGATCTGTGAAGCATTATAAACTCTTTAAATTAAATTTTTTAATTTAACAAGTTCTCTTTTAAGACAAACAATAATCCTTAAAAAAAGTTATAATAATAGTTATTTTCCAGATTTATATAAATAAATATAAATTTAAGATAAAAATTAGAATAAAAATATAGTAAAAAATTATTTTTCTTAAATTAGAACTATTTTTACTTAGAAAAAGCAAAATTATAAAAATTATAAAATGAAAATAAGCGAAATTTGTTATAAAATTATTATGATAGAATATCAACGTGAAAAATTAAATAATCTATTTACTCAACAAATTTGTTGAGTTACGCTAGGCAAAAGTATTTACAATTTATAAAGACTTATATAAGTATAAGTGATTTATAAATTTAAATAAAGTTAAAATTAAATTTTTTTATTAGATTGTCGAAGAGAAAAAAATATCTGTCACGCAAAGAATTACTTAGGCAGAAAAATTTTTTAATTTTTTAGCTTAAAATGCAGAAAAGAAAAAATAAAAGTAAAAATGTAAATAAAATTATAAAATAAAGAAACTTAATAGACAATATTTATTAATAGTTCTAAGTATAAAATAAATAATAATACAGCTTTTAATAATGAAAGAACTTCAAATTCTTGCTGCTAGAAAAATTTAATTTAATTAATATACTATATATTTATAAGATCTGAAAAAGATAGAATCTGGCTTATTTAAATTTTTCTTTTTAAAAAGAAAAGAGAAACTTATCATCAACAGCAAAATTTCAAAAAATTTAAGAAAGCATTTAGCAATTATCTTAAAACTGGAAGATTATATTTTAATTTAAGTTTCGGATATTTTTTAAGTGTTAATTTATTTCTATTGAGAAGAATCAACTTAGGTAGCTTAAATCAAAAAATAAGTTTATAAATAGAAATTAAATTTGATTATCTATATGAAAAGATTGAATTTGATTAAGTAATTTTGCTTAAACTAATTTATTTCTTTATAAATAAACCAAATTATTTAGCATATAATAAGTTAGTTAAGGTCAGCTCATATCTTTTTTTAAACCAATTATAGAAAAATCAATAAAAGATCTTCAGATTTAATGGTCTAACTTTTGAGGTGGAATCAATGCTAAGAATAAAAAATCCAGATTTAAATAAAAAATAAAAAAGTTATAAATAAGTAATCTATTTGTCTATAAGACTGAATATTTAGCAAACAATTTTTAAAAAATTTAAAATTATAAATACGACAATATATGAATAAATACATGAAAAAACTTAATAATTTAATAGCCCTAGTTTAATAACTTAAATTAATTTAAAAAATGAATATATGATAAAAGGTATGAAAATATGAGATTCATTTATTAATGTTTGATTTAATAGTTTTATAAGATAAATAAAGTTATGTTTAATTGTTAGTTTAATTATCATAATGCTTATTTAAGTAAATCATAATTATTTATTATAATTACTCAAATGAAGAAAGATAATCAAAATTATATTTCACAGGGAATGCCTACTTTGCTTGGATCATTTCCTTTTCCGTCTTTTTCTAGCCCTTGACCTCAAAGTAGAGAACTTCCTCCTCTCAATTCAATGCCCAATCCTCAAGAACCAGAAGAATTTAATTTAGGCAGCATGCTTGGTTAAAATCTGAGCGGATAAATTTCATTTTAGCTTAGGACTTAGAAAAAAATAACAAAATGCGCTCACATAGATAAAAAGCACTATGCGAAGGGAATGTGTTTGGCCTGCTATTATTAAAAAAACAAAATGGAAAAAATAGTTAAATGTGGTCATACTGATAAGCCAGTTTTTGCGAGAGGAATATGCTGTAGTTGCTATTTATCCGCATACAAAGCATTCAAAAAAAGATAACTTAAGAAGTGAATAAAAGCATGGTTGTTCAAAAAAACTCATACTCTCCTTAAATGAATTGAATTTTATTATTTTGTAAAAAACTAAATAGATAGTAAAGAATAAATAATTAACTCTAACTATCATGCTTTCAATTCCATTTCAAGGAAAAATAGCTTAAGTTTATATAAACAATAATAGCATCTTTATCTTAACAAGAAAGAAAAAGATGCTATGAAAAACTTTTAATAAAGGATTCATTTCAATTTCTATAAAGAATATTTACTTGCAAATTTATAAAAAATTAATTAAGCCTTATAAGTAAAATTTAAGGTAGTCAGATTCTAAATTATGCTTTCTTTAAAATTTTAACTAAAATGAATATACCTTTGAAGTTTTTAAATAGATTATCTATATTTTCAAATGGTTCCACACTAAAATCAGAAATAAGATATTAAAATTTTTGAGTATTATAATCCTAGTTGAAAATCTGATTTTTATCTACTATTCATTTAGTTTATAAAGCCAGATTAAGATAAAGAATAAAATAAATACTAAGATAAAATAAAATTTTATAAATGCAACTTTAATAGAATAAATTGATAAAGATAATTAGCTCTAGTAGAATATGCAGATATAGATAATTTAAAATTTTAACTTTTACTTATTCATTTGATATTTATCCATTTTATTTGCTTAATGAACATATGGAAATAGTCGCAGATTATATTATTTAAGATCCAAATGTTTTCTTAAAATTTATTCGAAGACTAAATCACCTGAGGGCTAAGGAAAAAATCAGAAATATTAAAAAAACTCAAAAATAGATTATTTACGAATATTGAGTTTGCTATCATTTAATTTAATAAATATTAAGTTTAAGAAATCTCCAAATTTATTAATTTTAGTCTGTCGATGAGATAGCTTTATTAATTTTATAAAGCTTTAAAATAGTCATTGTAGAACTAAAGGCTTTATTAAATTTATTATATTATAAATTGAACTTTGCTTGCTAGCATATATTAAAATTTATAAAGATTATCCGAGTGAGTGAATATTATAAATATTTAATTTGAATCAAATCTTGAAATATATATTATTGTTTATTTAAAGTGTCAAATGTTCAAGTTAGTCAATTTTTCAACTTTTATTAATTAGAATAAAATTAATTATAGCGAGAAAAAATCATCATCAGCTTTTGAAATATTGTACATTTAATAAGCTAAAAAACAAAATTTGTCTAATAAGCTTGATGAAAAGAGTTGATTAAAGAATAAATATATTATACAATCAACAATTGCTTAAAAAAGATTTAATGATTTATTTTCTTAATACATTATTGTTCATAATTATATTTAAAAAATAAAGTTTTTTATATTACTAAATTAAGATAAAATTATATGATATTATTAAATTATACGTTAATTTTACTCATCAACCAATTTTAGCAAGAATAATGAAGCTTTATTATTTATAAATTTATCTTAAGACGAGTTTTGGGTGCACAATATTATTTAAAAAAGTATTGAGTCACTTAATTTTTATTTAAGTTAATTTTTAAGTTTGAATATCTTTTTATATTTTTTCATTCTTAATTGTTTATCTATAATTTAAACCTGATACTTTATTTTTGGCTATTGAAAATTTGTTTGATAGTTTTAAATTCTCAAACATAAAGCAAATGCGAGAATAATCAAATAACTTTATTGGGATCTGATAAAATATAAATGTTTTTAATTAATTTTTATTATATTAATAGTTATTTTTGAGTTCTTTAATGAATTAATTTTAATTTTTTAATTTCTTTAAAAATTAAAAAAAATGGACTAAGGCTTGTAATGCTTTATTAAATTTAAAAATTTAATTTTTATCATAAAGGGATTTAATTATTTCATTCATTAAGGATATAAAAATTTTTCCATGTTCAATCTATAAAGAAAAAAAGGATATTTTGAATTAATAAACTTAATAAGCTACTTATTAATATTCCCAAAAAGGTTTTGCTAATTTCTCATTACATTCCATATGATAAAATCGGAAATTGATTGATTTTTTATCTAACTAGATTCTTACAATTTTTATAGCAACTTATAGAGAAATTTATGTTTAAAGCTAGAATTATTAAATTTATTTAAAATATTTTATCTAGATGGCTCTAATTTTTATAAAGCACATATTGAGGTTCTAATATTTTTTTAAATAAAATTTTATTTTGAATAAATCCTATCATGTATCTAAATTCATATATTATTTATTTTTAACACATATAGCAAAGTAAAGTCTTTTTTGTTTGAATTTTCTCGTTTTACTCTTTTTGTTACTTTTTTAAATAACTGAATTTGTTTAAGAGTATATTAAGTAAGCTTGTTTTCTATTTAACTAGCTATTATAATTAATTTTAATTTATACTAGAGATACTTCATAATTGTTCTCTTTAAGATTTTTGAATATTTTATGTAAATTAGATCTTGAATATGCTTTATCTAGAGTTTACGAAAAAATAGGGCTATAAAGGATTTTTATACCATTTAAAATGGTTATGCATAGCTAATAACTAAATAAATTTATTTATTTAATAAATTTCTGAGATTTCTAGTCTGATTTTTTGATTTTAAGACTATAAAATTGTATGAAAGATATATTAATTAATAATTTACCCTTAGTAATAAATTATTTAAAATTTGGTTTAGATAAATGATCTTATTTTCTACAACTATACAAAATAAAAAAACTAAAAATATATCGAAATGAAACATGAATTATTTATAGTTGCTTGAGTAAAATTATACATAGTTAATAGTATTTCACCTTTTTAAATCTTTTTTCCTCTGCTATTCAACTTAAATTTAGGAGATCTTTTTAATAAGTTTTATGTTTGCGTAATAAAGGGCAAAAATATGAAAATCATAAATTTAATTATAGAAGATTGTTAGTGGATTTAAAAATTTCATTTGTCCAGATGAATAAATTACCATTTATGAATATTTAAACTTAAATAGAAAATTTAAAATTTAAATTAATAATTTATATTAATTTACTCTCAATTATTTAAATCTTCCGTTCTCAGCACCAAAAATTTTGCTTAACTAAATTATCTTCTAAATATATCAATTTAAATAACTTGATATATTCCAAAATAATTACTTGATATAAAAGAATTGAATAAGTTCACTTCTAAATTTAATTTTTAGATAAATAAATTAAAATTTCACTACAATCACTAAAGCACACTAAAATCATTAATATTGTGATTGAAATCTAATCAACATCTATTTTATAAAAATAAATTTTGAAAGATAAAAAGAACAAATATCTCTTAGTTTTTATTTTATCCCAAATTTGATATTCTTTATTTTTAATTATTGGAACCTATTTTCTTAATATTGATTTATAAAAATATAAAATTTCATCATTTTTTTTATGCTAATAGAAAAAAAGAATAGGTTTATCTATTTTAAATAATTGTTTCTCTAATTATTCTTATAATTCTTTATATACTTAATTTTAAAAATGAATGATATTTTTCTAAATTCATGAAGTATGCATACATTTTCAGATTATTATCAAAAAACAATTTTTTAAATTCTCTCCTATCAATTAATTTTCTACTTTCTTAATTTATATTTTTATAATAATTCTGAATTAAATTTTGGAATCTAAATGTGATATTTGAAAAGATCTAATAAAAATAATTAATTTATAAAGTAAATTTTATTTATTAAGCTTTATACTATTTATTTAGATTTAATAATTCTGCTATAATTAAATTCTTTTATCTCATTTTATTCTATCAACTAAAAATATAAATCCTTAGTTTTTAATACCACTAATAGAATGTAAGACTAAAATAATAAAATAAAGAGTCTCTATAATGAAACTTAATAGCTTTATTATTTAGTTAAATATTAATCTACACTAAATTATAAAGAATTAATTATTTAATTTAAAACTGTAAATCAGAGTTCTGAATAATATCTTCTTAATATTTTATAAATTAACGGAAAGAAAATCTAATATTTTTCAAGTTATGCATCTAAATCGATAAAACTTTACTTCTTCAATCTAGATTAAATTCTTATGCATCGAGATATTTCCATTAATGGATTATTTTGTATATTTTATAAATTCGTTGTTGAATGTTTATTATTATCTTTATATATCAAGCCTTCTAAAAATAAATTTATTCTAAACCTGTCTAGCTAAAATGTCTTATTAGTTAAATATAGCTAAATCTCTTTTATTATTAATAATCAAATAATTTCTAAAATAGCAGTGTAAGTTTTGTAACTAGTATTAGAAATAAAGCTAAAATAGATTTATAAGTAACTTTTAGATTTATAATATAACTTAAGCTATGCTTTTATTTCATTTTAAGCATAGGGTTCTTTATTTTTATCTGTAATTAATTTAAGAATAAAGCAAAATAGAAATTATTTGAGAAAAAGAATAAAATTAAAAGAAATTAAAAGTTTAATAGCAGTGATAAGAATCCAACGCTAATTATATTAGTTATCTTTTAAAATTATATTAATTTAAGTTGATAGTTAATCATTTTATACAATAAAAGCAGAATTACATATGATCAAATATAATTAAAAAATACATGCTAGTAAATAAATAAAGAAGTCTCCAAATAATATGTTTTATAAAATTAACTAGAATTTATTTAGGCACTAAAATTACTAAAGAAATTAAATCATTTCAAATATTTTTTATTTAGGAAGCAGCTCTTATAAAATAAAAAGCAGTTCCTAATAACTGATGGAATACAGGAAAACTATTTATGCATACACATTTATTAGTAAAAGTAAAGCTCTTTAATTTTTATTTCTACAATCTGAACTTTATAAAATAATTTACTTTATATAATTAAGTTAAACTAATTTAAATTATTTAGAAAAACATTTAATTTAAAGGTATTTTACTTTCTATGAATCAAATACAAATAGTTTAATATAATACAATTTAATTATTTATTATCAATATATTCAATCTCTTTTATTATATTTTTATGTATTTTTGTATAATGTTTGATTATCAAATCCTTTGCTTAGTATTTGGTCATATCGATCAAATTTAAAATTATTTAATTCTTTAATGAAATATTTCTTTAGTTTCTTAATTTGCATTGCAACTCTATCTTAAAATTGAAAATGCTGATAATTTTGAATTAGATATAAATTAAATTGAAATATTAAGAAGACGTAAATAAATAGCTAGACTTACTTATTTTTTATTTCTATATTATTAATTTAAATTATTTGTTTATTCTAAAAATTAAATAAGACAGTTCAAGTCATATTTTTTAGGTTATGTCAACTTTACTCGCCTAATTCCCTTTCCCGTCATTTTAGAGCAACTGGCCAAAGAAAAGGAATTTACCTCCACTTCCAAATAATGTTCCTTCTACTGAACCTGAAAAATTTAATTTATGCTTATCGATTAACGTCAAAGCTGACAATTAATTTTAGCTAAGAGTTAAGAAGAAAATAACTAAATGCAATTATACTGATAAAAAGCACTATGCTAAAAATATGTGCTACACTTGCTATTATCAAAATAGTAAACAAGTTAAAGTTATTAAATGTGGGTATATGGACAGAGTAGTTTTTTCAAGAAACATGTGCTGTAGTTGCTATTTAATGGCTTATAAAGCGCATAAGAAAAGAAAAATAAATAAAGAGAATTGAGAATATAAAAGTTATTGATTTTATAAATTTAAATTTATTTAAAATTCTTAAAATACAGCTATATTTAAAATCTTCTTAACTAAGCTTTCCACTATTATACATTTCTCTATTTTTAAATTTGAATAACTATTAATCTAAATTATAAAAATGAATAAATTAAATAATTTGTTAAGAATATAATCTAAATGAGTTTTGATGATACTTTAAACTTAAATAGAACAAATGCGAGTAAATATAAACTTTTAGTTATTTAATAAAAGAAGTTTAAACTTAAAAAATAGTTGTGAGTATTATAAATATTAATCTAGTGAAGCTATAATAAATTAAATATTTAAACTATTATAAAATAATTACATACGAAGCAAAAGACTTGATTTAATTTAAATTTATTATTATTTCAATTAATAAATAAATTTCTAAATATTATCTTTTTAAATTATTTTATATTGCTTAAATTATAAATATACTAAAATCTAATGTGCTTAAGCCACAAATTTTTACTTTGCTTCCAATTTTAAACCAAAGGAAGGATAGATAAATAGGTTCTTATAAAAAGTTAAAGTATATAATATTAAATTTTTAGGAAGGTTTGTTAATAATAATTTTTTAAACTAAATAAATAAAATAATTTCTATTATATCATTAAGAAACTTATTTGACAATTCTCTTAATTAAATCATAATATTAAAATAGTAATTATTATTCAAAAGTCAGATACTAATGAAATAAAAATAGCAAATAATTTAAATATAAGATATTGTATATGTTTGTAAATAATTTGATTTATTAAAATGTTAGAGAATAATCATAAACTAATTTAATTTTAAATGAAAACTACATTAAGTTTATTATTTAATGTGCTAGTTTTAAGATAATTTATATTATATTAAATTAATTTTTAAATTTTCTATCTAATATCAATTTTATCTTTTTCTTGCATTATAATAGCAAGATATTTATTTTAAACTTATTTCAAAAAAATAATGAAAAAAGAACAAATTAAATAATTAATATGTTTAGAAAATGATAATTTTATTTAAAGTTATTAATTAAAAATCCTAGAGATATTAAAAAATTTATAAGCAATCTCTTAAAAGAGATTGGAAAATTAATTACTTAAAAGTAAAATAAACTATCATTAAAATAAAAGCTACATGCCAAATAAAAAATTACTATTAATAGTATAATAAATAAATATAAAATTAAATGGTAAAATTATTACAGATTGAAAGAAATATATAAAGTTTAAAATAACTAATATAAACCTTAATTTTATAAATAAAATATATCTTTTAAGTAGTTTAAAATTAAAGACATAATTGATAATAAAAATTAAAATATTAATTCAAAAAAATTAAAATAATTGTATTATATATTTCTTCTATGCCTGTGTCTTTAATTTAAAATAGTTATATTTCAAATATTAAATTATTTTATAAGTTATATAAAAAATTAAATTATAAATTATATATAATTAATTTAATACAAATATTTCATATACTTATAAAATAAATTACTATTTCTTAATTAAAATTTTGCTTAAATTATTTTAATATAGTTATAGTACATAACTTCCTAATTTATTGTTTAAATATATGAACAAGATAATAAAAATAAAATTATATTTAAATTAAAAAAATTATATTGTAATTTTTAATAATTTAGATTATTTAGGTAAAAATGCTAAAATATTACTGAAATAGAATTTTTTTATTTTTCTAAATTTCTTAAGTTAAAAATTTAAAGTCATAAATAACTAAAATTTTTTTTCTTATTTGTGGAATTTCTATTTTAATTGCATTTTAGTAAGGAAAATTTTGTTTGACATAACTCTTATAATTAAACATTTTTCTTCATAAAAATAAGAAAATAAAATTTTACTTTTATCAAAGTAAATATAAGTTAAATTAAAAACTTTGGGTAATTAATAGTAAATAACTGTTCTTCTACTAAGAAAAGTTTAAAGATAAATACTAACTTTAAAATCCATTATCTATATAAAAATAAAGCAGTTTTATATTATTTATCTAATAAGTTTATGAAAAAATTCCTTTTAATGCTAAATTTAATTTTAATTTTAATCTTAATTATAAAATAGATAAAATAAAAGCTATTATATTCATGCTAGTTTCATATAATTTATTAAACTTAACTTAAATTATTTATCTATAATTTCAACTATTCTAATTTAGCAATTTCTTAAAAAATGATGGAAAGAAGATAAGCATTATTTTTAAATATAAACAAATAAATCTAAAATAATTAGAAAATTTAGCGTTATTTCTAAATATGATTATTCATTCTTTGCTTATATTTTCGATAAATTTAAGTAATTTTAATATTTTCTTTTATATTTCTAGTAATATCTAACCTTCAAACTATATTATAGATTTAAAATAATCTATTACTATTAACTAAAAGATTTTAAAGTTCTTTTTGCCAGAATTTACCTGAAAATTATCATTCTAAAAATTTTAATTTTTCAATTGTAAATTTTGATTTTAAACTCAGAATCTTTATAGATATAAATAGTAAGACTTGGATTTACAAACCAAAATACAAACGAATGATCATAAAATTTAATTAAGTATTGAGTTTTGAATAAATATCTAAATGCTTAATTTAAAGTTATAAAGAAATGTAGAAAAGTATTTGAAATAATTAAGAAATAAATAAACTTTTAATTTTAGTTTTATTTACATTTTTTGTAAATTGATAAAATTTGAAAACCATTTTAAATAGGCAAAATTATTTTTCTGAAAAGATAGAAAATTGTAAGAAATGAAAAAAATTATGAATTTATTGCTAAAAAATAGTCAAATATATTATAAAATTTTTTGGTAAAATGAAATTAAGTTTTATTATTAAATCTTTTAGTTAGTTGAAAATTGCATATCAAATAATTAATTTAAAATTTATAAAAACTATTAAATAACTAATTTTAAATTAAAAAAAATTATTTTTCAGAATTAATATTTAATAGCATTGAATACTTAAATAAAATTTATTTTGCCATATATTTTAGCACTATTCTAATGATTCTTTCGATTCCGAAGCTTTCTTCACTATGACACTTAAATAATTAGATTTAATATATAAAAAATCCATTTATTAAATCTTTTATTCATTCAATTTTTAAAGTCCTTCATAGTCTCTTAATTTATTAATATAAAATATTTTAATTTTGTTTGCTTTAAATTTATTTAATATTAATTTAACTATATATTTATGCTTTAGATCTTTAAAATTTTAAGTAAAAATATTTTTCTTTAATTTTTTATACTTTTATAATTTCTTCTTTAAGATATTAAATCCCTCTAATAGAAATTTACTAGCATCATCTTTAAATAATAAAAATGTGATTTAAGCAATTCTTATAAGATTATTTAATTTTTATAATAGTTTTTCTCCAGCTCTCTTATAAATAAAAATTTTAGTATATTTATTAAAGCTATTTAATTTTAGGTATCATAGATTAAATTCTTCTAAGATGAAAATTATAATTTTAAGTTAAATTTAATTTCTAAATTTTTATTCATAGATTTTAGTATCTTTATTAAATAGCTTCTTGTTCATAACTCAAACTGAAAGATATTATTTATAAAAAAATCCTTTATTATTTAAAACAATAATTGAAATTTAACTTGCATATTAAAACTAAAATATAAATTTGATTTTTCGATTTTATTTTAATGACGCAAATTTATATACTAAAATTAAAATTATAAATAAATAAATTCTTTAAATAAACTTTTTTAATTTGGTAAATATTAAAAAATATAAATAAAAAATTAAAATAATAAGCGTTCTTTTCATTTATTAGTCTTAATCCCAATAGATTACTTTTTTACTTTTTTACTTTTTTACTTTTTTACTTTTTTACTTTTTTACTTTTTTACTTTTTTACTTTTTTACTTTTTTACTTTTTTACTTTTTTACTTTTTTACTTTTTTACTTTTTTACTTTTTTACTTTTTTACTTTTTTACTTTTTTACTTTTTTACTTTTTTACTTTTTTACTTTTTTACTTTTTTACTTTTTTACTTTTTTACTTTTTTACTTTTTTACTTTTTTACTTTTTTACTTTTTTACTTTTTTACTTTTTTACTTTTTTACTTTTTTACTTTTTTACTTTTTTACTTTTTTACTTTTTTACTTTTTTACTTTTTTACTTTTTTACTTTTTTACTTTTTTACTTTTTTACTTTTTTACTTTTTTACTTTTTTACTTTTTTACTTTTTTACTTTTTTACTTTTTTACTTTTTTACTTTTTTACTTTTTTACTTTTTTACTTTTTTACTTTTTTACTTTTTTACTTTTTTACTTTTTTACTTTTTTACTTTTTTACTTTTTTACTTTTTTACTTTTTTACTTTTTTACTTTTTTACTTTTTTACTTTTTTACTTTTTTACTTTTTTACTTTTTTACTTTTTTACTTTTTTACTTTTTTACTTTTTTACTTTTTTACTTTTTTACTTTTTTACTTTTTTACTTTTTTACTTTTTTACTTTTTTACTTTTTTACTTTTTTACTTTTTTACTTTTTTACTTTTTTACTTTTTTACTTTTTTACTTTTTTACTTTTTTACTTTTTTACTTTTTTACTTTATTATTTAATTTTCTGAATATTTGATAAATTTAATGATAATAGAGCTAATAATTTATAATTAATAGTAAATGTAAATAATTCCTTTATTTATATAATAATATTTTCTTATTACTCTTTTTTAATAACATTTATTTCTTGTTATCTCATATTCAATTAAATTATAATATATTTCTAGCTTTAAATGGATTTAAGTTTCCAATTTATCTAATTTAGTAAATCTTTAGTTAAATAATGATTAATAAATAATTATTTGCATATAGTTATTTTAAATTAAATTTCAAAGAAATTTCTATATTTCATCTATTTTCGATGAAATTTGGTATAAAGGAAAAATAAATTATTTATTTATTTATTTTTATTTATTATTATAATTTTTTATATTAAAACACTCTAAAAATATTAATTAATTTTCAATTAATTAGTTTTTTAAGAGTATTTAAATTGTTTTTTAGTTTTCAATTAAATAATATAATAATACTCTTTGATTATACATTTAATGTAGTTTTAGATATTTTAATATATTTATTTCTAATTTATTTATTTTTAAACTTATAATATAAATTTTCCTTTCCTTTTTCTTCTTAACTTAGTTTCTAATTAATATAATTCTTAATATTTTTTAATTATTTATTCTTTGTGCTTTCAAATATTATTAAGAAATTAAATTAAAAATTAATAAAAATACTATAAACAATTACCTAATTAACTTTAGGAAAAGCATTTAATAAGGTAAAATATTTTTAAATGGTAGATTACTTAACTAAATATAATTGATACTTGTCTAATAAATAATTTTTATTCTTTTAACTTAAATAAATTTGCTTTTTTATCAATTTTATTTATAAATTAAATATATGCTTATGATTTATTATATCTTTAGAAATAAAAATATTTAAAATTATCTATTATTAATTATATACAATCATAAATTTTTAAATCTATCTTTTGATTATTTAAGTTAGTTACTTATTATATCTTTGAGAAATAAATGCTATTAATAAATTACATTATAGTTATCAAAATATTTAATAGCCAACTTTCTTTAATATTAAATGTTTTATATTTCAACCAAAAAATTTTTATTTTTAGAAATTCAAAAATCTAAATTGTTTTTTTGGCCAGATTTAAATTTTAATTATTTAATATTCTAAAATTTTAAAAGCAAGGAAGTTTAAAAAATGCTATTAATATAACTCTATGAATAAAATAAATTTTAATTATTTCTATTTTCATTAGTTCATTACACTTTATAATTTTAATTTTGATTTAATAACCTCTTTTTGTTTCTTTTACTTTAAATTTTATACAATTAAATCAAATTTGCATTTCACTTTTAAAATAATAATGTTCATTATCAAATTTTACCTTTATTTATTAGTTTTTAAGAGAATTTAATAAAAGTTGTTGAGAGGAAAATTAATGAAATTAAACTCTTAAAGTGTATATAGAAAATTATATTAATATAATTCTTTTTGGCTAAAATTATCATAACAAATGTTAAATTTAAAATAAATTAGCTCGGAGATTATTTCATTAAAAATTTTATAATTCAAATAATAAAAATAATTTTTAAAACTATTTTTCTTAATTTAGTTATGATATATTATGTGTTCCTTAATTATAAAACCTAATTAATTATATAATTTAAAAATTAAAGTTTATTAGATAAATATAAATCCAAGCCTTCCTCAGACTTGGTTTATAAAGCTTTCTTGGAGCAATTTTAAAATATTTTAATGTTCTTTTTTAAATAATTTAAATTTATTTGTAATTTTGCAAACAGAAAAATCGAGTATAAAATAAAAAATTAAGATATGATATAAATAGAAAGATATTAATGCTATACTTTTAGATTTTTAAAAATAAAATCAATAATTTCTAAATCTTCAATTATCTTGCTTTCATTTTCTTTTCTATAAGTTTTATTTTCCTTATAGTAGCTATAGCACAGGTTTCCGCAAAAACTAATCTATCCATGTGCCCACATTTGATAACTTTATCCTTTTAGTTAAATTGATAATAGCAAGTGTAGCACATATTTTTAGCAAAGTGTTTTTTATCAGTATGAATAAAATTTGCAACTTTCTTCTAAACTCTTATCTAAAATTAATTATCAACCTTATTATTAATTTTTATACATAAACTGAATGCTTCAGGTTCAGTAAAAGGAGTATCATTTAGAAGTGGAGGCAAATTCCTTTTCTTTGACCAGTTGATCTAAAATGAAGGAAAAGGAAATGAACCAAGTAAAGTTGGCTTACCCTGAAGAATATTTGTTGAACTGTCTTATTTAATTTATTGTTAAAATAAAGCTAATAGTTTAAATATAACATTAAAATAAATATTAAAGGTATCTAACTATTTTATTTACATCTTCTAAGTAATTTAACTTAAATTAAGTTATACATATAACAAAGCATTTGATTGCTTTTAATATAAGATAGAGCTATATTACAAGTAAAGCAATAAATAAAATAATCATTTAACTAATTATATAAGCTTTAAAATTTAACCATTATCATTTTAAGGCTAAAATAGAAATAAGCCAAGTTAGAAGTACTAAAATAAAAAATATAAGTACATATATAAATGAAATCAGTTATAAAGCAAAAAGATAAAATTAAAAAACTTTATCAAATAAATAAATGTATTATAGTTTAAGGAATGGAAGATGTATATTAGAAATAAATTTATATCTAAATATAAAATTAATATATAAAATAAAGTCTTTACTTAAATGCTAATTAAAGAATATTTATAAATTAAAAAGTAAAAATATTAAACCATTTTAAAATATTTTTTTATATTAGAGCATGGAAGAATTGAATCATAGTTTTAGAGAATCTTGTAATAGATTATAAATATTTATTTAGTTTGAAAGCCAAACCTTAATTAAAGCTAAAATAGATAAGGGTAAATCACTTAAATTTTAATTAATAAGCTATAAATCTTTAAAGATAAAGTCTAATAAATTATAAGATAATAATGTTTATGCATATAAAAGTAAATTTAATTACTTGAGATAGAAATATTAGTATATGCAATTATAAATGATAATAATTAATCAATTATTACTTAAATTTTAAATTTATAAGGGAATAGGGTATTTAAATATCTTTGATTATATTGTTATTTTAGTATTTTATAATTATAACAATGATGATAATTCATTTAAACATTTGAGGAATTTATTAATTTAATTTAAAATTTAATTAAAGAGCTATTAAGAGAAACTAATAAGATTAAATAAGAGTTTTATTCATAAATCAATTATAAATACATCATTATCTCATAATAGTAATTTTCCTAATAAATCTTTATTTTTAGATTGATCAAGGCTTTTTTATCAAATTATAAGTATTAAATTATACATTATGTTTATAAATACTCATTTAAAAAACGAAATCTCTCACTATTTATAAAAGTTTATCTTATTTAATATATTAATTTATAAAAATCTCTTAGAGTTTACTACCATATGCATCATAAATTCAAACTTATCTATTTTTTTAATTTTGCCAAAGGATACTAAGCAATTATTATTAAAGCAAAAAATTTAGCTTTTATTTTTGGAATCTTTAAGTTATTATAATGCTTAAATTCTGTATCAACTTAGATTTATTTTTAAATTACTCTAATTACTATTTAATTTTTTTATTGTAAGCTGATACTGCAAAAATTTAAGAATATCTAACTTTTTTAAAATAATGTAGGTTCAAATCAAATAATTATATTATTAATCTTAAACTTGTTTATTAAATATAATTATTACTATTACTCTACTATCTGATGTAACAAATTTAATTTGACAATTTTCGTTTTCAATTAATATAAGCATTAATTGTAAAGAGAGTGATAGCAATATTTCCTTAATATAATTTTAGGTGAATAAACTTATTATAAAGTTTTTAGATTGGATAGAAAATAAATAAGAGAAGATAATTTAATTTAATATGATGCTTATACAAATATATTAATGAAAGATAATAAACTCTAGAAAATATCTAAATAAAACTATTTACTTAATTAAATAAGCCAAATTTCATTGCTTTAAGTAGCTAACTTAAAATTTATAAAATTATCTAAAGTAAAATGTATAAATCCTTTAGAAAATGTTTTTGAACTGAAATGCATGCTTTTTAATTAATTACCTAAGATTTTATATTTGGTGTAATTTAATCTTCAATGAGAGATAAAAGTATTAATTTTAACATAAGAGATGAATTACTTTATGAAGTAATTTTCATTATATTTATTAGATAACTTAGAGAAATAAACTAAAATAGCTGAGAAATTTTTATTTTTACTTGTTAGAATAAAATGAGAATAAGCAAGCATAATAGCTTATTCAATTAACTATAAAAAAAGCCTGCAAATAATTTTTAAATATATTCTATTATTTTAACTAAGCGAAAGTCTATTTAGCTCAGTATATAAATGTAAATATTTTAGATATTAGCCAATACAACTAAAAAATAATTTTAAATTAATTTATTTCTTTATTTCCTAAGTTTAAATTGATAATCTATTCATTTATAAATTTATTAAATTAATAAAAAATTAAGAAACTATTAATTAAGCTAACTAAAATATCATTGTACCTTTCCTTCTAAAACTTTATATTTTTTTAATGTTTTTACAAAAGAAAAAAAAATGAAAAATGGTTTAGAATATAAGAAAAAATAAAAAAATCTTAGCTAAATTTTAAGATAATTTAGATATGCCTTTATATTTAAAAATAACTAAAGCATTGCTTTAATATAAAAAATATAATCCTTCATCAACTAAATGCATTGGAACTATTTAAATTAAAAAAAATTAGCTTCTATAAATCAAAATTTTTATTTACATGAAGCCTATTTAGATCTAATAAAATAATTATAAAATTTGAAGATAGGAAAACTAGAAATTTATCAGAAAATTTCATAGATGTTCTTAATAAAGAATTGTATAAAAAACTAAATTGTGCAAGTTGCTAAAATAATGAAAAAAATGAGATATGAAATAAAATTAATTAAAAGTTTCTAAGATAAGTATTAGTAATTTATTCATTAATTAAGTTGATGTATCTCAGAAATTTTATGAAATTACATGAAGAAAAATTAATAAATTTTAGAAAAAATGCCTTACAATAAAGAGAATTTTAGAATATTAAAGTTCGCATCAAAAGAAACATATTCTTATAAAGAAATAAATTAATGATTTACTCTCTGATAAGTTTGAGAATATATTATTAATCCTATATTAAATAAATACAATAAGAATAAAAGGAGGATATCTAAAATCTAGAAATAAGTTTAATAAATAGCATTACATAATACAATAAATTTAATTTAAAATTTAGCTCAATCTCTAGTCTTCTTTCAATCTTTCAAACACAGAATTTTCTATCTTAAAATTGAAGTAGGTAAATTAATTATGATGAAAAAATAAAATCATTCATATAATAAGTTTTTAAAAATTGCATAACCCAATGGATTAAATTTAAAATAATATACTAAATAAATATATTATGCTTCTAATAAATTAAAATAGCAAAGAATTTATAAGAGAGTTTAATAAATAATAAAAAATTTAATTTATCCAAATGCTTATTTATAACTTTATCTTATCTTAAAATGAAGAGGATTGAAGATATAATATTTATTGTTTTTATTTATTATGTAATAGCTTAAATGAATTGTAAATTTAAGTAAATTATAAATAAATAGATAATATATGGATTTGATAACTAAATAATTAATAATTGATTTAGATTGTTTTATTAATTAATATAGCTATGATTATCTATTATTGATTTATTAGTTAGTTAATAATTTATTTATTTGTTTAATTGTTAGTTTAATTATCATAATGCTTATTTAAGTAAATCATAATTATTTATTATAATTACTCAAATGAAGAAAGATAATCAAAATTATATTTCACAGGGAATGCCTACTTTGCTTGGATCATTTCCTTTTCCGACTTTTTCTAGCCCTTGACCTCAAAGTAGAGAACTTCCTCCTCTTAATTCAATGCCCAATCCTCAAGAACCAGAAGAATTTAATTTAGGCAGCATGCTTGCTTAAAATCTGAGCGGATAAATTTCATTTTAGCTTAGGACTTAGAATAAAATAACAAAATGCGCTCATATAGATAAAAAGCACTATGCGAAGGGAATGTGTTTGGCCTGCTATTATTAAAAAAACAAAATGGAAAAAATAGTTAAATGTGGTCATACTGATAAGCCAGTTTTCGCGAGAGGAATATGCTGTAGTTGCTATTTATCCGCATACAAGGCATTCAAAAAAAGATAACAAAGAAGTAAGAAATAGCAAAAGCAAGTTTGATCAATAAAGATTCTTTTACTCTTAAATGAATTTAATTTTAGTAGACTTAAAATTAATAGGTTCATAGTGAATAAATAACCTATTTTTAATTATCAAATATTAAAAATTCATCTACGTATTAAGCAGCTTACAATCAAGAACATCTTTTTCTAAAGGTTAAATAACTTCTAGGCTAAATAAATTCTTTAATTAATAATTTAATTTATATTTTAGAGTTATTAATTAAAGATTTAGATCATGGTAAGTAAAGAATAAAAATATTAAATAAGATTTTTGTTCTTTGCTCTTAAAGAAAATATTCTATCTAAAATTAATATATAGAGAAATTTACTCTTAGCAGTATTTTAGGGATTATATAATAGTTATTATTTTTTATTTGATAATTTATTTTCCAAATTAATTAACTCTTAAGCATTTTTTTTTCTTTATTTGATAGTTCATTGAACTTATAAAATGTGAATTTTTAGATTTTAAAAATAGCAAAAGTTTTAAAATTAAAAAAATAATTAACCTCGAAAATGTAATTTTTAAACTTAATATATTTGATCTAATCTGAATAATTTATTTTTACAATTCAATTCTCGAAATGAAAAAATTTAGGTTAAAATTAGATTAAATAAAGCAACAAATAATTGAAAAAAACTTATTTATAAAAATAAATTTTGAAAGAATCTATCAACAAGAATTTAATAATTTTAAATATGAGATATAAAGATATAGAATCTTATAAAAATAATTTTTTTTAATTTAATGAAATATTCTTGCAAAATTCTATGAAAAAGGGTTTTTAGTCATAAGACTTTAAATTATTTATTTATTAAATATATTATATAATTTGTAGTTAGAAAGGTAGAATATACTTTATACTCTTTTTGCAATAACATCAGAATTAAATAAAGTTATTTCGTGTAAATTTTATAAAAGCTTTATTAAAGATTTTCAATTTTTAAAGAGATTTAACTTAAGACGAATTATTCTTATAATATTTTCTTTGTTTTTAATAGTTTATTTTAAAATATTTTTTATTTTTGTTTTTTCCTTAATTAAGTGATTATATTTTAAATCAAAATTTATCAAATTAAATTATGAAAAATGTTTGAATTAAATAGACTTAAGCAAGGAGTAATATTTAAATATTTATATTTTATTTTTTAGAGTTTATTCTTTATTTAATGAAACTTTAAATTAAAATGAATTTATGTTAAAATTTTTTAGTAAAGTGATGATTCGAAGGTAGAATAATTAATAAAAATATAATTAATATTTTTAGAATCAAAAACTCTAAATGTAAATAAGATAATAAATTATTTTTATCCTAATATATGAATTTATTATATTATATAAAATGGATGTCGGCCGCGTCAGCCAAACTAGTAGGCAATCTGGTGCAGTGTATACTGCATTGCAAGTAATCTCACACTAAATGCTACCATGGGGAAGGGTGGATAAGCTCCGTTGAGACATGCCTAACTTACCCTGAGGGTTCTCTCTAGCAGTATGAAAGTTTGACTGACGGGCCTTCTAATTACCGACTTAATAATTATCTCTTATTTGGACCTTATTCAAGAAGACTGAAGCATTTGACTCAAAATTTTAGAATAATTTTTAATAAGAAGATTCCCCATTTGGAGAGCTGACATGACTCATCGGACCTCTAGAATTTTAACAAGAAACATGAGAAAATTTTTAAATATTAAATATTAATATTGAAAGAGCTGCGCGCCAATGAGGTGCTACGCGCTCTATAATCATATTTATTTATTATAAATTTTGACACTAATATAATTATTAAATACAGTCAAAAATAATCTATCTAAGCGTAATTTTCGGATTAATAAATTATAATTGATTTTTATTTAAGATTCTAAATGTAGCTATCCTTATTCAAAATATGAGTTAAATAAAAAAGAATAATTTTTACGGATAAATATATGAAGAAAGAAAAATTTAAAATTAAATAAATTAGAACAGTAGAGACTTTAAAAATATATCGAAACTCAGAAAGGGATTCTTTTCCGCTCCAGGGAACTAAGCCTGGTACACAACTACAGAATCAGGAAACAAGTAGACCTCTGATAAACACTAGCCTAAACTAACTTCAGCATTCGAAGAGAAATCGAGGAAGTAGGGGAAATCCACCCTTCATCAGGAGGTTTAGGAGCTTAATTCCTCCGGACAGATGAGCATATAATAGCTTATCAAGGTGGTGCTAAACTCCAGGAAGAGGTTAAGAAACTTTAGAAGGAAAATGAGAAACTTACGGAAATAATAACCAATATATTTGAAGATTCAATGAACTTAAAGCTGGCTAACCAAGAAAGAGAAATTAAAGCATTATGGAACTACCAGAGAGACCAGTTCTCTTAAAAAATTTCCTAGATATAAAAGATTTAAGAGTAAAGTCAGCAGATTGAAAATGACAACAGAGCTAGAAGAGCTTCCAAAGTCAGCAGAACATACTAGAGCACAATATGGACATAGAAATGCAAAAACCGCAAGAAACTAAAAAGCGTTAAAAAAATTCAGAAAAAATGCTATTTTTTAATAGCACATAACACCTATATAAGAAATCCAGAAATTTTAGAATTAAAAAAAACGATATTGAATCCAAGAGAAGAAGAAGAGAGAACAACTTATTGTATTAGAAATAGAGAAATCTATAGAAAGAAAAGGAACTATGTGTGCCTGAAAGCAAGAACAATTAGATCAGGAATAAGAAAATATTAAGATTTTAATGATCAAGCAATTTCAAATTAAAGAACTTATTTTAAACGACAGTAATCCAACTGTTGTTAAGCAATTTAAATTTAAGTGGCTGAATAAAAGCTATTAGAAAGTAAGTTTAATTTGAGTGGATTCGATTCCTAGCTTTATAATATCACAATATAGCTACCAAGTCTCAATAATAAATTAATATAATTTCAATTGTTTGAGGGATAGAAATAATAATATTAATTCCAATTAACTCCTTAAATATATAAAGTTGAAAGTACAGTAATTATTTAATTTTATATTATTAAGAAATTTTTATTAAATGAATAAAAATTTATAGCAAAAAGAATAGGCATTAATAATATTTAAAAAGAAAATTTTTATAAAAATTTAATAAATGCTTAAGGTTATTAGAAATTATTTATAAATTGTTTTTTAATTATTAAATAAATAAAATGGCACCTAAGAAATAATAGACCTCTATTAACGAATACTTGAAAAAATAAGAATAATCTAATTTAATTGAAGAATAGCCTTAATAAGATAAAGATTAATAATCTAAGGAATCCTTTGCATAATCAGTTCAGCAAAGGATATCAAATATCCATTATGACTTGAAAAAGCAAAGATAAAAAATAGAAAATTTAGAAAACTTACTAGAAAAATTAATGGAATAATTAAACCTATAATTCCCATCCATAGATGAATCATTAAATAAAATCTAATCGTAAATAGTAATTAAATTGGAATAAATTGATAAATAATTTAACGAAGTCCCTCAAATGTTCCAATTTCATTTTTCTTAAATTGAATATCAAATAAAGCAACTTTAAGAAAAACAAGAATAATAACAAGTAATAATTTAAAAATTATAAGATTAATAAGATTAATAATCAAATATCCCAATGGAAATCGAATCGGAATTCTAATAATAAGAAATAAATAAGATCAATTATTATCGCAAAAAGATTCGGTGCTGTTTATGCTAGAAAAATCATTGCTGGAAAAAATGCTGGAAGAAACAAGAAATTGAAAAAATTAACAAGTAATAAATATTAGACTAACTTTTCAGAATATGACCAACAAGAACAGGATAAGTATAAAGAAAGAAATTCTACAACTCAAGAAACAACGAGTTTTATAAAAATGAAAGAAGAAACTATAACGATAATTAGTGGATGAGGGAGAGACAAGGATGGCGGACTAATGTAGTCCTACGCAGTCCTTTAGTTCAGGAAAGAGCAGTAACAAAAACAAGTGAACCCTGGAGCTCTTTTCTAAGACTATAAACTTAATTTTATCCTTTATCCTTTTAACTAAATTCAAATTTTTAAGAAATTTAAGTAGTATTATTAAATTATTTTAACTTGATTTAATTATTTATATTAGATATTTAAATTAAATTAAATTAAATTAAATTAAATTAAATTAAATTAAATTAAATTAAATTAAATTAAATTAAACTATACAATTTAAATCATAATAAAAAAAATTTAAAGAAATACGAAAAATTAAATTAGGTATTATAGAATGAACTTGAAGTTTTTTAAGAGTTAATATCACTTTTAATTTTTACCTAAATGAAAATACTTCTTATATCAAAAATTTTAGAAGCAGATTAAACATAAAATTACAATAATCAATTTGTTAAAAACGTAGGATTTTATACTAATTAATGATGTAATATTTTAGGAATTGTAA
Organism: Loxodes magnus; assembly: GCA_946699065.1. Lineage (NCBI taxonomy): Eukaryota > Ciliophora > Karyorelictea > Loxodida > Loxodidae > Loxodes > Loxodes magnus. Next base: position 473,425 of record CAMPDV010000123.1, on the reverse strand, counting down.
CTTAATATAAGCATAAAAAATAAATTTAATATATTTAATAAAAAATTTAAAATAACATTTATTTTTGATTTTTGATTTTTTAAAATAAATAGACTTTTAATTTATTTAATTTATTTAAAATTATATTTATATAATGATTAAAATTGACTTAATATCAAATCCAAAGATTGTCTTATTAAGATAATTTTAAAGTTCCAACTAAATATTTATATTTCTTTATAATGAATAAACAAACAGAAAATATAAACTTATTTTTAGTATCTAAATATTTTCAATTATATTTTATTATTTTTTAGCTTGAAATTTAATAAAATTTTAATTTTACAATATTTTTTATTATATATTTAATATAGAAATTGCTTTTAAATAAAATTAATTTAATATATATCTTATAATGTTAATAGAAGCAATTATTATTTAAGTAATAAAGCTAAGTTTTAGTAAATAATGGATTTATATTTCAATTTTTTAATTATATTATTAAAATTGCTTTTTTATTATTTACAAAATTTCTTCCTTATAATTTCTTAACTTAAATAAGAAATTATTTATTAAATAACACAAAAAAATCTCTTAAATTTTTATAGCATTTTTTCATATTTTAAAAAGAAATTATATTAAATGTTGATATAATAAATTCGGAATTAAATTAAAAAATTTTGTGTAAAATTCTTTTATTTAATTTATTAATTATTGATTTCTTTTGTGAGATATAGCAAAAAAATACAAAATAAAAGTGCAAGTATAAAAATAGAATGCATATAATAAAAAAATTCTCTTTAAAAGCATATTTAATTTTTTTAATTTTTAAATTAAATTTTAAACAAGTCTTTAATTATTAAATTGTTTTTATATAATTTATAAAAATTATCATAAATTTAATTATTTTACTATTTTTTAGAGGTATTAGTTAATGCTTAAAACTATTAATTTTAATTTTTTAAAAAATTTTCTTCTTAAAAATTTAGAATAAAATGCTTAAATAAAAATTCTTAAGGTTTAGTTGCTAAAAAATAAAAATGTAAACAATAGATGAAAATTAAAAGGATACATTTTATGTGATTTTTTTCTCAGTACACAAAATTTTTTCCTGAAGCATTATAGATTTTTCTTTTATCTTAAATAAAAGTTGAAATTAAGTTAAATCATCAAAGTTACTCTAATCAAAATTTTAAATTTAATTCAGAATATTAAAATCCCCTTTTGCTATAATGAAAGAAAAATATAAATGAAAGTATAATTTTTAAAATAAAATGAATTAAAAATAAAATAAGAATTGTATTCATAAATGTTTAAAAATTAAAAATGTTTAATTAATTATTTGCAAGAATTTATAAATCAAAATTAAATTTATTTTATTAAAATACAATTTATTTTTAAATACTATATTAGATATTTAAATTATATGGTAAATTTATAAAATATCAAGTTAATATTTATTAAAATTTATTATTTTTGAATGCTTAAATCTTTAGAATTTAAAAATATTCTTAAACTTGATGCTAATAAAGACATACATATTTAAGTTCATAAAATTAATTTTATTATTTTTATTGTATTTTTAGAAATTATTTTGCTAATTATTAAAAAACTTCTAATTATAGCTTCTAAATTAAAATTTTGTGTTTATTATATTTTTATTATTATGATAAATAATTTTATACTTTATATCATCTGAGGGTTATGGTATAATAAAGCTAACTAGCTAATAAAAATTCACAAATATTCAAAATGAAAAGAAAATTGATCTATAAAAAGGAATAAAACTTAATTTAAAAATTAGAGTAATGTAGTAATACAAAATTAAGATAATAATTATTGAACAGAATTGAAAGAAAATAATATAAAAGATCTATAATAAGATCATATTTAAATTAAATTTGAGAATTAAATATTAAATTATAGGATTTATAATAATATATTTATTTAAATAAAAAACTTTAGAAAATTTTAAAACTTTTTATCGTCATTGAAGTAGTTCTTAATTTAATTTTTTTATAAATGCTTTTTTAATTTAAATTTTAATAATTTCTAATTAAAAGCTTTAAATTCTATTATTAATTATAATTGTATTCATGCTCATTTTGATAAGGTATTACTGAAAGCCCTTTTTTAATAATCTTACTCATAGCAATCCTATTAATTTAGAACTAGCAGGGCATAAAGCTAAAAGACAACGGGGAAAAGAGAAGCACCAAATGATAGTTGTGTAAAATGCATGGAAATTACGTAAGAAATTGCTGGAAAATTTGAAATAAACACAAGCTAGAAATAAGACAATTATAAAAACAATGGAGCAAACTAAGTAAGTTTTATAGCCCCAAAGAGTAAAATTTTAATATACATAAAAAATAACAGAAGAAATGCGAAGGAAATCAAAGATTAAAACTATAATAAAAATTAGGCAATTAATTGGCTTTTTGTCAAATAACTATAATAAGACCGGGAAAAAAAGTTATAGTCAATATGCTATCATAATGCATAAGACAGAGAAATACTATGAAGAATTCTACCAAAAATTTTACTTAAAATTTTTAAACTTTAAAAACAAAAATAAGACTAATGAAGGATGATATCGCTTCATTTAATTATTTTTATTATATTATAAAAAATTTTTATTAAAACCAACTTATAAAATAATAAATAAAATGGTTGAAGGTTTCAAGAAAGGCTTCTATACCACCTCTTCCTAAGCCAAAAAGGAAGGAAGGAAGTAGGAAACCACTTCTTGGATGTCGTCTTCTTCATAACTTTAACCTTTTTTTTAATATTAACAACCTTAAAAATCTGGAATTTAACAAGAAGAACAGAAGAAGGCTCAGAAAAGCAAGCATACGGAAACACCGACTTTACTAGAGAAGCCTAGAATGCAGGTAAAGTCTGCTTTACACCAGGAGGTGTCGGAATTTAATCCTTCTGGCCAGATGAGCATGGAACAGCTCATCCAAGTTGTACTAAACTTCCAGGAAGAGGTTAAGAGACTAAAGAAGGACAACGACAGACTAATGGAGAATCTGAACAAGCAAGAGGAAATCGAGTCAAGACTTATTCCTAAGAAAGGGAATTAAGTGCATTTTGGAACATATCGCAGAGTCAGAACTGCTAATCCTAAAATTAGCAATAGAAACAGACGGAGCTGGGCAACAAGCTTGGAGAAATAGAAGAGAAGCTGCAACAGCAAATGAAACTTAATGAGTAAAGAGGCGATCCAATGCTGATAGAGGTAATTGACAAGAAGAAGAAGGCTAAGCCAATCAAAGTAGTTAAAAAGTGCTACTACTGTAATTCAGAGAACCACCTATGAAGAAGATGTGAATAATTCCTAAACTTTAAGAACCAGTATTGGAGAAAATAGAGAAAGCAGCAAACGTAGCAAAAGAAAACGAGACAAATATAACAAAGGAAAATTAGAGAGAGACTATTCATGAACTAGCTTGGAAATATTTATAGGAAGAAACCTTTGCTGAACTGAAGACATAGTTAGAGACAACAAGAACAAATGGGTGGGAGAGGAGTAGAGACCTATAAACCTTTTTTTAATCCCGGAGCAATCTGAGATCGGCATGAAGAGGTGAAAATCCTCGAAAATTGCCAAACTTAATTATTTTAATATTACTAAATAAATTCATAAGAACTTAAAGAAAATAAAATTGGGTTAATAAGAGGTAATAAATATGAAATTTAAAAATTAGAGAGGTACAGTAAAAAAATTAAGATAAAATTTATTGAATAGATATATTTTGATAGATAATAAATTAAAATTCGATTTAACAAAATAAAAATATAAATCCAAATAAAGATTTTTAGAAGAAATGTTTTTGATGAAAAATAGAATTTAATAAAAATTATAAAATTTTAATTTTTTCACTTAAAGATATGGGATATTAATAATTAATTAATTTAAAAATATAATTTTAAGTTATTTTAAAGTAAGTGACTTTAATTCTTATAAAATTAGTTTTTTTATTTCATTTTTTAATTTAGAAATAAATTTGATGAAGTATATTTCACTATATTTTTAAAATGTAAGCAAATTCAAAAACCTCAGTTTCTAAAATTTATTAGTTTATCCTCATATTTTTACTGCGAAAATGAGAGTTTAAACCTATTAAATCATTTAAATTTTTTATAATTATTTTTTAAGTAGAAATATTACAATTAACTTCAATTTTATTATCCTTTTTTTATTTTAAAATGTTTCCTTTGTCTAAAGCAATAACTAAATATCAATTTTAATTGAAAATATTTTCATATATCTGCTTTAAAAAATTTAAAATATGAAATAAAATTAAGAAATTTAAAAAGTTAGAATTATGTTAAATAAATATATAACTCAGAAATTAACTTTTATTAATAAAAATAAAAATAAACTTTTAGTATATCAACACTTGTACTAAAATATCAAATTATGAGTAATAGCATCTTACTCTAACTTCTCCACAATTCTTAAGATACTTAGTTGACTCATTTTTACAACTTATTAATCATGCTACTATAAAATTAAAATATCCCAAATCGCTTTATCAAACATTTATATTTTTAATTATTTAACTTAAAATGTTTCTTAATTCAGACACTAATCAAAAATTATTTATTTTTCTTACAAAAGTAATTTAAAATTGAATTTAAGAGAATTCTTCTTCTAATAAATGTTTAGTATTATTTATTTCCTTAATACAGCCCAATAACTACTTAATTCAATATCTTTTTCTTTTTTTCTTAAGCTCTTCTAAATTTTTAATTAGACGATGCTACTAAGAGACATATATTATGCAGATCCATATTCAAATTTTAATTTGAAAGGATTTGAAAAAGCTTGATGATCAAAGTAAATAAAATATTAGATAGATTATCTTTAAAACAAAATTTCGCTAGATAAGTTTATTCCAAATTCTGCTATTTTCCTTATTGAAATTTCATCATAATAGCCTAAATTTATTCGAGAACTAAAAAAAAACCTTTTAATTTGGCTTATCTCGTATACAATATTATAAATTATACCTAGTTCTTTATTAGACTCTAATCTAAATATTACTCTGCAAACTTAAAAGATCTTTAATTTGCTTTACTTAAAGTTAATGAAGATTATAACTTGAAAAAATTTCTTGTTTTAAATATAAAAATATGTGAATTATAAATTTAGATAAAGCATATATCAATTTATTTGAAAATACTCAAATAAATAATATAAAATATAATAAAGTGTGAAAAGCTATAATTTTTAACAACTTAATTAATTACAATTAATTAAAATCCTTCTATTTTTATTCAAATTATTTAATTTCTTAAAATTTAAAAATCTAAATTAAAAAATACATTTTTAGAAATTTATTAAAACTGTAGAAAAAAAATTTAATATAAGCCTTCTTTTCTTAGATGGATGATTTTATATTCTTAGTTTTACAGCTTAAATTGTTTTAAACTGCATTCATAGTAATATATGTTTATAGTTTTGTGGTTGCTAAGTTTGCTTTTATTTTGTTGTTATTTCATAAGTATTAGATAATTTGGTTTAAATCTTGATAATTAAGTCTTTAATAAATAATTGTAAACATTTATAAGCTGTGCTAATTTTATTATTTACTAAGAACTAATTTTATCATACTTGGTTAATGAATTTTAACTTAGTAAAATAAAATAATATAAACTTTAGTATGATTATTTATTCTAATTATTAATAAATTAAATAGACTATCAATGTAAAATATATCATTTTCTAAAAATACAAATTGTGTTTTTAGTTTGGTTTGAACCATTTTGTTATAATTATTTTCATGTTTGGTATTTTTCATTAAATTTCAACAATTTATAAAGCCTTTGAATAAATAAAGCCTTCTTAATATTTAACAACTTTGTTTATTTTAAGTTCGCCTTTAAGATTTACTCCAATCTAAAAATAATTATGCTTGACTAATATTTCTTTAATGAAACTTTTGATTGAAGTTCAAGGAAAATTATTCTAGCTTCTTTTGCTACTAAATAAGCAAAATACATTTATTGATTAAATATAGTTACTCTTAAGTAAATAAATCAAGACGCTAAAAGAAAATTTATAAGTCTAAAGAGTTTCTCATAATTTGGGAATTATTTTTTTATTTTATCTTATTTCCTTTTTAAACTCTTTTAATAGAAATTGATATAGCAAGAAAAGGAGAAATAAAATGTTAACTTTGAGGACTTCTTTAAGATTATATTTATCAAAGTATAAATCAACAATTATATATCTAATGAGATATTAAGCTTCTTCTATAAACCAATTTTATATAAAATTAAAAATTTAAGAAAAAAGTTAAATATCAAAAATATAATCAAACAATTGAAATTAAATAACAAAGAGAAAAAATTTAAATGCTTTAAAATTGTAATTTTTTTCTATGACTTCCTTAATTTTAAATAATTATTAATTATTATAAATTCATAATCTTAAGAAAAGATGGAAACAAAATTTAGATTTTAAACTCAAATGCCTAAGATATTGATCTTTTAAAAAAGAGAATTTTTTTTAATTTGGAAGAGTTTTATTTTAAAATTAAGGTGAAATACTAAGAATTATAACTTAAATAATTTAAGATTATAAAATTTTTTACTAAAAGGAAAACAAGCAAAAAAATTAAAAATATTGTCAAAAGCATTTATAATAGAAGCTGAATTAAAAAATTAATAACCTAACCTATGCCTCTTTAAATAATAATTAAAATAGCAACTAGAAATTAATTATGATTATAAAAATTTAATAATTTTAGATAAAAACCATCAACATAAAATATTGAATTTATGAAGAATAATAATTTCTTTAGGATATTTATTTAAGATAATAAACACCAGAATATAATAATTTTATAATAAATAAGTTTGGTATATTTAAAAATACAATGAATATCTTAAATTTTATGCTTTAGAAAATGTTTGAAAGGATTAAACTTTAAATAAGACCAATTTATTATATTTAGATTTATAATAAACAATAATCTCTAACTTAATAATAAAGGAAGTTCATTCTCATACAAAAGAAAAACGTAAAATAAACATTTTTAATAAGAGATCTTAATAAAAAGCTAAATCATTACAAGATAGATAAGATAATAAGAATTAAAAGCTGTAAAAAAGTCATAAAAGCTCAATCTAAAACCTAAGCTATTAAATTTAACTATATAAACATACTAAGATTAAGCTAAATAAAAATTGTTTATAATTTTTAAAATCTATGAAAGAATCTTTTTTATTTTTCTTAAGAGATTTCTTTCACTAAAAATATGTCATCAATTAATTTTTTTATTTTTGAAAATATCATTTTTATTTAGAGAAAATAACCTTTTATTAATATTCTTTTAAATCAAATCAGTTGATAAAATGTTCTAAATTTGTATTTTATTAGTAAAATTTGCAATTTATCTTAATTCTTAGCTTTTACATGTTTTCTTTTAAACTTTTAGCAATAGCTTTTACTATTTTATTTTCAATTTAAATTAGATAATTTCATAAGCTTTATTTTATTTCTAAATAAAAATTTAGCTTGAATTTCTTGAAGTACAGTTGTTCTTTCACAAAGAACAATTTTTTATTGTTTAAAGATATGGAATTATGGGACTGATAAATGCTTAATAATAAAAATGATTACGATATGCTGATGCTTAGAATTTTGTATCTATTTTGTTTTTTATTCTTCTTTCTCCGTAAAACTTGAATATATTAACTATCAAGCTATTAAAATTATCTATATTTATATATAAAATAAAATAATTACATTTTTTTAATATTTAGAAAATGAGAAAAGAATAAATAGCATTTTTATAGTGAAAGTGAGATTTATATCTTTTTAGTATTAATTTAAGCAAATTTATTCGAGCAATAAAAATTAATACGAAAATTTAGATAAAATAATTCAATGAGTAGTTAACTTTCAATTCGAAAAAATCTTTGATTTATCTGCTTTAGATAAGAATTTTTTTTAATAGAGAGAATTTTCATGAAAAGATATCGTGAAATTAGTCGCTAAGATGGTTAAATCTAAATTTAACAAATAGAAAGGATTATTTCTAATATAATAAAATTATTTTTATTTAATTGTATTCCAATACTTAAAGTTAACTCGCAATAAATGCAAAATTATTAGTTTTTAACGAGCCTTAAGATTTTTTCTTTAAAACTTTTGATGACGTTTATTTTCTAATATCTTCTGATAAAATAAAAATAAAGTTGAATGCTATGAATCCAATTATTAAAATAATAATAGTAAATCAATTCTAGTTTCTCTATTTTTTATTTATCTTAATAAAAAGCATAAATATTAAAAAAATTTGGTTGGCTATATATAAAAATTAAAAAATTATTTAATGAAATATTTTTGGAAAGATATTTTAGAACTATTTTGCGTAAAAAATCTTTCTTTGAATTAAAAATTTTCTAAAAAATGTAATTGCTAAAAATTAAATAAGATTGTGCTTTTCTCATTAAAAAGATAAAGTAAATTATTAAAACTATGTTTAAAAAATAAAGAATTTATTTAAATGAATTTTTATAGAAAGGTAGAATCAAAAAAAATTAATTTTGCATTTATTTGATTTTTATAGACCCTTTTATTTTAAACTATATTTCTTCATATATTTTATATTTTTTAAAAAAGCAAACATTATTAAAATTATTAAATTTTAAATAAGAACAAAAAATAAATATTTGCTATTGCTTTAGTTTTATTTCATTGCTTTTATTTAATTTTAGGGATATTTGAAAATCTTCTTTAAATTCTTTTAATTAGCTTTATTTTAAATTGAAATTTAAAAATTTATTAAATTAGATAGATAATAAAAAAGTTTAAAAAAATGAAACTTAGTTTTTAACTTGTTAAAAAAATTTAGATCTTAAATAATAATTTTGAAATAAGGCTCGAAAAATTTATTTCTTAATATCTCAAAGCTCAATAAAATTTTTACATTGAATAGTTATTTAGCCTTTTTAGTAATTCTTTAAGATCATAAATTAATAATTTATTTTAAAATTGTTCTTAAATAAAATGTTTATCTATTTTTTCATAAGTTAAATATTGAAAATTTTTCACATTTTAATTTAATTAAGAATATTTGTTTAGAATTGTTTTACAAATATAGTAATTATAAAACTTTGAATTTATCTTAGATCATGTAAAAAATAGGAATAGTTTTTTTTATTATATAAATTAGGATTTTTGTAAGAAATTATATGCTTTTTAACGTAAAATTAATAATAATTTATTTAATTGTAAAAATAAATCTTTGTTAAGCCAGCATGAGTTAATCTTGTAATTTTTGTAGTAGAGAGAAAATTTTTGCAATATTTATAAAATGAAAATTTCATACTTTTAAAATGAAGATATATTAAAGATTCAAAGTCTTTATTTTTCCAACACAGTAGCCTTTAATCAAGGATTCTAAGCATTTTCAATATAAAAATCTGGGACATTCAAACTAAAATAAAATTTAAATAAATAAAAATTATAATTCTTAATTATAACGGAATAAAAATAGTAATTTTATCAAGGGAATTAAATTTCATAAGTGCTTATAAAATTATTAATTATTTTTGGATTAAATAATAGCCTAAAAGAATTAATATAAAAAGTGATGACTTTAATAATTGTTTAGATTTTTATTATTTGAATATTTATTATTTATCATTTTCATTTGTTGAAGTTTTAATTATAAAATTAAATTTATAGTTAAAATTAAATGTCTTATTCAAAATTTTATAACCTTTTTAAAAATATAAAAAATCATAAATTTTAGTTATTTAGTAACAATTATAAAAGTTAATTAAAGACAATGATATCAAAATTTTTTTAAGATTATTTAAATAATAAGCAGAAATTTTCTATCTCAAATTTTTATAATTATCTTAATAATTTGGTATAAAGATAAATAGGAAAACTTATTTAATTTTTTAAATTAAAAATAAAAAACAATTACTTAAAAATAATTATCTTAAATTTCCTCTAAATTTAAATTGAAATAACTAAAGCTTTAATTTATTTAGTTTAGGTAAATTAAAAGAATAAAAATACTTTAATCATTGAATTTTAAAATTAAGTTTTATAATTGTTATTTAAAACATTTAAAATCTAAATAAATTTTAAAAATAGTTTAGTTTTTTAAATTAAAAAATAAAAGCAAAACATAAATCTATCAAATTATGGCTATATTTAGATATATTTTAATTTATTTGAAGCTAGTAGGATTGTAAATAATTTAGATAAATAATGTTGAAAGAATTTTCAATTATCTATCTGATATTTATAATATATTAATTTTTAGATTTAAATTTTCTTTAAATCTTTCAGAAACAAAATAGTTCTTTTTTTATTCAAACTTTAATTTTAAAAATAAAGTTTATATTTATAAATTTATTTTATTTATCTTGATTTCATTTTTCTGCTTTTTTATAAATTTCATACTTATTATATCTTCCTACTTTTATTTCTTTGTCTATAGATAATATCGAACATTCAGCAAAGAATATAATATCATATGTAAGATAAAACTTTATTTCTTTTTTATCCTTTTTTGGATAAAAAATATTTCTACTAAAAGAAAAAATTATCTCTTATCTTATCTTAATATAATTATATACTCTTCATAATTTCTAATTAAATATCCAATATTTTATCTTTAATGTCGTTATCTTATATATTTTCTAATATTTCGCTTTCATAAAAATACTTATAGTCCTCTTCTATTGGAAATTAAATTCATAGCTAAATTATTTTGAAAGCTTTTAAGCTAATATTTATTTTTTAATTTAATTTAATTTAATTTAATAGCTAAATTATTATTTATCTGAAAGTTAAAAATTTAATTCATTTAATTTTTTCTAAAATATTATATTTTAAGTTATTGTATCTTACGCTATAATAACGGTAGCGCTTATTAAATCTTTTCTATGAGTCGATATATCTTCTCTTTATTATTATTAGCTATATTTTTATTTTTTCTTTAACTATTTTTTATTATAATTTCTCTATCAAACATAAAACATTTTGATTGCTGAATCGAAAATAATTGTATAATCTAAAACTAATCTTAAACCAATTATCACAAAGAAAAACTTAAAATTTTTCTCTGATAAATTTATTTTTATCATTAATTTATAAAAGCTTTTTCTTAATTTGCACAATCAAGGAATGGTAAATATATTGAAGATACAATTCTAAAATCTTTAATCATTCTTACTTTTTAGATGTTTAGCCATCTATATACTTGCTTATTTAAAATTATTTACAAAATAGTTAAGAAATAATTTTAAATTCAAAGCAACTTCTAAAATATAATGAGCGTAATAAAGATCAAATTAGATGCTTATAAAATTATTTTAATTTAAATCTCTATATATTTATAGCAAATAGATCATGAGACTCAATGTATGCACCATAAATTTTGCTATATTAGTTAAATAATAAAAAATAAAATGTAAATGTAGGAGTATTTAAATCATTGACTTTTACAAATAAGTACTCTGTATTTTAGAGGCAGATTTAATTTATAGAACATTAATCTTAAAGTAAAAGCTTGATATTATTTTATTTCTATTTCATTTTATTAGTCTTTAGCATTAAAATTGAAATTTTAAAAAATTAATGAAATTCATAATTATATTTATTTAGTGGCTATATCGGATTTTAGCGATAGATTTGCTTTATAGGTTTCTTATTTGTTTAAAAATTAAAAAGTTTTAATCTGATTAAGTTTATAACAAATACTATCTAAAGAATAAAATTTATTATAATTGATTTTAATTTTTTCTTAAAAATAAATTAAATATAATAAAGTAAGAAAGAAAGCTAAAGAGTTAAGTTTTTATATGAGCCTTTACTATAAATTACTCTTTAATTTTAAAATGATTGCACTTCTTAATCAATCAATTGTATTAACTTTTTGAGTATTTTTGAGTTAATTCAAAAATTTTAATCTAGATTCTTTATTTTATTTAAAATAATTAGAAGCCTAATAAACATTTTATAGTATATTCATAGAAGCATACTAGCTTTTTATACTAATATGAATTAGTTACTAGTGAAATTTCATATAATAACTTTCAATTTTTAACTCTACTGTTTATAGCTCAAATTAAAAAAATTAGAGTGAATTCTCGCTTACAATAGCTTTTAAAGGGGTATAAATATTTAACTTTATCATTTATTATTTCATTAAGAAACTTAAAAAATTGCAATTCTAATGATTTGAAAGTATTTTAATTGCTTGGAAATAATTGTTTAGAAACTCTTTTTTTATAATTATTGATTTATTTTTTCACAAATTTAGACTCAACTTTTTAAATCCTTTGCAAAATTTTTAATTATAAATAAATAAATTTGTGCTGCTTCAATAATTAGATCAGATTTTAAAGTAGATAAGCTTTATGACCTCAATTTTCAGTATGTTATAATTTACTTTTGAAATATTCGAGTCTTCAATTTATTTCTCAATACATAAATATTTCATTGACCTTACCCTAGTAAATAGACATTTAATCTATAATCTATGTTTCAAAGTGTTTTTTATAACGCTCTGTCAATCTAACTAAAAGAAAAATATTTTTATTCTTCGCAAAAAGTTTTATAAAAAAAAATTTATAAATAAGCATTCCTCAATTATCTAACTTACCTGGCCTCTCCATTAATTAATTAATTATAAAGAACTCATCAGTTAAAAATTAAATTGCTTACGAAAACAACAAATTAAATTAAAAAAATAAAATAAACCAAAGCTATTATTTTATAATTATTTTAGCTAAAATAAGTTCATTAAACAATTTTTTAATTTTATAAGCAACTTCATGATTTTTTTTTTGCTTTTTATGCTTTAAATTTTTTTATAGATATATTTCCTTTGCTACTCTTAAAATGTATGAATAATTCAGGTATACAACTATAGAAATTTTAATATTAAGATTAGATATAAGTTTTTAAAAGCTTAGCTAAATTTTAAAATAATGACTTTTTTCATTTAAAAATAACTAAATAAAAAAAGTAAAAAGAAAAGATGCTTTTCTAAAGGTTATAGTGTATTTAAAATAAATAATAATTATTTCTAAACCAAATTTTATATTTTTCTCTTAAATATTCAATAGATTACTAATAGAGTTTCTATTTTATTACACACAAGTTATAAATTTTTGTTTATTAATAGATCTTTCATTTGAATAATTATTAAATCATTTAAAGAGTTTATTAAAGCCTAAAAAAGAGTCTAATTTTAAGAAACAATTTCTTATTCTCTTGTCCTCTCAATAAATTTTTCTTATTTTCTATAATTTTATTTTTAATTCAATTTTTTTGAAAGTATAAACAGAACTTTCATAGTTAATATAAAGAAAATTTGCTATTGTTATAAAAAGAAGGTAATTCTTTATGATTAAAAGAAACTTAATCCAGAAAATAATAAAAATTAATTAAGTTATTTTAATAAATAAATCTAGATATTCCATTTTTATTTATTTTAGAAACAATTTTAGAGATTAAAATTTTAGTGATTTTATAACTTAAATAATAAATATCTTTATTAGCATTGCACTAAAAAATTATAGCTATTTAAAGAAAGTAAAATAGAATTTAGTTAATTTTAGTAGAAAGTTTTAATAAAGGAAATTATAAGGATTATAATTCTGCTAAAAGTGCTTGTACAAGAGAAAAAACCACCATAATATTATTTAGAATTTTTAGCTTAGAGGAAGAGAGTAATTAATTATAAGAAATTTATAAAACACTATTGTATCATTAAATTAAGAATTTAAAAAGTTTAAATTTTGCAATTATATTTATAAAAATTACTCTGAAAGATTTGTGGAATATCCCATGTTCTTTTTGAAATATTAATTTAAAAGTTTGATCTTTTGCTTATTAAGTTTTATGATGAATTATTTTAAGATAGACGAACTTTTTCTATTTAATTTATCTACATATTTTTTATTTATTAATATAAGAAATGTAAAAAATTACTTGAAATTTCTAACTAAAAATTTCAAAATGAAAATAATTTTTATTCAAGTTTTTATAAAGTTGAAATTTCATCTATCTTCATTTTATTATTTTTAAGATATTTTCAAGGGTGTAAATGATATAAAGATAATCTCTTATAAAGAAACAATTATTTTTAATTAAAAAAAAGGAAAACAATTATTGAAATTAAGTAAAAATTCGCCAAAGTTTCATGTATTTTCCATCATAAACTTGCATAATATTCTAAGGATTATATCATTTTTTTCGTTAACCCTTTACTTTTTGGTAACTTCTCTTTCAATCATATCTAAATTTTTATGTTTAGTTTTCAAATCTATAATCTATTCTTCCTAATTCTATTCTTAATTTTATTTTTCAATTAATACTTCCAATTTTATTTAATCCCTGTTAAATTCTCTCATTTGTTTTTTCATTTCTTCATGAAATAGCTTTTAATGAACTCCAATTTTTTAATACAGTTTATAAAGTATTTATTCTTTCTCTTCAGTTCAGTTGAATTTCGATAGAGGTAACAAAACTTTATTCTTTCTTTTTTTGCATTATCTGCCTGTTCTAACTTCTTTCTTATGAAAATCCAAGTTAAGTTGTCTTGCTATCTATGACTTATAATTTTTATTTTGCAAGAAGTATTTATTTTGCTTAAAAGTTAATCTTCCTCTTTTGACCATTCAACTTTAACATATTTTCTTCATCTAAATTGTAGAGGCTCACTTTTAAAGTTTTGCAAGTTGTTCTACTCTTAATCCATTTTTATAAAAAGTCTGAAACTTTACTTGTAAATTTAAAGAAATAATTATTAAGTATTAAATTAAATTAAAACATTTAAATACTTATTTCATTTATTTAATCCTTCTTAAATTTTTATAAGTTTATTAATAGTTTGCTTATACGTTTTTAGATAAATAACTTATTATGCTTATAAAGTAAAGTTAATTTTGATATTTAATGAGATAAATAGAGTTTTATAAACAAATTATCTAACTTCTTTTTATAATTGTAAAGTTCTTTAATTATAGCAAATCTATAATACACCAAAATTGATATTAATTTAATAATTATTAACAAATTAAAATTTATTTATATTCTTAAAGTTAGAATTTAGATATTTATACTCTTAAAGTTCAAAGTTAGATATTTATAAAAATAAATAGAAATAAAGTAATGAAAAATAATTAATTATAATATAATAATATCTATAAGCATTAAATTTATAATTTTTGAAATTGCTTATGGATATCACTAAGTATGATCTAAGATTTTATTTAATATTCTTCAATAAATCATTTTTAAATCCCGTCAAAATGTTGTCTTTTTAAGAAATTTTTATGCTAATAGATAATTTTTTGTTTTATTTTTAGTTAATTTTATCTTTTGTCAATCTAGTTTTTTTTATTGAAAAAGGACTTATAAATTTTGAATGTTTATGTTGAGAAACTCTTTTATTAATTTAAAAAAGACATAAGCTAATAGACATTGAAAAATTTGAATAAAAGGATGTAATTTTTATATTTTAATACTATTTTTATTATTTTTCTTGTTTAATTAATTATTAAGAATAAAAATCATATTCAATTCTAAAATATCTCTTCAGAATAAGTTATTTAAGCGTGAATTTATCTTGGCTTTTTTATAATTTTTGTTTCGAAAGAAAATATTTTTAAATTAATTTTTAAAGATAAAAAACAAACTTGAAGTCTTATGCCTAATTAAAAGTTGAAAAAATTCAATTTGAATACTCAAAGTTTTATTTTTTTATTAAATATATTCAAAGATTTTTTAAGATTAATCCAAAGCTGATATATAATTTCTTAAGTTTTTGTCTCCGGACGAATTTCAAATAAAAGATATATAACTAAATTTAAGGTTCCAAAGTTATAAAAAGAGCAAATAAATCAATTTATTAAGATTATTAAATTTAAAAACTCGCTCAAAAGACAATATGAAGACCTAAAAATTTATTTAACTTAGAATGTAAAACATTTAGCCATGCTAAAATTAAGAAATAAATATTTATTTAAATAAATAAATACAATTTTAGCTAATTATTGGAAAAATCAAAATCAATTACAATATTAAAGTCAAAAATTTAATTAATGCTCCTTATAAATAGTTTTTAAAATGTCTCTTGAAAAATATCTATGTAGTCATATTCTCAAATCTATTAATTTTTAAATCAATTTTTTATAAATATTTATTCTAATTATTTTTTAAATTTGATTTTTTCGAAACAAAATGCTAAGATAAAAATTAAATTTTATACTGAAAAATGTGTAGATTAGGTTTTTAAATTTTTAGAAGATTTAAAATAAAATTAATTTTTTCTTAAAATTTTATCCTTAATTATTTTCAAAATTGATAGCTTTGGTTTAATAATAAAATTATCTTTGTTTAAAATGATTATATAGTTTAAATTTTCCTTTAAAATTCCTGTTGTAGCTTATTGTAGTTAAAGAAATCAAAATAATTATATTTTTATATATTTAATTTAATATTTATCATTATAATAAAAAATACAATAAATTTAATTTTTCATTATTTTTTTGCTTAGAAACTTATCTTCTCCATCTGTTTTAAAATTAGAGGGAAAAAGCTTAGCAAATTTTTAAGTATTTGGTGATTCTTTAACACATAGATAAACATAAATTTCTATTTTTATTAGTTATTTTTTAAATAAATAAATGGTGATTATAGAGATTTTATATTTAGAAAGATAAAAATTAAATAAGTTTTAATTTTTAAAAATGAAGAATCAATAGAAAAATGTACTTATATTTTTATAGATTTATTGATATTTTTGTTAATTTCAGTTTTTATTTTTAAAACAGAGGATAAAAACTGGATAAATTTTTAAATCTAAATTTAAATTTGCTTATAGAATAATTAGAATTTTTTTTATAAGGTATTTTGAAAGAATTTTATTTAGAGCTATTAATAAAATTGTACAATAGTAACATTATTTAATAAAAATGAATAGTGTTTAAAATCTTTTCTATTTCATTGTTAGTCTAATTAACTAATTAGTGAAAAAACACAGAATTTTTTAATTATTAGATATATAATTAATTTTTAGAGCTTTTTTCGTAAATTTATATTATAATATTGATTTTTTAAATTTCTTATCTAATTTAAATAAATTTAAAATTTTTCTTTTTTTTATCTTTTTTATTTAAAAAATTTATAACTTTTTAAATATAAATAAAATTAATATTTATTCAAGAAAAAATTTTAAGAAAGTTAATAATTTAAAATTTAAAATTTCAAGGTATTGAATTTTAAAGCTTAAATTTAAGAATTAATGAAATTTTAAAGACCTAAGTAATTTACTATAAAGGAAAAAAAGTTAATTTTGCATGTAGTGAAATAAATTTTTTTTATATTAGTCTCTTGAGTGACAAATATTTTATTTTATATATACCTTCTAAAATTTTCAATTTTTAATTTTCAAATAAGAATTCGTATTTAAAGTTATCATTTAATATTTTAAAATAACTTCATTAGTCTTAAATCTTTGTTAAATCAAATTTGTAATATAAAAGCTATCAAGTTCTTTTAGCTATTTATCTTTTTCATTCAGAGCATTTTAAATTTGAAATCAAAATCCTTTATGTTAAATTTAATTTTTCATTACTTTCATTATTATTAATTAAAATTTTAGATATTATTATTTTCTTTTAGATATTTTCTTTCAGTTTTTCCTAAAATTTATAAGTAGTATTATTTGAGGAAATGTTAAATTAAATTAAATTAAATTAAGTGTTAAGGAAGGGACTGTTATCTTAATAGATGCCTACCTGATGTGTGTTAAGTGCACATCATCACTAATCTTTTCTTCTTGTTTATGTCTTTTTGGGCTTTCCTATCGTCTCGCCTGGACCCATTTCTCGGCTTTATAGGCGAATATCGCCATCCAGTCCGTCTTCAACTGGTAGAAACCGCCGATCTGCCTAGGTAGCTCCTAAGAGGTGGAGAGATCACTCCAAGGCGGCACCTCGGTCTGAGTTAGTAGGAGGTGTAATTGAGTCCCTTAGTTGGGAAGTCCAAGGATGAATGCACCACAGAGTGCACAAGTTGTTGAGGGAAGGTATTTAAGCCTTTCTGTGGCTTATTTCTCAGCACGGGGGATTGCATCTTCATCGCAAGTCCCTTTAAATCTGCTGAAGGTCCCTTGTGCATCTCAGGTCCCATTTCCACCCTCTTTAATTTCAATTATATTTGAGGAAATGTAATTCTTTTTATTAAAATAAAACAAAAAATCATTGTTTTTTATCAGATTAATAAACTTTTTTAATTTTTTAGATTTATTTTAGCAAATATTATTGGTTTTTTACCTTTATATGTATTTATTATAATTGATTTTGTCTGTAAATTTAAATATTTTTTTAAAAAGTATCAAAGTCCGAACTTTTCTTTATAAAGTAAATTTTATATTTTTCTCAGCTTTCTATTAAAATACAAATTTTTGTTTTTATTATTTTATTATAAAATTGTTTTTAAATTAGCCTTATCTTGATTTTTAATTTTTTTAATTTTATCTAATAACCAAAATCCAAAAAAAATTGTATTTGAAGATTAAATTAATAATTTAATATTTTAAATTGGATATCCCATTTATACTTAATTAAATTTATTAAAGTAACTTAAAAGTTTTTAGAATAGTTAATGACGAAATTGTGTTTCTTCGTTTTTCTAAATTTTTAGAGGAAAATTAATCAGAAAAAATTTAAAATTTAAAGAAAACAATTGTAAAATAACCATTAAATCGTTTAAATTTTAAAAGAAAATAATACAAAGGCACTTTCATTTTAATTAAAGATTTATAGGCTAATTTTTTTTTTTAAATCAAGAAAAAAGTTATAGTAAAATTGGATTGAAGTGTCAAAAATAATTAAAATGAAATTTTATAAATTATATAAATTTATTTATATAATGCATATAGAAAATAAATTTGATGATTTTTAAACATCTCCTTAAATAATTTATTGATATAGCTTAATTAATTTTCCTTCTAATCTCTTATATTCCTCTAATACTTATGCTTTCTAACTATGCATATCTAATTTTATTCTAGTTTATATATTTGAATAGTTTATTAAATGTAAAAAACAATTAGTTATCAAATTTTATTCTAATAAGTTTTTATTTTTGTTCATTTTATTATCTTTCTAAGTTTTATTTTATCTTAAACTTAAATGATAAGCATTTTTATCCTAATATTTTTACCTTATTACATCCTAATATTTTCTTAGAGCTAGTATATTTTATTTTAAATCTTTTATTCTATGTAAATCATTTCAAGCAAATTCTAAAATAAAATTAAAAGCTTTAGCTTTAATAATTTTGCTAGCCTAGCTCTTATAATAGTATGAATCTCTACACAACACATTTTCTTTGTATAAAATTTCACCCCTTTTTACAATTCCTTTATTTTTGCTTAATATTGCCTCAGAAAATGTAGAATTGCATGATTGATAAAAAAATTTATTAACTAATCTATCATCTAGCTCAAAGGATTTATTGCTTTATCATAATTTCGTTATATTCATTAAATGTCACTTGAAGTTGCTACAGATAATTTAAATTACAAATACCCTTACATTAAGTTATTTCAACTTATTTGATTATTTATCAGTCTTGCTTTTTAAGATGATCTTTATGATTATAGCTTTAAAAACAATGACTTGTTAAAAATTTGCATAGCTTAAAACAGCATCTATCAAAGTATCATAATATTATTTGCTCCTTATATTCTGTCTCTCAAATCTTACTTTAAAGCCTATTATTACAGGTAGATCATCAATTTTATAGAATTGTCCGATTATTAATTTATCATCAATCTAAATTTAGATAGGTGTACATCTCTATTAATTTTAATTTATTATATTATATCTCATCATCTTCATTATTTAATGATTGTTCTTTTATAATATCAAATCTGATTTATTTATTTTGCTTTGCTCAAAGAATCTAAGTATTATTTATTTAAGTTTAAAAAGATTGCTATATTTCTTAAAAACTCATGCAAATATTAAATTTATTTTAATGGCTACTTGATTATGTCTTAAGCTGAGTTAAATTTTATTTAATTTATTTTCTTCTTAAATAGTTTGCCATTTTTTAGTAAGTTTGAAATCTTTTATGATGCTTTGTCCGGCTTAAATTTATATTATAATTTATTTTTTTAATTATTTAGTATCACTAACTATTATCCCACTAAATCAAAATGAATCCTTTTTCAGTTTTAAAGTTATTAACATCAACTTATTATTTAGAAAATATTCAAGCAATCTCTAAAATATTTCATATCTTTATAAGAAAACTTTATATACTTTAACGTTATTGTCTATGTCAGCAAAAGGATTTTTCTATTGAGTGTCTCCTAATGAAAAATCCCAAATATACTATTAGCTATTTTTTTACATTAAGATTTTTTATTTAGAGTTTTTTAGGATACATTCATATTCGTCTCTTTTTAATAAGCTTTAATTTTTGTGTTTGATTTTAAATTAATTCTTGATAAATCAAAATTTAATAAATTAAGTTTTATTATTAGCATCTAATAGTACCTAACTATTCCTTTTTTCCACTAAAAATAGTAAAAATTGATTATAAAAAATTCGTAATTTGCTAAAAATCTCAATTTGAATTTTCAAGAATTTAGCAGTCTATAAACATAAAAAATATTTAAGTTTATACCATTTTTTAAGAATATTAGATAGAGAGATCTAAGCTGCTTAAAATTTAAAAATAAGAATTTAAGATTTATTTATTAAAAATTTTACTTACTTAATCTAAATACTTTTTAGAAAAAATAATGTAAAAAGCTTATTAAATATAATGCTAAATAGATTTAATCGTTTTGGAAAAATAAACTTATAAAATCTGAAAGTTATTAATAGTTAAATAAAATTTAAATTTTATATTAATCTATCTATTATATTATTCATTTTAAATAATTTTAATTATTAAGAATATATGTATAATTTTGTTTAACTATATTAAATTTAATTGAAAGCAAACAAAAATATTAACATTTTTTAAATTATCAAAGTAACGCTAAACTTAAATTTTATTGCTAATTAATATTTTTATTAAGACGCAGGAATATTAAGTTAGATATTTTTTAAATAGTTTTAGAGATTTCAAAATAAAAATAAATTAACTAATTTAATAAGTAAATTTAATACTTTTTTAATATCTTAATAAAAAGAGTTATTAAATAAACATTAATATAATTTATTATTAATTTATGGGGTTGATGGTTTTTAATTAGAAATTATTAAAAGATTTAATTTTATAAAATGTTAATTAAAAAATAGAAATAAAATTAAGAAATAGATCAATGACTATAATTAAAGATAAATAGCAATATCATTTAATAATTTAGTAATTTTTTGATTCTATAAAGATATTTATTAAGAATCCTATAAATTAATATTTAGCTTTAATTTAAATATTTCACACTAATCATTAATAATTTTATAATATTTTAAAATATATATAAATTTAAAATCTGATTAATATAATAATATGATTAAGTTTATATAAGCAAATTAATTAATCTTAAATTACTAGTAAAAAATACGAAGAATTAAAATTAAATTCACAGCTTTTATAAATTAATAGTTTAAATTAATATTTAAATATAATACTTATTATATTAAATATTATGAAGTTTATTTCAATTATACGCTTTATTTAGAAAAATTATATTAAATTTAATTATACTTTTAGTAAAAGTTATATGAATGTTTATTAAAATTTATAAAAAATTATAATACAAATTATCATTAAATGAGTGCATTAAGATAGAAATTCATATCAAATGTTTAAAAAGTAATTTTCTGAGTTTTAGCTTATCTAATTTTTATTATTTAATAATAATTAATAATGATTAAATATTTTAAAATTTTAATTTCGTTTATAAAGAGATTTAATTAAACGTCTATAAAGAATATGCTTTATTTTATTTATATTTCAAACCTATTATATTTTTTTATATGCGAGAAATGATTTAATGACCCCATCTGGAGAGAACTTATAATGTATTAGTGAAATTTCTTTTTGCTTAAAATTTTTTAAAATTATTTATTTAGTTTACATTTGGAAATAAATTTTATAGCTATGAGCAATATTAAGATCATTTGAAAATTAATAATTTCAATTTCAAAATTTTTTAAAATATAGAATCTTCTTTTAAGAACCGCATCACTTTGAAAGATTTTGGTTACTATTTCATTGATGTCGACATAATTTAAGAAATAAAATGTATTACATTTATTCTATATTATAAAAAACTAATAAATAATTAAATTTATATATAAAAATAAAATAATCAACAAATTTATTTATATTTTTAGATAAGATAAAAGAATATCATCTTTAATCGGAAAAATATAAATGTTTTATGAAAGAAATTAAAAATTTTATTAATTTAACTATTGAAGAAAAAATGTATCTAAATTCATTTTTTAAAGCTGCTAAGCTTTTAATATTTGTTTATTTTTATTTTAATATTTAAAAAACACAACTATTTTTCTTTCTCCTTATTTAAGAAGAAATATAAATTTATAAAAAGGAAATATACTATTAGAATGTAAAAATGTTGGTTTTATTCATTGAAAAGTTTAAAATAGATTAAGTAATAAGCATAACAATTTGCTAAATAAATTAAAAAAAGATAAATTAATTTTAATTTTAAAATTGTAAATGAAGCAACTATTTATTAAATAGAATATAATAAATAATTATTTTAAATTTTAAGACTGTAATTTTTAAAAAATTTAATTTTTAATGTAAGATATTTATTTATTTTTAACTTGCAAATCTAAAAAATAATTATCAATAAAATTTTATATTTTTTTATTTAAAGGTAATTAAAGTGTTTGCTTTAAATAAATTATTTAATATTTAATTTAAAAAATAAAAATTTAATTTTTAATTATTTGCTTAAAGGTTAAATTTTTGTATTTATAATTATTAGATGAATTTTATATTTATATCTTTTATTCTAGTTTAGGCAATTAATGAAAATTAATTTTTTTTAATGGAAAACTTCAAAAAATAAAGTGAAAGATAAAAATTTATTTTTTTGAGATAATAATTTATTATTTAAAATTTTTTAATTTAAAATTTATTTACATAAGTAAAGATAAGCTTCCAAACTTTTCAACAATAAATAGTTGATAGTTTTATCATCCTTGAAAAATTAAATTTTCTTAATTAGTTTTAAGTTTTATTTTTACAAATTGATAATATTTTTTATTAACTTAACCAAGTTAGGCAAATTAAATCAATTTTTGTAAATTACTTAGTCTTCATTTAATTTAGCAAAGTTTTAGTTAACAAGCATTTAGTATGCATTAAAAAAGTTTTAAATTATTTTTATTGTAATTATGACTTTTTATATCACAATGATGAATTCTATCCTGCAGATATAGAGTTTTATAGATGCGTAAAATATAATTACGTTAGTCAGGATATTAATTATTTAGTTTTTTAACATCAAGAGCAAATATTTATTTAAATTGTGCAGTCAAAAGTCTTTGATTAATTATAAGAATTAACTTGCGTAATTTTAGCTAGAATTATTAAATCTAAGGAGCTTATAGTGTTAAAAAAGCTAAATTTAATGCAAATAAAATTAAAAATATTGTGATTTAAGCATACTTGATAATTTTCTTATTCTTAATAAATAATCTTTCAACATTAGATGAAATTCAAACATATAGTAAAATTTAATTTTTGCTTAATATTAAATTTATTATTAACTTTATAATTTAATTTATTTTTATTAATAAAGAAATATAATTAAGTTATCAAATTAATTAAAATAAATCAACTTATAGCGAAAACTAACAAAATATATTAAAAGATTATAATTTAAATGTGTTAAATAAGTTAAAAAGGTATTATAATTAATTTTAATTTATTTAAATTTTAGATGTATTTTTATAAAATTTTTTATTTTTTATTTTATAATTTAATTTTGGAAAGATTAGTTAACGAAATTAGATTAGATAAGTTTTGTAGATTATTATCATTAGAGAAAAAATTGAATAATTTCAATTTTACTTTCAAAATTTATTAAGCATAATATTTATTAATTATTTCATCCTTTTAAGATTAATGACTTGCTAAAAGGCATCTTATTTTATAATATTTCATCCTATTATTAATTTATCTTTGAATAAAAAATTTCTTAATAATAAAGGTTAATTATTATTCTTATTCGCTTGCTATGAATTTCAGGTTAATAATAAATATTTTCACAGATATACTTTAAGTACTCAAATTTAGTAATATATATAGATTAATCATCGTTTAATATACAAATGTCCAAAAGATCTATATAGGGAAAATATTATTTTCTAGAAATCTAAGATTTATTAATTGTGGTTTTTAATGATTTTTTAAATTAAAATATCAACTAAAAAAATTTTAAATGAACATTCCTTAACTTTTAGTAAATTATTTGATGCTATTTAATATAGAGATTAAGTATTCATTTCGAAGATGAATAAATACCTTTCAATTTTAAGCTAAATTGAAATAATATTCTCTTAGAGATAATATAAGTGATTTAAGTTCCTTATAAAAGGTCTTATTCTTTTTTTTTTAATATAAAAATTTTTTTTACTATAAACATTGAATATATCTTAAAGAGCTAGCAAGCTATCTTTATTGATTTAAATTACAACTAAAATTATTTATTATCACTGTTGATTTAGCTTTCTTTTCTTGCATGACTATTTTGTAAAAATGTAGCAACTATAGCACAAACCTTTTGTATAAGCTAGCTTATCACTATGACCACATTTAGCTATCTTTATAGTTCTCGTTCTTTCATAATAACAAATCATACATTATTCCTAATTATTTTATTTCCATTACTTGTGAGTGCATTGTATAGTTCTTGTTCTATTTTCAGGTTAAGGCTTGATATCAGGAAGTGTCTATAGAGGGAAATATTAGGTTGAGCTAGAGTTTTAAGTTTAAGCTTACGAGGAACTCATAAGAGGAGGCAAATCTCTTTTCTATAACCAGTTACGTTTAAAGTGGAGTGATGGAACCTAACCAAGCAAAGAAGGCAAACCTTCAAAAATTATAGCTTTATTCTCATACTTCATATTTCAGTGAATATAATTATAAAATTCTTTTTGTTTAAATAGTGGTAATTAAATAAAGTTCCTTAAGCTTATTAAATAAAATTTCAGATACCTTTAAAATAATTAGATTAAATAAAAAGTAAAAAACTAATATTATGATTTAATTATGCTAGAAACTATTTTCACTCATTTCAACTACGAAAAGTATATAGTTGATATAACCAGAGTAATAAATTTTATTTTTCACCTTATATTAAGCTTATGCACTCAATTGTTATGTTTAAATTTTAAAGAAAGTCTAATAAATTTTAATAAAGCTATAAGAAAAAATAATTAAATGTAATTTTTTTAAATAATAGAACTTTATTTAAGAATTACTCAAATAAAAATACTTAAATATATATCTTGAATAAAAGTTTGGTAAAAACGAAAATTTGCTAAATGTCTTATTAAAATAAAACATAAACCTAGGAAGCTAAGATCATATCAATTATTATAAACTAATATTAGATAAAATTTTATATAAATACTTTCTGCTAAACAGGCTATTTTATTCATGTATAAAATTAATTTTTAGTTATTTAATTTATAAGTGAATTTCTATTTTATTTTGAATGCTATTTGTATTATTAATTTCTAAAACTAAAAATTATTTCTTTAATTTTTTCTCTCTTCGTTATAATTAAAAATTCTTTTAAATAAATACGAAATTTAATAGTACTTATTATAACTTTTTATTGATTAAAGCTTTATCTTTTATATAAATAAGAAAAGACAATATTATCTATTAATTTTTTTATGATTAGTCTTTTTATTATTAGATTAAGTCTATTTCCTTAAAAAAAGGTGATAGTAAGATAAATTATAAAAATACGTATTTTAAGAATAATAGATATATTTTATCTATTAAATTTAATCTCTTAAGAACATAAAAGTTTAGTACCATTGTAAAATCTGCTTGCTTTTTTATCTTTTAATCTATTTTACTTTTTAGATTATTTCTTTTGTTCTTATTTTATCTGAAAATTATTAGAATTTTTCAATCTCTAAAAATAAAATTGTTATTCACAACATTGTAAATATCAATACGTTAACTGAAATCTGAAAAAGAACTAATTTATATCGTTTAGTCTATTTATAGCTGTTGGTAAAAGCTTTAACATAAGTAAATACACAGGTTTGGATTTATAGAAATTATTATTTAGTAATAGTTTACAATAAAAATTATTTTCTTTGTTGATATCAAATAATAATTGAAAACCCACTAATTGTATAATACTTTCTGGTAAAATTAATATCTTTCGTAATTAAAGAGTGTAAATTTTAAAAGTTTCCAAATGAATCAAAATTGCGTATTAATTTTATATTTATTTATGATATATAATGCAAGAAAAACTAAAAAATTGAATAATTCATTCAGTCTATAATTTTTCATCTTTTAAAATACTTGATTAAAAGTCTCAGACTTTCTTTCTTTTTTAATTGTTGGCTTATTTCTTTATATAATTTATAATTGATTTCTGTAATAATCTAAAAATTGATTTCATCGTTTTATTTCATCCTTCAGTGCTTCTCGTCTTCAATTTTTCTCTTTAGTAAAATTCTATTAAAAATATCACTAGTATAAAATATTTTCTTTTTCTTTTTAGGCATAATAGCTACCTAATTTTTATACTTTAGTCGAATTTTTTCTTTAAATCTAGAACTATCATTTGAAAATTTCCAAATAAAAAAAATAATTTATCCCCTGTATTTTTCTTTAAGGTTTTTTCTTATTTTTAAATTTCTTTATTTTCTTCTACTTTCAGAACTCTTATTAGAAAGAAGTTCGTATACTAATAAAAAAAATTATATAAAAAAATTAATTATAAAACTTGTTTAAAGTCCTCAAAAGATTTTTTTTAATAAAATGAGCGAACAATCTAAAATGCTTTATATCTTGAAATCAAAACATTTAAGTTGTATACATTTTTAAAAAGCATCTAAAATAATTTTTTCTTAATATATTTCTCTTATATAAATTCTACTATTTTTTAGTTGATATATATTTTATATCTAGAAAGTATAATAGACTAACTTTTATTTACAAATTTTTGTATATAATTAATAAAAATAATAATGAAAATAAGCAATCAAATAAAATTTTAGTGGTATATTTAATATTATATGTGCTTTTCTCATTTAAACTACAGAGAATAAATTTACAAGATCTTAATCAAAGCATTTTCACCTATATCTAAAAGTTTATTATTCATTTATCCTAAATTTAAATTATAAAAAATTCAAATAAAATATGATTGTTAACTAGTAAATTTTTTTAAAGAATCAAATATAAAATAACTTTTGCTAGTCTAAAAATTTAAACTTCAAATTTTTTTATTTAAAGGTTAAAACTATTTAAAAATGATTACCAATTTTCTTATATTTATTTATTTTTTCAATAAAAAAATTAAAAAGTCTATTAGCTTTAAATAATTTTATAAAATTACTAATTTTTTATTTATTAAAAAAATAAGAAGATTTAATGGATTAAAAATATTTATTTCAAATCTTTTATTACTAGAAGATCAGCAAAAAAATGAAAAATCTAAATGCAAGAAAAATATAGGGTATTTGCTTGTTTAATAATATAATTTTTTAATTTTAAGATGAGAAAAATAATCTAAATAAAATTTATAAAAGTATAAATTTTATTTTTTCAATAAGAGTGCGAGAAAATTATTAAGTAAGTTATTTATTTTTTTCATTTCAGCATTAATCTCCTATAAAATTATCAAGGCTTATAACAAGTTTAAAATTTTCTTAAGAAAAATATGAAATAATAGTTTTTATAATTAGATTTAGAATATTAAATTGTTAAAGTCTTATAGCTTTAATTTTTACAAGGTTTGAAGTCTTTTTATTATATAATAATAAATAATAATTGACGCTCAATTACTCTAAAGAGATCTTTTAGAAGAAATTGATCCTGAACTCTCAAATTAGTAGGTATTAGATGTGCTAGAAGAGGAACTTGATGAAGCACAAGAAATTCAAAGAGACCAGATGAAGCTAGAATCATTTCTAGCCTATTATTAACATATAAATTTTGTTTCTTTAACTTCCATCCAAATAAAGGTGGTACCACGATAATTTAATTTATTTATATAAATTAGGAAATGATTTATTAATTTTTTTATTTAGAAAATTTTTAGCTTTCTATTTATATAATAATGATTATTAAAACTAACTTTTTCATAATTTATTCTTAAATTGTCTAAACTAAAAAATAATTAATCTCATGATAAAAATTTAGTTTAAAAAATATAATGTTTATTCCTAATAAATTAGAAAATAGTAAAACTTTTCATTTATAAATTTTAACATTATAGGTTATTAATTAAAAATCAGATTTTTCATTACAAAGAGAAAAAATCTTTATAAATCCTTTTTATAAAGAACCTTTTAAAATTTATTTGATATTGTGAAAAAAAATTTAAGTAAAAAAAATACTTATTTTAATTTATTGCTTTATCTACATAATTACCAAACCATCATAAATTTTTAGTAATTGTTTATAAATCAAGATATCAATAAGAACTAGACCTATTTTATTTATTTAAGAAATAAATTTTATAATTATATAATATTTAATTAGAAATACCTTAAAATTATAAAAATTATATTCTTAAATTTAGAATTTTTATGATCAAGTCTATTTGTGTAAAAGAAAAATATTGAAGAAAATTAATAGCAATTCTTAGATAAATCAATCCTTGAAAAACAATTAACGAGATAGAAACATTAAAAGTTTGTTATAGTTATTTTAATTTTTTAAATTTAATTGAAGAAACAAAAATCTAATAGAAATTAATTTGAATATTTGTAGCATAGAGTAAAATATAAAAAGGAAAATGAATTTAAATTTATAAAAATAAAAAATTATTTATATTGTGCTAAAAAGCCACTTGAAATGCTATCCCCGAAAAGAAAATTTGTTTAAATAGTTTTATAAAGAATTAAAAAAATCAAATATTTATAGATATTTTTAAATTCTATATAAATATTACTAAATCCTAAGATAAAGTTTAAATCATCTATATTTAAATTAATAGTTAGTTTTTATTTAGTTTCATAGTCAATTATTTAGAATTTAGTAGTTTGTTTATTAAAATAAATTTTTAAAAGAAGTATGATTAACTTTAAGTTTTTAAGATAAATAAATCTAGGTTAAAAATATAAATAATATTCTAAAAGATAAAATGATGATATTTAATAAATCATATCAACAAATTTTAATTTCTTCTTTTATAGAAATAATTAAAATTTGGCTATTAAATTAACGAAAATTTAGAAATATCACTGTACCATTATAATTATTATAATTTAAATTCTTAAAATACTTTCTTAAGATTTATAAAACTTAAAATTTATTTTAATGCGACTGAACTTAAAAATTAATAAGAACTATCCTCTTTTAGTATTTATAATAAACCATTTTAATAATTAATTTTCTATTCTTTTTTACAATTAAGATATGAGTTTTTGACTTTAAAATGCTGAAAATATAATTTTTAAGAATTTTAATGAAAAAGAAGATATAATTTTATTTTAATATATTTGCTTATAATTTAATTAAACTCTTCATTAAAATTTCAAAGAATTTGAAAATTTTTGAGATTATGAATAATAATTATTTTTTTAATTATTTAAATTTTAATTTAAAATTTGATTTAGTTAATAATAGTATATTATAAATTTAAAGAAAGAATTTGAAAAATTGTTTTTATAGAAAAAAATATAAAAATAATATAAATAGAGACAATTATTTAAGTCTAAATAAAGTTTTGTTATAAAATGTTAAGAATTTCTTTTTGCTTTAGGCTTTCTAGCATCATTTTTATTTTTTTTAAATTATAAATTCAAATAAAGAAAATTTGTTAATTTTTTATCTTTCACCAAATCATTTAAGTTAATTTTTTAATGCAATTAGAAAAATGTAAAAATAATTTTGAGCAAAAGTTCTTAGCTTTAACTAAATAAAAGAAAAAATGTTAAATTTTTTTTAAATAATCAAAAATATCTTTGACCTTTCATTTAAAAAATAATTATTTAATTTCATATTTTTATTTAATTTCTTAAAGATAAAATTACAAAAAATTTATTTTTTATTTTTTAATTAAAACGATAAATCTATATCTGAACAAGCTTTAAAGTATTTTTTAGACTTAAAGACATGCTTAAAAAAAAATGCAACGAATTTTTTTCACACTTAAATATAAAATTAATAATAAATTCTAAATTTTCAGCTCTTTCTTAATGAAGATATTTATAAAAGATTACTAAGCTAAAAAATAATTTTAGAAAAATCTAGCAAGCAATTAACTGCTTAAGCTATAGCAATATTAAAACTAAAGAGCTTGTAATAAATATAAATATTAAAAAAAATTTAAAATTAAAACTAGAAGAATCAGATTTATAGTTAAAAAGAAAAAGCTTAAACTTTAGCTTAAATAAAAATTTAATTATTTAAAAGTTTTTTTTTGCAAATTTATTTTTATATTATTTAAAATGATTTTGCTTATTAAATCAGGATTGTTTCTCTTTATCTATCTTTTTATTTTTTAGAGTTAGTGCTAAAAATAATATATTTAATAAAATTCATAAGTATTTTCTAAAATTATCTATTTATTTGAATTATAATTAACTTTATTTAGGAATTATTAAAAATTAAAAACATTTTTTAAAGTTTTTATATATTTATAATATATTTGGTTTTAAGAGTAAAATATTTAAAAATTACTCGTTAATTATTTTATTACGAATATACATTTTTTATAAAATAAATGATTTTAGTAAAAATTAAATTAATACAAATATTATATGAAGAAATTAAATATTAAACCATTTTGAATTATTTTAAAGAAAGAAAAGAAACTGGATATATTTAGTAACAATAGGATCATAATTTATAAGCTGATTATAAAAAGAACTAATTTTACTTAGAAATTAGAGTAAAAGAGAAATGTTTACAGATAAAAATTAAAAATAAACTTAGCAATCTAAGAAAAATTAAAATATTAGCTTATCAAATCTTAAAACAAAGTAGCAAAAGCTTAAAAAATTTCTTTATTATAAAGCTAGTTAATAAAATATTTAAAAATAAAGAGATGCGAGAAATTTCGTTTATTTATTATTTAGAAGCAAATTACTTTCGAAATTCAAACTTCAATTAAAGTACAATGAAATATCAAAATTTCTTTAATGGAATATTTGTTTTAGATCGAAGTATTAATTTAGCAATAAAAGATAAATAACTATGATTTTAATTCTTTAAAGCGATTAAAAATTGTGGGACTTTTATAATTATAAAATGTCTAGTCTTTATGTTTTAAATAATACTTAAAAATAAATCTTAAGAGTAAAATTTATTAATAAAATCTGAGGTTAATTTCCTCTTAAATGATTTTTCATAATAAATTATTGATAGAAAAAAATTAGTTAGGTAAAAATATAATAATAGTAATAAAAATTGTTGAATATACAAGCTAAATAAGTTTAAGCTTTTATAGTAATTTTTTAAATCTAGAATATTTTATAAAGAAATGATTAATTATAAATTATTAAAATCTAAATTTAATTTATTGTATAGCTTTTCCTTTAGAAATTCTAATAATTTAGCAGCTTATTTGTAAAAATTACATAAACAAAGAGATAAAAATTTTTAAATAAAAAATATCTTATATGAGCTATGGTTATTAAACAAGCTTTATAGAATGTTAAAAGGTTATTAATAATCTAATTAATTTAAATTTATTATGAGATTTTATTATTAAATTTAGTGTTAATTTAAATTTTTAGACAAAAAGAGATTTTATAAAGTTGGAATAGAATAGAATAAATTCTTTCTCTTCTAAATTCTCTAAGGAAAAGCTTAAAATTAAGAGTTTGTAATCATTGAAAACTAAAAAAGTAATTAAAAAGCTAATTTTATATCAATCTTCTCTTAGTAATTTGACTGAAGACCATCATTATGTATTATGGATCATATTTAATTCAAGAATAATTAAAAATTTATGAACTAATAGAAGATTTATTTACTAAAACAAATGAAATTTATATAATAATATCATGAATATAAACAAATTCAAGTAATCTTCAACAAAAAATTCAAATAATAATCAAACATTTTTTCTATTTCATGAATTCCCTACAATCTAAAAACTTAAGATTAAACTATAAGAATCTCTGGAAATATTTAATAATTGCATTCAGATGTTTAATTAAACAACTTTAAAATTATTGATATATGAATGATCTTAAAAAGATAACTATGCCTTTTTTATAAATTGAGATTTTTGTTGATAAAGAAACTAAAATCAAAATAGAGGCGATTTAATGAAAAAAGAAATATTTTTATTCAAATCCCAATTTTTTACTCCTATCTTAAAAAAAAGGTATTTTAATTTATAAAATAAAAGTATTTCAATTATTGGGAAACTCAAAAGAAATTAATTAATTATATAATCTTTAAATTAAATTTTATTTTTTGTTCCTTGAACCTTTTATAAAACTTTATTATAAACGCAATTGAATATCATTTTACTTAAATTAACACCAATTCTTAATTAATTTTATCTATTAAATACTTTTTAGATTTATAAAATAGATTAATTGCTTTAAAATACATTTCTTCAAAAAACGTTTAAATTATGTTGCCAGCTACAAAATTAAATATATCATAGTTAAATTTTAAATTTTACTATTTTACATTTCCCCAATATTTTCAAATTAAACTATATAAGAATATATTATATAATCTAAGAGTTATTATTATCTGCTTGTTTTAAGACTGAATATCTTTATAAAATTTATTTTATAATTGTTAATAATTTTTAAATATGCAATATAATTAAAATTTTTATAAAATGAAATATTCTAATTTGAGTAGCTATGAATAACTATAAATTTATTAAGATAATTTAAATCTAGAAAAATCTTAGATACATATTAAAATGAATGCTTTCTATTTTTATAATATTTTAATTATTTATTTATATTTAGATAATTATTTATTAGCTTATTTATTAAATATATTTTTTAAAACCGCCATAGTTGTTCGAAGGTGAACAAAAAGTTCATCTTCATCAGAGGCTGGGGAAGTTAAGTACCCATAATCGACTTTATGTCTTCCTCTGCTTTGATTTGGCCTCGAGACATAAGATTCTTAGACCTTCGACACTGGCTTGGCTTAGTTTATTTTTAATTCTGAAACGAAAAAGAAATAATATTGTGAGCTTCATCAGATGTGGGGAATTTAAGTACCCATAATTGACACATGTCGTCCTCTGCTTTGGTGATGCAATGAGACACAATCCTGCCATGTCCTTTGACCTCCAGCAAGTATTAAAGATTACGAGTATTCTAAAATTATATCAGTATTGAACATTTTTATCAGTACTGAATAATTATACCAGTATTGAACAAGTTTTATCAGTATCTGATAATTTTATCAGTAAGAAACATTCTTGTCAATATGAAACATTTTTTTAAATAGCTGCGCGCCAACGAGAGTGCTACGCGCTCTATAATCAAATTTATTTATTTATTTATTTATTTAATTAAAATTATAAAATTTTGTTTCATTTTAGTTTGCTAAACTTTTAAAGAAAAAGCATGCCAAAAAATTATAAAAGTATATTTGTGAAATAGCTATTACCGAAAAAGTTAAGATCTTTTTTACTCTACTTAACTTTATTTAAAAAATAATTTAATTATTTTTTATTTAAAGAGATATTAATTTTTTCCTTTTCCTTTTGTTTAGCATCTTTTTTATAAAAAATTAACTTTTGCTTAGATAAATAATATATTTGTTTTTATTAAGTGAAAAAGAGAAATAAAAATTCGCATTTATTTATTTTTTATAATTTATGAGGCTTTTTAATCTAGAATAATTAATTTAGTATGGGTTTTTAAAATGTTTTCTGACTACTTTTTTATTTTATTTTTATATCTTAAAAATTTCAATCAGTTATGAATTGTATGATTCTCAATAAAAAATAAAAATTCCATTCCAATTTTTCTTTTATTTAACTCTAAACCCATACTTTAGTGTAAATTTTAGTGTTTATAAATTGAGATTTTATAGATTTTACCAACCTAAATATACCTAAGTTAATATAAGGAATTTTATTTTATAACGTAATATATCTCACATAACAATTATATCATATATCATATGTTGCTATATTAGTTTTAAATAAATTACAATCATTTAAGTATCTTTTAGAAATTAATTTTTCAGATATTACAAATAATTACAAAATCCTTATTTTTCCAAAAACTTAATTTTAACACCTTTAAAAAGCTTTCATTTAAAATCATAGTAGGATTAATTTTAAGATTTTTAAAATTAATTACTTTATACATTAGTTTATAGAAATTTCGATAATATAAGTAAAAATATAGCTATAATTGTACTTTAATGTAATATCCTATCTTTGTCATAAATAAATCAAATATTTAATTAAGATTAAATGAAGTTTTAAAGGAATCTTAATTATAATTTTTTAATTTATTATAATTAACTAAATGAAATATGAGAAAAAAACATATATAATTGAAGGCTTGCCAACGCTGCTTGGAAAGCTTCCTTTTCCTTAATTCTAAACTAAATGAAATTAAAGTAGAGAGTTACCTCCTCTTAAAAGAAATTTATCAACAAAAGAAAACAATTTTTTTAATTTAGGAAATTAGTTTCAAGAAGTTTATAATTTTCAAGCTTCTTTTTTATTTACAAGTAAATCAGAAGCAAAAATTCAGACTTGAGTTGAAGAAGATGAACATAATCCTTAAGAGTAACTTTACCAATTATTTGAAGGAACTAGAAAATAAAAAATAGCTCAATGTGGACACAGTGATAGGTTAGTCTTCTTAAGAAATATGTGCTATAGTTGTTATTAATTCTCAAGGAATTCGACTTTTAAAAGAAAATAGAAACTATTAAAATGAAACCTTTAGCATGATACTTTTATCTTAAAAATATAGATGCTTTTGCTTTAAAATGTTGTTTGTCAAGATCTTTTTTATTTATCATATAATTTAAATATAAATCAAATGATTACGATTATTTTTTATTTAAGCAATTTGCCAAATATAAACTTATTTAGCAGATAAAATTCCCATATAATTCGATTTAGGTTTTTACCTTGATTGCTACTGCTAAATAACTAATTAGAAGTTATTTCCTTAATCCATAAGAGATTATAAATAATAATAACTATTCTATATTCCTAATATTTGCATCAATTTCACCATTAAAATGCTTGAGCTAAATCTATTTTTGATAAACTTTTGTAAAAATATTAATTCATGCTTAAATCTTAAATAATCTAAAACAACATGATAGGTCTTCGTATTGTAAGGTAGAAGTAGAAACTACAATTAAATCTTTCTTATATTTTAGATTAGTAAGAAATTATTAAGTTTTAAGCCTTTTTATTATTTTTAACTAAAAGAATTTTACAAAGTTGATATATAAAGCGAACAATCATGCTTAACTTAATATATTTAGTAATATCTACCTTCCTACATTAAGAATTTAATTAAATATATTAAGTTTATTTAATTTTATTATTTTTTAATTAATTAAGCTAAGGGTTTATGATATTTAAATTTAAATGCAATAAATTTTAGTAGAAATATCACTTAGTTTATAAGGATTTACATGAGATTTTGAAAAGAGTTTTTATGCGTTAATTAATTAATTTATAAATATATATAATGATTCTATTAATAAATTTCTATTTAAAATCTCTAATATCATTATAATTAAAAAAGAGCTTTTCTAAGATTTTAATAACCAATATACTTTTTATTAATATATATTAAAACTACTATACTTAATGATCATTCTAAAATCAAGGCTCATGAACTTTTAATTTAAGATTTAATTGCCTTCTTAAAAAAGCAAAAGAAAGATTAAAAAATCTTAAAGTTTATAAAATAGTTATTTGAATCATTTCAACTAAGAATTAATTCTTCTTTATGATTAATGCTTTTTAGAAATCTCACGTTTTAATTCTTGGCACTAATTTAATTTAATTTATTTATTTAATTTTTTCATCTAAAATGATTTTTATTTCTTGGTTTGCACAATTAATCCTATTTTCAAAGCTCATAAAGTTTAATGAAATTATTTCAAGATTATTTATTCTTCAAACAAATTATAATGATTATAAAATAGCATACTGTGGAACTTGCAATGAAGATTGTTATAAAAGAATTATTAATTCATTTTGATGTGCTTATATCGATCAACTACATAGTTATGAAGAGATGAAACACAGGTAAAATATAAAATTTTCAGTGTATTTAGAATTATATTTTTTTATATTCGAAAAAATAAAAATTTAAAAATCTAAATGTTTATTAACCATATTTCAGAATAAAAAGTCAAAATGATAATTAGAGTAATAACTAAAAAAATTTTGACTTGAAAATTCATAGTTATAACTGAGCTATTAAAAAAAAGAATAAATAATAAAAAGTATTTGAGGAAAAAAATAATTTAAATAATTATAGAATTTCTTTATTAAATTTAAAAGAAGAAAAAAATTAATTATATTCCATAATTCTTGAAATAAACTGTATAAATAATTAAATTAAATTTTTTTAATCTTTTTTAGGTTTATATATCTAAAATATTGAAATTAAATTAAATTTTTAAAAACATATTAAAAATAATTTTTTGATATTTCTCTTTAGTTAAAGGATTGCAAATTTAATAAATAGAATAATAAACTTTTCTTGCCACAAAAAAATAAAAAAATAAAAAAATAAATAAGTTATATATTTGATAAGCAATATATTAAGAAAATAATTTCTTCTTTCCCTTTTGTTTTTTTCAATAATTTTATTGATAAGTTATTTTTAATTCAAAATTTATAAATTTAATATTAGATAAATTAAAGTTATTTTAGAAATTTATTACATGACTCAAAAGATAAAAGGAAATTAATACATTTATCGAAAAAATTTATAATAAAATAAAAAAACATTAATTTTAATTTTAAACTTTATATATTCTCTTGTGAATTATCTTAATTTTATTTGTTTGTTTGTTTAATTTTAATTAGTTTAGATTAAAATATTATATAAAAAATTCAGAATTATTGTCATTCTAATTCTAAAATTATATAATCAGTCTATATTAAATTTTTTTATCTTTCAGGTTGAAAATAAACGAATTTCATTCATTTAGGATATTTAATGTTGATATTATACTTTATAATATAAATTTTTATAAATTATTCTTATTTTTGGCTATTAAATTCTTAAAATAACTAAAGGAAATCTTCAATTGTTAATATTTTACAACTATATTATTTTAATTCTTTGTACAAGAAATTTTTAATTATACCTATCATTTAATTAACTTATATTAATTTGAATCAAAAATCTCTAAAAATTATTATTCCATTTCAACATTTTATAATTTAGCAGTGTTTTTATGATTTTTAATATTCAAATAAGCTTAGTAATAATTTTACATATTTTATTTATGGTGAAAATAAAAAACGATTATTAACTCTTTTAGTCTTCACATTAAAATAAAAAATTAAATTTTTAAAATTCATAAAGTAAATAAAAAATAAATAGATTATATTATTTAAAATTTTATTTAAGTTTAATAAATTATTAGATATTTATTAAATATGTGCTTTTAATTTAAAATCTTATATATTATATAAAATGTTTAAGAAATAAATTTATAATTATTATATATATTTTTACAACTATTTAATATTTCAATTATATTTTATATCCTATTATTTTCAGTCTTTGTTTACTTTCATCCAAAAGTATATTAAATATAAAAAATTATTAAAATTAAATTTTTTTTAATATATTTAATGAAGATTTAATTCTTGCTTTTTTATTCTAGATTTTTATTTAATTCTTTTTCCTAATTGATTCAGATGATATATAGTTTTAGAGAAGCATTTAAATTAAAGAAAAAATTAGTAATTAATAATAATAGTATATTAAAATTACTACATCTTTATTTGGTTAGTAACTAAATTAGAGTTTGCAAAAGGTATTTACCCTCAGTAGATTTCTTATTAAAATTCTTCTGATTCTATGGATCGTAAATTCTAATTACTTTCTTGTTTTCTCCTCACGTTAAGAATTGAAATTCAAATTCGTACTATCATCTTTCTTGTCGTCTCAGTGTATCCGTATTTTTTTGAGCTTCTAAATATGGCTAAAATAATTTTTTATAATATAATCTTGCGTTTGGCATACAATAATCTTAAATAGGTTTTAAGTACCTTTTACTATTGATTATTCTTTGATTAAAATTTGTAGCAATTTATTACCTTGTGAACATACTTACGCAGTATCAGCATTTAACTTATCTCTTTATATGAAGATTTAGCTGAGTTCTGCTTTTCTCATGGATCTTGATTAATTTATTTGTTGATCTAAATTTGCTCCAATTGATTTAATCTCTGATCCAAATTTTGTCTTAAAATTCTTTCGATTGTATTGAATTACATTTCCATCTATATGGAGGTTAATTTACTGCTTAAAGTTATATTCATTGATCAATTTGCTGACAGTAACATAATAGACTAATTTATTTATTTTAGATCTTAAACTTATTTTGCTAGTTTCTAATTTTCCAATTATAAAATGTAGAAATTATTACTTAAATCAGGCTAATTATTTGGTTTTGTTGTAGAAGTCTGTTATTTCTTAGGAGCTATTTTATATTATAATATTTTTATAGCAAAATTAAATTTATCTGGAAATATTAAAAAATAAATAAAAAAAGAGATTAAAAAATAAAACTTCAAGAGACATAATGAATATAACTTTATACTTAAAGTCATTATTATTAAAATGAGTTAAAATTTAGCATCTAAGTTAGATCCATTCTTTTTATGGTAATCTCATCCAAGTCATTCCAATCTGTTCCAGCGTTAAAGTGGCTTTTCCTGGTTATTAAATTGGTGGAATCTTTTTAAATTTATTTTGCGGAGTTTCAGTGTCTCCCACCTAAGTTTATTTTCTCTTTCAGGGGATGGGTCAGGATAATGCCATACTTATAGAAATTTTTATAGTCTAGTCCCTTTACTTCAGGTCTTAACCTTCTTTCATTCCTCCTTCCTCAAGAGAAATCCACTTTTAGAGCTTCCATTTTAATTATAAATAGTTTTAATAAATAAAAAGATATAATATATTTTATTAAGGTAAACATAACCTAAATAATTAATTTAATTTTAAACATAAGTTAAATTTACATTTTTATAATAAAATTAAAATATTTAAATATGAAATATTTCAGAAGGAAGAGATGCTTACAATAAAGCAGGATCTGATAAACCATGAAGATGATGACGAAGTCCATATGGTAGACCGAAGAGCCAAAGTCGGAGTCTATGAGTCAATTTAAAATTTAGAGAATGATATTTGAGTAATGCAAGAGCAAGACGAGAAAAACTGAGTAAAATTAGATTCCAGACTTAAATTAATAGAAGAAAACCTGTAGAAGCCTTCTTAAGGAATTCAAATGGAAATAGAGAAACAAGAAAAGATATTTCCTAGAGCAAGGAAAAGATGTTACATTTGCAACAGCACTTGACATCTATGGCGAAAATGTCCCCAATAGAAAAGAATAAGAATGAATATTTGGAGTAATATTAACTATTAGCAACTGAAATGGCGAGCGACGGAATTCTTCCCATCGGGAAATGGGAAAATCTGGAAAAAAAAACAAATTCTTAACTCAGACTATTAAAAAGAGAGAAGTCCAGGAAAAAAAGCATAAGGAACGAACATGCAGGAAAGGAGATTTTATACATTTAAAAATTCAATTAAGCCGGAAGGCGAACAGTTATTTTAATGATTTAAATTTAAATATGAAATATTTATAAGTTTTTGCTAAATATTAATTTAATATCTCTATCATTCTATTATCTTATCTATAAAAAAATGTTAATAAAGGCTTAGTTATTAAATAAATAAATATTAGTTATTCTCTTCTATACTTAGATTAAAAATTTTTCTTAGTTAGTAAAAATATTATAATGCTTCTTCAAGTTCTATTAAAAAAAATTATATAGTTAAATTATTTATTTATATAAAATTTATTCTTAAATTTTGATATTAATCTATATCTAAATTAATATATATTACCTTATACTTTATTTCATATTAGTATGATATAAAATAATTAAATTATATTTATTAGATTTATATTTTTACTATATTTTATTAGGCTAAATTTAGTTTTTTATTTGATAAATAAATTTGCTCTAATAATTGAATTATTTCAAAATATGCTCTAACTATTTTTAAAATTATGTTATTTTTATTTAATCCTAATAAATTTAATAGCAGGGCTATAATTTTATATAATTATACTTACAGATTGCTTTAATTCTTTTTTATTAAACAAAGAGAATTCTAATAAAATTATATTATTAGTTATAACTCAACTTATAGCAGGTAGAATTCTTGATTTATGATTTAATCGTATACAATCATTTTAGAAAATCTTAGATAATAGTGATATTAAATGAAACATAGATAGATAGATATATATTTGATTTATATATAATTAATCAAGCTAAATTTTATGTTAGTAAATAATCTTTCATAATAAGCAGTTTTTTTTAAAGTAATTCAAAGATTATTAAATAAATTGATTAAAGTTTAAAAATGAATAACTCATAATAAGTACTTTATTATATAATATGATAGAATGTGAGATTAATTTTGTTTTTATAAATATAAAAATCTGTTTAAGTCTTTAGTTTGATTATTAAGTCCTAAATCCTTATCTAAACCATATTGAAAATATTATAATATACTTAAATGATTCTTTAAATAAAAATAATTAAATATATTAGAGTAAACTTTAAAAAAAGCTTACTATATTTTTATTAATTTATAAATAGAATTAAGATAATTAATATGAATTGTTATAATGATAAGTTTAAGCATATTCAATCATATATTTATTATTATAGTT
The DNA here is from genome assembly GCA_946699065.1 of Loxodes magnus. Classification (NCBI taxonomy): domain Eukaryota; phylum Ciliophora; class Karyorelictea; order Loxodida; family Loxodidae; genus Loxodes; species Loxodes magnus. The sequence continues at coordinate 432,315 of CAMPDV010000123.1, read as the reverse complement.
GTTAAATCTAATTGTTTACATTTTATTTAAGTATTTTTAATTTAAAAATACAATTTTTTATTTTTAAAGTTAATATTTTTATTATTTAACTTATTTCGTATATAAGGATTAAATTAAATTAAAGTGTTAAAGAAGGATCGTCTACTTAAAAGCTTCCTACTTCCCTATCCAACCAATAGAAACTTGATCTCTAGGTGGTCTTCTCCTCCCTTCACTGTCAAGTTTTCGGAATGGTTGTCTCTTCATATAGCTTGCTTTCTTCTTATAAATTTCTCCATTCCTGGTTGGGTAAAATTAGGTTAGGTCATTCCATATTTTCTATTAAATCTCCTTTCTCTTCCAGCATCGTCTCCATAGGTGGTCTGTTCTCCTGCAGATGGAACATTTTTTCCTAAAATATTTCTCTTTAGTTTGCTCAATTGGCTTATTATTCTCTTATTCGATCTCCATTGGGATAGATTGCATAGCCTATTATTTTACACTTGTCTCTAATTTTTCCAATTTGATATGAATATTTTCATTCGATTCGTATAATTGTTCCAGCTGCCTATCGAATTCGTCAATTCTGATATTCATTGCAGCCTGGTTTAAGTTTCTAGGAGCATGGGTTTCCTCATCTTCTAAATGCTCTTGCTGTTCTTAAGCTAGTTCTTCAATCAGTTTTTCCAGATCTTTATTTTTTCCTATTAACGCTAAGATAAGCTTAGCCATTTCCTCCTTCGTCATTCCTAAGATTTGTTCTTTATTGAGATCTCCGAGGTCCATGTAGGGGTTGAATGTCCTAATCTAGGCCTGAAAGTTACTAATCTTTTGCTTCTTGGGAAGGTCCTCAGTCGATATTGTTGCATGTTAGTGTTTCTAGGGTTGTCTGGGGGGTGTTGTTTAGAGTTGCTCCTATATGGTTTAAGAAGAAGGTTTGGTTTTGGAAGATGACGTGTGGTGTTTAGAAATTTAGGTTTCCTGCTTCCTCTCTTCCTTTTTAGCTTAGAAAGAGGTGGTATAGAAGCCCTTTTTGAAACCTTCTATCATATTTTTTTTTCGTATATAAGGATATAATATTTATATAAACATTTCTTATATAATAAGTTTTATTAAAATTTTATAAAAATTTAATGAATTATAATATTTTCTCCTAACATATGAAGTAAGGGCATATTATTAATAATATAGTGAATATATTCTCTATCACTTAAATTTAATTATTTTGCCTTTTATTTTATAAAATTTAACTAATTCAAATTTAAGAACTAAATAAAGTATCAAATTCAAAGATTTCTCTTTCAATGGACTAGAAACTCCTTTACGGCTAAATGACTCAGGATACTCTCTTGATGCACATAGCATGGATATCCTGTTTCTTAATTCAATAAATTTTGGCCAAGGAGTTCCATAACTATGGACTGACAGACTTCAAGTCGCAAAGCAGGGATGGATAACCAGAAAGATTTTGTCCCCTTACTGAGAATACTCAAACTAGGGACCTTTTTAGCGATAGGATAGGAACTTGGTCTATCCATAAAACTAGAAGGTTTTATCAGCAACAAAAATTTTGAAAGATAAAGTGAGATAAAATCTTAATAAAAATATTTTATCACTTAATATTAATAAATTATCTTCTTTTACTTTTTTAATTCTTTCTGAATTTTTATAACTTTTATAGTAAAACTAATAATTTATAATTGAAAATTTATTTAAAATATTTCCTTTATTTTATTTAATCATGATTTCTTATTGTTCAAAATTTAATTATAATTTTATTTTTTGGAACTCATAATCAAAAAAAATTATTTTATAATTTTATTTTTTAATTAATTTAAGTTTCAGATTATCCTCGTTATGCAAATCTTTAATTAAATATTGAGCAATAAATAATCATTTACAAATAGCTAGTTTAAGTGAAAATATAAAGAAATTAATATTATTTAATCTATTTTAAATGAATTATGAAATTAAGAAAAGAAGAGATTAAATATTTAATTTTATTTAATTATTTTTTATAGTTATTTTCTATATATTAAAATACTCTAAGACTAAAATTTAATTTTCTATTTATTAGTATATTTAAGTATGTTTGAATTGTTTATTCTTGTTTGGAGTAAAGAATATAAATGAGATTCTTTAAATATAAATTTTAAATAATTTTAGGAATTTAAATATATTTATTTCTAATTAATTGCTTTTTAACTCGTAATATATTTTCTTTCTTTCCTTTTTATCATTTTCTAAATAAGTTTATTTCTGAATATTTTGTTTTCTCAAATAATCACCTTTATTCATTGCTTAATATTACTAAGAAATTAAATTGAAACTGAATAGAAATTCAATAAATAATTCATTTAATGAACTTAGGAAATAATATGAATATAGTAAAATATTTTTAAGATATAGTATAATTAACTAAATGTGACATACACTTATCAGATAGATAATTTTTAATTTTTCCATTTAGTTCAATTTGCTTTTTTACACTCTTTATATTCATTAATTAAACTATATGCATAATTTAATTGTTTATACTTTTAGAAACCAAAAAAAGATTAATTATATCTATTATTAAGTATTCATGTAACCATAAATTTTTCAATCTAACTTTTAATTATTAAGAAAGTAACTTACTATATCTTTAGAAGTTAGAGATATTAGTCAATTACATTATAATTTTCAAAATATTTATCAACTAACTTTCTTTTTAAATCAAATGTTTTATACTCCAACTGAAGAAAAAAATTTCTAATAAATTTAAGAATTAAAATAATCTTAAATTTTATATTTAGAACTCATTTTAAATTCTAATTATTAAATATTCTAAAATTTAAAAATAAAGAAGCTTATAAAAATTTATTAATATAATTTTAATTTTGATTTAAAACAAAATTTTTGATTATTTTATTTTAAATTTTATAAAATTTTATAAAATTTACTTTCACTTTTAAAATGCCAGTGCTGATTTTCATTTTTTATCTGATTTATTAGATTTTTAGATTATTTTATAAAATATATAAAGAGTAAAAATTAATGAAATAAAGCTCTTTATATAAATAAAAAAAATATAAAAATAATTATTTTTCTTTTTGCTAAATTTATCATAAAAGATGCTAAATTTAAACTAAAATACTATTTCATTATAAATATTATAAATAAAAGAATAAAAATATTTGTAAAATGATTCTTCTTAATTTCTTTATTATAAAATATTTGCCCCTTAATTATGAAACCTAATTAAGTGCTATAATTTAAAAGTTAAAGTTTATTAATTAGATATAAATTTATATCTTCTACTAACTTCTTTATCTCAATTTTTTTTATTAAATCAAAATTTTTTGGAGTGATTCTAAAATATGTTTAATATTTTGTCTTTTTAATAATTTAAGATTTTTTTCTTCAAAATTTTGCAGACGAAAATTTGTTTATAAAATAAAAAATTAAGTTATGATATATATAAAAGTTATTAGTGTTATACCTTTAAATTCTCTAAAAATAAAAACAATAATTTCTAAATCCCCAATTTTTTTGCTTTAATTTTCATTTCTTATGAGCTTTATTAGCAATTGAATAGCAACTACAGTATATGCTTCTTGAAAAAACTAATCTATCCGTAAGCCCTCATTTGATAATTTTATGATGCTTGCTATTTTTGATAATAGCAAGTCTAGCACATATTTTTAGCATAGTGCTTCTAGTATATATGCATTTTGTAAATCCCTTTGAACTCTTAGTTTAAATTGATTATCAACCTTATCAATACATTTTATACATAAATTGAATGCTTCAAGTTCAGTAAAAGATTATAGTTTGGAAGGGAGGTAAATTTCTTTTCTTTGGACCAGCTGCTCTAAAATGAGGGGAAAGGAAATTTGCCAAGTAAAGTTGTCATACCCTCAAGAATATTACTTGATTTACCTTATTTAGTTTTACTGTGACAACAAATTTAATAATTTAAATATAATATGAAGAACAAATAATAAAGGCATCTAACCATTTTATTTGCATCTTCTAAATAAATTAAAATTAAATTAAGTTATACCATATAACTAATTATTTGATTTTTTATAATAAGATAGAGCTTATTACAAGTAAAGAAATCAAATAATAAAAATAGTTAACTTATCAAGATCTAAAATTTATTAAAATCATTTTAACTTGAAATAAAAACGAACAAAATCAGAAATAATAAATTTAAATAGTAAATACTTATATATATGATGCTATTTATAAAATTTTATTAAATAACTTCGCTAAAAATTATCAAATAAAATAATTGTTTTATAGTTTTAAGGATGGAAAATGTTTATTAGAAAGGAACTTATACTAATATATAAAATTTATTTATTAAATTAAGTACTCAAAATCCTTAGTTGAAGCAAATGTAAGATTAAAAGCAAAAACATTAAAGAAATTTATGAGATTTTAAATGTGTCAAGCTTAGAAGAATTAAATAATTGTTTTAGAGAATCTTGCAAATAGATAAAATCTTAGTATAAATATATATTTAGTTTGACAACTAACATTTTATTAAGAGACTGAACATTATAAAGATAAATCTCTCTAATTTTATTATTAAACTATAAATCTTTAAAGATAAGATTTAATGAATCATAAGACATTGTTATTTATGTATATAAAGCTAATTTATTTATTAGAGAAAGAAATATTAGAATATGTCTTTATAAATGAAATTAATTAATCATATATTAGTTAATCTTAAATCTGTCCAGGCAAATAAAATGTAAATATCTTTATTTATATTGCTATTTTTTTCTAAATATAAATGAATTTATAGCAATCATGCTTGCTTATTTAAAAATATGTGATTTATTAATTTATTCATGTTTAAAATTAATTAAAGAACCTTTAAGAGAAGGTTAATAAAATTAAATTTAGAGCTTTAATATGTATATATCAATTATAAAATAAAGGATTATCTCATAAAAGTATCCCTTGTTAGTCTTTAATTAAAGATTGATTAAGATTACTTTATAAAATTATAAGTGAAAAGCAAATATAATTAATTTAATACTTATTCATCAAATAGAAACTTCTTTGATATTTATAAAGGTTTATCATATTTCATATATAACTTTATAAAAATCTGCTTTAAGTTTATTAATAAGGCACAATAAATAAATAAAAAATGATCTATTCCTTAAAGTTTGCCAAAAGATATTAAGCAACATTTATTTAATTAATAGTTTATAATTTTTATTTTTGGAAGCTTTAATTTATAATAATGCTTATATTTCTATATCAGCTTAAATTATTTTAAATTAATACAATTATAACTTAACTTTTAAGTTTATTTGAGCTAATATATAGAGAAAATTAAAGATTCTCTACATTTTTTAAATATATGCAGTCATAAGCAAAAATTATTTAATCCACTGAGAAACTTATTTGTTAGCTATATTTATACTACTACTCTACTATCTAATGTAATAAATTTGATTTATATAATTTTAATTTTAAATTAATATAAACATCAATTGAAAGAAGATTAATTACTATCCTTTTATATAATATGAATTTAGGTAAATAAACTTAATGCAAACATTTAGATTGCATAGAAAATATAGTATAAAGGATAATTATTAAATATGAGGTTTATAAACATGTAATAATGCAAGCTAATAAACTTTATTATAGAAAATATCAAAGTAAAACTATTAAGTTTATTAAAGAAGTCAAGCTTCATTGCCTTAAATAATTATCTTAAGAAAATTATAAGAACATCTCTTAAAATGTATAAATCCTTTAGAAAGATTTCTTTAAATTGAAATGCATGTTTTTTTATTTATTTCCTAAGGTTTAAAATTTTGGTGTAATTACATCTTAAATGATGAGATAAAATTATTAATTTGAGTATTAGAGATTACTTACTTTATGTAATAATTTTTATTATATGTATTAGATAATTTAGAGAAATAAAATCAAAATAACTGAGGAATTTTATATCTTTAATTGATAGAACAAATTGAGATTATGAGAATATTAACTTATTTAGTTAGCTATAAACAAAGCCTGTAAATCTTTTTTTTCGAATGTATTCTATTAATGTGGGTAAGTAAAGAACTATTTAACTAATTATATAATATCATTTAAAATGAAGCCAATCTTTATCATTAGCAAAATGATATGAAAAGTCTTAATCACAAATGTAATAAGATATTAGCCAATATAATTAAGAGACTATTTTTAATTAATTTATTTCTTAATTTCCTAAGTCTAAATTGATAATCTATTCATTTATAAATTTCTATAACTTAATAAAAATTAAAGATTATTAATTAAGCTACTAAAATATTACAGTATCTTTTGAGATAAAACTTTTTACTTTTATTACATTTTTAATGAAGAAAATAAATTAAAAAGTGCCTTAAAATTACTAAGAATAAATCAAAAAATCTAATTTAAATTTTAAAATAATAAAAAGAAATCTCTATATTTTAAATATAACTAAAGTATTATTTATCTATAAAAATATAATCCTTCATCAACTAAATGCATAGGAATTATATAAATTTAAAAAACTTACCAATTCTAAATAAAAATATTTAGATGAAGCTAAAAAATTCAATAAAAATTATTATTTAAGCTGAAGGTAAAAAACGAAAAAGAAATCAGAAATTTTTGTAGATAATTTACTAAAGAGTTAGCCCTTATAGCTAAATTTAAGATAATATGTTTAATAAATTAGTTATCTTCGAATAAATAAAAAAAAGAAGAAATAATAAATAGTTGAATAAATGATAAGGAATTTAATTTTTTAATTTATCCAATGGAATAGTTATTTACTACTTAATCTTAGTTCAAATTAATGTAAAATAAAGTTTTAATGCTTAGCACATCAATTTATTAGGTAATAGATAATTTAAATTATGAATTTAAGCATTATCAATAAATAACAAATAAGACATGATAAATTATTTATTTTAAATAGTTTTATTAATTAATATAGTTATGTTTATCTATTAGTTACTTATTAGTTAAATTATTAATTAAATTATAAATTCAATTGTTATTTTATGAAATTGATACTTATTTAAGCAAGTCATTATTATTTATTATAATTATTTAATGAAGAAAGATAATCAAAATTATATTTTACATGGTATGCCTACTTTGTCGGATCATTTCCTTTTCCATCTTTTTCTAACCCTTGGCCTCAAAATAGAGAACTCCCTCCTCTTAATTCAATGCTCAATTCTCAAGAACCAGAAGAATTTAATTTAGGCAATTAGTTTTCTTAAAATCCGTGCAGTGAAATCTAATTTTCGCTTAGGATTTAGAAAAAAATAACGAAATGTGCTCATACAGATAGAAAGCACTATGCAAAAGGAATGTGTTCCAACTGCTATTACTAAAGAAACAAAATGGAAAAAGTAATAACATGTGGTCATACTGATAAACCGGTTTTTGCAAGAGGAATGTGTTGTAGTTTTTATTCATCAGCATACAAGGCATTCAAGAAGAGATAACTTAAGAAGTGAAAAAAGCAAAGATGTTCAAATAAAGATTTTTTCTTTCCTTAAATGAATTTAATTTAATAAGCTTTAAAATAAATAATATAATAAAGAAAAATTACCAAAATCTAGTCACCAAAATAAAAAAAATTCATTTAAGTAGTTAGTAACTCGAGTTTATGAACACAATTAAGAATATTTTTCTAAAAAATAAATAAATTCTAAACTAAAAATTTTTTTATTAATAATTTAATTTAATTTTTAGAAATATTCAATTAAAAATTGAGAATTAAGGTAAATAAGAATGTAAGTGATATATGATCTTTAATCTTCATTTCTAATGTAAATATTCAATCTAAAGAATACATTGATAAGCTTGCTCTTAGTAGTATTTAAATGACTAAATATTAAATATCTTCATTTAAAAGTTCAGATTATAACTAATTAAAGCTCTACCTTTATTTTATTAGTTATTTGCTAGTTCATTGTGAATACTTAAAAATTATTTTTTAATTTTAAAAAAATTAAAAAGCTTTAAAATGTTAAAAATACATTAAAGATGAAAATTTTATTTAATATTAAAAAAGAATAAAAATAAATAATTTTTTTAATCTAGGTAATTTTCATCTAATCTAAATTATTTAATTTTTTCAATTGAATTTACAAAATTTGAAGAATTTAAGTTAAATTTAAATCTTAAAAATAACGAATAATAAAAAATCTAATTGTTAATAATTAATTTTTAAAAGAATTGCCTAAATAATTTAACTGATTTACTTATAAGCTATAAAATTATCAATTTTCAAGAAAATGTTTTAAAATTTAGAAAAATTACTTACAAATATAATGAGAAAATATTTTTTTATCTTAAGTGGATTAATTTATTTGATTTATGAAAAAATTATAAAATTTAAAGTTAGAAAGATAGTATTAAAGTTATTTTCAGTAAGTATGCTAAGCATTTTATAAAGACTTTATATATTTAAAGATAATTTAATTTAAGATGATTTATCCTCAAGACATTAACTTAGATATATTTGAATATATATTTCTTCTTAAAGATTATAATTAACTTAAATTTAAGATTCTTAATTTAGCTACCCTTAATAAAAATATTAATTAAATAAAGTAATAATGATTTTTACTAATAAAATTGTGTGAAGAAGGATATTTTAAAAACTTAAATAAGCTAATTTTTTGAAATCTCTCATTAATATTAATGTTTTCCTTAATTATTTAAGATAATATTTATAATAATTATGAGTGTCATATGAGCAATATTAAATTAAAAATAATCAATATTTTAAGATCTCAATACATATATACTTTTAATGCTATGTACAAATTATGATTGAGTTCTAATCTTAAAGTTATAAAAATACTGTTTAAGTTTTAAATTAATTTTTTCTTATTTAATAAAATCCATTTTCCTGCTTTCGAAACAAATTATAAAATCCTATTTGAAAATAAATTTTATAAACTTTAACAAGACATTTAAATTTTTATTTGCAAATTTTTAATTTATTATTTTACGACTTTCTAATTTTATAAATCTTTTAATAAAACAATAAATTTTTCTTCTTTAAGTATTTAGAAATTATAATGCTACACTTAATTTTTTAAATAATTTAACAAAAGCAATAAAATATTTATAGATAAATAAACTTACTTTTCTAAAGGAAATAAATATTAATTTTATTAGCTAAAAATATAAATTTAAATCTTAGTGATGTTTTAATTATGAAAGAATTTTATAATCTTAATGATTTTATTTTATTAATTTAAAATTTTAATTTAGAAAATATAATTTATTTATTTAATTATATGCTAGTTTTTAATAATTTCATTAAGAATATTTCTTACAATTTCTTAGTTTAAAATATTAAAATGTAATTAAAATTAAATAAATTATAATAAAAAACCAAGTTATAGGAATAAATTGTTAAAATAGTCAGATATCTTTAAAATAAAGATAGAGTTAGTTAAGTTTTTATCTTTAATCTAAAATTTGAATATGATAATTTTAGAAAGAATAATGCTTATTTATTATTTAATTTCCTATTATTCAGTTGTTAATTTTTATTACTATTATTTCATTAAAGATAAATATTCTTCAAAGTAAGTAATAAAAGAAGTTCTATCTACTAAAAAATTTTTAATTTCGATCTAATTAAAGAAGATTTATTAGTTTTTATTTATTTATATTGCTATTAAGCAAACAAAATGAGAATAAAGTTTTTTATTTATAGGGTCTAACTTTATCTTAGTTTCTATGATTTATTGCAAATATAGTTTACTAATATATTCTTGTATTTTCATATTATAGGTAAATTATAATTCTTTAAGAATGATAATCTCAAAAAAATGGAATAATCTATTCACCTTTCCAAAAACCAAATTAAGAACGCAAAAAGGAAAGCTGCGAAACTAATGCAGAAACAATAACAAGAAGAAGATAAATCAAGTTCCTCATCTGAAGGAAAAGTTATAATTGGAACAATAGAGACGAATCCAGTAAAAGTACAAAAATAATCAGAAATCTAAATATAAATTGACTAAATGAAAACAATAATACAAAATTATTAGGAAACAATTTACAATCAAGGGGAAAAAATAAGAGAACTAATGAATACTATCGAAGATTAAAACAACGAGTTGCTAATAATAAGACGACAATTGATTTAAAATAATTTAGTCACGGAATAGTAACTATATGAATAATCTCAATCGAATTTTAAGCAAGAACAAAATATGATTATTGAAAAAGTTTCTACAGAAACAAACATCCAAGAAAAATAGAATGACGAAAAGATTAATATAGAATTACTCCAAAGAATCGATTAACTTGAAAAAAAAGTATTTCTGAAGAGATTCAAGAAAAGACCAATCAAAAATTGCTATTATTGCAAATCAAAGTGACACCTATTACAAAATTGCGATCAGTGAAGATAAATTTAAATGAAAGAACAACAAAGAACGTTAAGAATGCTTAGCAGACTCTGAATCACCGAAACAGGAAATTACAAGAAGAAGATATTCGTATAAAAGACAGAAGATTCTCAATGGTTCCATCCACGCTAAAAAAATGGTAGCAAAAACCTGGTTGAAAATCCAGGGAATGCTAACTTTAATTACTTTTAGTTTACTATATATATAAGAATGATAATCTCATTTCAATTTTTAATTTAAATAATTATAATATTTTTAGACTTGAGATATTAGACAATAACTTTTTAATGGCTTTCTAAATATCATCTTAAATTTAAATTATACTAAACTTTAAAATCTGAGAAATAATAAATTATGATTAATAAGATGAGAATTATATCTTTGTAATAATTTATCTATTTTATAATCTAAGAATATATATCAACTATCATTGTTTAAAATTTAATAAAAATAAAGACATAAAGAGTTAAAGATATAATAAACTATTTTTCTATTCTGATAACAATCTCACAGAATTCATTGTCTACTAGTTATTTTTAATTTTTATTTAAAAGTAAACCTGTCAATTGTACGTTTATACTTTGCTATAATCATTTAACTTTTCGCTTCTAATAATTAATAAAAAATTAAAGAGTTATTTCTTCTTTCTCTTTAAAGAGTAAATATTTTATAATTAATTATTTTTATTAAGTTTATAAATTTATAATTAAATAAAAAATAAATGCTAAAGAATAAAACTTAAAAAATAGATAACTAGTTGTTTATTCTAAAATAATTATAAGTCTTTATAAAGTTAGCAATAATTAAATGAATCCTTTTAGGTTATATCTTTAAATTTTTTTTTCAAGACTAAAATGATTGAAATTTAAATGGTTTAAATTATAAAATTATTATATAAATCTAAAATTCACTAGAAAATTAAAGTTTTTAAAATCTTTATTGTTTCTTTATAACTTAACCAAGATCATTTAATTGAAAAATAAAAAAATAATAAATATAAAAACTTAAAATTTCTTATTTATATCCCGAATAATGACAACAAAGCTTTATGAAATTAAATCTTATTTAGAACTTGCTATATATTATCTTAATTTAACTTAATCTTAAGTAGGTTTATGTTTCAAATCCACTTAAATTTTTCTCTTCAGGTATTACATAAATAAAATAATTTTCTTATCTCTTTTTTATATTTTTCACCTTAATAAGAACTTTAACTTATTTAACTAAACAGAAAAAAGAGACTAAAGCATATTTAACTCTTATAAATAAATTATAAGACTAAGGATTTAAGTTTCCAATTTATTCTTTATCTTAATAATTTCAAATAGATTTAATTTATCAAATAAAAATAACGAAATAGATGCACCTAAAACATTTACATTAATTTTAATTTAAAAATTGTGATTTTTAATTTTACAAATAGAGATAATTTAAGCATGAATGAATTTAGAATTTCAGATTTAGAAAAATGTACAAAACTACTAAATTCTAAAAAGAAAAAAATTATGATATATGAGTTAACGAAAAAATAAATTTTATAATCCAAGATGCAATCAAAATCGCATAAAAGAACAAGCAAGTTTTTTAAATATAAGTTTAAGAAATATTCTATGAATATTAAAATACTATATCAAGATAAAAATTAAAAAAAATAATTGATTTAGATAAATATATTCTTTATTTTCATGATAAATTTAAAGTTAAAGTTTAAGTTTTATATATTTTGATTATTTAATAAAAAATCATAACTCTTCATTCTAAATCTTAAATAATAAATTCAGCTTAAAGGTGTTAATATAAAAATTTTAAATTTAAGATTCTTTTCAAATACCTGAACGACATTTTGTTATTCTAAAATAACGATTTATTCTCAAACTCTTTAAACTTAAACATTATAAATAATTGAGTAATATTTTATATATATTATGCTTCAAAGAAAAAAATTGTTTATGAGTAAATAAAATCTATCAAATAAAGAAATTAATAAATAAGTTTATTTATTTTAAAAGCAAAATAATTGGTAAAATTATTAAAATTCCTGAAATAAAAGAGATAAAAAATAAAAAAATTTAAAGAGATTGTTCTTTTTTATTCTTTAGATAAGTAATTAAATATTTTAATTTCTCTTTTGTAATCTTTTTTAAATCAAATTTTCTGAATTTGATAAAATCTTTCATTTCTTTTGTCTTTTTATTTAAATTTATTCTTAATCTAAATATTTTATTTATAAATATAGAATTTTGGTAAAAAGAAAAGCATCTATTAATTATTTTGTTTTAAAATTAACTACCAAATAATTGAGTGCTAAATCATTTATACTTATAACTCTTACTCTTAATAAATGTTTAGAGGAAAAACATTTCCATTTAGTTGTCTCCTTATTATAATTTTCTTTTCGTTAAATAAATTTTAGTAATGTTTATCAAGAAGTTTATTTTAGATATTTTTTCTTTAGGAATTAAAATTTTAAATAATTAAAAATTGAAGGACATTTAGCTAAATACTTTGAAAGTTAATTAACAGAATTATACATTTTATGTAATTTTTCATATTAATAAAGGAATTTTCAGATTTAGAATTAAATTAATTTTAAGAGGAAACTTAGCTTAGAGATGAAATTTTAAGTTATTTGTTTGAGTAGGAAGAATATAATGATTTAATAAATAAGTTAATAGTAAAAAAAAATGGACGAAATATATAATTCACTAGTTTTTAATAGTGACTCTTCTTTAATTAATTTCAAAGAAGCTGCAAATTCATAGGAAAAGTATAGGCAGGAGCATTAAAATCTCCAAACGAAAGATTTGGAGTAACTACAAATTAAATAAGTAAACCTAATAATGAATTTATTAAGACAACTACTTAAAAATTGTAGTCAAAAGCCGGAAAACAAATTCATACGCGTCCCATTAAAACTACTTAGGAACTCTCTTCAACGTGGATATTAATTGTAGCGTATTATGAAAGTGAAATCAACCTATAAATAGATGAACAGATTAACCGCCTAAAATAAACCGCGAAAGATACGAAACGATTAGCTAAGAAATCTTTCCAAAAATAAGATATTATCTTAGATAGTTAGAATTCTAAAGATATACCTTCAAATCCTAATTAAAATTCAAATAAAGATATCCTTTTATGGTAGTCAAAAATAACATAAACTTAAGATTCATTTTTGAATAATACTAATTAACAATTCTATTAAATTTCAAATAACGAAATTAGTCAGAAATAAAATAATATTACTAATCCTGATAATTCAAATAATCATTATTTACCTGATCTACAGAGCAAACAACCTTAAAATTAAACTGCTGATTTAAGAAATGTAATATAAAATCAAATAATTAATTAGTCTAATGAGAACTTATTTACCTTAGAAATAAAAGAACTTAAACATAATATATAAAGACTTATAGATAAGAACCAATAATTAAATGAAATGCTAATTAATATAAAAGTAAAATATGAACGAGATATTGAAACATTGATAAGTAACTAAGAAATATCCAAAATATATTATAAACATTATATAAATAAAATTTATTAGAAATATAAACAATTATAGAACTATTTTTAGTCAATCAAATCTGATATATAGCAATATCACAAAAAAATGCTATCAAAATAACTAGTTCATAAAATTACTTAAACAAACTTCTCCACTTATTAAAGTAACTAAATAGTTTAAACAGATGAAATAATTAGTATATTTCAAGAAATTTAGATATAATAGAAAAACTATGAGAATTAAGTCAATTCAATAGATGAAATATAATCTAATTAAGAGATTCAAATTGAAGCCAATGCTAATTAAAGCTTTACTTAAGCTTAAATGATAGGAGCAAATAATTCACTATGCCAAAACTTTAATAAAATTAGAAATTTTACTTAAATTGAAATAGATAACTTTCTAAATAAAACTTAGCAAGGATATCAATAGACTATATTAGAATAGAACTAATATTTACTTCAACAAATTACCTAATAAAAAATAATAACCGAAATTTAACTCCAAGAGTTATATTCTTAATATTAAAAATTATAAAACTAAAATAAGTAATTTATAGATTAAGAATAGAAAGCTTAAATGGAAATTTTAACTTTTAAAATCGAATTAGATAAGTAAAGATAATAAAACTATGAAATAAATATAGCTTTTCAAAATTAAATTCTATTAAAAAATAAGGAAATTCAAATGTATAAAGAATTATTTTAGAATTAAATCTAACATACAAAAGAAATTAGTAATTAATAGTAATTTTAGAAGAAGTAATTTGTAGATGCATAAACTTAGACATTATATGGAAATATTTAAACAAAAGATAGTATTATCTAAACAGATAATATAAATAAATAATAAACAGCTTTTTTGTGTCAAAAATTTACTCAAACAAATATAATCAAGCAAGACAAGTTAATGTAAACTTAAAATAATTAATAGGAAGCATAAACTAATACTATTATAACATAACATAATAATTAATACTGTCAAATAAAATTGCCAGATGAAGATTTTGTTTTACTATAGCATTAATATCACTAACTAAACTTAAAATTCATTTAAAGTACCCAAAATATGTAGACACTTGAGATAAAAATAGAAGAGTTTTAAAAACTTAATTAAAATTTGAAAACAGATATATTTAATTATTCTACTAAAAGATGAAAAAAATATTAATAAAACTAAACAGATTCGATCGATGCTATTTATCAGAATTAAGCCTTATCTTCCAATATTAATCTTAATATTCTTAAAAGGAAACATGAAGAAGAAGATAAAACAATTCCGCCAGCAAAACGTATGAGTAAACATAATAATAAAAAAGAGTGTGATTAAATAATATGTTATTTCAATCTGACTAGTCTATAACTTTAAAAGTTTATTAAATCCGAAACTTGAAGACGTCCATAGTACGAAATGTACAATATATAAGGTAGATATGTCACAGTTACTTAAGATTTAGAATAAGGTACATGTGATAGTGTGAAAAGTAAAATTGATATAGATAGAAAGCTACTTAAAAAATATACGACGTAAGTAATATATATTTTGATACAATATTTTCATTAACATCCTGAGTATGGAAAAAGATTAGTACATATTTAGATTAACCAATAAGTATAGAAAAGCATTTGCATTTACGAAAGTGGTCTACCTGCAGGATCGGAAAAAATTAGAAAGGACTAATAAATTTAAAAAATAAAGATGGGACATATAAATATTAATGGAATAGCAAGCAAGTGCTTGAATATTGAAGAAGTTATCAGAGATAACAGTATAGATATTTTATCAATAAACGAAACCTGCTAAAAAGATGACTTTCCTCCATTATTGATAAATGGATTTAAAACATATTTTAAGAACTCAGGAAAAGGAGGAGGTGTATGCTTAATTGTAGGAGAAGAATTTAATAGACAGAAATACATATATAAGTTGAAAAAGAAATAAATAGATTCATAACAATTAAACTGGATAATATTTTAATCACGTCTTGTTACATGCCTGATAGTGGAAAAAGTTAAGATGTTAAAGATTTAGCTTATGAGCAACTAAATACATTGCTGAATTTATATAATGATAATCCACATATACTAATGGGAGATTTCAATGCTCTTTTATAAGGTTTCGGTAATAATCCTGAAAATGCTTATGATAATAACATTAGATTATAAGAATTCTTACTATAAAACGATTTTGAGATAGTGAATGATAGCAACATTAATACATGTATTCACAAAGGAACAGGAAAAACTTATTGTAATGATTATATCATTATAAACAACCATTTGAACGTTAATTAGTTTGCAAATTTCACTGCTCATAATAATAGTTTATTTTCTGATCATATTCCAATCACTGTTGACTTTATCAATAATTCTATAGTATATTGGGAAAAGATAACTCAGAGAAAATATAAAATAAATAGGTTATAAGATGCAATAGATAGGCAAAAATATTAAGAATCTTTCCTACAAACTTATCTAGAATTCTTTTAAATAGATTAAGATAATCTTGAAGATTAATATGAATGCATCAAAAGTAATATTTAAGACAATGCTGGTCAAACATTAGGTTCGTTTATTCCAGACTCAAATTATAAAAAACTTCCTCGAGCTCTCACAAAGAAATTTATAGAGGCAAAAAGAGCTAACTCAGAATATAAGGAAGCTCACGTAAAATTTTGAAGAATAAACTAGCAAGTAACTAATCTTCATAAGGAAACAAAACGACTTTGGAAAGATTTCAAGTATAATCTATGAAAATTTAAAAAGAACAAAGCAAAAAAGAAATTTCTACTTCTTAATGGAGATTCTAAGGAAATTTTTTCACAAGCTAAGAAAATTCTAAATCCTTTGAAGAGAAATACTATGAACTTTAATTAAGAAATCAAAAATAAATTCATTGAATCATGGGAAAATTGTGTTTTTAACAAGCATTCTAATCTAACTCAAGAACAGATAAATCTTAGTAATTAAAAAATAGATAAAATATACGATAATATTTAAGAAATTAAAGATTATCCACTCTTGTATTTGTAAGGATTTGATCTTTTTACCATAAAAGAAATATAAGAAATTATAAAATAAATTCCGAATCGAAAAGCAGCTGGTCCAGATGGAATAAAAGGCGAACTTCTGAAATATGGTGGATAATATTTATTAATAATTCTTCATTCTTTTCTGAATAATATGCTAAGACTTGGAAGAATCCCTTAGGAATTAAATATATCGGTGATAATTCCAATATTTAAAAAAGGAAATAAAGATGATTGGAAAAACTGACTACCTATTTCTCTTATTAATACTATTCTAAAACTATATGATAAAGCTTTAACAAAAAGACTATACAATCTGATTTATTAGAGAAATTTGATTCACTCTTCATAAATGGGATTTATAAAAAACAGATAAACAACTTAATAAATTTGAATAATATAACAAATAATTGATAACTATCGGAAATGTGCTAAAGGTAAGACTAAATTGATAGCAACACCGATAGACGTTGAAAAAATGTTTGACTCAATAGAAAGAAGACTCTTGCTTGATTAACTTAAGAGAGTTAAACTACCACTTGGAATAATAATAGCCTTAGAATCGTTTTATAAAAACCTAAATTCTTCATTTATCATAGACGGTAAGAGCACCAGAACTTTATAATTCAACAATGGAGTTATGTAAAGAAGTTCTCATGGACCAGTTTTAGCATTATTGTATTATGACATAGTAATTAGATATCTGGAAAATAAAAGTAACTAATTGGGATTTAAATGCCAGGATTCAAGTATTAGCTTCGCTTGTAGAGGATGGGCAGATGATCTTATTCTTCTTTCCAAATCTGCAAAGTAGATGTTGAATTTAATAAATGAAGCAAATAAAGTTTTTGCATGAACACATTTAAAGATTAATGTTACCAAATCTGAATGCATCTAATTTCTAAAGAAGAATCAGAAATAATAAATTTTAAATTTATAATTAGGAAATTAACCAATTGCTTAAAAAGAACAAGTAACATATTTAGGAGTTATTCTACATTAGAAGAAGAACTTGAATCCCCATTGCAAAGAAGTTGCATTCAAATATATAGCTGCAATGAAGAAAGCTGTTTTTTAACTGATGAGACATAAGAATGTAATTCCTTGACATTTTAAAACTTTATGTAGACTTTTTACATTACCTAAAGCAGAATATGGAGGAGACTTAGTACCATGAAGTATTCAAAAAGGAGTAACTGGAGTTCTGAACAGAATAGAATCAAGCATGAGATTAATTTCAAGAAAAGCTTTTTAAGTAACAACTTCAACATTTAATGAATCATGTTATATAGACCTGAATTGATTACCCTTTAAGCACATTATGGCTATAAAATTCTTCAGATTCTACCATAAAATTAAA
This sequence comes from Loxodes magnus, assembly GCA_946699065.1. Taxonomy (NCBI): domain Eukaryota; phylum Ciliophora; class Karyorelictea; order Loxodida; family Loxodidae; genus Loxodes; species Loxodes magnus. The sequence goes on along the minus strand of CAMPDV010000123.1, from coordinate 414,010 downwards.
TAAGAAAGTATTGATTTTCCAAGATCAACAATAGGCTCTCTTTTCATTAATATATGGAAAAAAGGATTTCAATACTACGATTAAGTGTAGCAATTATCAGACCTTTATAATATCGATTTGCAGAATTAATAGAATAATACCAATCTTAAAACTTTTACTAAACATGTAAGAGAAAAAATACAACAATATTTCTACAAAGTAGCTACTAAAAAATTTATGAGAATGAAAACAGCTAGAGTATATACTGAATAATTTGGTAATCTTTAACAATTTCCACAAATTACTTATACTAAATTAAACAAATAGTATAGACGAGAAATTATCAGTATATATAAACTTAGAACCTAAACTTATAATTTCCGTAAGGATCTTTAAGATCGTCATTACCCCATTGATAATCCCTATTGTATGTGTGGAGAGTATGAAACTTTCGAGCATATCTTTAAATGTGTGTACTATTCTAATATAATGAAGTGATTATCGGAAAAAATCGGAAATTATGACTTAAGGCGCCTTATACTATACGATCAAGAATATCTAAACTCATTTTCAAGGCCTAAATTGGAGTATTTAGACTTATAGATCAAAATATTTCATAAGAAGCTAATGACAAGGAGACTTGAGATTCTAGAAATGGAGAAAGCAAAAAAGGAAGAAGCTAAAGATGAATAGAAAGAAGAACTAATTAAAGAAAAATGATTAGATGTAAACAAGATTAAAAAATAATTTAAAAACATTTACTAACGTCTATAATTGAAAGAAGCAATTCTTGCAATTAAAGACGTCAAAAAACTCTTTTAGTTTAAATTTAATTAAATTCTATTATTAGACGATGCTTTTATTTTTAATTAATTATTTGAATATTAAATTTATTTCGCTGCTTTGTAAAATCTATTTTTAATCTTTTTGAAACTTTTAATTCTGACAATAAATTTTATTACTCTAAGTTTAAAATATTGCTAAAGCTTATTTTAGAATACTTTAATAATAATAAATTTAATAATTATTAATAAATTCTAGTTTTATAATTATATTTCTTTATTTAAAAAATAAATAGCACAATAGCAAAAAATTTAATTGTTCATAAAAGTTTAACTAATAAATAAAATTGATATATCTTTCTTTCACAAGCATAACTTAATTATTACTAAACATTATTTAAAGTTTTTTAATTTTGAAAAATATTAAAATATCATATGATCAGATCTTAAGGTTTAATTTTTTACTATTATTTTAATTTTAAACTATTAATAACTTGATAACTTAAAGGTAAATTTTTTAATTTTTATTACTTACACATTTTAAAATTGACTGTTAATTAAAAGTTTTAAGTTAAATTTAATTATTTCTTTAGTAATAAACAAAAATGTAAAAATTAGCAAGTTATTAATAAATGTAAAAAACAAAAGTTTATATATGTGTATGAATATTAATTTCTATATTTTTTATATAATTAAATTAAAATTTTATTTTGCTTTTGATTTTAATTTTAGTCAATTAGCTATGAAAATCATAAAGATAATTATAAAACTTAAATAATTAACTTAAATATAATTATTCATTTTCTTACTATCTGTTCTTCGATCCTAGATTTCGAAAATAATCTAGATATATTAATAACTTTTTATCTACTTTTTTCATGCAGAAATATATTGATTATTTGGAAACTTTATAATTCTTATTACTTAATTTTTGTTTTTAAAATAGTGGATTTATTCTAATTAATAAATATCAAAATAGATAAATCTTCCGAAAGTTCTAAGGAGGTTGGCAATAGTTAGTTATCTTTACTCCTTAAATGTTTTTTAGATACAATTTATAAACTTTCATTTAGATTAGGAGGGATTTAGTAAAATATTTATTTGGAAATTATATAATCGATAATGACTTTAAAGAAATATCTTATTAGTATATCTAACCTAATCTTAAGTTTATTATTTTCAATTTTCTGAATTTCTAAAAATTATTTTAACAATCTTAATTATTCTTAAATTTAAAAGTATATCATTTTTATTTAAAAATAGAAATTTCATTTGGAAGCTCTAAATAATAAAGGATAATTATTAAATTCTAACTTTAAATTATATTTGAATAAATCTAAATTTTCCTCTCTACAAATATCAAGTTAATAAAATTTGAATTGCTTTCCTTCCCTTAAACAGTTTATTAAATTTTGTTAAAATTTCTTATTTGGAACTTTAAATTTAAGTATTAATTTAAACATTTATTTTCGATTATTTTTTTATAAATTCATAGAGTTGATCTTTCCTTATTCTCTAAATGAATATACAACTATTTTCCAATAATTATAAAATAAAAGGGAGCATTTTTAAGTTATTTCATTAATTTTTTATATTAATTATTTTTTAATGATGTCATGTATTAACTTTAAGTTCCTTTTAATAAAAATTATATTTCCACTATTATAGATTAAGATTTAAAGCTCTTAATTCGAAACATTTAACTTTTATATTTATAAAATGCTCTAAAGTTTAGATAAAACTATTTCTGAAAGATTATTTTAATTAAGTTTTGTTGTTATACTTTTGACTTTATTTTTGTATTAAATTTAATATAAGCACTTCTAGTTTTCAATGATCACTTAAAATTTATTATTAAATTTAGTACACTAAATTAAATTATTTAAGTGTTATCTACCTTTTAATTAGACATAAACTAATAATAATAATTATGTTTATTTAGAGTTTATTATTTAGAATTTTTATCCTTTTAGTATAATTATCTTCATATTTTTATTTAATTTCGAACTTTCTTATACACTCTGCTTATTAAGATAAAACAATATTAATATTTTTTAAATAAATGAAGATAGAAATTAAAGCATAAAATAGAAATAATTGGGTACCTTTACTCTATCTCTATACAATTTATTATAGTTTAAATAATTTACTAGATGCTTATGCTATAGCATAATTATCTCTTACTACTATAATAGAAAAGTTATATATATTAATAATATGTTTATATGCAAGGAACTATTAGAACAAAAGCATCATTCAATAGTAAGGTTTCTAAATAAATAATTTGATATTTCCTTGAAGGAAATTACAATATTCAGTCAACTTCTATATCAAACAAAGGGCTAATATTAATTTAATAAAATGATGGAATTACGAATTTAATCAAGAAGCAACACTCAAAATTTTATAGTACTTTAAGCAGTAAATTTTTATGAGTCTAAATTGATTTAAGTTCAGCTCTATCTAAATAGTTAGAATGTATATTTACGAAAATTATTTTTTTAACCTTGCAACAATTTTTTTCTAAATTTAAAATTTAACTTTTGAATACCTTTCTAAAGTATTTCCAGTCTTAGTCATAAATTATTAGAATTGGAACTGTACATTAATAAAAAGTTTCATCTTAATTATAAAATATTTAAAGCATATAGATCAGTTTAAAGCAAGAAGGAGAAGGATTATATTTAATAAGCTTAAATATTAATTAAATATCTTCCTAAATGTAAATTTAATTGGGATTTTAATTCTTTTAAAGGTTATTTATTTTAAAGCATAACTACAATTTCGATAGAAACTTTAAAACTTGGTAGTAATTTTAAAATGCAGAGAATAGTAAGTCGTATTTAATTTCCTAAAGTTAAAGTCTTTATCTATAAAAATTAACTTTTTTTTGTAAAAATTAGATTATTATTTATATTTCTCTAAGTTTTATTATTTTCTTAGTGATAAATATATCTCATCCTCTTCTAAAATTGCTTAATTCAAGCTTATTCATAAAATAATTCATTTTTAGCAGCTTTTATGCCTAATTATCTTGCTTCTTATTTTTATTTAAGATTTTAGTTTTTTAATTTTAAAATTCTTCATATCAATTTTATTAAACATTGCTAGCTTATGTAAAGCTCCCTTGAAGTTGACTTACTTCTATCATCTTGGATTTTATCATTTATAAATTAATGCATTTTATTTTTTACCCTTCATTCTTTTAAATTTTACAACAAAAGTGCTTGGTTTGAATAAATTTCCCAAAATAGTTTAATATTTTTATTTCTTAGATTCTAGTTAATCCTTTAAAATAAACATTTAAGCTATAAAGATAGCTAAGCTTATTAATATATTTGAATATAGCTATATCATGCTATTTTATCTTTAACAGACAGTAGTGTTCTTTATATCTTCTAATTAAATAGTTTAAAATATTTTCTTTAGTTAGTCATCATAAACTACTTTAATATAAAAAGTTTATAATATAAAGCTAGATTTAAATTACGGAATTTATAAATTAATTATAATATTAAACATGTGAGGTCACATTCAAATGATGATTAAGTGCAAGCATTGATTTTGATGTAAGACCAAGAAACTGATACCTCACTTCTTTGCTCAACAAAATATGTAGAGTTCTATCTCTTGCTTACTATCTTTAATGAAGTTAATCCAAATTATTTAAGCTTTGTCTACTGTAAATAGAATCACTCTTTATATATTTTCATTCGCTATACTCTTTCAACAAGTTATTTTCTATGAGTGGATATTAATTTTTGTTAATTATTGCACCTTAAATTAAAAAAAGGCATAAATCATTTCTTTGAGTCACTAGTAAAAAAAGGAATGCTTGACTTCTTCTCTTCTAACTACTCTTTTAATTATTGTATACTGGTAAAAATCTCCTAGTAGCTTATTTTAATTAAGTAAGTTATTAACTATAAAGCATAATTTTCTTAAATGAGCTTACTCTTATTTCTTTATTACTCTTAAGTTAATTGTTTTGCGATTTTAATTCTTAAATTTTTGCGAATTTAGATTTAGAGCTATCTTTTGTTTAGCTTTATTGTCTTATTTTTTCATACTCACTAATCTATAAATTTAAAGTTTGTTTCTAAGATTTCACTATTATTCAGCTACTTTGAATTAGAGTTAATGATAAAAAGAAACAATAGGAGCTAAGAGTTTATTTAAATTTTTAACTTCAATCATTAGCTAAAATTGTATTGATAAAGGAGATTTGAAACTCATATAAAGTTAGAAATTAAAGAATAAACATTTTTTATGAGCACAAAAGAAAGATATCATAACGCTCGTAAAGACCTGCAGTTTCACCTTGAAAAGTGAAGCACTTTAAGATTATAATTTGAAGCTTCATTTGTCTTAGTTAAGTTTTTCTTCTTATATAATAAATCTATCAAATGATATAAAAATATTTAACTAAGATACTCTCACTAAAAGTTTAAGAACTACTTTAGAAACTATTTTATTACATTAGCTTATTTAAATTTTCTCGAATCCCTTAGTAAACAATCTACTATAAATCTATCTTATTGTAAATCCTTTACATTTCTTTGCAAAAAAGGTTTAAATAATCAAGGATTTTAATGAGAATTTAGTAAATCCATTATATATAATTGAAGTCATTTTTTTAATGTAATTATTTATTCATTAGATTATTCCTTATTACTTGTCTTCTTTTTTATTTTTTATCTAAATTTTTTGAGTTTTTTCCTTAAGTTTTTAGTTAAGGACAACCATCATTTGTTATCTTAAATAGTCACTTAAATGCATTGATTTTTCCTAAAATATTTCACTTTCTAAAAGACTTAAAATTGATAAAGAGGTTATTTTTACCAAGTAAATTAAAATGGGATTAGGTAGTTCTTAGGAATTAACTGAGGAAGAGAAGATATAACTGAAAGTAGAATATTAAAAGGTGTATGGAGAAACTGTAGATGAAGTAACGCTTAAGCAAATTTCATCATTAAGAAGACTTATAATAAAATTCCATTTTAGAAACTTTCTACATACGCAAATCATTACATTACGCTATAAAAATCTAATAAAGGCTTTTGTTTGGCAGATCTTTATATTCACTCAGATCTTACATTCGATATTGTCGGATACAAAATCAAAGGAGATAAAAAATCTTATTAAGATTAGTACTTTCATTCCGTAAGTGTCTATGCCTTTAAAGATAATGAAATTCACTTCTTTTTAGGAATTTAAGCAGCTTATATCAAATAGAAAGAAAAAGCTCCTAGATAATGAAAAAACGCATTTTTCGCATGGTCAAGCTAGAAAAAGTGAAATGGTAAAATAATGGGATGCATTGGAAAACTAGAAGAGAAATAAAAAATGATATATTTGAAGTCGAATTTAATCAGGTAGTTAGATAAGAAAGTCCTTATAAATTCTTATTTACATGGAGCTAACTTAATTAGTAATAATCTTATTAGACTAAGTTATCTAAAATTCCTCTCTTTTTGGCTAAATATGAAATATAAGTAAATTTGAAGAGAAGTTAAAAACAGGAGTGATTTGAATTCGTATAAGGTGATTATTATATCGAAGGATATCATTTCGAAAGTGTTAATGGTACTTCAGTAGAAAAACTGATTTATTACCTTAATAATGAAAAACCTCTATCAGGAGTTAAAATTCTTTCTCCTCCTTAAAAAAACTAAGCTTAAGCTGGCTAGTAGTTGGTAAGAAATATATAACCTGATTTAAGATCACAATGTTTAAAGAAAACTGAGGAATTAATAAAGTAAAAATATCCAGGCTTTAATATAAACGAAGCAAAGTTCTATAATTATAGAGAATTTTAAAACACCAGTGAGGGAAACTCTTATACTCTTTTTCATAAAGAGCAGCTAGCAATACTTGAATATTAGAATAAAAAATGACTCTTTGTTTATCTAAATTACTGTATAGCCTATGAAAGCGACTCTGAAGGATACAGTCAGTTAGATCATTTTTTTAGAGAACTAGAATGGAATTGACATAAAATAAACAATGATAACTCTTTAAATAAAAAACTTTAATTAAAATTAATAATTAGTCATTTAATCCTAGCTTAACTCTAATTTTGTAAAGCATTCATTATATATGTAAGTCTAATTTCATAATTAACTAGTTTTTTATTAATTAAAAAGTAAGCATTAAAAGTTTTTTAAATAAGGATTTAATTTGCATGAAGCAAAATTTATATACTCCTAGTTAATTTAAAAATTAATTATCATATATTTGTTAACTACTTTAATAAAAAATAATAAGAATTATAGTTATAAAAGATATGGATATGATAAAATAAAAATAATTTGTTAATAGTGAAAATGAAAACATTTAGCAAAGATAAATAATTTCTCCCATTTGTTTTGATTAAAAACAATTGCTTATATGATAAAACTTAATTTAATTAAATCTTTTAGAAATTAATTAGTTTTCTTGTGCTTTAAACAATCCTCTTTATTTATATAATTTATAAATGGCACCTAAGAAATAATAGACCTCTATTGACGAATATTTTTTAAAATAAGAATAACAACCTAATTTAATCGAATAATCATCTTAATAAGACTAAGAATAATAATCTTAGGTATCTTTGTATAATCAGTGCAGCAAAGGATATCAAATTAATAATACGAGCTAAAACAGCAAAGATTAAGAGTAGAAAAATTAGAAAAAATGTTAGATAAATTGATTTAATAACTAGATCTTTAATTTCCAGCCATACAAGAAATTCTTGATAAGCTTTAAGAGTCAATAGTAGCTAAATTTAAAGATATTGACAAATAATTCGATGAAGCTCCTCAATTATTTTAATTCCGATTCTCTAGATTCTAATATGAAATTAAAAAATTTTAAGTAAAGCAAGAATAATAGCAGCTAGCAGTTTAAAAATTTCAAGATTAGTAATCAAGCATTCCAATGGAAATTGAGCCTGAAAAATAATAAGAGACAAACAAGATAAATTACTATCGTAGAAAGATCTGTTGCTATATATGTCAGAAAATCCACTGCTGAAGATAGTGCTGAAAGAAAAACGAAAATGAAAGAAATAATAAGAATTAAATATTAGACGAACTTTTCAGTATTTGACCAACGAGAACAAGATAAATATATATGAAAAAATTTTACAACTCAAGACTTCAAGAATAAAACAACAAGTGAAATAGAAACTAGAAGAGCAAATGGTTTTTGGGGGAGATAAGGATGGCGAACTAACAAAACTCTACGCCATCCTTTAGTTTGGGAGAGAGCGGAATCAAGTTAGTTGTGAATTTCTCTTCTAAGACTATAAACTTAATTTTATTTTTTTTACCTTTAACTATTTATTAATTAATTAAAATACATAAAAATTTTAATTTTATTAGAATAATTTTTGAAAAAAAATTCTTTAATTAAGATATTCGTAAAAAAAATATTGCTAAAAAATAATTTTTTTATAAAGTAAAGATAAAAATAATAGTTAAAAAATAAAAAGTTAAAATTAAAGAAAATGAGAAATATTAAAACATTCAAATAACTTCATTCTAGATGATATTTTATCCTAAATTAAATTAAAATACTTATATTATTAAAGAAAATTGGTTTGACAGCTTTAATATCTTGTTAATTTTATTTTTTTTAAATCAAAAATAAAATGGTGGAAGGTTTCAAATCAGGCTTCTATACCACCTCTTCCAAGCCAAAAAGGAAGGGAGGAAGCAGGAAATCAAGACTTAATAATCTTCTCTTTCTTAACACTAATCTATACTGAACTAACTACCTGGAATATAACAAGAAGAGCGGAAGCAAGCATTGAAGACAGCCAATATAGATACTCCAATCTCAGCTGTGAAACCGAGAAAGCAGATGAAGTCTACTCTCCATCAGGAGGTGACGGAATTCAATCCTTCTGGCCAGACGAGCATGAAATAGCTCATTAGAGTAGTGCTAAACCTCCAGAAAGAAGTAGGAAACTCAAGAAAGACAATGAAAAATTAATGGAAAAACTTAACCTAGCTGAAGGAATAGAGTCAAAACTTATATCTTAAGAACGAGAACTGAATGCTTTCTGGAACATATCGTAGGATTAAACTAGCTAATCCCAGAATTAGCATTAAAAACAGACTTGAGAGACTAGAAGAGAAACTAAATGAGTAGAAAGGCGACCCAATGCTGATTGAAGAAATTGACAAGAAGTTGAAGAAGACCAAACCAATCAAGATTTTAAAAAGATGCTATTATTACAATTCAGAGCAAACTTGTGAAGAAAATGCAAGGAATTCCTGAGCTTCAATAACCGATACTGGGAAAAATAGAGAAAACAATAAGCACAGAAAAGAAACTAGACAATTACAGCAGAGGAGAATAAAAGAAAGATTATGAATGACGGAAATTGGAACCATTTATAAGAAGAAACTTTCGCGGAACGCAAGATGGAACTAGCCATAACAAGATCAAGTGGGTGTGAGAGGAGAAACTTTTAAACTTTTTGATTTAATCCAGGAAGCAATCCGGTGATTGGCGGGAAGAGGTGAAATTCCTCAAAGATCGCAAAACTTAATATTAATCTATAATCTATAATTTTATTTTTTTAAATGATTAAAAATATCTAAATTTTTGAATTATTAATAAATAGTTAAAGGTATATAATATATTCAATTCCAAAAAATAAATTATACAAATGTATCTATAAACTAGATTTTACATTTTTTTTGCTTATTATAAAAAGTCTGGATTTTTTAGAAAAAGCTATGGTGAAAAATAAAAAAAAATCTTAAGTTTCATGAAAATTATTTTATCTTTAAGTTTTTTTTATTATTTATTTGGGTATGGTAAATTTTTGTATTGCTAGTTTAAACTTAATCCATAGCATAATTTATTTTTACCTTAAAAAATGTTAGCATAATGAAATAGACTCTAAGTTAAAAAATAATGGATTTAAAAATTAATTTTAATACGTTTTATTTTTTTAACTCATTTCTGAGATGGAAAGTAGTTTATATAATAATGAAATAATTTTAAAAGATAAAAAAAGTAGTTTCTTCTCTAATAAGTATCTATATACGAGCTATATATCCAAAATTTTATACATAGAAAAGCCAAATTTTAAATAAAATAGATATAGAAAAAAATTCTTTAATTCAAATCTTAATCCTTGGATAAATAATTAGGAACGCTAAGTGCAAGACCAAAACTATTCCGATTATTAAAGGATGGTGCACTAATGAAGTGCTACACCGCCTAACTAAGCCTAGTAGGAATTCAAGACAAACTAATGGAGACAACCTGATAGAATAGGTCAGATGGCTGACTACTAAGGCTTTAACAAAGCTTTTTAACTTTTAACTTTAATTAAAAAAATCTCTTTCATTAAGAAATTTAATTTATATAAGTTAAAAAAGGGATATTTTAAATTTTTTATACTCTGCTATATTTAACTTTAGATTGAATCTCTAAACCAAAAATTTATTTATTATAATATAAATTTTGCAGTTTGAATATTCATAAAAGACAAATTATCTAAATTTGTTTACTTTTTATACTAAAACTTTTAGAAAATAAGCTTAGCAATACCTTAAAATATTAAGCTAGATTTTTTATTTATTTATCTTATATAAGGTTTATATCTAATTATTATAAATTAGCACTGATATAAATAAAATTAATAAAGACGTCTAATTTACTCTAATTTATTACATAATTTTTCTAAATATCTGAAGATCAAACAAATGAATAAATTTAAGTAATAGTTACTTAATAAATGTTGCGTAGGGTAATTAGCATAATTAAAATTAATAAAATAAAATAAAATAGACAAAGAAACTTAGAAAAAAAACTCTACCAATACTTTAAAATTATTTTCACACTTAGAGAGATGTGTAAATTTCAATTAATATTCAGTATATTTTTTTTTCATGATTAAAAAGGAGGGAGGAATACATGCTTAGTTTCCTATAATCCTATTTCGCATATCTAGATTTTATGAAATAAAATTAAAATTAAAAATTAAATGTTTGACGTTCTTGGAGATATTTCAGCCTCTTCTCCGCCGACCTCTGGATTCTCTAGAGGCTAAAATATAAAAATATGAAAATCTCTTCAACTCTTCTCCTTGCCATACATGTTGTCTTTGAATTCTTCTCTCATCTGGATGCTAGGTATATTTTTTGTAAATTTCTCCAAATTTGTTACAATATAATCTTTCTCTTGATAGTTTAGTTGTTGTTGTCTTCTTTTTATTCTCGAATTACTCTATTGCTTCAATATTCTTATTGAAATTGAGAACTTTTTATCGCCTTTTCCAAAGATGCATTTGAGAGTTAAAGTAATAGCATCTTTTTTCTTGTTGTTTAGGCTGAAATTTTGAGTATTTTTAGCCTTCAATTATCATTGGATCATTCATTTATTCTTTAATTCCATTTAATGCTGCAATTTTTAATGATTTTCTTCTACTTTTTCTAACTTGTTGATCATATCCTTCTCATCTATTACTAGTTTTAAGATTAACTGTTATAGTCTTTTGAAATATTTCAAAATGCATTCAGGTCTCTTTCTGAGAACATTAGTCTTGATTCTATTTTCTCTGCAAATTCAAGTTTTTCAATTAACTTCTTATTGTCTTTCTTCAACCTTTTACATCCTCCTGTAGGTCTACCTCCACTTTAATCAGCTAATAATAGCTTATTAATGTGTGGTGAGATTCGAGACTTCCGAGCACATTTTATTTTAAACCTATTACCTAGGCTTTTCTTCAGAGGTGGGAGACTTATCCTGATAGGTGACCTTTTTGGTACCCTTTTCCTTGCCTAGTCTTCCTAGGATGTCGTTAACTTCTGCTTTTTGAAGCCTCGAAAAATCCTGATTTTAATCCTGAGATCTTTTTAAGCTTTTTTGAAATAAAAAAAAAGATTTGTTATGATTGAATAGCAATAGCCTAATTGAGAGAGCAGTAAGAATATTAAAAATTTTAAAAGTTACTAGATGTAAGTTGCGTAGTCAATATAGGAATTAGACTATAACGAAGAAAAGAAAATAATACTGTAAGAAATTTTCAAAAAAGTATGAGTGAATTATAAAATAATAATGGAGAGTGCAGAAAAAAGATAGAAAGCATAAATAAATAAAATGAAATAAATTAGAAGCTTTTGGTTTAAATAATAATCTATAGAAATTGATAAGAAACACTATCTAAAATAAAAGGGAAATAATAGAATTAAAATTTTAAAATAACTAAAAAAGTAAATTATAAATTTCAACCAAGATAATTTGATCAAGTATCTTACAAAAAGAAAATAATAAAGCTAAAAAGCTTATAATTTAATAAAGAAAATCTCTAAAAACCAAATTTTGTTCTATATAAAAAATTATTATAGAGCTTGTAGAACCTCATTGGCGCACAGCTCTTTTTGGAATATTAATAGAATTAATTTCTTCTAAGAAACCTTTTGATAAAAGATATTCTTCACATACTTCCTCGAATTCTTGTTCCATTTTTTCTTTTTATTTCTTTGATACCTTGTGTTCTGTTTATCTACTTTTTATAATTCCTTATTATCAAGCAGCTTAAACTTTTTCTTCATTTACTCTGTATTTTCTTATCTATATCTTTTTTTATAACAAATTTTTATATACTCATAAAAATTATCCTTTACCCGCATTATTATATTTTCTTATTTCTTTTTATCAGATTATCTTCTTTTTTTGTTATCTTATTTTCCTTTATTCTAATATTTTTTTATAAAATATTTTGCTATTAAATCTGCTTATATTATCTTTTCTACTTCTTATCTCCTAATAAGTCTTTCAAATTCAGCTGTGCCTCAAATAATATCAAATAATTATAATCCCTATCAATTTGCAATTATTTCTTCAAGACTATTTATGCGGCTTGCTCTTCCTTCCTTATATTTTTCGCCTTTTTCTATTATATGAATTTCATCTTCTTTAAGTTATTACATAGTGGGCATTCGTTCTTTGTTGCCAAATGTCTTTCTTTTAAATAATTCTAGCTTCCATTACATCTTGTTCTTAGTCTAAAGATGTAACAAATTTCTTCTTTTCTGATCTTGTTATATCTCAGATAGTTTATGGCCTTTTAAAAACTCATCAAATCAATACATTCTGTATAACCAAGTTGTTTTCATTTATTCCATTCTTCATCTGTCTTCCTCATAGACTCTATGTTCTCAAATTGCTCGAAAGATGTTCTCTTTCTCTCTATTATACTATCCATCTTCTGCACATATGTCTTCATCTACGATTTTTACTTCCGATTTTATTATATTACAGTATTATTCAAATATAAAATTTTCTTCGCTATTTATTATAAACATAAATCCATCCAATGTTTTGCCTTTGTTGCTTAATAGCTTACTCCTTAGTCTTAAAGTCTTTTACCATTGATAATGTTTAAATTTCATGAATTACAGTTTATACTCAAGCATCTCATTTTATACGCAGAAAGGCGCATCAATTATGGTTCTTAATGACCTTCTTTTAGGCATTCTAATTGTTCCATTATTTATTTTCCTACAAACTATTCGCAGTATGGGATAATTTCTGTATCATAACTGAAAATTATATTTACGAAAGCTTTTATCATTGTTCCTTCATTATATGGAGTTATTCCTTTATTTATTGTTATTTTTCCTATTGCTCATGCCATCATCTTTTATGCAACTTCTAATCTACTCTCCATATGCTTTTCAAAGCTAATATTTTCTTCTATAACATGTCCCAAATACTGAAGTATTTTTACCCTTTCTACTTATAAAATGCCTATAGTAATTATGTTAAATTATTTTCTCATTCTTTGTTGTCTTCTGATTTTCAAATCCTTCATTTGGTCTTGTCTGTTATTTACAATTTAAATCTGTCTGCTTAAGTAATTAATTCTTAAATTACATCTTTCATCTATTTCTCTTCGCACACTATTGCTAAATCATCCGCATACGCAAAACTACCTGCGTATATATCTTTTATATGTCCTACCTTATTACTGTACTATATATTATCTCCGAGTCTTTTTTCTTCTAATTTTTGCAGCAATTTCGCCATTATTAAGTTAAATAATTAAGGTGAAATTTACCTTATTTGATACCTTTATTTGTAGAGAAAGCTTCTGATACTATATCATTGATTTTAAATTTAATTTCTTCATTCTAACAAAAATTTGCCATCAGTCTTATTAGTTGTTCCGATACCTGCAGCTCATCTAATTATTATCAGATGTTTCTTCTATGCACTTAGTCATAAGCTTTCTAGATATCTACAAAATGACAAAGGCAATCCTTTTATTTTTTATTAAGTATTCTTTACCTTCCTTAAATTGAAGATTTATAGTGCGCATGATTTACCAGTTTTAAAACTGTATTGGTATTTGCTTTCATATTTATATAAGCATCCTTACATTTACTATAGTATTCAGCTATCTATAATTTTTATGCAATGATTTAGAAGGGAAATCGGTCTGTAATTTAGAGGATTCTTCTATCCTCCCTTTTTATACAGTAACATTATATATTATTATTTCATTTCTTTTAGTATTACACCTTCCTCCAAAATCTTCACTATCATTTTACAAGTAATGTCGATTAACTTCTATCCACCTGCTATAATTTCTCCAATTTGAATTTCATCTGGACCCGCAGCTTTCCATTTAGATGTTTGCTAAAGATTTTCCTAGATTTCATATTCGTATACCTAAATTTTATTTTTATTTTTAAAAACCTCAGGTAATGTAATGTCTCCTTCTTCGTATATTTTTCTTTATTCATTTCTAAATCTTTGTACATCCTCTTTTATTAGTGTTACTCATTGCATTTTCTTTCTATTCCAAAAATTTTTAGTTTTTTCCACATTACAGTTAAATTTTCTTTATTTACATTGTCCATAAATAAATTAAATTATTTTTTAAATCTTTTTTTCTTGCTTTAATATATTCTTTTCTTGCTATTATAAATTCTATAAATTCCTCCATTTGCGATCCTTCATTAAATTTTCTATCTCTTTTTACCATTAGTTTTACTTATTTCTGCGTTTGATATAATATTTACTTTTCTATCCTGTTGATTCTGAGTATTGCAGCTTATTACTACTTTCTTTTTTCATTCCATATATCCTTTGTGCACCTTCTTGAATTCGTGTTTTCTATCATTCATATATTTATTCTCCATTCATATTAAACATTTCTTCAGTCAGCATGTTTTCCCGTATGTATCTTTCGAATTTTTCTTCAAAGTTCTTTTTCTTTAGGAGTTGGAAATTTATTTTTGTTATTTATACCCGCTAATATGTTTCTTTTTCCATCTTTATTTATGTAATTCAAGGTCTATGATCACCTATTACATGTGAGTAATAAAAATTACTTTTTATACATTTTCTTTAATTGCCTCTTCAACTAAAAAATAATCAATTTTGTATTCGTTATTTTGATAGACATAAGTGTCTACATTAACTGGGTCTATACATACCATTTTATTTTATTACATAAATTAGAGCATCCTTCTTCCTGCTGAGTTTGTCTATCTTGGTAATCATTTTTCTACATGCACATTTCAATCACCTGCAATTATTATTTTAAGATCGTTTTCTACTACTTTTAGATATAATGAGTATAATATAATATAAAATGATTCATATTAATCATTGTCATTTGCTAATGGTGCATATACATTGACTATTGCTAATTTTTACATAACCTCAATGGCATTCACACGAGCTTCACCAAATAATACAGTTTGATTTACCTCTTATTCTATTTCTTTTATCTCATTGCAAATTTCATTTTTAACATAAAAAGCTATCCTTTCCCTTTTTTGAATCCACTTTAACTAAACTTTTAAATCCTGCTATACTACACATTTCATTTTAACTTTCAATCTAAATTTCTTATATAACCATAATTATTACTTTTTTTTGGTTCATGAAATTAACTAATGCATTTTTTGTGCCTCTAATACCTCTTACATTTGCTTTGCCTATTTTTATTTTTAGTTAATCCACCACATCCTTGCTTACTTGCTCTAAAGAACTTTCCTTCAATACTATTTTTTTTCTTCTTGCTCTCTACCTTATATATATTATTCTTTTGCTTCTTCTTTTATTTAATCCTAGCTATTTTTAATAGATTCTGCTTATATGTTTATATTTCCTTTTCCACTTATTTCCTATGTGTTTACATTTTGATACGCACTTTTACCTATCAGACTTTTTGCTTTATATATTCTAGTTAAGGTTAATTATTTCCATTTACTTCTATTTTCTCACATTTTCCTTGCTTATTGTTCTCTACTTTCTTAAGTTTTCTCATATTTACTTAGTTTTTATTTATTTCTTTATTATTTGAATGTATTATAACCTTCTCTAAATTGTTTTTAACTTTTCTTTACCACTTGGCATATCAGTTTTATCCGTTTTTTAAGTTTTTTCTTTTAATTAAAAAGAGTTTTATTATAAAAGAATTAAAAAATGATTATTATTTGCACATAAATAAAAAGAATTAGCACTAGTCATTCATTCTCAAAATTATAAATCTTTATGATTCTTAAAAATTTAAAATTGCCATTTATAAAGAATTCTTTATGCAGTTTATATAAATAAAGATATACGAAAAATTTAGTTATTCATATTAAATTTAATTCTTAGATAAAATTATTATGAAAATAAAGGATTTTTATTAATATGGTAACTTAAAGTTTTAAGAAGAGAATTTAAGTAATTTATTTATTATATCATGCAACATAAAAATTTATTTCTATTATATGGAAAACTTAATGTGAAGCACTAAAGAAAATAAATTTACCACTACACATAAACAATTTCTAAATAGTTAAAATCTTTATAAGAATGTAAACAGTCATTGAGATTTAAGACCTAAGCCAGAGAAAAAAGTATTGATTGTAAGTTTAAATTTATAATTAATATTTGGCAAATTATTAATAATTATTAAGATATATATAAAATGGATGTCGGCCGCGTCAGAAAAACTAGTAAATAATCTGGTGCAGTGTATACTGCATTGAGAGTAATTTCGTACTAGATGCCACCACGGGGAAGGGTGGTTAAGCTCCGTTGAGACATGCCTAACTTACCCCGAGGGTTCTCTCTAGCAGTATGAAAGTTTGACTGACGGGCCTTCTAATTAATGACTTAATAACTAATTCTTATTTGGACCTTATTCAAGAAAACTGAAGCATTTGACTCAAGATTTAAGAATAATTTTTAATAAGAAGATTCCCCAATTGAAGAAGCTGACATGACTCATTGGACTTCTAGAATTTTAGCAAGAAACATGAGAACATTTTTCTTAATATTAAATATTAATATTGAAAGAGCTGCGTGCCAATGAGGTGCTATGCACTCTATAATCATATTTATTTAATGATAATGATAATAATAATAATATACTAAATTAAAGTGTTCATATCTCCGGGGATTTTAAACCCCTTCAATACATACCTCCAGAGTTCGTTCCTTGAGGTTTAAAATAATAGTTCGGGACTTCCAGTTTTTTTGGAATTCAGGCACTCTCTTGAAAAAGCCTCCTTCTAAATATTCTTCCATCCTTGTCTACATAAATTCTTGAAATTTCTCTCCAAATCTCTTCACTGTTTCTACTCTGTTTATCCAAATATATCTTGCATCTCTTTTATGTGTGGAATCTTGATTTGCACAGGTAAAACAGCTTGACGATCTTTCTGGGAGGAGTAGTCTCTATGGGTTTTGTGTATTCTAGTTCCATTTTATTTTCAGCTAAGGTTAAATTCTTTTTTCTCCAAAAAGTTTCACTTCGATTTCCTGTTTCATTAATTTTTTTTCATTGCTTTAACTTTTCTATAATAATTTTTGATTTTCTTTCTTTAATATTTAAACTTCTACTTATAGGTTACGGATAGATTTCATAAGTTATTCTATTATTAGCTAATCATCATTTTTCTATTTCTACATTATTTTTTAGTTACCACTTTTAATGTTGTTGCTTGATCGTGGCTATGGGAGTAAAAAGTCTCGCTTGCTTTAGTTAGTTTATGTTGATTTAATTTCTTATTCAATTTAAGATTATCTTTATTTTTTAAAATTTGGGGGTTAAGAGCCTAAGAAAATTATTATGTTATTAAAGAGGACGTGGTAGAAGAAGAATTAGAAGTCTCTGGCTTTCTTTCCTTTTTCTATGGAGCTGGAAAAAACCCTTCTTGCGACCTTCTGCCATTTTATATATTTATTTATTTAAGATTAATGATACTTATATCTTTCATAATGTATTTCAAATGCTTAAAGTAATTTTAAGAAATATATTTTAATGCTTGAGGTAAAGATATATTTCTAAACTTAATTTAAATGTTTAAATCCATAATTTTAAAATGTTTAATAAAGAATTAATAAATATTATCAGAATCTCAATCTTTTTCTTAAGTGTACATGTAAACAAAGTTGAATTTCAGCTTACAAAAGGCCTTATAAAATTTCCTTATTTTAGCTGAAAATCCAAAGCATAATGAAGAAAGATTAATTTATGCAAGATATAATTAAAATATTATTAGTTACATAATAAATACTAAATCTTTTAATTAAGTGATTAAATGTAAATAAACTGAAAATTAAAAAGTTTTATAAGTAAATGCAGATTTGACTGATTTATTCTTTAAGCTCATTTATAAAGTTTAAAGGAGTAACAACTTATTTTAAAATTTTATTTTATAAGATATTTACTATTTAAATAAGCAGATAGGATAAAAATGAAAATGCATTTCATAATTTATTCCCTGAAATAAAATTACTAAGAAAATAGTAAAAGATAATTAAACTATTTATTAAAATAATAATAAGTTTAAAGTATACCAATTTAGTTTTCCAAACAAATGCTTTTCACATACAAAAATAGCAGTTGAAGTAAGAAAAAGCACAGGGACAAATTATGTAAAATTAATTAATTTGAAGAAAGGTATAAAATTCAATTATTTGTATTTCTTAATAAATTATTTAAATTGAATCTTTGAGAAAAACAGCGATAAACCCTTTAGATTTATATATAAGTGAAGTAACAATAATCTCAATCCTAATTTAGCTATAATATTTGCTTTATTCTAAGACCTTAAATGGAATACCTTCATTTTAACTAAACTCAAGTAAAAATTCAAAAAAGTTTAAAATTTAAATACTGTTATGAAATAAAAGTTTCATAGCCTTATATTTCTTTTTTAATAATAATCCTTGTAATTTTAAATGAATAGCATGGTATAATCAATTATGAATTATTCATAAATGAAAAATTACAATTATATTAAAAAAATGGATTAGATTATTTAATAGATTTAAGTTAGATTAGTGATGGTAAAAAGATAATATATTTTATATTAAATGCAATTGTTTTAATATTTCTTTCCTCATTTTACAGTTTTTATTTATTAGAATTTTGTAAAATTAAATTCGTTAGTGAAAGTCCTTTGATATATAGCCTCTATAATTTTCTTAGCATACAAATAAAATCTCAATTTATGACTTAAATGTTTGCTATATGGAAATATATAACAAGTGAATATATATTTCAGGTATAAAAATTCTCTCCACAAAATCTAACTTTACTTTTATAGCTTTTATTTAAAAAATCTAGGCTATATTTTATTTTTTAAGCTTAGTATTCAACCTATAATCAAAATATAATAATTACTAAAACTAATAAAGTAAACATTGAGATATTGGATATGACTTAATACTTACTTATATTTTAGAAAGCATAAATCTTGAAATTCTAAATCAAAAGTTTTATAAAGAATTTTGAGAATATTTTTGACAAAAAAACATAATACTTTTATAATAAAAAATTATAAAATTTAAATGCTATATATTAGGATATATAATCATAATACACATTTTAAATATATATATAAATGTCCTGCTTAGCACGCATTCAAATATTGCTTTTGCTTAATTTTGAATTTAGAAAATATTTTTTAAATTTTCCTTTTGAAAAGTTATTTAAATATTTATTTTAGTGAAATATCTTATTTTAACTAATATAGAATCGAGATATATCTATTTCTATTTTAGAAAATAATAAGAATTCATATAATTAACTTGGATTTAAATAAGTATGCAAGTTTTATTGCTTAGCTTCAATTAATTTTGCTGATGGAAAGAGTATATAATTATAGGAATTATACCTTCATTTATGAACTCATATTTAATATAATAGCTATCAAGAGTGATTTTTTAGATTAAGCCTATATTTATATTTTTCTATTAAATAAAAATATAAAATTATTTTAAATTGAATTAACTTCCTTTTATCAAAAAATTTAACAAGATATGTATGTTCGATTCATAAAATGTTTGCTTTTTATTTAGTATTACTTTTCTTTAATTATATTTTTACATCTTATTCTTTAATATTTTATTTCTAAAATGTTTGGTTATATTTATTTATATCACCAAATTTAATTTTTCGTTTATTTGCTATTTGTTAAAGCCTTTTATTTTTCTTACACTTTCTTCCTGGAAATATTTTACATTATTACCATATTGCTCGTAGAATTTAAAAACTTTCATCCTTTTCTTATGTTCACTTGGATTTATAATAATAATAATATAAATTAACTGTGATTCCTTCTTTAATAGAATTATCATGGTTTAATTTAAGTCTAAATGTGCTGATGTTTTTAAAAACTTCCTTACTGCTTCCGAAATTTTTGATAGATTTCTTCCTTTTCTTTCTCTTCAGTTTAGTCTTCATCTTGCTCTAATAATCAATCCTCTTCTTCCCCTTTTATGATTATGCGTCCTATAGTTCCTTTTAGCATTTTCTTCTTTATTATATTATTCGCTTTCGTTATTGATTCATGTAAGTCCATTCCTTTTTATATTTTCGTAAATTTTACCTTCTCGCGTGCAATATATTTGACTCAGTTTTTTTCAATTTATTTTCTATATTTTTTGCTTAATTTAAACTGCTACATTTTTTTACCGTGTCCTTTTCATCTTGCAGAACCGGTATCTTAATATATTTCTATGCTTATAGATGTAATAAAATTTTTAATCTTTCTCAATATCCATAGGGTCTCCATTGTTTTTTATTTTTCTAGATTATTGATTGCGAATATAAAGTTAACTAATTGAATCTCTCTTCTTTTATTTTTGTTGTAAATTTACCTCTTACGTTTCCGATTTACTGCTAATTTCATTTTTTAATTCTTTATTTTCTTTTTTAATTTTTACCGCTATTAATAGCAAGGACCTATTTTTCATTTAATTCCAAGACTTAAGATTTTAGAGCTTAATTTTCCAAAATCAGTGGTTATATTTCTTTTTAGTATCTCAAGATTAAGGTTGCTTAGTTTTTGCTTTAGAAGATATTTAATCCATTTTATATATAGTAATCCAAATTTAATTATAATGCTTTTGCACTTCTAACCAATATTTTTAATACTATCTTTCCATTATCAATTTTGTGAACACATAAGTTTAACTATTTAAATACATTGTCTCTAGCTTCTATTTCACTTAGTAGTAACTTTCTTCTTTTGTTCAGTCTATTTAAAATAATTTCTCAAAGTGATATGAAATATCTACTCTTCTAACAATTTTATACTTTATGTACTTAATCCCAAATTAATAAATAAGGATTTTATCCTATTTTTAGTTTGTTAAATATAAAATATTATAAAAAGAAAAATGTTTATGTTTATACAATTTTACAGAACATAGACAAATATCTTTTATTATAATTTATCTATATATTTTTGATCAAATATTTATAGATTTCATCAAAAGAATCATAAAATAACTTTATATCTTAATGATTTCTTTTGCTGCTAATATAACTTTTGCTAATATTTATTTAAAAATAAAGCTATTAAACTTATCTATAAACTGACACTTAGAGCTATTAATGAGTCATCCCTTTAATTTAGCCAAACTCTTTCAACAGTTCATTAAGTATAATTAAAAATACTTTAATATCTTTTTACTTTCATGTTTAGATATTTTTATTAGGAAAGTATCAAGTCTTGAATCTTTTGAAAAATATACTTCAGTACTTAATTAGTGTAAATTCAAATCATGCTTCAAACATATAAAATTCTTAGTATGAACATTTTTTGTTAATTATGAAGGTTATCTTTCCACACTAATTAAACAAGCTTTTTAAGATTCATATGGATATAATTTAAATTATTTTTAATGATGTTTAGTTATTGCTATTGAGCTAAAACTACTTTAGTAATTTGTTTGGTTTTGAATCTTATTAAATTATTATCAAACTAATTAAGAGTAAAAATTAAAAAATAATCTACTATTTAATATTATGAAGAGCTCTCATAAGTCTATATCTTATTATGATGAGCATACACTTTTCTACATTATTCAACTTTATAAATTAAATACATTGTTTACTTTTCGAAAATTGTCAAAACTAAATTATCAAAGAATAAAGCTAAAAAGCATTTTAATACAATGGTACTTCAATATTCAGTTGATTTATTTTAACTGAAAATTAATATAAAAAATAAAAAGAGAAAACAGGTTTATTTACCTGCTTTGATAGCAAAGGCATAAATAAAAATTACAATTGACTTATCCTTCTTAATTTATACTTAACGGATAAAAACATTTCTTCTTAATTATTAAATAAAAGGTATGCCTAAATATATAATAATGATTCAGCTGATTGTGAACTATTAAAATAAAATACTTTAAACATTTTATTTGAATTTAAATAGCGTATATTCAAGATAAAATAATCGTTAGAATTTAAAGCATCTACAGTATTCATAAGCAAAAAATATAATAAGAACCATTCTAAATTAAGGCTAAATTAGAATGAAATCACTACAAGTTATTTAACTTAACTTTATAAATAATAAATTTTTTGCGCTAATGAAAAAAACTATTAAATTTAAGTTAAAACTAAATAAAAACTTCAGACAAATTTATCTTAACTAAATAGTAAAATAAAAGGAGAATAATAAATTTAAAATAATTTATTAGAGAAAGAAAATAAGAAACATAAAAGAATAAAATAACATTGTATTTCTATTTTATAAAATATTAATCATGTAAAATAAAATCATTTTTGTCATTTATTTATTAAACATAAATTTTAAATTATTTAATGCTATAGGCTTATTATTAGCGGCCATTCCTTTAAATCTGATTTAAACCTTCTACTAACTATTCTTATAATTATTGGAGTTTATTTTTATAAATATCTTTATTTAATGAACATCTTAATAAAACAAAACAGCTGATCTTTATAGTTAGATAAAATTCAATAATTCTTTTAATCATTTCAAAGAACTGCTATGATTTTATGAAATTATTGTTAACTTTTTATCGTGCTAATGATAATAATATTGAAGATACACTGAGTCATACTTGCTAGTTAAATTATATACATTTTATTTGAAGTTAATTAGTTTAAATAATAAAATGTTTATAAATCTAATATTATCAATAAATTTAATTATTCCTTTAATTTGCATCTCACTATTTCTCCATCAAATAACGACACAAATATTGCATATTTAAGTCACTAAATTTATGTTTCTTTATGACTTTAGCTTCCATTTTATTCTCATTCTTCTACTTTACTTTTGTTTAAATCGTCTCTTCTTTTATTTTTTCAGCCGAGTCAATTTTGTAAAGCAAAGACTTCAACTTAGTTTTTATTTGCTACTTGTTAAAGCCTCTTATTTTCCTTTCACATTCCTCCTCGAAATACTTTATATTCTTACCATATTATGTGTATATTTCTAGAAGCATTTATTCCTTCTCTTTAGTTCACAATTGGTTTTATTTAGGCTTCAATACATTTTATCACCGTTTTTTACACTGTCTTCCCATCCTTACTTCTCTCTTGTGGAAATCTAAATTTAACTATCTTGCTACTTTAGATCACATTATCTTTCTTCTACTATAGTTGACTATCTTGATAAGTAGTTAGTCTTCTTCTTTTGTTCAGTCTACTTTCACATACTTTCTCAAAGCGATTTATTGCTCCGCTAATAAACTCTGCACTTTCTGTGTAGACGTCTCCATTTTTATAAAAGTGTTAGGTATATTGACTTATAAAGACATCCTTTTTATTTAAAATGAATTCATTTAATTTAAATTTTTCGTACTTTTTTCTGGTTTTTAGACTAAATAGCTAAAGAAGATAATTTATTTATAAGCATAATATTTGTTCTGTTACAAATGTAGAATGAGATATTCCTATAAATTTGATTTTGGCATCTAACGAAAGATAATAAAGCGATTATTTTTAATTTCTTGGAATATTATTTTTTTACAATTAATTGTATAAATTATGCAAATAAATTGAAACTAGCTTCTTACTATTTATTGGATTTTATAATTCTAGAATGTTTTCTTAAGATACTTAGTTATATTTTAGATTGGATGAAATTTAAGAATTTAGAGTTTGTATAATTATTTAGTGGCAAGTCTTAGTTACTAAAGAGACAATTAAGTTTATCTTTTTAAATATTAAAGTTCTCAAATAAGTATACTAACTTGAAGTTGTTTTTTATTGTTAAATTTGAACAGTTTTGAATAGAATAGATAATTACTAGTGAAAGTGTTTAGACTTGAAAGATTTTAAGATTTTATGCTTTCTTTAGAAATGTGG
Source organism: Loxodes magnus (assembly GCA_946699065.1). Lineage (NCBI taxonomy): Eukaryota > Ciliophora > Karyorelictea > Loxodida > Loxodidae > Loxodes > Loxodes magnus. The sequence goes on along the minus strand of CAMPDV010000123.1, from coordinate 389,647 downwards.
TTGCATTAAATTATTCTAAATATTTGATCAGCACTTTTTGTGTTAAATATCTCAGAACTTGATTAGAATGAAGAATAGTTAATTTTGATGCTAATATCTTATATTTATTTCTCTAATAGAATGTAACAAACATCCTCATTTTGATATTTTTTATTAAATATAACTAAAATAAATTTAAGAAACTAAATAAATTATTCTGACTTAAAGCTTTTATTAAGATGAATTGTTGCTAATTTAAAAGAGACTTAAATCTATTAAAAATTATCCAACTTTTGGCATATTCAAAGTTTATTGATATGAAGGATATTCATAAGCTGACTTATATTATAAGAGTATTTATTTCTAAAGAAGTTTCAAATATTAAATAATTTAGATAAATTTATGACTTTTAAGGTATTATACTTTTAATTTAATATTGCTATATAACTTTTTCTCCTTTGCTAATTAATTTAAATGATGTTCAGAATTTAAAAACTATTTTTGATCAATCTAATAAACTTAAATGATGATAGAAAGATGATTTATTATATTAAGGTTTTACAAATTTAATAATAACCATTTTAAAAGATAAGCACACTTTTACCAATAAATATTTATTCTTATTTTAAATTTGACTTAGTTACGTAGAAGTTAAGCGTTAATTAAATTATGAAGAGATTCATATTTTCGTATGTAACTTAATATTTACTTTAAACTAGACTTTTATTTTATTAGAGTTTGACTGATATTATTTAAATTTAATAAAGATTTTTTATTTTTATTTAAGGTAAGTAAAAGTATTTTTTCCTCTCTAGTATTCTCAAATTTTTATATTTATTATGTATTTATTTGAAAATTTCATTAGTTTACTTTTTTAATTTTTTCTCCTCAATGACTATATAATTTAAATATATTTTTTGAAGAAATTTATAATGCTTGATGAAAATGATTATTTTATTTTTATTCAGACTTAATTATTTCTAGTTCTTAAAAGTTTTTTTCATTAATTTTTAATAAAATTTCTTAAAGAAAGATGCTTTAGAATTTATTATTTAGATTCTTATCTATTCTCTATTATTATTTTTATAATTAATGATTTTCATAAAATATAAAATCAAAAATTTGATAGAATTTTTTCATAAAAATATTTTTTGACTTGATACTAGAAATTTTAATAATTTGAATTAGCTAATTAAAATCTTTATTATGTAAATTAAAAGTTTCATTTTTTTTATTTTTATTTAATAAAAATTATTATTTTAAATTTTAAGTTTCTAAATTTATAAAAAATACTAAAATTTATTTAAATATCTTTGAAGTTTTTATTGGAAATGTTTCATTAATTGTATTAAAAAAGTAGGTTTTACTTAATTTATTTGATTTCAAAATTTAAATTATTTAGTACTATATTTAATAATTTTTAATAACTTTTTCTATAAAGAAATAACCAATTTGGATTTGCTTTTAATATGCTTTCAAATTTTAAAGCTTTAATATATATTTAAATTTAAAATATTTAATTTAATTAAGATGTTTCTCGAAAATAAAAAACTATCAAATAAATATGAAATTATTCCAATATTTTTTGTAATTTTATTTATTTGAATTTTTGTTTTTGGTTCTATCATATTTTGATATAAAAAATTATAAAAAAATTATAAAAACTCTTAACTAAAATATCTTTCTGTAGCTTTTTTGTACGAATAATCTTATAAGAAAGATATGAAATATTAATAATTAAATTTATTTAAGTTTATTAATGGTGAATTAAAAATTGACCTTTTAAAATATTTAAAATAACTTACAAGTTTTATTAATTTTTTCTTTTTAAATTTCTTAGAGTCATATAACTTTAAAATCTGAGATTTTATTTGCTTATAAATGAAATCTACTAGTAAAATGTAAACCTTAAAAATGTCTCATAATGATTTTCAAATTTAAAAAAATAAATAAAAATTTATATAATTTAAGATAATATTAAAATTTTTTATGTTATAATAACTTAGTAATATAATAAGTGATTAAGAGACAAAAATTTAAATAATATAAATTAAATAACTTTAAAATAAAATAATAATAAATTTTTAACTGTGTCAAATTAAATTATAAATGTCAAGAGCATCCATTATAAGATAAATACAAATTAACATAATAGATGATACCACCATTATTTTGTTCATCATTATTTCTGTTCCAGAAATTTTTGATCTGCTTTGTCTTGATTTCTTTTTCGTTTTCTGGTTCATTCTTTTCTTATCTGTGTTTTTAAAATTAAAATTATTTACTTCCTTTCACAATTCTTGAAGTTATTTCTGAAGGCTGGAGTAAGAAGGGATAGATAAAATAAAAATCTTGTACCAAATGTCACAGCTGATTAAATTCTTTTAAATCAAAAATTTTAATTAGTCTCTCTCATGTCTTTAGATTCTTTTCAGCTCCTGTTCAGTTTAAAGACATGTGAAGGCAAGGGAAACCTGAGACCCAGGCTTCAGTACCCATATTCCAAGAATTGATACTGTATTCTTAATCAACTTTTTTTACCGATAGAGAGAACTCTCAAACAAGTAATACCTTATCAGAAAGAGCATTTCCTTACCTTTTTGTGGTGGAATCTACTACAAGAATACATTGCAATACAGATCATATTGCACCGGATTAACTACTCGGCCGATTAGGGCACATCATCCTTTTTTTATTATAATAATTAAAGTTAAAAAACAAAATTAATATGTTTATAAATATCCCACTTTAAAACCAAAAATTTAATAAATAATTAATTCTAAAAATATTAATTTTAATAAATAAGATTAAATTATTTTCGAAAACCCAAAAAACTTGATTAAATTAAAATAAATAATAAAAATACTTTTTATATTTATTAATAAATATTTAAATAACATTAAAAAAATTACAAATAATTTTATAATTTTCATTAAAAATAAAAATAAATATGTACTATATAAGTTATTATTATTTTATTTTTTATATTATTACTCAAAATAAAAATAAAATAATTATAATTAATGTAAAAGAAAAAAAAATTTTTAATTTTAAACATTTTTCTTTTTAAAAATTAAGATAATACTGCTATAAAAAATAAAAAATATTTATTTATATGTAAAACTACTAAATTTAAATTAATAAAATATAATAATTTTGCTTATTTTATTATAATTTATTAATGATAAAAGCAATATTTATAAAAATCTTATATTTAAAGAAAGTAAATTGGAAATGATGTATACAAATATAAACTTAATTAGAAATAAAAATTAAGTTAAAACTTAGTTAAAATACCAGAAAATTTATCCTATAAATTGTATTAATTATTTACTTTAATTTTAATTTCTAATTTTTGTATATTTTGATTTAAATTTTAGATTATGTTATATTCAAAAATGTATTAAAAGTTAAAATATCTTAATGTTTAAATTTACGCAGCTGATACTTCATTTAAATAAATAACTATGAATGAGAAAATTTAAAATTTTTCCATCATTTAAAGAAAATACTATAATAAACTCATTTATAATAATCTCATTATATAAATATTTTAAAATAAATTTAATATAAGAAAAATATTAAACTGGAGGATTATTTTGTAATAATAACTATATATCTTAATTTTGTAATCAAATGTGCTTTATAAATTTACATTAGATTTTCACCTGATTAATTAAAAAATTTATAAAAAATAAATTAATATAGGCCTGTTGGATTATTTATTTTAGTGTTTATAACTTCTGAAATTTATATTAAACTTCTTTTTTTTCTTCTAAAGTTCAAATTCTAATTAAAAGAAAATTTTAGAGAAAATTAGAAATATTCTTATGACTTGCATTGCACATGTAAAATGTTTTCTTTCCAAATATTCAAATATATAAAGAAAACAAAATTTTGGAAAGTTAAAAAGAAGAGGTATTATTAAATTAATTTTTTTCTTAGTTATTCTCTATTCAGAGTCAACAAGTATTCTTGAGCTCAATATTTTTCAGAAAAAGAAAATTTTGAAAGAAAGCTTTTTTTTTCCAGGTAGAAAATTTCTCAAAAATATTTTAACAATCTGCATTAATTATAAAAATATTTGCACCTTTCATTTCTATCTTTAAAATGAAAATACAAAGAATTTAACTAGGAAATTATAAAAAAAAAATAAAAAATAACCTTTCAAAAAATTCTGAAATGATGGCAATAAGCTTTAAATAATATTTTAACATATCGTAGATATTGTTATTTATATTGATTTGAACATTGATTTTAATAATTTTATAATCTTCATTTATAAATTTATCAAATAATTAAGATTTTTAGTGACTCAATAGATTTGATACTTTTTTCATAATTTTATTTTATGAATTAAAAAATGAATAATAATATTCTTTAAGTTATTTAATTAATTTAAAATAAAAAATTTAATATTTTTCTAACTGCTTAATAGTATATCTCTTTTATCTTCCTTTTATAAATTTTATACTTTGCATCAAATCTTTATGTTTAAAATTTAGTTGATAATTATTATAAAATTCTCTATAAAATATTTATATAAAAGCTTAAATTCAATTAAATTAAGATAGGTTCGCTTTTCTAACATTAACTGCGCACCTCCACTTGCTCGAAAACGAACTACCGGAGTCCACAGTAAATTTCAAGCTGACCTCTAGTTTTTTATTTATACACAAGCAACTATAAAATTTTAATTAGTTATTAACATGAGGGAAATATAGTAGCAAAATACACTTATATTTAAAAATTAGAAAAATTTATTAGCTTTTATTTAGCGCATTGCTATAAAATTTAATCTTATATTTTTAATTTAATGAAATCTTTATTTTTCAACGAAATAAATAAACATAATTTCAATAATTTTTATTTATCTTTTTAGTATAGAATCTATCTTTAGTCGAAGTAAAATAAAAATAAAGTCTTAGAAAATAAATTTTTCAACCCAACAAAATTTTTAGAAGAAAAATTAAATTTTTTAAGATTGATGAAGAGTAAAGATTATTAAGGTATAAACTTATAATAAAAGTAATTATTTATCATTTAAAAATCTCTTTTTTCTATTTAAATTAATTCTTAGCAATGCTTATTGATTGCGCTCAGTTTAAATTATAAATTCAAAAATATTATAAAACCTCTATTAATAAAAATAGATAATTAATTCTATTTTTATCTTAATTAACTAATTCTAAATAAAATTACTCATTAATCAATTTAAAATATTTTAAACTAAAATGATATAATTAAAAAAAAAAAAAAGATAAAAATGCTCTAAATTTTTGAGAAATAATTACTATAAAAAAGTTTTTAATTTTTGGCTTTTCTAGCATATTAAAAATAATTGCTTAATAATATAAGATAATTTCTTTTTCATAATTGAAGAGAAAAAAAGAAAACCTGTTTTAATATAATTTTAATTAGTTATTTCTTAATTTAATGTTTTAAATTTTAAACCAAAAAGCTTACCATAGAGAAATGAATTGATAGATTTAATTTAACATTTTTAAATTTATTAAAAGGCTTATCTATAATATAAAATATTTTAAGAAAATAAGAAAAATAACTAAAAATTAGAATCAAATCATATTCTAGTTTAAATTATTTATATTTATTAAATAAAAATTAAAAAAAGAAAAACTTTTTAAGTAAAAAGAATATAAAAATCAGTATTAAAAGTATAAATAAAACATTTTATTTTTAATACAATAAATAAAATAATAAACATAATCTTAAAATATTTTTTATAATAAATCCTTTGCAATAAAGAATAACTGGGTTAATTTTCAAAATTTCAAATAAATACATAATAAATATAAAAATTTGAGAATACTAGAGAGGAAAAAATACTTTTACTTACCTTAAATAAAAATAAAAAATCTTTATTAAATTTAAATAATATCAGTCAAACTCTAATAAAATAAAAGTCTAGTTTAAAGTAAATATTAAGTTACATACGAAAATATGAATCTCTTCATAATTTAATTAACGCTTAACTTCTACGTAACTAAGTCAAATTTAAAATAAGAATAAATATTTATTGGTAAAAGTGTGCTTATCTTTTAAAATGGTTATTGTTAAATTTGTAAAACCTTAATATAATAAATCATCTTTCTATCATCATTTAAGTTTATTAGATTGATCAAAAATAGTTTTTAAATTCTGAACATCATTTAAATTAATTAGCAAAGGAGAAAAAGTTATATAGCAATATTAAATTAAAAGTATAATACCTTAAAAACCATAAAATTATCTAAATTATTTAATATTTGAAACTTCTTTAGAAATAAATACTCTTATAATATAAGTCAGCTTATGAATATCCTTCATATCAATAAACTTTGAATATACCAAAAGTTGGATAATTTTTAATAGATTTAAGTCTCTTTTAAATTAGCAGCAATTCATCTTAATAAAAGCTTTAAGTCAGAATAATTTATTAGTTTCTTAAATTTATTTTAGTTATATTTAATAAAAAATATCAAAATGAGGATGTTTGTTACATTCTATTAGAGAAATAAATATAAGATATTAGCATCAAAATTAACTATTCTTCATTCTAATCAAGTTCTGAGATATTTAACACAAAAAGTGCTGATCAAATATTTAGAATAATTTAATGCAACCACATTTCTAAAGAAAGCATAAAATCTTAAAATCTTTCAAGTCTAAACACTTTCACCAGTAATTATCTATAAAATTATCTATTCAAAACTGTTCAAATTTAACAATAAAAAACAACTTCAAGTTAGTATACTTATTTGAGAACTTTAATATTTAAAAAGATAAACTTAATTGTCTCTTTAGTAACTAAGACTTGCCACTAAATAATTATACAAACTCTAAATTCTTAAATTTCATCCAATCTAAAATATAATTAAGTATCTTAAGAAAACATTCTAGAATTATAAAATCCAATAAATAGTAAGAAGCTAGTTTCAATTTATTTGTATAATTTATACAATTAATTGTAAAAAAATAATATTCCAAGAAATTAAAAATAATCGCTTTATTATCTTTCGTTAGATGCCAAAATCAAATTTATAGGAATATCTCATTCTACATTTATAACAGAACAAATATTATGCTTATAAATAAATTATCTTCTTTAGCTATTTAGTCTAAAAACCAGAAAAAAGTACGAAAAATTTAAATTAAATGAATTCATTTTAAATAAAAAGGATGTCTTTATAAGTCAATATACCTAACACTTTTATAAAAATGGAGACGTCTACACAGAAAGTGCAGAGTTTATTAGCGGAGCAATAAATCGCTTTGAGAAAGTATGTGAAAGTAGACTGAACAAAAGAAGAAGACTAACTACTTATCAAGATAGTCAACTATAGTAGAAGAAAGATAATGTGATCTAAAGTAGCAAGATAGTTAAATTTAGATTTCCACAAGAGAGAAGTAAGGATGGGAAGACAGTGTAAAAAACGGTGATAAAATGTATTGAAGCCTAAATAAAACCAATTGTGAACTAAAGAGAAGGAATAAATGCTTCTAGAAATATACACATAATATGATAAGAATATAAAGTATTTCGAGGAGGAATGTGAAAGGAAAATAAGAGGCTTTAACAAGTAGCAAATAAAAACTAAGTTGAAGTCTTTGCTTTACAAAATTGACTCGGCTGAAAAAATAAAAGAAGAGACGATTTAAACAAAAGTAAAGTAGAAGAATGAGAATAAAATGGAAGCTAAAGTCATAAAGAAACATAAATTTAGTGACTTAAATATGCAATATTTGTGTCGTTATTTGATGGAGAAATAGTGAGATGCAAATTAAAGGAATAATTAAATTTATTGATAATATTAGATTTATAAACATTTTATTATTTAAACTAATTAACTTCAAATAAAATGTATATAATTTAACTAGCAAGTATGACTCAGTGTATCTTCAATATTATTATCATTAGCACGATAAAAAGTTAACAATAATTTCATAAAATCATAGCAGTGCTTAGAAATGATTAAAAGAATTATTGAATTTTATCTAACTATAAAGATCAGCTGTTTTGTTTTATTAAGATGTTCATTAAATAAAGATATTTATAAAAATAAACTCCAATAATTATAAGAATAGTTAGTAGAAGGTTTAAATCAGATTTAAAGGAATGGCCGCTAATAATAAGCCTATAGCATTAAATAATTTAAAATTTATGTTTAATAAATAAATGACAAAAATGATTTTATTTTACATGATTAATATTTTATAAAATAGAAATACAATGTTATTTTATTCTTTTATGTTTCTTATTTTCTTTCTCTAATAAATTATTTTAAATTTATTATTCTCCTTTTATTTTACTATTTAGTTAAGATAAATTTGTCTGAAGTTTTTATTTAGTTTTAACTTAAGTTTAAAAGTTTTTTTCATTAGCGCAAAAAATTTATTATTTATAAAGTTAAGTTAAATAACTTGTAGTGATTTCATTCTAATTTAGCCTTAATTTAGAATGGTTCTTATTATATTTTTTGCTTATGAATACTGTAGATGCTTTAAATTCTAACGATTATTTTATCTTGAATATACGCTATTTAAATTCAAATAAAATGTTTAAAGTATTTTATTTTAATAGTTCACAATCAGCTGAATCATTATTATATATTTAGGCATACCTTTTATTTAATAATTAAGAAGAAATGTTTTTATCCGTTAAGTATAAATTAAGAAGGATAAGTCAATTGTAATTTTTATTTATGCCTTTGCTATCAAAGCAGGTAAATAAACCTGTTTTCTCTTTTTATTTTTTATATTAATTTTCAGTTAAAATAAATCAACTGAATATTGAAGTACCATTGTATTAAAATGCTTTTTAGCTTTATTCTTTGATAATTTAGTTTTGACAATTTTCGAAAAGTAAACAATGTATTTAATTTATAAAGTTGAATAATGTAGAAAAGTGTATGCTCATCATAATAAGATATAGACTTATGAGAGCTCTTCATAATATTAAATAGTAGATTATTTTTTAATTTTTACTCTTAATTAGTTTGATAATAATTTAATAAGATTCAAAACCAAACAAATTACTAAAGTAGTTTTAGCTCAATAGCAATAACTAAACATCATTAAAAATAATTTAAATTATATCCATATGAATCTTAAAAAGCTTGTTTAATTAGTGTGGAAAGATAACCTTCATAATTAACAAAAAATGTTCATACTAAGAATTTTATATGTTTGAAGCATGATTTGAATTTACACTAATTAAGTACTGAAGTATATTTTTCAAAAGATTCAAGACTTGATACTTTCCTAATAAAAATATCTAAACATGAAAGTAAAAAGATATTAAAGTATTTTTAATTATACTTAATGAACTGTTGAAAGAGTTTGGCTAAATTAAAGGGATGACTCATTAATAGTTCTAAGTGTCAGTTTATAGATAAGTTTAATAGCTTTATTTTTAAATAAATATTAACAAAAGTTATATTAGCAGCAAAAGAAATCATTAAGATATAAAGTTATTTTATGATTCTTTTGATGAAATCTATAAATATTTGATCAAAAATATATAGATAAATTATAATAAAAGATATTTGTCTATGTTCTGTAAAATTGTATAAACATAAACATTTTTCTTTTTATAATATTTTATATTTAACAAACTAAAAATAGGATAAAACCCTTATTTATTAATTTGGGATTAGGTACATAAAGTATAAAATTGTTAGAAGAGTAGATATTTCATATCACTTTGAGAAATTATTTTAAATAGACTGAACAAAAGAAGAAAGTTACTACTAAGTGAAATAGAAGCTAGAGACAATGTATTTAAATAGTTAAATTTATGTGTTCACAAAATTGATAATGGAAAGATAGTATTAAAAATATTGGTTAGAAGTGCAAAAGCATTATAATTAAATTTGGATTACTATATATAAAATGGATTAAATCTCTTCTAAAGCAAAAACTAAGCAACCTTAATCTTGAGATACTAAAAAGAAATATAACCACTGATTTTGGAAAATTAAGCTCTAAAATCTTAAGTCTTGGAATTAAATGAAAAATAGGTCCTTGCTATTAATAGCGGTACAAAATTAAAAAAGAAAATAAAGAATTAAAAAATGAAATTAGCAGGAAATCGGAAACGTAAGAGGTAAATTTACAACAAAAATAAAAGAAGAGAGATTCAATTAGTTAACTTTATATTCGCAATCAATAATCTAGAAAAATAAAAAACAATGGAGACTCTATGGATATTGAGAAAGATTAAAAATTTTATTACATCTATAAGCATAGAAATATATTAAGATACTGATTCTGCAAGATGAAAAGGACACGGTAAAAAATTTAGCAGTTTAAATTAAGCAAAAAATATAGAAAATAAATTGAAGAAAACTGAGTCAAATATATTGTACGCGAGAAGGTAAAATTTACGAAAAATATAAAAAGGAATGGACTTACATGAATCAATAACGAAAGCGAATAATATAATAAAGAAGAAAATGCTAAAAGGAACTATAGGACGCATAATCATAAAAGGGGAAGAAGAGGATTGATTATTAGAGCAAGATGAAGACTAAACTGAAGAGAAAGAAAAGGAAGAAATCTATCAAAAATTTCGGAAGCAGTAAGGAAGTTTTTAAAAACATCAGCACATTTAGACTTAAATTAAACCATGATAATTCTATTAAAGAAGGAATCACAGTTAATTTATATTATTATTATTATATATCCAAGTAAACATAAGAAAAGGATGAAAGTTTTTAAATTCTACGAGCAATATGGCAATAATGTAAAATATTTCCAGGAAGAAAGTGTAAGAAAAATAAAAGTCTTTAACAAGTATTAAATAAACGAAAAATTAAATTTGGTGATATAAATAAATATAACCAAACATTTTAGAAATAAAATAATAAAGAATAAAATGTAAAAATATAATTAAAGAAAAGTAATACTAAATAAGAAACAAACATTTTATGAATCAAACATACATATCTTGTTAAATTTTTTGATAAAAGGAAGTTAATTCAATTTAAAATAATTTTATATTTTTATTTAATAGAAAAATATAAATGAAGGCTTAATCTAAAAAATCACTCTTGATAATTATTATATTAAATATGAGTTCATAAATGAAGGTATAATTCCTATAATTATATACTCTTTCCATCAGCAAAATTAATTGAAGCTAAGCAATAAAACTTGCATACTTATTTAAATCCAAGTTAATTATATGAATTCTTATTATTTTCTAAAATAAAAATAGATATATCTCGATTCTATATTAGTTAAATTAAGATATTTCACTAAAATAAATATTTAAATAACTTTTCAAAAGGAAAATTTAAAAAATATTTTCTAAATTCAAAATTAAACAAAAGCAATATTTGAATGCGTGCTAAGCAGGACATTTATATATATATTTAAAATGTGTATTATGATTATATATCCTAATATATAGCATTTAAATTTCATAATTTTTTATTATAAAAGTATTATGTTTTTTTGTCAAAAATATTCTCAAAATTCTTTATAAAACTTTTGATTTAGAATTTCAAGATTTATGCTTTCTAAAATATAAGTAAGTATTAAGTCATATCCAATATCTCAATGTTTACTTTATTAGTTTTAGTAATTATTATATTTTGATTATAGGTTGAATACTAAGCTTAAAAAATAAAATATAGCCTAGATTTTTTAAATAAAAGCTATAAAAGTAAAGTTAGATTTTGTGGAGAGAATTTTTTACCTGAAATATATATTCACTTGTTATATATTTCCATATAGCAAACATTTAAGTCATAAATTGAGATTTTATTTGTATGCTAAGAAAATTATAGAGGCTATATATCAAAGGACTTTCACTAACGAATTTAATTTTACAAAATTCTAATAAATAAAAACTGTAAAATGAGGAAAGAAATATTAAAACAATTGCATTTAATATAAAATATATTATCTTTTTACCATCACTAATCTAACTTAAATCTATTAAATAATCTAATCCATTTTTTAATATAATTGTAATTTTTCATTTATGAATAATTCATAATTGATTATACCATGCTATTCATTTAAAATTACAAGGATTATTATTAAAAAAGAAATATAAGGCTATGAAACTTTTATTTCATAACAGTATTTAAATTTTAAACTTTTTTGAATTTTTACTTGAGTTTAGTTAAAATAAAGGTATTCCATTTAAGGTCTTAGAATAAAGCAAATATTATAGCTAAATTAGGATTGAGATTATTGTTACTTCTCTTATATATAAATCTAAAGGCTTTATCGCTAGTTTTTCTCAAAGCTTTCGATTTAAATAATTTATTAAGAAATACAAATAATTGAATTTTATACCTTTCTTCAAATTAATTAATTTTACATAATTTGTCCCTGTGCTTTTTCTTACTTGAACTGCTATTTTTGTATGTGAAAAGCATTTGTTTGGAAAACTAAATTGGTATACTTTAAACTTATTATTATTTTAATAAATAGTTTAATTATCTTTTACTATTTTCTTAGTAATTTTATTTCAGGGAATAAATTATGAAATGCATTTTCATTTTTATCCTATCTGCTTATTTAAATAGTAAATATCTTATAAAATAAAATTTTCAAATAAGTTGTTACTCCTTTAAACTTTATAAATGAGCTTAAAGAATAAATCAGTCAAATCTGCATTTACTTATAAAACTTTTTAATTTTCAGTTTATTTACATTTAATCACTTAATTAAAAGATTTAGTATTTATTATGTAACTAATAATATTTTAATTATATCTTGCATAAATTAATCTTTCTTCATTATGCTTTGGATTTTCAGCTAAAATAAGGAAATTTTATAAGGCCTTTTGTAAGCTGAAATTCAACTTTGTTTACATGTACACTTAAGAAAAAGATTGAGATTCTGATAATATTTATTAATTCTTTATTAAACATTTTAAAATTCTGAATATAAACATTTAAATTAAGTTTAGACATATATCTTTACCTCAAGCATTAAAATATATTTCTTAAAACTTAAAAAAAGTACTAATTCTTAAAAACTAAAAGCTAAGATAAATACTTAAACTCTTTACTAATATTAAAATTACCTTAAGCATTTTAAGTACATTATGAAAGATATAAATATCATTAAATTTAATTATTATAATAATTAGCCAAATATTAATTATAGAATTACACTTACAATTATATTCTTTTCTCTTGCTTATGTCTAAATCTCAATGAATGTTTAAATCCCAATAAAGAGCTTAATTATTTAGAAATTGTTTATAAGTAGTGGTAAATTTATTTTCTTTAGTGCTTCACATTAAGATTCCATTTAAAGAAATAAATTTTTATGTTGCATGATATAATAAATATTTACTTAAATTCTTTTCTTATAACTTAAGTTACCATATTAATAAAGATCCTTTATTTTCATAATAATTTTATCTAAGAATTAAATTTAAGATGAATAACTAAATTTTTCTTATATCTTTGCTTATATAAACTCTATAAAGGATTCTTTATAAACAGCAATTTTCAATTTTTAAGAATCATAAAGATTTATAATTTTGAGAATGAATGACTTGTGCTAATTCTTTTTATTAATGGGCAAATAGCAATCATTCTTTAATTCTTGTATATTAAAACTTTATTAATTTAAAGAAAAACTTAAGCAAAATAAATAATAATTATATATAAATTAAAAGAAAGATATATAGAGAAGCCTCCGTAGCTCAATAGGTTAGAGCGTTTGGCTGTTAACCAAAAGGTCGGTGGTTCAAGTCCACCCGGTGGCGTTTTTTTAATTTTATTTAAAAGAGGATAATTAAAATCTTCTTTACTAATAAATCAAAAAAATTCAAATAATTCAAACAAAAAAAATAGAAATGATCATGCTTAATATTTTGCAATAGTTTAGAATAAAATAAAATTGAGGCAAAATGAATAAAACAAATTTTTTAAATTAATTTATATAAAACATTACTAATTTTAATATACATTTATTTATTAAGTTTTTATATTTTAGTGTAATAATCGGGATTATGAAGGCTTATATATTTTGTGGTTGTTTTTTATTTTAAATTAATTTTGTTTTATATCCCTTAGTAAATTTTTTTTCTTACAAATATAGAATTTAATAGAATCAAATACTTTGATATCTTAGAAAATAATTAAGTATAATTTGATTTTTAAGATTTTATTAGCATTAAAAATTGAAATATGATATATTTATTTGAATTACTCCATTAAGATATATAGTTAGTCTTTTAGTTATAAGTTTATAGTGATAGTTAAGTATGTTAAAAAAATCTCTAAGTAATAATTGAAAGTTTCTAAGCCAAATTTTAAATTTAGCATTTTTCTACCTATTTTTATACAAAATTAAAAAAATCAAATTCTAGACAAAAAATAAAGATTAAAGCAATTTTCAAATCTGGTTAAATCAATACAAATAGATTACTATAAAAACAATCATTCAAAACTACTTAAACTCTATAATCATCAATAATAGTTATTAGTTATCGATGAATTAGAAAAAATTAATCTTCTTAACTCTAAATTTTTTTAGTAAACTAAAGAAAAAAATCGACCTTATTGTTAAATAGCGAACTCTTTTAATTCAAATAAATAACTTGCTTGCATCTCAATTTTTTGAGTATTTTAAATGTCGTTCAGAATTCAAAGTGAAGACAATAATGAAAAATAGTAGAATAAATGATTAAGAAGCTCTAAATTAACTAAAAATATCTATTGTTATTTTTAAAATTAAATAGGAAAAATAAAAAATTAAAGATTTTACTTTGAAAAAGAGAATAAAAAGCGAATTATAGAAGATAATAAAATAAAAATATCTAAAACTCCAATTAAAATGAATTTCGATTGTCTTTTTCAAGAAACACTAAAAGAAATTTAGTTAATTAAAAATTTTGAATAAAATACCCTTTTATAGTCATAGGTTAAATGATTTATTTTTATTCATTCTTTGAAATTTATTTTTTTAATTATTAAATATTTGAAGGCAAGTTCAATGCAAAATATTAAATGAAATTATTTAAATAAAATCTAAAGCATAGCAAATTATAAAATAAAAATAGTAATTAAGAAAAAATTGCTTAAGGTTTTTATTCATCAAATTAAAGTACGTAAATTTTATCCGAATGTAAAAGAATTTATTATAAACTTAATATTTGTAGAATTAAGAATTAAATGTTAAGATGATAGGTATATGATATTTTTACGAAATTTCATTTTTTAACTATGAATTGTAATTTTATAGATTTAGGTTGACTCTATTTTTATTTTTTTTATTCATTTAATCTTTTAATAATTATACTAAAAGTTAGGTAAAAAAGCTACTAAGACTATAAATATTTAATTTTTAAATAATTTTTTTTCAAATAACTTCATTTCGTATATGATTAAAAAATACCTAAAATTTTCACACTTTAATCTATAAATCTAACACTTAATTTAAGAAAACTATTTCAATAAAAGCAAAAGATATAAATTCTATTCTACTTAATACTCACTCACATTAGTTTTTTTACCAATAGCCAGAATCTAAGTTGCTAAATTCAATTCTTCGTCTCTTTTTTATTTGAAATAAAGGATAAAAATATATTTAAATTAAGTATTATATTTTATAAGATTCATACCAAATAAAAAAGTTTAAGCTCTTTATTAGTTTTATATTCTAATGAAGGAAAAAACCTTTAGTCGAAGCTAAATTACTTAGATATTTTTAGAATATCATTTCAACTTTTTAAATCTTAAAAAGTTTAAATGAAGGCCCTTACATAAGAATATAAAATTGAATGCGTTTATTTGAGTTAATAGCTTGGGATTTTTAATTTATCTATTTGATGAGATTTAAATTTTCAGATAAATAAAGAATAAGAAATTTATTAGAGCCTTAAAATAATTTTCTTATATTATTCGAGTTTTAGATACAATAAAGGCACAAATTTAAAACTAAATTGGACTGCATTATTAAAATAAAATTTTTCTCAAAAATTCATAATTTCTCTTCAATAAAGAGGAAGATATCCTTTAGATTAGAATAAAAAATCTAAAGAAATTAATTAAGTTTTATAATATTTATGTAACATTTATAAAAAGGTTGAAATAACACTTTAAGACCAAGAATCTAAAATTAAAAATAAAGAAATATGAAAAAATATTAAATTCAAAGGTCGGAAACATGATCCAAATTTATTATTTGTTCTTTATTAAATCTATATAACTTTTTAGCATGATTATATTAGATTTATTATGTCTATTATAAAGGGCTAAATACAAATTAAATAAAAATTTTTCTATCTTTAGGAAATACTAAATGCACTCAGTTTAATAATTTGAACAAATTCCAAAAGCTATATTAAAATAATCAATCTTATTACAAAAAAGAATCTTCTAAAATTAGAAAATAAAAATAACTCCAAAGGAAAATTTTATATATTTTCAGATAGAAAATTTGTTTAGATTAGGTTTGAAAATATTGAGATAAAAAATTAAATAAAATATTTGAATATATAAGATAAAAAAATAAATGCAAAAGTACTTTAAAACTTAAAAAGCTTTAATAAAAATTTGCAATTATTATTAAATATTATTTAAAAGAAAAACCTTATTAATACATAAAATGCCTTCAAATTTTAGTAATATCTCTTATTTGTGGTTTGATACTTAAAAGTAAATAAATCATTTTAGTAGAAATACTTGATTGGATAAAGCATGAATAATTTATCTTATTATAACTTTGATGTAAGTATATGAAAATTTAAAACTCTATTCATTCTCAAATTTACTACTTTAATAATAATGAATTGCTTATATAGAACTTTCTAAATATAGTTAAGGAATGAATTTTAACTTTTCAAATTTATTAATTTCTTCAAGAACATAAATTGAAATGCTTAGAACTTTGTTTAATTTCTTTATTTTAACTTAAAATATTTTACTTTTATAATATTGAAGAGATCTAGACAGTACACTCCGTTCCAATGGAGTTGGAAGAGGTCTAGAATAAACAAATTGAATTAACTAAAGAAAGATACTTTAGGAAAAAATGCTTTATCTGTGGAAGAATAAACCATCTCTGAAGGAAATGCAGATAAAGAAAAGAGATCCAAAAGAAAATTTGAAACGAACTAACCTAATTCTACCCAACTAGCAGTGGGAATCTTTATAGGAAGAAAAGCAATATTCGGAGCAATCCACTGCGAAGACTTGAAAGTGACTGGAGGAACAGACCACCAAGAGTTCAAGTACCTATCAGTTGGATAGGGAGTAGGAAACTATTAAGAAAACAATCCCTTCTCTGAATAACTTAAATTTAATTTAATTTAATAATTATTGAAGAGGATAATCTTAATAGTTAAAAGTGATTTACGTAGCATTTTAAGAGTTATGAAGTGTCATAGAATTAACTAGCCAAAATTAAAGAAGCAAAATTGATATTATTAACATAAATATAGATAAGGTATTTCCTTAAGGAAATGAGTAAAATAATTAAAAATTTATGATTAAATTATATTAAATCATATATCAATAAACGAAATTAGATTAAAATTTTGTAAGGTATACAAGTTATAAAATAATTCATATTAAAGATTTATTTTGCAAGCCAATTAATGTTATTTGCGAAAAACAAATATCTCTAAGATTGTAAAACGTATAAAAATATTTTATTATATAAATTCCTAATTTAATAGATGTAGCCATCACTTTTCATTTTTAATTCGCATCTCCCTAGTCTAACTTTTCTCTATTCATATTTTATTTTTTTAATTTAATTTAGATTACATCAAAAGCATTTAATAAATGTATTATAGTTAATTTCTTATTGCTAAAGCTTTTTTCTTTTTTTAATTGATTTAATTTTAGTAATAACTAATCCCTCTATTTAGCATATTTCCTAGTGATACTTATAAGGGATTTCTTGTATAGTACATAATATGCATGTTTCTTAAATGAGGATAGATTGATTTATTTTCTCTTATTCTTATAAATATTTCAAAACTTAATAAGCTTCTATTTTCAATAAATTTAAAAGTTAAATGGTATCGCTTTTCTTTTGATGTAAGGCTATTTTAAGAAAACGAACAAATAATACTTCTATTTTAAACTTAAAAAAGAAGACATAGGGGCTTTTTTTCAGTTAGCCTTCTAATAAAATTAGTAAAGAATAATTAGAATATGATATTCTAGGAAGGATGAGTTATCAAACGTTTTGTTTACTATCCTATTGTATATATTTAAGTGCTATATGTGATAAAAATAAATGATAAGTGGTTTGATATTTTAAGACCTAAGCATCATAATTATAGCTAATTCATGTTATAAATAATAACATTATATAAAGTGTTTATTATAGATCTAATATTAGTCTTTTAGAAAATACTTTACTATAAGCTTTAATATATGACAAGTAGCTTGTTTACTAATCACTTTTGACTAACTATAAAAACCATATTGAGATATAAAAATAGATTAAGTTTCAATGAGTTATGTTCTAAATTAATTAATATGCTTTATTATATAAACATAAATGGAGAAAGCTGAATAAGAAAAGTTTAGGTATATCATTTAAAAGTCTTAAACCAGATGAATTATCACTCATTTTACTTTAGATATAATTAAAAAGCATACGGCTTTAACTTATCTTTAAGATTAAAAGATAACTATTCAAGTTTGATACATTATAAAAATATCAGAATATTATGTCTTATTTTATTATATATTCATACTAAAATTTTTTATTATATATGAGCATTTGGATTTTATTGAAACTACCTTTATCATGAATATTATTATTAGTTAATTAATCACATAATAACTTTTATAAATAGAATTTATATTTATTATTTGATTAATAATAGCTAGAAGTCTCTTGCTTCTGTCATAAGCTTTCCATCAGAGAATTGCATAAAATCTCAATATTTAATTCATTAATCTTAATCTTCTTAGAGACTTTTGACTCTACTTTATTCTCATTCTTTTATTTAACTTTTCCCTAACTTAGTTCCTTTGTGCTTTGATTTTCCAGATTGATTTTTTCTAGCATTAGGTCTAATTTTATTTTTATTTGATGCTTGTTTAAGCCTCTTATTTTTTTTATACATTCAACTAAGAAACTTTTATTATTTTAACTATGCTCCTAATAAGTTTCTTGCAGCATTGCTTCTTTTTCTTCAGTCCATTAAAATTTTTATAAAGGTAATAGCACTTAAAGCCAGCGTTTTTTGCATTATCTTCCAGTTCTTACTTCTTTCTTATGGAAGTCTAAGTTTAACTATCTCGCAACTTTAGATCACATGATCTTCCTTCTACTCTAGCTTGCTATTTAACTCAGAAGTTAATCTTCTCCTTTTGTTCATTCAACCTTTACATACTTTCTTAAAGTAAAGTCAATTTATTAGCTCAGGGAAAAATTCTACTCACTCTGTGTAGACTTTTCCATTTTATAAATGCTATAGTTAAACTCTTTTTAATCAATTTACCAAAGTTTAATATGAAATTAATATCTTAATTAATTTAAATGTTTCTATATGCTAAATGTTTCTTCTGGTTTTACTTATAAGCCCAAATCACAACATTTATCTTAATAATCTTATTCAAATATTGCTTGTTATATTTTTCATTTTTTTATTAAAAGCAATGCAATTAAGAAAAATAAGCAGATAAATATATTAATTGAAATGAAGATTCTATAGAGAGTATATTCATATGAATCTATGTATATGTATTTATAACAAATAAAGTTTAGCATAAGACCAAAACTTGGTGTATTTTGTATTTTATCTGATATATCTATGAAAATTAATATGTTAAGCTTCTTTTTTATAGCCTATATACAGATTTTACACAACTTTTATAACCATTTTTATATTGGAAAGATCTAAGAATTGGAATTTTTTGATCTCTATTTGCATGAAAATATGCGTGAATCTTTTAACATGAGATTCATCAAATAAAATCTTTAAGTAGTTTTGATTAAAGTAGCTTTCGCTATATTTTAGGTAATTTTATAGTTGTTTATTGATAAATTAACTTAATAATAAAGATAAGATAGTTGCTAAAATTAATAAGGCATATTATATTTTTAATGATAAATGATTTAATTCTAAAGGATTAATTACGTTTATGCTATATCTTTAATATTCTGAAAGTAAAGGGAATAATTACAGGCTTAGTTAAATGAATATAATTTTGATTTAGATAGATAAATTGAAAAAATGATATCAAAAGAGTGCTATCTATCAAGTATATGTAATAAGCTTAATTATAATAGTGATCTTATGAATGATACAAGCATTGTTTAATAAAGAACAGTAGCAAAAGCATATATTTCTCATTAATTTATACCAGAAGCAATTTAAGGAGTCTAGGAACTATTCAAAATGAATATTATAATTCAGCATTAGAGAAAGTTTTATAATAGTTCTTATAAGAGAAAAATAATAAAATAAGCAAGGAAATAAAAGACATTCTAGTGTTTAAATCAATTACATCTTAAGGTGAAATTAAAAGATTAAGTCTTTATTAAAGTATTTCAGTAGCTTAGAAAATATTAATTTTTACAAATTTGAATAAATCAAAATAATTAAAACTTTAAGTAGTTATTTTTTATTCAATCAATTATATTTAAAATTCCAAAAGGTAATCAAATTTAGAATAAAACTAAAGGGCAATATTCTAATATCTAAATTAGTTTGCAAGAAGAACAGCGAATTATTGGTTATTTAAGATAAATCTTAGATTTTATTAAGCAGAAGATTATGTGTCTCTTTTTTTTTAAGTTATAAGCTTTTTTTATATTTATTTTACATAAGAAATCTGAAAAATGACATGCAAATTAATAATATGATATAATAGAGAATTTAGAGATATTATTGAATGAATAAATAGGATGATGAATATATAAATCTATCCTAATCCTGCTTCTCTTTGAACTAATTTAGATATAATTATTCGTTAATATATTCATTGATCTAAATTAATATTAAAGAATAAAGTGGCAGAAAAATCACTAAGTAAATCAAATCTTTTGCGACTAAAACTACAAATGAATATAGAGATTTTAATTCTTGTGAAGCTTAAACAAGCCAAGGATAATAGAATTGTGACTTTTATCTAAATACATGCTTTTCATAATATCTAAGATGATCCTTATTCTCAATAAAAATAGTTATTAGAATGTTGTATTTTAATCAAACTATAAAATTACATTTAGTGCTATTAAAAGACATAATCTTTTAATTTTTTAAGCTCGAAGAACATAAAATATAGGAATATAAAAGAAAAGGTGAGAAAATTTAGAAATTCAGATTCTGATTGATCAACGAAACTAGAAAGTTAAACTATTAATCATTTTTACTTTTTTCATAAAAAAGAAATTAAAAAAATTCCTTAGTCCATAAATAACTTTCCGAGCCTTTTATAATTTATCTTTATATAAGTATCACAATTGTATAAGTTATATCAATTATATAGAATATTAATTAGAATATGCATACATAAAGTCATATTCTTATATATTAAGATGCTTTATTATTTCAAGGCTTTATTAAAATGTTTCCGTTTCTTGAAAATAAATTTGAATAAAGGTTTTTCATTTAAATTTAAAGAAACTTCAAACAATTTAAAGTTATTTTGAAATATAATTTTCACAAGTTATGGTTAAATCAATAAGCTAAGGGAAGATTTATATAAGCAATTTTTTGTAAAAAAGAAGATAAAATGAAAATTTATTGATAGTAATGGCTTAAGAGATGTTTTCTAGTAATTAGATATAAATTTTAATAATGTCATCTTCTGTTTTTAATCAATCTGTATACTAATATATCTATAAACCTTATAAATAAATCATTCCCTATTATTATTTATAGCATGTTTCTTAAAACACCTTTGCTATATGTTTTATAAAGTAAGGATTATTTGTGAAGAAATATTAATAAATATGAAGCACAAATATTTTAGATATAATCGGTTGGCATAGGTAACAGGCTTTAAGTTCAATCAATAAATGAATAGATCACAGAATGACAAATTAATTAAAAGATTGAATTACATAGTGATATTAGTATAGCTAAAATAAGATTAAACTTTATAACTTAAAAATTAATCAAGTTAGATTAGATAGCTTTTACTTTAGGCTAAAATCTTAGTTATTTTTTTAAGTTTGATTCAAATAAGTAAAGAAATAAATAATAAATAAATAAATAAATAAATTTGATTATAGAGTGCATAGCACTCTGATTGGTGCGCAGCTCTTTAAAAAAATTGTTTCATACTGACAAGAGTGTTTGTTACTGATAAAATTATCAGATACTGGTAGACCTTGCTCAATACTGGTATAATTATTCAGTACTGATAAAAATGTTCAATACTGATATAATTTAAGAATACTCGTAATCTTATCTACTTGTTGGAGGTCCAAGGACATGGCAGGATTGTGTCTCATTTCATCACCAAATCAGAGGAAGACATAAAGTCGATTATGGGTACTTAACTTCCCCAACCTCTGATGAAGATGATCTAGTTGTTCACCTTCGAACAACTATGGTGGTTTTAAAATATATATATAATAATAATAAAATTAGAACAAAAATCACATTATAAATTTATAATTAGATCTCATAACTTAAATTATATAATCTTTTATACCTAATTTTCTTTATTAGATCTAGTTATTATTATATAAACAAATGCTAGTGATAAAATAACTATTTTTCTTCTATAGTAGTAATTTGGATAATTTATTGTGGTTTATATCTATTCATGAAAAATAATATTAATATTTATAATCTATTAAATATATCTTCCATATATGTTTAGTCTTCTTAAATTATATTGATTTAGTTATATATTTATAATATTAGCTTTTATATTTAATTTATAATCTTTATAAAATAGCAATGGATAATAGATATTTTTAATTTATGTCATTAAAACTTACAAATAGATTCTCTATTTTTACCCTCTATAAATGTAGAAATACTTATAGAATATTTAATATCTTATTCATTTTTCTTTATAATTAAATTAGATTATTGAGTATTTGATTACTTAAGCCACTTCTTAATTTTAATACCTATCTATTATTTTTATATTTAGTAGTTATTATATAGACCTGCATTATGTCAGTTTATGCATCTACATGATATAAAATGAGTGATATAGATAGAAATTGATAGCTATCTTTTTAGTTCAGTATTTTGCTATTTAGCTTAACAATATCGCATAAGTTTTTCTTGTCTTTTCAAACTTTTTAACTAACTATGGAATCATAGACTTAATTTAATACTTAAAATTGATACAACTAAATAGTAAAAATCCAAGGTATTTCTAACTAATTGTTAAAGCAACTCTTTAAGAATGAATATATATATCACTAGAAATATAATAAAGAAATAAAAAGGAATTATTAAATAAAATTAAGCTAAATTCTCATAAGAAACGTCTAACTATTATCAGATAAACAAAGGTTAAAGCTAACTATTTATTAACTATTCAAATAATAGTTAATAATTCTTGTTTAAGTAAGGAAATAAAGTTATAAAAGTGGAGTGCTGTCTTCATTTTATTTATTAAAATAATATTAGGAAAAAAGGAATTTTAGGTTTTTTTATGAAGATAAAAATATAATATAAAAAAGTCTCAAGATTTAGTTTAGTCATACTTTTTGAGGAAATTCAAATTTAAATTTGATGATTGCTTGAAAGGAATTTTAGTTAGAAATGTTGCATATTCAAATATCATATCTTCTAACTTATTTTATTTGAAATTTTTTTTCTATATATAGAATGATTTTATATTCTGCTTGAATTTAAAATATTAAATGAAAAAATTAATATTTTGATTTTAGATAAAATAAAATGTAGTTATCAATAAAAAAATATTATTATTGTCCTTTATAGATAAATAACAAATTAAACGGCTTAATTAGTTCATTGAAGCTTCTTTCAGCTTCCTTTAAATATTTTATTTTTAATTCTTTTTTGAAAAAAAAATGGATTAATCTCTTAGACTCTCAAAAAATTAACTTAGAAACCTAAAGAGAAAAGCGGCAAAAGAAATTTAGAAAAAATAATAACAATAGGAGGAGTCAAGTTCGTCATCAGAAGGTAAAGTGATGGTAGGATCTATAGAGATAAGATAACCTAAGAACGAATCTGATCAAAAACTTTAAATTTAACTAGATCAAATTTAAAAGTAATTTCAAAGTATGAAGAAACAACTTACAACTTAGGCGAAAAAATACGGGAACTAATGAGTAACATAGAAGATTAGAACAACGAATTACTAATACTTAGAAGATAACTTATTTGTAGCAAATTAATAACGGAAGAATAACTCTGAACTTAATCATAATAAAATTTTAAATACGACTCAAAAATGGAAATAGAAAAAATACCAATAGAATTAAAAACAGAATTGAATCCAGAAAAAGAAATGATTGCTACAAGTTTCATTAAAAGATTAGAAAATATAGAAAATAAATTATCATAAAAAAGAACGAAATAAAGACAATAATACAAACTTTGTTGATGTTGCAAATCAAATCAACATATTTTAAAAAACTGTTGATAATGAAAGAAAATAAACGAATAAGAGCAGAAAAGAACATGGAGACAACTCAATAAACTATGAATAACTCCAACAGGGATTTACAAATAAAAGCTTTTTGCAAGACCACTTGAACGGTTACAGTGGTAACCTTCCACTTAATAAAAAGGTCGTGGATCACAACTTCGTTAAAAAAACTGTCCGCAGGAACTGGTTGCAATTCCAGAGAATGCAAAACTCTACTAACTTTAAGTATATTATTATTATTATTATTAATTCTTTTTTGCTTATTTACTTTTTAAATTTTTTTAATTTAAAAAAATGAAAAAAGGATAAATTTTCTATGAAGGTTTCAAGTAATAAATTACAAATATCCCATTAATGCCTTTTCGTATTTTATCTATTGCCAAAGTATTACATAATATACAAATATTCTAACTACTCTAGATATAAATGCTTATATAAAGTTTAAAAGAATATGAAAATCTATTAATTAATCATTTTCACTTTTTCATTCTCTTATTTTTCCTACTAACCTTTTATGATTTGTATATAACAACGTTAAAACTTAATGCCTTATGATGCTTTTATAAGCAAATCTAAGGATATAAATTTAAAGATGTAAATTTAATTATTAATTATAATATTCTAAACAGAAAAGCTTAATTCATACTTTTTTGAGAATTTAAGGGTATGTTAATTTTCTAACTCCTCCTTTCTTATATAGCCATTACAATTTCATCTAAAAAATGAATTGCGATTTATATTTATTATACCATACTTTAGAAATGATATTTAATAAAATTTGGAAATGTCTCTATAACTAAATATCATTGCTAAGGTATTCGAATATTAAAAGTAGAAACCTAATTTATTCTATTGTTTATTCAATGCTATAAAATATTAGAGGTAGCTTTTTAACAACTTTTTAGTGTTATTTGTTTTATATCATTTATTTATCAACTTATTTAAAAAATTGCCACATTCGCAACTTGGTATTCATAAAACCTTTCAATTTCGATAATTTAATTTGTTTGTTTTGCAGTTTATGAACACATGATATCTAAATTTTTAAAGGAGATTTAAGTATATGACTCTTAAGTCATTTTTTCCTTCAAATCAAGAAAATTATTATATTATAAAAATGGATGTCGGCTGCGGTCATGAGAATTAGTAGGGAATCTGGTGCAGTGTATACTGCACTGTGAGTAATCTCGAACTAGATGCCATTACGGGGAAGGGTGGAAAAGTACGAAAGAGTCAAGTCTAATTTGTCTGAGAGTTTTAACTAGCAGTATGAAATTTTTACTGATGAGATTATTATGACTTAACTACTGATTCTTATTTGCATCTTATTCAAGAAGACTGGAGCACTTGGTTCAAGATTTGAAAATAATCATTAATAAGTAGATTTCCAATTTGGGGAAGTTGATGTGACTCATGGAACTACTGGAATTTTAACAAGAATTATCTGAAAATTTTTGCTTAATATTAAATATTAATAATGAAAGAGCTGCACAGACGAGATGCTACGCGTTCTTTATCATATTTATTATTATTTATTTATATAAAAATTTTAAGAAAATGGATTACAAGTCCTAGCCAGTTTAGTAGGTAGATCAGTGTAGCATAGAATCTATTAAAAGTACTCTCGTAATAGATGCCACCACAAATAAATATGTAAGTGCTCTTTGTGTGATAAGTCTTACTAGATCGATATTTCTTTCTAACGATACGAGAACTGATTAATGGCACGTATAAATGCTTGGAGTAATAGGAACCGGAGTCTAGTTCTCCGTTTTTTTCTGTCTTCACGTGTTGCTAATCTGAATAAGTGCTGGAAAAAATCTAAAGACATAACTGAAATAATTAAAATTTTTATGTAGAAGAGTTTTTTTAGCTGTGAAACATAGCACAAGAATTAAATTTACTTTATTTCCTTTTAAAACCAGCTTTAAGAAGGAATTTCAAGAATTGAGAGGACGGAGGTAATCAACTTTGATTATTAAAACGAAGAAAAGAAAAAAATATAATTCTGAGTATGAAAAAGAAACCAAAACAATGCAGATTAAGAATTTCAAGAGCAGATTTAATTTTGAATCTAGCAATAATGCCCCATTTTAATATATTTATTATTATTATTATAATAACAATGATTTGAATTATCTTTAATCTTTTTAAATGGTAAACATTTTAAATGTTCGTCTATCTATCCAGCGAGTAATACATTTATAATTTTTAAATTTTATTTAACTAAATAAAAAGAAAAAAAATAATTAAATGAATGCTATGAAATATAAATCTATTATGCTATCTTAAAATATAATACCACACTCACAATTAGTTAAAAGCTAAGCTTTACTTTGGTCTAAGTTTTATATAAAGTGTTTGAAATAATATGAAAATAGAAGAATTTATTTTCCATTTTAATTATTGTAGCAAGTTTCAAATCCATATCTAGAAGTAAAAACTCATATAATTTTTCTTAAAACGACAAAGTAGTTAAATTTTCTTCATTGTATATTTACTCTTTATGACTTAGATCTAATTTCAGATATAAAAAAGATAAGAGTTAAATTAGTTTCGTGATATCAAGAAGTTACAAATCTTAAAATAAATAGAGTGCATTGGTTTTAATATTTTATTATTTGCATATTCTGCTTTATCATTTTTTCATCTTATTTAAAAATTATGCTTTCTTGCATATATTTTTTGAGATTCTCTAATAAAGCTTTTTTATTTTATTTTCTAGATTGCTAAAGATCTTTACTGTATCCTAGTTTTTTCTGAAATTAATTTAACATGAAAATAAAGGAATCTTAAATTAGCTGATTTTATAGAGAGCTAATTTATCATAATTGGAATATCCTGAGGATATTAATTTTATTAGTAAGCAGCATGAAATTTTAGCTTTATTTATTTTTATTTTCTTTCTTATCCAAAATCTTTAGATTAGATGCTTCAGTGTAAACAAACATATGAAAAAGAATGAAAAGTATTAATACTAAGAAAATAGTTAATTCTTTTATAATAGATATTAAATACAAGGTATGAATAACTATTTATTTATAGCAAGTTAAAGTAAATTATAAAAATCCATGTATTGTTTGAAATTATTGCTATAGTAATAGAAATTTAAATTTTATTATCATTTTAATCTTTTTTACATCTTAGATAAGTATATGTAAGTGAGTTATGAGATATAATTTCTTGGTATAGAGATTTTTATTTTTTATAAAGGTATAAGAAATAATCACTTAGGATACACAGAGTCTATAATTTGTGCATGAACAAAAATTTTATAAAAAGCAATCAGAGTTAATAGCAAATCTTAAGAAATATTAACTAGGTGATAGAACTGGGATGCTTAAGATAGAAGATTCAAAATATTCAAGCTTTATCTAGTAATAACTATTTCTAACCTTCATTTTGATTTTATAGTTATTGGTATTAAATTATTTAAGAAAAAGTTATGATTCTGTTTATTCATTTTTATGGGCTTGACTCATATAAGTAGATTTAAAAATAACTTAATAAATTAATGTAGCTAAAGGTAATAAAAATAAGAATAGAGCATTAATTAATAAGAAAAAGTCAAGCCAGAAAATTAAAAATTGATTATTATCATAATAAGTGTAACTATATTGGCTTAAGCTATTTAATATCTATCTTTATATCTATTATAGTAGTATTAAAAATGAATAGAACAGTACACAACTATCATATCTAAACACTCACATAGAATTCTTACTATTTAATATGGATCTGAAGAGAATATGAAGGAAATATAAATAATGCTTAGTAAAATTTGATTAAGATTAAGTTAATTGTGTAGCTGATATGAAATATGGTTTAATTAGAAGTTATAGGGAGATGTTGTATTTCTTTATTTAAGCTGACTAAATTTACTTTGGATAAACTTATAAAAGTGATAAGGTTCTTTATATGTTGGAATTAAACCTCATTAATATAAACCAAATATTTCATAGCAATACATATCTTAAAAATATTCTGCTGTATAGAGACAAAAAGAAATCTAAGAAAGAATAATTTAAATTAAGAATCAAGTGATTTAAGCATCATTTATGAGGTAAATAAAATTTAATTTTTAGTGATAGTTTATAGAGGTATAAGAGTAACTTGACGAAGAGATGGAGGATTTTATATAAAATGACTATTTATATACAATTATTTTTAGAATTATAATCTCATTAACTCAAAATAAGCCTAAAATATTCAGTTGTAATAATAATAAAATAATTAATTTTAAAAATCTAGAAAAGAAAATGAATTTAAAAACATTGTAGAAGGCTTAAAATCTAAGTAGAATTTATCTTAATGAAAGTGTGCAAAAGATTTCAAACTAAAAGCTCTATAGGTGGATAATGAAGGAGATCATACTTCAATAGTTAAGTTGATGAATTTAATGAGATCGAAGAATAAAAAGGCTGAATAAGTAAAAATAAAAATGATTCAAGATCAGCCAAGAATTTTAAAGGAAATAACTAAAGATGCAGAACATAAAAGGGAAGGTTATGTATAATACATTATTATAATATTCTTTATGATAAGTTTATAAAAGAGAATATATTAATACAAGTTAAAAGTTAAAGCGTATGAGTAAGGTTTCGGCTTATATTTATTAAGATTGAATATCGTAATTCTAGAAATTATCTATTTAAATTTAGTTAATATAAATCAATGCTTGAGTAGAGTAATTAAGAAAAAGCATATATTAGAACAATAGGATGAGGATGAAATTCATAATGCTAGTTAGGATTAGAAAATCCAACTCCTACTCTACCCTGTGTAGTTTCAAACTAACGTTTTGTTCATTTATAAGCTGGACCTTTTCATTCAGTCTTTTTAGATGTAAATGGAACATTATGAGGAGCTGGTAAGAATGATGAAGGATAGCTTGGAACTGATAAAGTTTTCTTAGTTAAATCTTTTTAGAAAATATAAGAAGCAACATTGATAAGCATTCGTATTGAATAAGTTTCTGTAGGAGGATACCATACAATGTGCCTAAGTGAGTAAGGTTAAGTATTCACTTTCGGAAGTAATTAATATGGCTAATTAGGTACAAAAAAAGTAAAAGTTAAAACCCATAAAGCTTAAAATATATCCAAATACTTTTAGTCTAAGATAATTCAGGTATCATGTGGTTTCGAATTCTCAGTAGCATTAGATGACCTTGGAAATCTTTATACATGAGGAAGAAATGAATTTGGCTAACTAGGAAGAGATTAAGATATAAATTAGTCAATTAAGCCTTAAGTTGTTTAGAGTTAAAATAACTTTATAAAAGTATCAGGTAATTTTTTTAATTTCAAGCTGGAGATTCACATTTAATTGTACTAAATGACTAAAACTAAATTTTTACTTGTGGACTTAAAACTTTTGGACGACTCGGTCATATGAATGACTTTCTTTCATAAGTACCACTTCCTAAAGAACTTTTTTAAATCGAGAATGCGTCTTGCTTGGAACCAGAATTCGAGCCATGTCCTAATGAAACTAAAAGTATAATATAAATATACAAAGTAGTAGCGGGAGGATCAGTAAGCGGAATAATAACAGAGTAAAATGAAGTTTGATTATTTGGATCAGGACATTACGGAATGTTAGGAAATAACTTTGAAGAAGACTCGATAGTTCCTCTCAAACTTAATATTCCCACTAAAATAACTTAATTAAGCATTGGATAAGAGCATTGTGTAGCATTAGATTGGGGTAATTCAGTTTGAGTCTGAGGAAATGCAAATCATTTTATTCTTGGATTTTAGAGCCTTATTCCTTATATCTCTTCTCCAGTAAAGCTATAAGTAGTTGGAAAATGTAACTATATTTGTGCAGGAAGCAGTCATTCTTTCTCTGCTTTTTTACCAGATCTAATGGTTAATGAAACTTTTCAAAAAACTTCCTGGTAGAAATGCGAAGTTGCAGGTTGGAAATAAGAATATACAGTCAACGAGAAAATAACTCTTGTGATTTAGTCGAGAGATAAAACAGGAAAAACTCAAAGATAAGGTGGAGATAGTTTTAGCTGTTTTTGAATAAAAGAGCAGTAAAAAATCTAAGCAGAAGTAAAAGATTTAAACAATGGAATGTACGAAATCTTTTTCACTCCTGAAAATACAGGTGAGCTTGAAGTTTTTATCTACTTGGAAGAAAATATAATACTATAAAAGAAAATTTTCATTCATTCTGGATTAATCTTAGAAAGAAAGAGCCAAGTTTTAGGAATAAAGAAGAAAGTAAAAGCAGGAGAAAATAGTGTTTTTGGAATACTTCTAAAAGACGAATTTGGATTCGTCAGTACTAAAGATGAAAGTAAGAATATAATAGCTAGAATAAGAAATTAAGATAGAGTAATGCCATTAGTTTGCTCTTATTTAGGAGAAGGAAAATATAAAAGTTCTTATAAAATGGAAACTACAGGAAATTATGTTCTAGAGCTCTATATACGCTAGAATTATAAAGACATCGAATTAGGTATTTATAATATTGAAATTGAGGCAAATGAAGTTAATGCAGAAAAATGTTATGCAATCAAAATACCCAAATAGATTAGAATATTTTAGAACCTTTAATTCTTTCTTTAAGCTTGTGATGCTTATGGTAATGTAAGATAGGAAATGGATCAATTTTATATCACATTTTCAGGTAAATTAGAAAACGGTAGTAATGATCTGAGCGAGTTAACCTATTAATTTAGGTACGAACAATGTGGCAAATATTTAGTTGAGATAGCTGGTTTTTAGCAAGTAGGAGAAATTTTTGTGAGTATTATAGCCAAAAAATCTCAAGAAAGGATAAAATCTTGCCCATTTAAAATAATAGTAACCGAGAACAACAATATTTAGCATATTTAGTAGCATAAGAACTAAGTGAAGAAATTGGAAGAAACATCTAACTAAAAATAAGAAACTTTCCTAACTCAAGAGCAACCAAGTGAAAGTGAAATCGGAAAACCAAATAGCTGACTTTAAAGAAGCTTTTGAATTAAGAGATATAAACCATTAAGTATATTTATCAATATGATTTAATTTTTTTAAGTGTTTATCCTCTATTAAATCTCTAGAATTTAGATAATAAAATTAAAAGTTAATTAAAAGAAAAATTAATTAAATTTTAGTTATCTAGCAAATCAGCAAATTTTAAATCTCTGTTTAAATAAAGATAAGAATTAAGTCTTAACTATGCAACTACTTCAATCCATAATAGGTCTTTCATGTATTATTTTATTTATTTAATTAAACTTAAAATCAATTTTCTCGCTTCTTTTTAAAATATTTCAACCTTATTCAAAATATTTTTCTACTTTAGGTGTTTTTAATTTTATCTCTTAATAATTATATAGCAATACTGAAACTCCTCCTTATACCATAAATATACTTTTGAAAGTCATTACATTAAAGATAAAGTACTTCTAATTTTAGCAAACTTTTCTTATTATTGAATCTAATAACTCCAGATTTGGCATATATAATATTCTTATTATATATGACTTAATAAACTCTGCTTAAAATAAAAATGATTAAATGATTTAGCCATTTTGAATTTAGTTTTGATGAAGAACTTTAATTATGAAACATTAAGCGCGTTTTCTAGTAGGTATAGTATTCAATTCTTTATCTCCCAGATTTTCATTTAAGTAGTTACATGTTTGTCTGTATTATAAAGCTTAATTATCTTTCTCTTAAATTAAGTGGAAAAAGCTTTTAGATATTTAAACTAAACTTTGATAACTTTAATTTTTCATTTCTAATCTTTAAGTTCTTAAATACAACTGTTCGCAATACTTGCTATTCAATAGTAAACCCTAAACATAAAACCATAAGATAACTAAGCTTGACTAGTAATGACATATAAATCTACTTTCAAAGAGCTTTGATTTATAGGTAAATTTAGAACAGTTAGAACTGATCTGTGGATTGGGTTCTAGAAGAGTTGATATAAAGCATTTGTTTATAAGCCTAATTAATCTTAAGTTAAAATGGAAAGCTAGTAAAATTAGGAAATAGATCCAAATTAAATCTTGAAGCAAGAAAAAGTAGCTAAAATTCCTGTTCAGCTCAAAGAGGTGGGAAATGCTCCTGTGCTTAAGTAGAATAAATTTATACTCCCTGGAAATTGGAAATTTGGAGAGGTTATCAAGTTTGTCAAGAAGAAATTAGCGCTAAAACAGACTGACGAAGTTTATTGCTATGTGAATAGTTCATTCGCTCCTGGAATTTAGGAGGAACTGGGAGATTTATATCAATGCTTCAATATCTAGACCGAGCTTATCGTAAATTATCACATTCAAGAAGCCTGGGGATGAAAATACGTTTTTATTCTTAATTTTCTTAATATTTTTTAGTGGCAAACTCATTAAATTGTAGTGGAGCTTTTATTCAATACTCTCATATAGCATATCGCAATATCTCAAGTTGACACTAACTAAATACTAATGCTTAATTCTCATCTTGACTATTCCACATTCGTTCTAATCTTCAATCATTTATAATTTTTTTCTACCCTTTTAAAAACTTAATTAAGGCTTGATATAATATCTTCCATCCTCTAACTACAGAGGCTTTAATAATTACAAGCAGATATAAATAACCTTTATACTTAAAATTAAAATAGCTAGATTCATTCTCAAACTTAAGACTTTTTTCATTAAGAAAACAGTAGTAAAATACATTAGCGTGAGTAGCTTATTCAGCTTCATATTAATATAGAGTTAAATTTCACTTTGCTTAGTAGAGCATTCATTATAATCAAGCAGAATGACTATCAATGATGGTTTTAAAATTTAGCTTCTTTCTCCTGGAATTTTTAAAATTATTGTAAAGCTTAAAAATTATGAGGCAATGAAAGAAACATTTCTATTATAATCATAATTATAATAGAGAAATAAAGAAAAGAAATTTGAAGGTTATTGATTTGAATAGAATTTATTATTCTATTTCTAGGAAATAAGGAGCAGATTCTAAAAAATCTTCAATCTAAAATCAACAATAAAACAGATTTCGAGCTTAACTAAATTGATAAAGGATTGAATTAGTTATAACAAGCTATATTTCATAATAAACTAAGCGTTAAAATAAATTACCATGTAAATTAAATTATTTTGTAATTAAATTATTATAAGATAATTTAGTTTAAATTTGAGCTTGTTTAAGATTATTATAAAATGGCTTAAAACCCTAATAGCTAATAGTATTTCGGTTATCAGCCGAACAATCCAAGCTTTCCTCCATACCCAAGTAATATTCAACCTGGCATTTAAGTCCAGCCTGTCATGGCCTTTTGTCCTCCATAGAATATTGGGCTATAGTAAACTTAATAAACCTTCATCTAAATGGATCAAAGTCGACAATAGATGTTATCTAGTTTTGAAAAGCAAATTCCTGTTTCATAAACTTAGCCCACATATCAAAACTAATTATAGGTAGCGCCTAATTACTAACAAATTGTTTAAAATAAATACTCCCCAAACCAATAGAATTAATAATATCAAATCAGATTGAGCTTCAAGGATTGAATTAAAAAAAACGATCCTTTAAAAACTAGCTTATTAGCGAAAAGCTGGGCCTATAGCTAAATAATAGACCTTCCTTGCCTTAATTCCTTTTATAAAACCTTTGGAGCAGCTTATTTATAACATCTCAATAGAATTACAACTCCTCAAAGCGAAGTTACTAACTTATGGAGTATTTTATAACAATGCGCTAATAGTTTTAATTTAGACTTCACTTAAATTTTTAACGATATTTAGACTTTAATAAGTTTCAAGAATAAGACTAATGAAAGTGACTAGTTCATAAACAGTTTGCTTTCAAGATAGTAAGAAACTATCACCTTTATGATTAAGTATATTATATTATTTAACTTAATCTGTGATCAACGTCAAGATTAGAATTGGTTAAATTACTTACTCAACAATAGTTAAGTAGAAGACAATTTGCTCCGCACTTTGGTAGAAGCGCTAAATTAAAAACTATAGATATAGATAGTAATAGAAGATGATTTTAGCAATGAGATATGTCTTAATAAGTATAGGTAAAGTCTAAGAATAGTTCCTTTAATTTGCTTGCTTAACTATAAAACCTAGAACAAGTTCTTAATTTTGTATACAAAAGAGCATTAAAGACTGGATGGATTAACAAGCAAAGGAGATACGTCTTAGTGGTGGAATCCGGAATTGATGAATACTGTAATTAGTTTGTCAAAGCCATCAAACAGCTAGATAATAGGTTTTCCCATTTATACTGAGATGTCAATTCAAAGTTAAATGCCATAAACCCCAAGTTGCAATAAATGCAATGAAATGTAGCAATCATTAGTAATACTCGGATGCAAGCATACTTTTCATAAGTCTTGCCTACATCTAGAAGCGATAGAATAATCAGATAATGAAATGCTTTCATAATAAGTTTGTTGTCCTCAATGCAAAAAATAAAGCATTCAATTTGTCATAAATGATAGTGACAAAATCAATATAATAGGGTAAGAGAAATACATTTAAGAAAAAAACAAGAAAGCACTTTAAGTTTGTATGACTTGTTAATAACCCTTACAAGGAAATGAAAAGCGAATACTAAGTTGTCATAATATATGTAACTACTGTCTAAAAAATGCAGTGAATAGTTAAACATGTAAGCATTTATATAGTTTCTTGTAATATATGCCAACGTAGGTTAGATGAAAATCAAAGAATAAACTTCATAAAATAATTTTATTCTTGCTAATTCC
The DNA here is from genome assembly GCA_946699065.1 of Loxodes magnus. Taxonomy (NCBI): domain Eukaryota; phylum Ciliophora; class Karyorelictea; order Loxodida; family Loxodidae; genus Loxodes; species Loxodes magnus. The sequence continues at coordinate 354,407 of CAMPDV010000123.1, read as the reverse complement.
AATAGTGCAAGCAATTTATGTCCATTACAAATGAGTAAATGGTATAACTCACTTAATGCAACCATAGATTTCATCCAACATGCGTGGAAAGTTAAATGAGCAATTCGAATGCCATAATTAATTGCTCCGTTTGCTAGTTTATTATAATTCCAGCTGATGTTGAAAAGATTAAGTAAAATATAGTAAAATGTAGAATGTGCAATAAATATAGAAGTGAAGGGTTATTGATAGAGTAGCTATAATGCTGTAAGAGCTAGGTTTGCAAAACATGCTAAAGTTATAATTCAGGAGGTTAGTATTGCTAATTTTGCAATTAATTAAAATTTTAAAACATTTAAATTTAACAAGGAGCTCCTGCGTTCATATAACAATAACAGGGAATAAACGTTTAAATTTAGTAATAACCAATAATATAATAATAACTAGACTAGTAAAAATAATAGTAATTAAAAGAGCAATAAGACAAAATATAGTAAGACTTAATATTACAATAGCAAAAATAAGAAGAAGCAAATAAAAAGACTCTCGAAGAGTAAGAAATAAAAAGAAAATAAAAAGAAGAAGAAAATAAAAGGATTCAAGAAGAGTAAGAAAAACTAAAATAAAAATAAAAATAAAAAGAAGAAGAAAATAAAAAGATTCAAGAAGAGTAAGAAAAAATAAGAAAACAATAAAAAGAAGAAGAAGAAAGATTAACTTTAGAATTTATTATGAATGAATAAAAAATATAAGAAGAAGAAGAAAGAAAAAGAAAATATTTTGTTTGCAATATTTGCGATGATTAATAAGAAATAGATAAAAATGGTATAACACTAAATTGTAACCATAGATTTTGTGGTGGATGTTTAAAATTCTGACTGTAAAATTTAATATAATAAGGAAAGTTTAAAACAGAGGATATAATATGTCCCAATCCTGGTTGTGGATTTCCTGTTGAAAAAGATCCTAACAACCCAGAATCTTAAAATTTTTACATAATAAGTAATAACGTAGATTAAGAATTTCTTACTAAATTAGAAAGATGGAGGATGGAAGGCATAAAAGGTATAATTAACTGTCCCAATCCTAACGTTTGCCATAATAAAATGATAGCAGAAGATGAAAAAATAGCTAGATGTCCTTTATGTTCTTATAATTTTTGCTGCACATGTCTAAAAGCTGTTCACGTGGGATTGTGCAATTTAGAAGAAGCTTTGAAAGAAGCTTAAAAAAATGGAATGGATATAAGAAAATGTCCTAGCTGCTAAAACTGGATGACTAAAGATAGTGGATGCGAACATGTTACTTGCTTTGAATGCCATAAAGAATGGTAATTCTGTTGTTCTGTACTGAGATAACCAACTATGATTCATACAACCTATTATCATCGTTTTGATTGCTAATATTACAGCAAGAACAATGAAGGATTGAAATATAATGAGAAATGCGAAAATTGCGTGAAAAAGGAATCCCTTTGTGATCCTCCTAAGGGATCTAAATATGATTGGAGATATGATTAAACAAGAGAACCTGCTCGTAAAGTTTGTCCTTAATGTTAAACAAACCAAAAAGAAGATGATTTTTTCTAGACACACTGTGGTTGTAATGTAATTAAATGTAAAGGATGTTTTTTAGGTAACATTATTGAAGGTTGTAAGTTTTTAATATAGTTTGCTAAGTATGTGGAAAAAGACCAAACTAAGATATTATGATATGAAAATTAGCATATGCTGAATCTAATCCAAATGATCCTAAACATCAATGTGGAAAATGTAACTAAGAAAAACATGAAATGATTTCCTTTTAGCTAAGTTGCTGTAGAAATTGGTATTGCTAAGGCTGCTTGCATGATATGGTAGAAGAAAATCTTTAAAATAAAAAATATTCGGAGTAAGAAATTGCTTGCTTTGGATGTAAAAAGCCTTTGGAATTTAAAGTAATCAAAGAATTGACCTCCTCATTGCTATTAAATCAGATGAATAATTGGAGAGGAAAAAAGAAATGAGAAGATAATCAATTTTTACTTAACTTTTTCATTTAAATAAAATAGTTTAATCCTTAATTTATAAAATAGGATAAATTTAAAAGATCTTTGGCTTTCATTTGAACAAGATAAAAATAAAGCAAAAGGCCAGATTAATAATTTTTAGTTTCAAATCAAAGTAAATCTTTAAAGTATAAATAATAGAAAATAATCACAAAACTAAAAAAGAATCATTTCTTATAAGCGTTAGCTTAGTGACTTACTAGCTAAATTTAAAATTTATTTAAGCAAACGTAAATAATTGAAAGAAAGCAAATTATTTTAGACTTTGGAGAGATTTATTTAGAAATAGTATTACATTTTATCAATTTATTTAAGAGTCATAAGTCAATATTTGAGCAATATTAGAAGATCCTATAATTAACAATCTATCGAAAATATAAACTTTTTCTAAAATATTATTTTAAGCAGGCTTTATTGCTCTTCTTTAGATTTTAGTTTTGTATAATATTTATTTCCAACACTTCTAGCTTTTAATGCTCCTTTTAAATAATGCTTATAAACTTACAAGCACTAAATTACACTATTTAAGTGTTTTATAGCTATAACTCGAACAAAGAGCTAAAATACTGAACATGTCTTTTTAGAAATTTTACTCTCTGAAAATAATTTTTCTTCATATTTTACCTGTTTTTGAACTCTTTTCTTATATCATCATCTATTCAACTAGATCAAATAATATTAGTATCTTTTAAAAGGAATGAAGATAGAAATTAAAGCCTTAAATTAAAACTATCAGCTACCAAATTTACTATCTTTCTTTACACAAGCTATTATAATAAGACAATTGATCAGATGAAAGTTGATATTGCTTAATTATCTCTTACTACTATAATAGAAAAGTTATATATATTAGAAATTTGCTTATATGCAAGGAACTATTAGAACAAAAGCATCATTCAATAGTAAGGTTTCTTAATAAATAATTTGGTATTTTCGTTGAAGGAAATTACAATATTCAGTCAATTTCTATATCAAGCAAAGGGCTAATATTAATTTAACAAAGAATTGGAATTACGAATTTAATCAAGTAGCAATACTCAAAATATTCTAGCACTTTTAGCATTAAATTTCATTGAGTCGAATTTATTTAAGTTAAGCTTTATCTAAATAGCTAGAATTATATATACGAAAACTATTTTTTAACCTTGCAACAATTTTTAATTTTAATTTTGAATATCTTTCTAAAGTATTTCCAGTCTTAGTCGTAAATTATTAGAGATGGAACTGTATATTAATAAAAAGTTTAATCTTATTTGTCAAATTTTTAAAGTATTTGCAAATAAAGCATGCAGATCGGTTTTAAGCAAGAAGGAGAATGATTATATTTAATAAGCTTAAATATCAATTAAATATCTTCCTAAATGTAAATTCAATTGAAACTTGAGTTCTTTTAAAGCTAATTTAATTTTAAAACGTAACTACAATTCCATAAAAACTTGAAAATTTGCTAGTAATATTATAAAGCAGAAAATAATAAAACTTATATATATCCTTAAGTTAAATTCTTTATCTATAAGCATTAGTTTTATAAATCTCTAAGTTTTATTATTTTCTTGGTGATAAATATATCTCATCCTCTTCTAAATTTTGCTTTATTCTAGTTTATATCATAAAATCATTTATTTTTAGCTGCTTTTATGCCTAATTACCCTGCTTCTTATTCTTATTTAAAATTTATGCTTTTAATTATAAAATTCTTCTTATTCATTTTATTAAACATTGCTAGCTTATGTAATGATTTCCTGAAGTTGACTTACTTCTATCATCTTATATTTATTATCATTTTTAACTTTTGCATTTATTATTTATCATTCATTCTTTTAAATTTTCAAGCAAAAATACTAGATTTGAATAAATTTCTCAAGCTAGCCTAATATTTTTATTTCTTAGGTTCTAGTTAAGCTTTTAAAATAAATATTTAAGCTTATTAATATATTTGAATATAGCTATACCATGTCTTTTATCTTTAACAGACAGTAGTGTTCTTTATATCTTCTAATTAAATAGTTTAAAATATTTTCTTTAGTTAGTCATCATAAACTACTTTAATATAAAAAGTTTATAATATAAAGCTAGATTTAAATTACGGAATTTATAAATTAATTATAATATTAAACATGTGAGGTCACATTCAAATGATGATTAAGTGCAAGCATTGATTTTGATGTAAGACCAAGAAACTGATACCTCACTTCTTTATTCAATTTGGTGTGAAGAGTCCTTTCACTACGTTTGTTATCTTTATGAAGTTAAGTCAAGTTACTTAAACTTTGTTTAGAGGCATTCTTTATATATTTTCATTCACTAAACTCTTTCAACAAATTATTTTCTATGAGTGGATATTAATTATTAATCATCATCGCTCATTATTACTCATTATTGGTCGTCATTGCTCATTAATACACCTTAAATTAAAAAAGGTAAAAGCATTTCTTTGAGTCACTAGAAAAGAAACTGAAAACTTGACTCCTTCTCTTCTAACTACTCTTTTAATTATTATATACTAGTAAAAATCTCTTAATAGATTATCATGCTTAAGTAAGTTATTAACTATTTAGCATCATTTTCTTAAATAAGCTTACTCTTATTTCTTTATTACCCTTAAGGAAATTATTTTGCGATTGTAATTCTTAAATTTTTGCGAATTAAGATATAGGATTATCTTTGGTTTAGCTTTATCGCCTTATTTTTTTCATACTCACTAGTCTATAAAATAGAAGTTTGCTTCTGAAATTTCACTATTTTTCAACTACTTTAAATTAGAGTTATGAATAAAAAGAGAAAATAGGAACTAAGACGTCTATTTAGATCTTTCTCTTTAAACATTAATAAAAATCTTATTGACAAAATGAGATCTTAGACTCCTTATAAGCTTAGCATCTTACTTTAGCCAACAAAAAGATATCATAACTTTCGTTTAGATTTGCAGTTTCACCTCGAAAATCTTAGCACTTTAAGATTATAATTAGAAGCTTCATCTATCTTAGTTAAGTAACTTTTCTTATATGCTAAATCCATCAAATATTAAATATAATAACATTTAACTAAGATACTCTTGTTAACAGTTCAAGAACTACTTTAGGAACTATTATCTTAGCTTATCTAAATTTACTCTAATCCTTTAGTAAATCATTTCTACTAAAAAGCATTTCTTTGCAAAAAACGGTTTAAAGTATCTAGGATGTAAATGAGAATTTAGCAAATCTATTTTACATTTATGAAAAGACATTTTTTTAACGGTTGTTGCTTAATTGTTTACTCCTTGGAGCTTGTCTGATTTTTTATTTTTCTCCTAAATTTTGTGAACTTTCTTCTTAAACCTTTAAGTTATGACATTTATAGCCTGCTATCTTAATTAATCACTTAGTTATATTAATTTTGTCTCAATCTCTCCCTTTCTAAAAGTTTAAAAATTGATATTACGGTTAGTTTTACCAAGCAAATTAAAAAATGGGATTAGGCAGTTCTTAGGAATTAACTGAGGGAGAGAAAGCATAATTGAAGGTAGAATATTAAAAGGTGTATGAAGAGAAGGCAGATGAAGCAAAGCTTAATCAATTGGCATCTCTGCGAAGCCTTAACAAAGTTCCATTTTAGAAACCTTCTACATTCGCAAATCATTACAAAACAATATAAAATCCTGAAAAAGGCTTTTGTTTGGCAGATCTTTATATTCACTAAGATCTTACATTCGATATTATTGGATACAAAATAAAAGGAGATAAAAAATCTTTTTAAGATTAGTACTTTCATTCTGTAGGTGTCTATGCCTTTAAAGATAATGAAATTCACTTCTTTTTAGGAATTTAAGCAGCTTATATCAAATAGAAAGAAAAAGCACCTAGATAATGAAGAAACGCATTTTTCGCATGGTCAAGTTAGAAAAAGGGAAATGGTAAAATAATGGGATGCATTGGAAAACTAGAAGAGAAATAAAAAATGATATATTTGGAAGTAGAATTTAATCAGGTAGTTAAATAAGAAAGTCCTTATAAATTCTTATTTACATGGAGCTAACTTAATTAGTAATAATCTTATTAAACTAAGTTATCTACAATTCCTCTCTTTTTGGTTAAATATGAAATATAAGCAAATTTGAAGAGAAGTTAAAAACAGGAGTGACTTGAATTCGTATAAGGTGATTATTATATCGAAGGATATCATTTCGAAAGTGTTAATGGTACTTCAGTAGAAAAACTGATTCATTACCTTAATAATGAGAAGCCTCTATAAGGAGTTAAAATTCTTTCTCCTCCTTAAAAAAACTAAGCTTAAACTGGTTAGTAGTTGAAAAGAAATATATAACCAGATTTAGGATCCCAATGCTTAAAGAAAACTGAGGAATTAATAAAGTAAAAATGTCCAGGTTTTAATATAAACTAAGCAAAGTTCTATATACATAGAGATTTAGAAAATACCAGTGATGAATACTTTTTTACTTTTTATCATCAAGAGTAAGTAGCAATACTTGAGTATTAGAACAAAAAATGACTATTTTTTTATCTAAGATACTGTATAACTTATGATAGAGACTCTGAAGGATACAGTCAGAATGATCACTATTTTGGAGAACTAGAATGGAATTGACATAAAATAAACAATGATAAATCTTTAATTCAGGTAGTTTAATTATAATTAATAAGTAGTCATTTAATCTAAGAACTCTAATTATATAAGCATTCGCTATATATGTAAGTCTCTTTTTATAATTACCTAGTTTGCTATTATCTACAAAAGTAAACATTTAAAGATATTTTTAATAAGGAATTTATTCGGGTGAAACATAAGTTATTTATCCCTAGTTAATCTCGAAAAAATATTATCATATACTTAATTTATCTATGCAAACTAAATATAATAAGAAATGCATCTTTAATAGCCATGAGAGAATAAAATTAAAATAATATAGTAATAAATGCCTATTTTTTTTCTAAAGTATAGCACTCTAAACATTCAAACTCGACTTTTCTATTATTTTTAGACTGAGGATAATTATTCATTTTAGATAAAATAAGAGACAGACTTATTTTCTTTGAATAAGGTTTTGTATTTACAAGTAATTATTTATAATTATCATATTTTTAATTGATCGTCTTATAAAATAAATACTAACTATAATGAAATTTAATTGTTTATAGAAGTTTAAAGCTTATTTATCTTCTATTTCTCAAATTTAAATTTCATTCTAAACATTTAGCCCTTTCTTACCTTTTATATAGTTAATATATTTTTATTTTTTTAATATTTAACTTAAAATTTCTATTCTAAACGACTTCCATCTGATAATTCATCTCTTCTATGTATTTATTTTTTCTCTATTAACTTGATAGCCAAGCTAGTTTTGCAATCAAATCATATTGTAATTTTGAATTCCTGCTTATTGCTTAAATTTATCTTCATTCTTTTACTGAAATTAATAGTTAGCTTTTAATAGTCTTAGTTATTCCTCGTATGCTAATTAATCTAGTTTCTACTTATAATTATGGATTTAGACTTTAAGCAGATTATATCTCTTTAGCTATCATATGCTGCTTATTTCTACCTTTTAGAATAAATAGCTCATGTCTAACTTATTCTCTTTACTAGTTCAATTATTCCCTATTTCAACCTTTTACTTTAAGTATTAGTATCTTAAATATAAGAACAGCGCTAATTAAATTTAATCATTCTAAAGTATGGATAAGCACTAGTTCCAATAGACTAATCATATAGATTTAAAATATACTATATAAGGAGAATAATAAAGGTTCTTCCTATGAAATAATAGATCTATTATTTAGATAAGCATTAGAGGTTAAGTATTTCCAAGTCAATAATAGGGTTAGTTATATAGAAATAATAAGATAGTGAATGAAAATTTAAGCTTAACAATGTTAAGTATAGCTAACTGAAGGAAATATTAGAAGACACTATGAAAGAAGCTCATTTTTATATAGCGTGAGAAATCTAGCTTATCAAGCTTGGATATTATTTACCAGTGCTTTATTTAAAAAATTTTAATTCGTGTGTTTGATAAAATTAATAAATGAGAAAGATAAAAAACAATTGATTTGGTGTAAAATTGAGGTTGAATCAATGACAATGCTTAATAAAAAAATAGAGTAGAGTAGGAAGAAAAACTTTTAGTTGAATGTACTCACTAAATTTTGAATTAAAGAGTCTTAAAGATTTGCTATTTAATAAGCGTGGAATTTTATTAATAAGATTTAAATAATAAGCAATTAGAGAAAAAAATGAATAATCTTATAATTAAATACCTTTGATAGCAGATTCTTATATTACTTATCGATAAATTAAGAGCAAAATTAGAAAGCTCCAAATAAAAATGAGTTTATATTTAAATTGAATGTAGAAATGAAATTGCTTAGAAGTACGGATTAAGGTTGTAGATTTAGTTGCTTACAAGTTGATGGCAAAAAATAGAAAGATTAAATCAAAGGCATGAAGAAAAATTAAATTATCAAAATTGTAATTTTGGATATAAGCGAAACAACATGACTAATTATTATCTATTAAAGCTTAGTGCTTAAAAGCAAAACTTTTTAATGTTTAAAATATCCAGAAAATAAAAGCCATTGAGCATGGTTATCTCTTTTAAACTAAAAATAGATTTTCACTTTGAATTTATGTATTTGATTCTGTTAACTTTCAAATAAAGATTAATGCTATCATAACTATATAACTATCACCTGCTTTTAATTGATACAGATTCCCCTATTTAATAAATTTTAAAAGTTAAGAGAAAACTTAAATAGAAAGTGGTATAAAAAATCAGTAATTTATTTATTCAAAGCTACATTCTCTTTACACTTCTTAAGCTCTTTATTAAATAAGGACTTGTCTTGAATTTATCAAATATTTACTCATTCTCTCTAAATTCAAATTTCTCAGCATTGAATTTTTTAGTGATACCCTATTGTTGTCTTTGCCTATTGAGCTTCGAAAACTTTAAGTGAGTCTTGAGTGATATTCAAGAAAGTGGGATTTAGCAATATATATTATTTAGTTTTCTTGGTTTGCGGATTATTTCCTTTAGTTGATTTTTCTTCTAATTTAGGTCCCAGAAATTTTAGCTTTAGTAAGCATTCTATGCTTTGCTTTCTTAGAATAGTTTATTATTCTGGTTTGCTGAATTTTGAAAGTTTTAGAGAATATTTTGTGTTTTAACTTGTATTTTATCCTAGTTTATTTACTTCAAAGGAGGAAGCTTAATTTAATTGATATATCTTGCTGAGTTAAGTTTATATTTATTGCCTTTAGTCTGACCTTTACCTTTAGGTATATTTAGCGTTAATTAATTTTTAAGTTGTTTACTCTATCCTATCTTAGCCTTAATTTACTTAATCTTCTTAGCTTCCAAGAAACTATCTTCGAAAACTTAATCATCTCTTTCTTCAGTTTCTGCTATTTTGAAATCAAGCTACTAGGTATTTTCATCTAACATTCTCTTAGTGCTTTTTAAATCCAAACTGCTCCTCATAAGCAATTCTGGATGTTGCGATAATTTAAGTTACGACCTTACTGTTCTAATTTTATGTATCTAAGCCATTATGTAATAAATAATCTTTAAAAATGAATAATTGATTACTTGAATAAGTGTTAAGAAAATAACTAACTTCAATTAAATGTAAGATCAGAAAACTTAAGAGCATAACATTATTCTTTTGATAATGTTATTCAACTCTTTTTTCATCTTTCATCTGAAGTTGCTTCTTATTATTTTCTTTTGCTTACTGATATTTATTACACTATTATATTTTTGTTCTAAGTTGAATGATAGATGTGAATAGTAAGGATTTTAGTTTAGGAATAATTATTTAAAGTAAGGAATTTTTTATTTTATGTGAGGGTTTAAAATAGTTCTAGTATCTTTCTTTTATACTTAGTTTTAATTTATAATGATATTATTATGGCAACCAATAAAGTTTATTATTAATCTAGTTTTATTAACAATTTAATAGTTGCTGCTATATTTGAAAACTTTTGTTTGCTTTTTTTTCTTTAATATAGCTTTGATATATCCAATTCACTTTTAGTTCATTTAATTTTATGACTTTTTTAACTTAGATATAGCATTTAAAATGGATTCCTTATATTTATGCCTTTTACTCTTTAGTCTTTGAAGATTTTACATTTAAACTTAAATTAATTTAGATTATTCAATGTTTTGCAGTAGTTAATTCTCCGAAAATTGCTTTTCTTCTATTCTGCATTATTTTCTGCATTTCCTCTTCTTCTATTATATCATCTTCCTCCTCAGTATCACTCTCCATGCTATTTTCATAGCTTGAGCATATTTCTTTACTTTCTTTTCTTTGAGTCATCTTTATCTTTTTCTTTTCCTCTTTTTCTTTCTAGAATTTGTCGAATTGCTCTTGCAAAATTTCGTGAATTGTTTTTTCCTTTGGTTTGTTTTCTGGAACTATTTCTAGAAATTCCTTGCTCATTTAAGGCGTGAATATCTTGCTTGCTTAAGGAGATAATAGCTTTTTAAGATACCCTTCTTATTCTATTTTTACTTCGTTGCACTAATTATGCAAAATTCGTTCCCATAAAGAACCTTATTTATGACTCATAAGGAATTTTCCACTTTTGGATCGGTATATTTTTCTCATTTGTATAAATGACTCTTTACTTTTTTCTTCCTAAGAATTTGATTTTTACGAGGACTGAGTATCATCCGAATGAGAGCTCTATTTGCTTTTTTCAGAGATGTTATCGTTTTAAGCTTCACTTTCAAAATTTTAAACGCTTATAATCCTTTTGATTTAAGGTTTTTCTTCTTCTAACATATCCAACATTTTGTTAAATTCATTTTAAGTGAGTTAGACTTTAGATTCTCTATAATCTTCTTCAGAGCTATAATCTTGATTTTAGTCTGATGTTATTTTAGATTAATTTTCCATAAAAGCTGCACTTTCTTAATCTTCTTCCTCTTACTCTTATATCTTACCTAGAGTTGGATCGCACTTTTGTATACTTAACGAAAATTAAGGTTACTATTGAGTATTCTTTAAGAAATTGGCCAGAACTCTTTTATTTTTTATTTTAGCTTCTTCGATGTCTTTCTCCAAGCATTCTTACAAATTTTATTCATATTCTAATTGAATTTCCTCTGCTAGATCTATCAAATCCTCATCCATTTCTATATCCGTTTCTTCGCAAATCTTATTGATATACCTTTCGATATTATCAACATTACTAAGTAGCATTTAAATCTTATAGTTCTATAAAAATGAACCATCCATTAAATTGCTTTTCTACCTCCTTTTTCTTTTTGTTGGAGTCTCCATCTTTTTAGTTTTTATGATGTATCCTAGATTTTAAAGTTGCTTTTTTTTCTTTTAGTTCAGTAAAGATTTGAACATTTTATAAGCCTTCTCGTCATCCTTTTATTCAATATATCTTCGCTACATCTCACATAAGTTTGTAACGGAAAAACTTGTGCCTTGTCTTCTGGTTTCTCCCATAATTTTGAATCTTCTCGAATCTGCTAATAATGGATTTTGAAACTTCATAGGACTTAAATCTGCATAGTTTTTGAAGTTGAACTTAAAATCCTCTATTGATGGATATTTATTAGAGAAATTTGAAAACTTAGATATTCTAGCTAGGCAAGAGGACCTTATATTCTGTCCAAATAATATCCTTTTTATTTTGTTTAAGCTCTTCCTTACAAACATTTTCTACAGGTTCTCAAGTCTCTTTAACCCTAATTTTGCATGTGAATACTAAGATAGTACTACCTTGAGTCTTCTTACGTGCTTTTTAATTATCTTATTAGTGAACTCTCTTATATAATTTTTAACCTATTTCCTAGTTTTTGACCAAGGCTTTCATTTTTAGAAAAGATTTCAAATTTGTCTTTGTTGATTCTGTTGCAGAATTTTGCGGAAATTAATGTTTAACAAGCTGTATTTTGTCTAAGTCAGTCCTTTATACTTTAAACTTTGCTTCCATTTCTAAAAATACATTTTTAGCCAAATGCTCGACTTCACTACAAATCTCTTCCAGACAATTGTGCAACTAGCTCGTCTCTTTATTAATACAATATGAATCTTATGAGCTAAATCTGAAAACTAAGTAAAATGTTAAAACCTTTTCTTAAGGATTATTTACTTCATCTTTTTACAGGCTGTCAGCTACTTTCAATATAGCTCTTTGCCTCTATTGAATTTCTAAGTTTAATACTACTAAAGAAGAATAGAGTCACTATATCTTTTAAGCCCTTACATTCCTATCCTCTTCAGCTTCTTAATAAGATTCCTTTCTAACTTCTATCTCATTTGAGCAATATAAAGTACTTTTATTTTATCGTTTAACACTCTTATCTTTAACTGCTTCAGTTTGCTAAAGCAAATGATTAAGAATGTTTTCTATTTAATCCTTAGAAAATTCTAAATATTAAACCCTTACATTTATAGACAAGGAGCCTCTTTTTATTTTCGTTTTATTAATTTTCTAGTTCTTTAAGAAACTAAAAGCTTCTCTAAGTTGCTAATTTACTTTACTTTCTATAACCCTTAGAATTTTTCTTACTTATCTACTTTCGTTTGTCAAAGATTTTCCGCTTAATTTTTAAGTATCTATATACTATTTTATTTTCTTAAAACTAACGGCCTTGTTTCTTTACATCATCTTGCTTTAAATATTATCAAATTTCTAGATATTTGTCGTTAGCACTTAGCAAAGTTTCTCTCTTAATAGCTACTTAAAAGCAAGTTTTATGACTAAAATCTTTCTGACTTTTTTGAGAGTTTCAATTCCTCTTTCTAGAATTATTCTTCAAAAAGTCAGCTTATAAACTCTTTAAAATACCTTTCTTGCCTTTGTTCTTATCATAGAGGCTTCCAGAACTTCAATTAGCTTTTTAGTTTTTAAGTTTTTGGAACATTTTGATTTTATTTTACTCAAGCATGCCCTTAGCTACTTTCTAATCTTCATGTTAATGCATTTTTACAAGTTGTATATCTTGAAGAATAATTCTTCCTCAGATTTATTTGGTAAAGCCAAACTCTTTGTTGCTCTATGTTATTTTCATTTATTTGCCTAAAGCTTCTACTTAGGTCTTATTTTAGTAAATTAAGAACATTATGAAGATTAATTGTTTTCTTCATTTAGCCTATTTGTTATCAATTCACTTTATATGCACAAATCCTTATCAAAGTTTAGCTGACTTAAAACTCTCTGCTGCTATTAAATTCTAGATATGAACGTGTATTTATTTTCTCTTCTACTGTTGCCTTTTAAGTTTAAGTTATTAATTTAAGAATCCTATCCTTAGCTTCAATCTGTGTAGTTTTCATTCTAGTCTTCAAATTCTGAAGTGCCTTAAGTGGTAAAGATATCATATATTTTAAACTTTTCCTTACTTTGCTGTCTTTTCTTATTCTGCAACTTTAAAGATTTATTGCCTTTCAAGTTTCCATAATCTAACGTATGCATTTATTACTCTTAGCTCAGCCTATCAGTATTCAACAAATTACTTTACTCTGTATTATGATCAGGACATCTATAGGTTAAGGTACTTATATCATCTAGTAGATCATCTAAATCATTGCAGTTAAAGTTTTGAGTTTTCATACAATTGCTGTCAAGTTAATTAAACGTGAAAGCTTTCTCTCTAAATGCTCTGGTAGTTTAAGATCTTTCATTATAGTTATCTCTTAGAAAAAAATCCTTAGGACTCGTTAAAATAGGCATTTACTTAGGGGATATAAGAGACTATGGATATTAATCCTATCTTTTGAAAGGACTTACTTTCCCTTACCTCCTTGACAAAGTAGACCTATCCTTCACCAGTCTTTATCTCCTTTTAATGAGACTTTTCTAAGCCTCAAACTAGCAAGCAATTTTACTCTAATCTAGCAAATCCTCTTTAGCAGGAGGCTTCATGACTTTATCTAAACATCTCTACCTAAGAATCTGCTCTAAGTTTCTAAACCTCCTATTAAGTTCATTATACGAAATTTCTTGTCTAAGTTGCATTTTTAATATAAGCTAATAAAGGTTAAAAATCTTTTTTCTTATTTCTAACCTAATTAGCAAACTTTCTAAGACTCAAGTCTGTCTCGTTTATTATTTCCATAAACATGTTATTAGCTTAGAGAAACGAAACTAGTTCTTTATGTTCTGAATTTTAAATTGAGTAGATAAGGTTTTAGTAATTGAAGGTATGTATTAATATAAGAAAAGAGGAAAGTTAAGTAGAGAAGAAAGTTTGATAAAGAAGTAAGTGGTAAGTATTAAAGAGAGCATAATCACGTATGTATATCATATATACCCTCGTAACATTTTCATACTAGAGTATATCGTAACTTATTTTAAAGCTTCTTAAATGAGCATTTTCATTTTATGCATGATTTTAAGAAATCTTCTTACTAAACCATTTAAGCTTATACAAAGACTATTAGATCCTTGTACTTTAATTATCGCTATAGGCTATAAGATCATTTATAAGAAAGTAAATCTATATATTTTTGCGTCTTGCTTTTGAAAATGATATCAGCTGATAAGAGTAATAGCGGAGTCCTAAATTTTGCTATGATTAACGGAGAAATAGAATTAAGTGCGTATTAATATTCACACTGATGATCTATTAAGTCTTATTTAATAAAATATACTCATTTTGTAAAGATTTAATTAGCCATATAAACAGATCATTTGTTCCTTAAGACATTTATATTTGTATGTTTAAATATTTCCATCACTCTCTAAAATATAAAATGAATATGAAAAATATAATTATGTGTACTTTAATCTTCCCATATACCGTCTCCTAATACTTAAGATGTAAATTCCTTTATAAATTACCAACCCTCTTAAAAAGAAAATTGGCTTCTATCATTTAGATTCTCGATATTATTCACTTAAACAACTCATTTTACTCTAATACTTTTAATTAGGCATGCTAGTGATTCTTTTATACTGGAAAAAAGTATATTTGTATGAGATTTTATTTATCAAAATTAAAAAATGTTGATTAAATAATTTTTAATTAGCTTTTCATAAATTAAAGAAGACGTCGCATATTCATTTTATTCTTCCTCATAATGCTGCCTAGAATTTAAAAGCTTAGCTTTTATAAATGAATTTCTTATAGCCATCATTATGTTTATCTTCGATGTGCTACTATATTAAACCACTAATTTCTATAATACCAAATCTATTTCTACAGGTATTACATATTAAGAAAAATAGGTAAATATATTACCATTTTGACTCTTAAATAAGTTTGAATTTTTTACACTTTGCTTCAATTAAATTCTCAGAACTAATATTTAAAACTAACAAGAGTGCTTAGTTAATTAACTCTGTTCACTTTTAAATATACAAGATTCTCTGTATTTTACAGTGCTATCTTATATAATAATTTTTAAGTTGCTAATATGTAAAATATTTAGAATCGCTATTTGCATGTATTTGGCTAATTAGTAATTTAAGGTAGCTATTATAGCTATTTTGTTGAAGTATCTAAAAGAAAGTTCCTTTTTCTATCCCTTGTTTATAAACTTGGAAATTCGTTTCATATATATCTTATATAACATTCCAGAATTTCCTTTCAGGAAAGAATCTAGTCTAAGCAAACTATCTAAAGTAAGGCTTATAATGACAAATGGAAATAGCTTTCATAATTTGTTTTCAAAGGTTTAGTTCTAGAAGCTTTGTTTATATATTTCTTATGAATGCTAGACTATAACATCTAACATTTCATATCCTTATTTAGACTAGTTTCTTAATTATATATAAGACAATCATATCAAACTTAAATCTGAGGATATAATAGAGCTGCTCACTATTTCTAAAGAATAGCTAATCATTCCTTTAGAAATTACCTTAATTGCTTTATTATAATTTTAGTTATGATAAACCTTCTAGCATTTAATGCCTTCAACTAGATAAATAAATTGATTAAGCAGGCAAGAAAAAAGATATTGCTTAGCAATTTAGGATTTATCAAAAAGGGTATTTACATGGAAAGCTTTAATCTTATATAACTGTCTAGCAAGAGAATAAGTGATCTAAAGAAAAATAGATAGTGATTTACTGTAAAAAGTTTATATTATTGCATATAATTTTTTTAATACAAAAGCTCATTTATCAAAATAAATTGTGCATTGTCTTTATATAGCTCGTAGAGCGAAAATTCAGAGCTAGAACTTATTGTGATCAGCATGATAAATTTGCATAATATATGTAAGCTTATTTCTAAATCAGCCTTTCCTACTAATGAAATATACTAAACATCAGCAGCATTTCAGTGTTAAAAGATTGTTATATATATTGTTATATTTAGTTTAACGATAAAGATGGTGAAGTATGCTACGAAAGCTTAGATAGTTTACTATTCAGTATATTTATTTAAAAATACAATTTTGAAGATATAATTATATCTCCTAGGGAATTTGATTTAATAAATTAACTTTGAAAAAAAGTGAAAGTGACAGGTATGAGATATAGTCCTGAAGTATTTTTTTAATTGGTATTTGAACAATAAATTTTATTATGGATATTGAAAAGTTAGAAGGAAGCATTTGAATCGAAAGAGGAATCGCTTGCTATAAGGCTTTCATACTCTAACACATTCTCATATTTTCTATTATTTTAGAATAAATTTAACTCTTCTTTTTCTTATCTCGACGTTCGCCTGTCACTTTCTTGATCAGACTTTGTTCGCTTTAATTAGCTCTTTCTTGGACTTGGAATTGGTTCTATCATTTCAATCTTTTCATTTTATTGTGCTCTTATTTGTCACATTTTAATGTTCTATTGCAACTAACCTAAAATAGTTTCTATAATTTCTTCGTTTTCAAGAAAGCTGCATCATGCTTCATAAAAGGGATAGCAGACATTTTTTAGGAATCCTTCTTAGGATTTATTGACATCTGTAGAATATCTATCACAGCACATCGATATTGAAATTCCCAATTTTCTTTCCTAATCTCCTTAATTAAAAAACTCAGATGTTATTTAATTAGATCAATAAAAGTGCAAATTTCATTCCTTGGCTGAGTGTCCTATATCTATGTAAATAAATAGAATACCTGATGCTTTTATAGCCATTTATAGAATGTCAATCTTATTTTATGAAATATCAATGTTAGAGTTATATAGGAACTTAGTTCTAAAGCTGGTAATAGTATTGAAGTGCTTTGACATATCAGTGCTCAGTATTAATTCTATTATTACCTTCCTTATGTATTCGAATTCGTTATCTCTTACATGCTTTAGAAATTTAGTTTGCTACAGTATTTTAAAGCAAAGAGATGTGTGCATATTCTCAAGTACACTGATGTCATTATCTATATGATCAATTACATGTTATTGCTAAGTTATGTCGAGTGTTTATTAAAAATCGGTTGTTAACTGCTTTATGGCCAACATCATGATTCATTGAGGCTATTACAAGAGGAAAAATATCTTGCATCTCCATTATATGCATTTTAGCAGGCTTTCAAATCAAGTAAAGCGAAGAATGAGTAACTTCAGCAGCATGCTATAAATTATGGTAGGGATTTTCATTATAGTTCTATAATTAAAAATTACAGCTGTAACCATAGCAACATATTCCTTTATCTTTTAACTAGATAATTAATATGTTTCTGAAAAAAAGTACTTTAATAGATAATTACTAACCACTTCTAGTGACTTTTCTTAAGTAATCCTTTCAAGCATAAAAACATTGAGGTTCCAAAACCTTCCAATTGCTTCTAGAATATTGGAAAAATTATTTTACTGAATCTGCTTCACAATTTGCTTTTCATCAAATTAATAAAAATTCTATATATTTTTTCTTCCTTTCTTAGGCATTTAATTTTACACGAGCATTTACACTACACAATTTTATAAAATAAACCCAGCCATTTCCATTTCAGCTTCCATATTCCCACTGAATATCACTTCATGCGTTTACTATTCCGTCAAATATTTTTTGAGTTCTTCTATTTCTTTTGCGATCTGCTTAACAGAGTCTTTTTGCTGTTTCTACTTATAAATCTACTAGAGTTCTAAAAGTTAAGATTAAATATTTTCCAGCTTAACCAGCGAAGCTTCTAGCCTACTCTAAACATCCGTTCCAGTTTAAACATTTCCCTATAAATTGACTAGGTTCTTGTTAATAGAAAGCTTCATAAAGTTAGTCATACTTTTTCTGAGTTTTTCCATTTTATTAAATGTAAAATAACTTATTCTTTCTTTATTTTAACTATACTTTCTACTTTTCCTTTATAGTAGCTAAGTTGCTAACTAAGACATTTCATCTTGTATAATACTTCCCTTTCATATCTATATACCATTATTTTCTATCTTCTGCATTACTAATATATAATGTTATTTAGGCTAGTAGTCTAATACTTCTTTATGTAATATGATTGCTCCTTTTATTTGCTTACTGTTTCTATTAAAGAGCTTTGATAGCTTACTATATGGTTAGTTTTGATATTCCAGAGTTAGAGGAATTAAAATTGGAAGTGGAGAGTATAATTATTAAATAATACTGGCAGCGATTAAAAATAAGCATATGTGACTTAACAAGGAGTAAAGTATAATTAGATTGTAATCTTCTGACTCAAGCAATTAGAGTAGATAGTAATTAAGGTTATTGATATTCTTAGTGTCTCAGGATTAGAAAAGATATTTAAATGAAGGGATTTAAAAATAATTATTAATAGTCTTGCATGCATATTTTAAGCTTAAATAGTTCGAACTCAGAAATAGTTTAATATCACAATCTAGATTTAAACTCATCTCTAAGTAAAGCATTTAAATAAGCTTTTGCAAAGTACTAGTGAATACTTTATAATACTCCTTTCTTAAGCTAGACTAATAAATGACTAAAAAGCTTATGATTAGCAAAGGTTTTCATTATAGTTTAACTATGTTTATTACTAGTTATTTTAATTTCATCTTACCTTTAAAAATATTGTATTTATAGCCTCTAGTTCAGTCTAAATTAATTCATACCAATGATTTAATAATTGTTTGGTCTAATCGTAAAATGAAAAACTAGGTTAGTGTAAAAAGCAAGGAAGGAGCTTCAGAAATATATGTACGCCTTAGTGCGATTCAATATAATTTGATTGATAGACAAAGGCGATTTTACAATCTGAAGGTATATTTAAGAATAAAAGTGTTTTACATTACATATCATAGCTTAAACAAATAAAAAGGGGTTTACTACCTTATAGTAGTAAAATTAAAATTGTATTATTTAAACAGTTTTATTTAGTTTGTAGTGCTACTATGTTCATAAAGTTATCTTTACCACCATTTAAGAAATTTGTATTGTTTATTAGGTATAAAATTGAATTTCTAAGTTTGTATATTCATTGCAATTGTTAGAAATGCTTTTCTTTAATACCTCCACTATTGATATTACAGTAAAATAGCCTCATTTTAATTCTTATCTTAATCACTTAGAAACATCAGATTACTGAGTTTTCTACTATAACTCTTTGGTTGAAATATAAACCTAAGCTTTTTCCTTCACTCAGCTCTTAAATTATAAATCCTTCTAAACTCTTGTGAATCTATCAAATAAAAGTTTAATAGTTATATAAATATACCAGTATTAGAAAGTATAAGCATATAAGCTATTAATATCAAAAGTATATGAAGAGTATAATACTGCTAACTAGGATTGTATAGTTATACTGTTCTCTTTATGATATACTGACATTATCTTAGGAAGAAGGACTAACTTAGCCATATATTCTAAAGATATAAATCCTTATGTTCTACTAAAATTAGAACAAAAGGCTTCTCTCATTATATTTAGCCATATAAGCTTAAGTAATAAGGAAACAAAGTGAGCTTTGATACTTTCTAAATAAGAAAGATAGGCTAATAGAAAATCATTTGATCTTTGCTTTGGTTCATTATCCTTATTTTAATACTGTAATCTAGTGAAAAGGAAGAGGTTTTAATATATTCTCTCTCTAAATAATGAGAAGAGATTAATTCCTACTAACTTGAAATTAAAGCGTTACTCCTTATATTATGAGAGTAATTCCATGAATGTACTAAAGTTTCAATAGGTAGAGATTAAAATAATCCTTAAGAAAGGATATTAAACTTCTTTAGAGTCATTTAGATATTAATATTTCTTTGTGTTAATTACATAATGTTTGACTAAAAAAAGCCAACTATAAATATTTCGTAAACGCACTATAAAATTATTAAGCAGGTAGCTTAGAATGTACTAAATTGAAATACCACTAAGAATGACCAATGAGATATCATGTGGACTGACAAAGAAATTTAACCTGAAAAGCTTCATAAATTTAAGTAGAATTAGAAGGTTAATCACTTTCCAAGATTTCACATAGGAAAGAAAAATAAACTAGCACTATACTTAAATAAGATGAAATTAATGTACCCTGATGACTATAACTTCTTTCCCAGAACTTGAACTAGTCCTCTAAATCTAGCTGATTTTTAAGCGCTTTCTAATAAGAATGTTACGTATATTGTGAAACCAGAAGCTAGCAGTTAAGGAAGAGGAATTTTCTTAACCTAAAAGATTGATGAAATATTACACCATCAAGCTATTATTGTTCAGAGATACATCGATAAACCACTATTAATAGAGGGCTATAAATTTGATTTAAGAATCTACGTTTTGATAACCAAATGCAAGCCTTTAAATATTTATATTTATAAGGAAGGACTTAGCAGATTTTCAACTGAGCAATACAAAAAACCCGATCCTTCAAACTTCCCTAATAAACTAATGCATCTTACAAACTATTCAATCAATAAAAATAATGCAAAATTCTGGTCTTTTCAAGAGTTCTTTAAGCGGTCTTTTACTGAAACTTTCTAGCTGCTGAAATTGAAAAATTGTAATATTGAAGAAATTTGAAAGCAAATTGAAGAAATAGTGATCAAGACTTTATGCACTGTCTAGCCTTAACTCTATCATTCCTATAACTCCTGCTAACCTCTCCATAATTCTCACTGCTTCTAAATACTGGGTTTTGATATTATACTCGACTAAAAATTTAAGCCCTGACTACTAGAAGTTAACTCATCTCCTAGTTTAAATATAGATACAGATTTAGACTTTTAAATTAAGGCAAATCTAATAGCTGATGTACTAAATCTGGTTAGTAATAATAGAGAGTCTCTGAGAAGCCAAGCTTAGTTTAAACATTAAGCTCCAAGGAACTTAGCACTGGATATAATAGAACAAACTGATTTCGTGAAGATTTACCCTTCAACAAACTATAGTATGTATGATAAATACCTATTAGCTGCTAGAGACATTTGAGAGGAGCAAACAGGTACTGATATAGTGAAAGAGATTAGATATAAATTCACTAATCCTTTACAAACAAAATTCCAAATTTTTAAGCAACCATAAATCTTTAGAAAGCGTTTTGTAACTCCTTACTTAAAACGTAGGAATTAACAAGGTTTTATTTAGAGTAATTATCTAACAATAACCTAAATAGCTAGGCTAGGACAGAAGAATAAATTGAATAAAAGTATGTAGCAAGTGTTGACTGAAACTATAAGTCCATTGAAATGCACAAAAATTAGTGTATTAAATAAAAATGATTTAAATTAATAGAGTTAGGATCTATTATTAAATATCTTTGTCTTTTACCTTCAAAAACTATCAATTCTATTTTTCTTCTATTTTACATTATAAAAAGCTTTAGTTCTGTGTGAATACACTTCAATAAAACTTATTGATTGAAGTATATTCCTGAAATTATGATCCTTAAGTAAATTAAAATTGTTTAAAAAAGTTCTTTTAGTTAATTCCTATATAGATTAGTTATTCTATCAGAAGAACTTTAAGAAAATAAGTTTTAAACATATTTCAAAACAAAGATGCATTATCTTTATTAGCCAGCACTTTTTCCTATATCATATATATTTTATAGCTTTTTATCTTCTATCTATCTTACTTTAACTTATATAAAATCTCACTGCTCATTTACTTTAAATTTTATAATTCAGAAATGAAACTTCTAACGATTAAATTTTAGTAGATTAATTAAGATTTATATTATTAAGAAAAGTGATGATATTTGGAAATATGATAGCTTTATTTATTGATTTAGCATAATTTAGTTTATTCAGATTAGAATACTCTTTCACTTATTTTTTACAGTTAAGCTACTATTTTCATTTAAGCTTTGGTTATCCATTTCATTTTATCTTCTTTATTTTTACCAATTTTCATAAATCTAACTCTGATTGTTAAAAAGACACCTTTAGAATGCATATTCAAACTGATAAATCAAATCTGCTCTATAATTTAAGATTTATATCTAAACTTCAATTAAAAGATACTTCAAATCTACTATTTTTAAACCTTTTTCCTTCAATCTTCATTTCTGTAAAATAAAGTGATGCAAGAAATGTTTACTATATAGTAATAGCTTAGTAATAACAAGTATAGAAATTGCATAACTATAGCAAGAATTAATTAAAAGAGATTACTATTGCACAACAATTTATACTAAAGAAGATAAAATTTCATTCAAAAATCAAAGTCCTTTACTGCTATTGTCTTATAGAGCGAGTTTTATTACCTCCTTATAAACTAATTCTCATTCTCATTCGAAGGATAGTTTAGAATTATTTTAGTTTTATGAATAAAAATGTTAATTTTAAATAAATTTAAATTATATTGTCTTTAAGAAATAATTATGCGTATAAAATTAAAAATAGATTGTGGATTTTCATCGCACGAAAGTTTGATAATTTAATGCAAAATATTTTATTATAGCAAATGATGTTAGAGTAATATAAGTAATTTACTATTGTCATTCTAATCCTTTCTCCTTTTTTTTTAGCTATTCTATTACTTTCTTTTTATTATTCTAATCTTTATTTTAGATTATTATATTAACTAGACTTTCTAATCCTATTTTTTAAACTCATCCTTAATCTTAAAATTCTCAAAATCTATTTATCTCTTCTCTTGTTTTCATTTATCTTATTATCTTCTACTGGTTTTTATCCATCATTTACATTTTCTCGATATGTATCTTTTCTAATGGATCAACTTTCATAACATTAAATGGGTTAATCAAAGTATATTAATAATTC
The DNA here is from genome assembly GCA_946699065.1 of Loxodes magnus. Classification (NCBI taxonomy): domain Eukaryota; phylum Ciliophora; class Karyorelictea; order Loxodida; family Loxodidae; genus Loxodes; species Loxodes magnus. The sequence goes on along the minus strand of CAMPDV010000123.1, from coordinate 331,315 downwards.
ATTTATCCTATGCTTTAATCATTTACTTTTATTTATCATTTTAAAACTTAACCTTTGTTTTTATTTGAATTATCTTAATCAAATTTTATTGGAATCTAAAGCATTTTTTCCTCTTATGGATACACTTTTCCTATCACCATTTCCAATTTATTTTCATTTATATTTCACAAAACAGTTTCTTCTGGCCATTCTATTTTGCCTATGTTTATTATTTTTCACGATATTTCTGTTTCTTCATTAGATCAATGCTCAGTTCCTCTTCTTTTTTTTTCTATAAATGCTTTATAATTAGGTTTTATTTTTAAAGATACCTTTTATTTATCAAATATAGTTTCTTCATTTCCTTTACATAATGCAAAGTAGGATTAATAATTATATTCTGGATTTTTAGTTAAATCTAATTTTCATTCGATTTTAAAAATTTCTCTTGGTTCTAACCCCTAATTAATTTCTTTCTTTTCTTTAGATTTAAGTTCAACTAAATAAACTTATTCACTTCATTTTATTTTACCAATATTTTAAATAAAGCTAAATAAAAGACTTACAAGTTTAGAGTTACTATTTAATCTTCTTATACTTCAGTGTTATTTTATTCGCATTATACTCAACCCTAAAATTAAACTCTTACTTCATATTTAGTTTTTTCCTCTTCCTCTTCTTCTTAGATCTATTAATCATACCTTTAAATTTCTTCCTTAAGTCTATTAATTTCACTGTCATAGATAGATATTACTTTTTATTAAATGAAATCCTGCACTTAAATATTCTATTTCTCAAAGGACTGAAAAATTATTTCTTCGAAGTTAACTTTTTCTAACAAGTTGACTTATTGATAAATAGCTTAAAACTAAAAATCAATCTAATCGTAGCTCTTCTTTTAAATTTAAAGAATTTGGTCCTTGATTTGGTTCATCCTAATTAAATTTATTATTTAAACTATGAAAATAAAAATAAAAGGTTAAATAAGAAATTATGAAGGATACTTCCATATTTAAATTTAGTGCTTCCAATCTGTTTATTATTTAGTTCTAAGCTTTAAATTATTTGAAGCTTTTATTATTTTAAGTTGAAGATTCTTTAATCTTATATCAAGAAATTCCTGAATTTAAATAGATATATAGGAATAAATCTTTTAGCTTAATTAATTATTATATCGCTTATCGCTTAGAAGTCACAATTAGAGGAAATTCTCTATTGAGACTTATATTTCCTTTTAGATATTGCTCTTAAATGGAGATTGAATCCTGTTTAAATTGCTTACTCACTTTTAACCTATAAATCAATCACTTTCATGGTTGAATCAGTAGTTATTATTTTAGATTTTAATTTAATTTAGCAACAATAATTCCTCTTTTTCCATTGTAATTGCTATATAATAGATAAAAGAAATCAATTATATATTTTAATTATATTATAATGCTCCTACTAGATTTAAGATTATTGTCTTTATTAGTTTAATAATCAACTTAGCTCATATAGTTAATCTATCTAAGTTAATTATTTCTAATCTTTTCTTAGCATCATTTTTATAGTGTTAAGCTTTGAAAGTATATCAAGTTATATTAACTAAGATTAAATAATAGACTAATAGCCTATTTTTTGATAAAGCTTTCTCTTCTTAGTATAGTACCAGATTCAATTAAACTAGAGATGCTAGTTATTTGATAAAGTTACTGATAAATTTATTATTTTACTTTTGGTATCTTTTTCTTAATCATTGTACTCCTTTAAAATGGTTTTATAACAAATACTCCAACCCAACTATTTTACCACAATATAAGCATTTATACACTTACTATATTTCCACCTTATTTTCTACCCTAAATTTTATTTAAATCCCTCCTATATTTCTAACTATCTTGTAGATATAGAAACATTAGTTAGGTATAGAATTATTCTAATAAGTGTTAAATATAAATAATAAAAGTAGTGATTTATTATGATATGCTTAAATGAGCTATTTAGCTTTTAGTCATAATTGTATTGTAATTATCAAGTTATTTTGTAATAACTTTTTGAATCAAATAGATAAGATTAAAGCCTATTATTTTATACCTTTCTATTTTATTCTATTCTAATGCATTCATTTTATAATAGGAGAGCTATTATTTTTATATAATATGAAATACTTGCCTGAGAAAATCGAAGATCAAGCTTAATCAAGTTTATGCTTATCTAAGTATTAAACGCTATTCAAGACTGAACTTTGTAAAAACTGGTAAGCTTTAGGAAGCTGTCCTTATGGTAATAATTGCAAATTTGCTCATGGAATAGAAGAGTTGAGTCAAAGAGTTGTTACGAATTCCCTTTATCGTACTAAACAATGTGAAAAGTTCTTTACAAGTGGCTGATGTCCTTTTGGGGTTAGATGTAATTTCTTACATGATAAAAGAAGTTTACATTAGGTAAAGTAATAGAGTTTGTATTATACTGCACTACTTGGAAATTAAGATTTAAAGCTTTGCAAAGGATACTAAAGTAGAAGACTCTAAGTTTTCTAGGAGTTGGAGTGTAAAGAATGTAAGGGAACTTAACAAGATTAGAACTAAAGATTTAAAAGTAATTAGGTAGAGAAACTATAGCATTACAGAAACTCTAAAATCACTAAAGAAAATCCCTAGGATGAAGGCAAAGAAAGCTAAAAGTGTTTTAATATTATACCTCTATCAAGAGTTTTATCTGATAAAGACTGTAATGTAAATAAAGAAGAAGATATATAAGCAACATAATAAGAGTAAGAATTTAACAAGGCTAAATAAGAGAAATTTCCAACTTTCTTTTATTTTGACATTAAGAATTAGAAAAGTCTAAAGTAAAGCATGTTGAAATCTAATTGCTTCTAAAATTAGAAAAAGTCAGTTGAATCTTTATTTTTCAAAAAGGACATGAGTCATAGAGCTTGAAAATTTGATTTGTTTATATCTTAAATGCTTATTGATTGAATACATACTTCCTTTTATTTTATTAATAAATCTTTAAATTTTACTATTTATCTATAAAAAATCATTTTAGCAAAGCTAGATAATTAGTATAAAAGATGATACTATATAAACTTCTAAAAATAGGCTTTACTCATTTAAAGCTTTAATAGTATTTAAATAATAGTACACTCTTATAAGTTTAATGAAAGAGCTTATTTATTATAGAAGCTTTGATTAAAAGTTTGCTTAAATTAATAAATGCTTATACAGTATAGCTATATAAATGAAAGCCCTCATTTTATCTATTAGGTATTTCATTAGTCCATTTCTAGTATTAAAAAACATTCAATTAAAACTTAATAATTGATACTCACTTCATTTAATCACTTAAGCTAGAAACATCTAAGATACCATACTTCTCTATTATTCTTGCTTTCATAGTTATTTCAATAAATTTAAGGTTTCTCTAATTTCTAAACTCATTTCATTCCCTTTTAATATAGTAAATAATAACTCTTTAAATACCCTAAATTAGTTAAACATTCATTTAGGTTTAAAGTTAAAGCTGATTAATAAACTGAAAGTATACCATACAATAATTATCCTATTTAAATAATATCATATATTCATTTATTTATCTTAAGCATTTATTTCTAAGTCTAGTAACTAGTAATAATGCCTGCTATTAGTTATGTAATATAGATCTTTTTGCTATATACTTAGAATGCTTTTAGTCTGGATATTTAAACTAGACTGTTTAAGTTAGGCTTGTTATTGAGGATTTATATAAAAAGAGATATTAAAATTAATAAGTTCCACATCCGGGACTCGAACCCGGGTCTTTCGGGTGAAAGCCGAATATCCTAACCTGCTAGACTAATGTGGATTTAAAATTACACCTAGCAATCAAAAATAAAGTAAATATTGCAAAGCATACTAATAACTAAATTAGCTGCTAGAATATAGCAATTAAAGCTTATTTTCCTTTAATAAGTCTAATAGCAGAAATATCTAGAATTCTATATCTATAAATAAATTAAACTAGCAAGGACTAATAAACTAAAATAATAGCCAAAGACTAAAGTGGCTAACAACTATAGAAATTCAATTAACTTAAACTGCTTATAAGTCAAAGGTGTGATAAATTAACATTAGCATACATTATAAATAAAACTACTAAGTTATTAATGAGAAAGGATTTATTTAGATTGATAAATATTTAAATACTTAAAATAAAGAAGTCTTTTAAAAAATAGCAGCTATCTCATAAATTTAGCTATAAGCTTATTAGATTTGAGTAATTAAAGCTAAAATCTATTACTCTACAGCAATCTTTTATTTATAAACTTCCAGATTTCGTTTATTTAACTTAAGCCTTTTTATATATATTAATCTGAAATTAAGGAGCAAAGTTTTTCATCAATTTAAACTATTAGATTTATTACTATATTCTTAGACTTTTTCTACTGAAAATCACTTAAATATCTATAAGTAAGTTATACCTATAAATTTATATGGTGCTTTCAAAAGTATCTCTAGTAATTTTATTATCTTAAGCGTTAAATTTAAATTTAATATAAATTTAGCATTTTAAATCTATTTTAGAGTGAAATATTCTATTAGAACTAAAGAGAAATCTAAGATACTTTACTAAGCTAAGTTTATTTCTTTAGCTTATGAAAATATTATAGTGCTTGCTATGTCTTTTCTTGAAAGATTGTAATCTTCTAGCATTATAACAGGATAAATTTCTAAGATTTTAGACTAATTTAATTAAATAAATATCTATAATACTAGCAAGACAGTTTAAAGCTATTAAGAGCTTATATTATTATTAGTCTAATAAAGCCTATGATTAAGGCTGCTAATTTAAGAATTAGAAATTGATATGAAATTGATATTTAAATGATTTAAAGTAGATATGTTATATTTAAAGGTACTTAAAGCTAGAATAAAGGATTAGAGTTTATTTATACTTAGCTAAGTATATTTAACCATACTAAAGATATTAAAGCTTTTACATTCCTTCACTATAAAAGCATTAGGAGATAAAAACAGTTCTTAAACTAGTTCTTTTTAATTATTTATATACGCTAAACTTAAGAAATTTTCTTTTATTAGTTTCGTTTACTTTTAAGTAATTTCCTGCAAGTCTTTCTTTATCATTAAGGGAAGCTAATAGCCTATTTTAGAATAATTAAATAAAGTAATACAATCTTTAAAGATATAAATATTGATTATCATAGTTTTAACTATTGGCTCAGAGTATAAAAAATATTACATTTGTATAATAATTATAATCTTTAAAATTATCTCCTTTCAAAATAATTAGTTAATAAGGATAAACAAAGAAGTATATCATTCAATTTATAAATGCTAGTAGAAACGTAAGTTTTGAAACTAAATGGATCTAAAATAAGTTCAATTGAAGAACGTTGAAATTAATAATCACATTGCAGCATAAATTAAAGCATAGAAGGAATTTAAAAAATAAAAAGATAGATTTTTGATTTAATGAAAGAGAAATATCAAAAATGAATAGTGTAATCATTACAATATAAATAGATATAAATTAATAAACATAAATCTAATTAAAAACCTAACTTTTTAGTATAAAGTAAATAAATAATATACATGCAATGTAAATTTAACTTTAGATCATGGTTTCTTTTTTTAATAGAATAAGAATAAATACTAAGAACAAATCATTAAAAAATGTATGCTATTTATGAATGTATGTTCTTCACAAATTTTCATAATTTTTGATATAGTCTTCGTTAACTTTTTGGAGCTGAAATCTTTGAATTACAGATTTTGTCTTTGACTGGCGTCTAAAGCCTAATTCCGAGTTGCTTTCCATAATTTATGAGGATACTTTTTTTATTTAACCTACTTTAGGTGTATTTGCATTCCAACCTCTACTTTTAGAAATTCTTGAACTTTAGCTCTTCGAGCAAATAGGTGAAAGAACTTCTTTAGATTTACTGATATTATAAAATCCACCTTTTCCAATTCATTTAGGACTATTTTATATTGTTAAGTTAAATTTTTAGATAGCTTTCATTTTATTATTTTTCTAATCTGACTCTTCGATCTCAATATTACAATTATTCCTTAGAATCTTGTGGCTCATTTTACATTCCTTTTGAAAGTTTTCTTTTCTTTTAATTTTCTTTTGACAATTTTAAAATTACTCATCTTTTAAGGCTTCAATATTAGTGTCGTTCCTAGTACAATTTATTTAAGGTAGTGGGACTTTAAAAATTTTGTTTGATTTTTGCTATGTACTTTATTCCTCGTACTATAGTTCTTGTTTTACTTTTTAAGTTTATGACTTAAAATCAGAGCAGCTTTTCATGGTCTTTATTATTTATTATTATTGATCTATATCAACATCATTTTAACCCTGTATGTTTTCTTCCTGCTTTGTGATCTAATTTTATGCTTAAAAGAATATTTCTCTTGCCTTAGGAGTAGATTTAAATCTTTTTAACTTCAATTTGCCTTTTAAAGGCTTAAGTTCAATACCTGCCTTTGACTTTGAATTCTTAGATTTAAAATCTTTTATTCATTATTAAATTTCATTTGGATTGATACGGCTATCTATTAAGGCATTATGATCTTTGGGTTTATGCATATTTGCTTAGTTAGATGCCTTTGAGTTTACCACCCGCCCAGATTGATTTTTTTCTGGCAAAGTCAGCATATCAACTAAAATTTACTAGTCACTAGGCATCTCAAAGCTATCCTGTATCTAATTTTCCTCTGTCTACAACATTTTTTAAGCTCTATCGAATATAACTTGCTTTTTGCCTAATTCTTCTAAATCATACTCAAAGCACTTCTATTTCTTCATCCCATAAGTGATATGTGAAAACAAGGCCTTCCTTTCAAGTTAGGCTGAACTTCATGCTTTAGAAACCATTTTTGATAAATATTACTAGATTCATTATCTTTAATTTAGAGATAAGCAATCAATATACATTAATAAGGTTTAAGCTGCTTAAATAGCTTGCTTGCTTTAAACTATACTTGATATTTTAGAATGAAGGCTATTTTTATTTAATATCAGTTCTATTTATAAGAAAATACATCAATATGTATTAACGCACTCTTCATCTCATTCTTAAATTACCTTCTCAAAAATAACTAAAATGGCTTTCTTAATTCACTTAACTTTACTTCAACTCTTAGAATTCTTAACTCCTCTCTATTCAAGACTGATCTAATTGTTTCTAGTTAAATTAGAAAATCCTGGTTACTAAGAGGGATATAATAATGAGATAGCTTACTTTATTTATGCTTTTAAAAAGTCAAAATTACACTAATGGAATCATTAAATTCATCTAGATATATATTTAGAACTTTAAACCATAATTATCTTTATTAATCTCATCATATAACTAATATACATGTCTAAAGCCATAAATACCAAACTAGATTCAGTCTTAAAAATTTATTTCTAAGTAAAAGCGGCAAAATCTTAGCCTTGTATAGCATAAAGAACTTAATGAAGGTTATTAGTTTAAACAGCTATACATTGATTTCCTACTAAAGCACCTGCTGAATGAACTTGTTGTATTAAAATGCTATGAAAGACTACTTAAATGAACTAATCCATATACCAGGAAGAAGAGATCTCTTTAGAATCAAACTATTTAGTCTAGATACTTCATAGTTTACTCATATTAAATTAAGGTTTTTCTATCTAAGTCAATTAATCTATGAATCAAGCCAGAGGAATTAAAAGACTATGAATATATAAGAATAGAATTGATAGATGTAAAGGATTATAATAGTATTATTAACATTACACTTTCACTTAGAGTAAAATGTTTAAATAAAGAGAGTTTATTAGGATAGTTATATACCTTTAGTGAAAGGGAGTATTAGTAATTTAAATTTGTATACCTATATATATTAGATTTACATGTATCTATTACAATTTAAACTAAGATATCAATTATGATGTACTTCCGTCTTTTATTCCATCTGTACCCATTCTAGAAACTTTTATTTTAGTGATAAATTTATGAAGGCACAATATACTTAAATTTCCAATACTAATATAAATTAAAAATTTTCCTGATTTAATTTACTAGACTTTATAAAAGCCCATATTAAAATACGTTATTGGCCTTAAGAACTATAATAATATACATTTGACTTAAAAATAAATAAATGAGTGACTTTAATAAAATATAGTCTGTTTAAAGTCTGTCTATCCACTTAATTTAATATGTAACTATATTTCTTAGTAGCCAGTCATCCCACTGACTGGTATGAAGAAGAATATGAATAGGAGTTAGAGAAAAACAGCCAAAGAAGGAGAAAAATTCTAATTAATTGTATTTCTTCTTTAATGCTTTAGCTTAAGGATCTAAATAAGATTCATTATTTCATTGTAGTAGATAATAGAACTAGAGCTGACAAATATGCTCATCCTAGCTTTGTTTTGTTTTCACTTTTTTAGAAATATAACTATAAATAGTTAAAATCATATGATATATTTACTCTGGACAAAGTTACCAAAAACTTTAATTTGGATCTTAAGGTAAATATTTATAAGCCAATTTGAATAGAAATATTACGGAGAATGAAACATGATCAGAATCATATAAGATCAAAAAGCTAATTATGTATAGAACTATCTATGATATTAGAGATAACAGTCATATATAGAGGGTTATATTTCAAATTACTCATTAATAATAGCAAGTATTTTCCAACTTCATTCTCATTACTTTACACTTAGCCTTATCATCAGAACTAGGTATTACATGTTATTAATTAAATGCAATTCAGACCTAAAAAATTTACTGAATTAGCTTGTTAAATATTAAGCTTAAAAAGAAATTGACTTGCATGTTGTATTTGAAATATTTTCAAGCTAAGTTAAAATTTTATAGAAGAACCAGCTTCGTGTATTGTCAATAGCTAACTAAAATATTGAAGGCAGCTTTGCCATTTTCCATCGTTTTTAGAAGTTTCGTAAAATTCATTTTTAATTTGCAGTCAAGATTTCCACTTAGATTATGCATTCCTACTCTTTGATCTTACTCTATTTCCATCCTTGACTTGCAAATAGAGTAAAAAGCCATCTAAATAAAGATTAATTTTCTCTCATAAGGTATAATAGTTAATAATAGGAACTATTATAGAAGCTAATTACTAGAAAGACGCTTCTATTAGACCTTTTAATTAAATTCAGTATTTTTAAACTAAGAGTCTAAAATCCCAACTCTTTTATTGAATATTGAGGATAAAGGAAAACGAATAAAAATTAAGCTTAATTGATATATGGAAGTTAAGGTATAAGTGAAATTGATCTAAATAAATAGTATCAAATAATGACTTTTGGTATATAGTGAAGACTTCGAAATCTGATAGCAATGTTGTAAATATATCTTGGATATTCTGGTAAAATAGTGAAGGTTGTTTGATAATTCATAACGACTTTCAAATGTTAAAATAATTTGATTTTTCTTTTAAAGAAATTAACTTAACTTAACTTCTAACTGCACTGGTATATAAATATTAGCGAGGTAAGAGGGGTTAAGAAATAGAAAGGGAATAGCAAGGTAGCCTAATGAGTATGACAGAGTTAGTTATTAAATTGGATTATAGTGAGAAATATTTAAGCAATGACTATTTCTTGATATGGTTCAAATCCTTTAAATTTTTATTGTTTTACTATAAATTATAAATGTCTACAACAGGTAAAGGAGGAAAAGGAAAGTCTGGCAGAGGAAAACAAGTTGCAGCCGCTAAATCTACAAGATCAAGCAAAGCAGGTTTGTAATTCCCAGTAGGAAGAATTGCTAGATTTATGAAAGCAGGCAGATATTCTGATAGAATAGGCGCGGGTGCTCCAGTTTATATGGCAGCTGTACTTGAATATCTTGCAGCAGAAGTTTTGGAATTGGCTGGAAATGCAGCAAGAGACAACAAGAAAACTCGAATAATCCCAAGACACATTTAACTAGCAGTAAAGAACGACGAAGAGCTTAACAAATTAATGCAGAATGCAACAATTTCTGCTGGTGGAGTAATGCCGCATATTCATCCATCTCTACTACCTAAAAAAGAGGAGAAGGAAAATGATTGAAAAGTATTTTTAATTTGCTTTAAATTTCACTCTTTCCAAATTAACACTTATCTTTCTTCTTTATCATAACTAACAAAATAAAACTAGAAGAAGCAAAACTCTGTTAGTCTAACAAAAGTAACTTTATATAATAAAAGCGAAATAAGCCTCCAACAGCATAACAATGGAATTTTCCACTCAGTTTAGATAAGTTATGCTAGATTTTCCTTTTGAAGATTTGAGAAGTTAAAAGGTTTAAAATTCTTAAGGATTTAAAAATTAGTTAGAAAGTAAAAATAAATTAAACTTAGTCATTTAATCGTTAAACTTGTTTTATTTTACATAACGTAAAGAACATAATGGAGAGATCCATTTTCGCTATTTTATATGGAATTGAATATGCAGCTGAAATTTTTGAAGTAGATTAAGAGTAATTACAAGAGGATATTATAAGCAGCAAATTTGGTGAGGGTTTTTGATTCAAGCTGAAAGAAATTTTGCTAGAAACGATGAAAAATATTTCAACTTTGGAGTCTTCGACTTACTTCTAACTAAAGCAAAGCTTTATAGAAATCTTAATTTAAGCTAACTCTGTTGATAAAAAAAAGCTTAAAACTCTGGTGTAAGAGTTCAAGCCTAAGATGACCGAGAATAATTTCATCTAAAATTAATTTAAGTAAGTATCAAGGTATTTGATTACGCAGGAAGGGAAATCCAAGAATAGAAAAGATAAGGATGACATTAACAATATAATAAAATAGGAAGACACTGAAAGTGACGGAGATTGAATATCTAAAAAGTAAAAAATAAATGAAAACTAAAATAAAAAAATTCAGGTACGCTAGTTCAACAGTAACGAGAAAGAAAGAACAAGAATTCCTAAATATTAATGGACTTTAAGTTTCACTGACTAAGAAAAACAGAAGATTCTTGAGGATTTCGATAAAGACTAAGATATTTCCGCTATCGAAGAAAAATATAATGTTCCTGGATTTTTGGTTTAGCATTGGAAAGTATTAAGCAAATGTAAGGATCCTAATGCTTTGTTCAAACCAATCTAGATAAGTTTAGCGAAGTCAGTGATATAAAAAATTATAGACCTTTATCTATAAAATACACCTTTGAAGATCATAAAGGAAAAGACTAAGTGTAATTTTATAATTATTCAATTAATTTTGGCTTAAAAAGGTTATTATCCACCGCACTAAGAAATAATTCACTAGAAGAAGTAAAAAGTTCAGAAAGAAACTCAGGTGACTACAAAGATTCAAGGAGACTAAGAAGAAGACAGTGACGAAAATTACTTTACGGAAGTAATCGAATTAACAGGGTAGTAAATTATTAGCCTAATGGATTACGACCAAAGACTTTAAGAGTTTAAAAAAATAAAGTAGTAGTTCTAAATGTTTAACTTTACTTTGTACGAAATTCTTTAAGCTTTTAAAGACCAATAAATTGATCCTGACCAAAAATATCCATTTAATAATAAATTTTTAAAATCTGAAATAAGAGAAAAGTTACTTCAGTATAAAGAGGAAATATTCAGCGAGGGAAAATGCACCTTATCTCAGATTTCTAAGAATCTAAAGCTTTCTCAATTTACAATTTTTGATGTTCTGAAAAAATCAATAATGGAAGCAAACTAGCAGATTGACAAGCATAGCAAATCTAACAAGAAACTCTATAACGTTATTTACAATCAATCTTACCAACTAATGAAGAAGTACAGCACTGATTTGTTCTAGCTTAATTAAGTAAAAATTGATAAAAACGAAGCAATATAATTACTAGAAGAATATCGCAAGAATAAGAATGCAGCACTATAAAAGTTCCCTGGAATTACTAGAAAATTCATTTTTAAACTGTAGTAATAATAACAGCAAGACAAAATGCAAGATTCATATCAAAAGTCATTTTACGTTCTTAGTGAAAAGGGATAAGAAATTGTTCAGAAACTATGGGAAAAGGGAGATGAAGTAGAAAAAATAGCAAAGAAGATAAATGTTCATTAGGCTATCATTATGAACTATATTAAGACTATAAAGAAATAAAAAAAAGGAACTAAAGGTCGTGTTAAGTTGAAAAGATAAAGAAAGAATATCACATTTTCAAAAGTTTAAGTAGAGAAAATGCTTGAAGATCTTTAGGCTACTGGCGATTTTAGTCGAATAGCTCATGAAAATAACGTTTATGTTAGTACGCTAGTAAAGTGGCAAAAAAAGTAGCAAAAGGATTAATTAAAAGAGCACAACATAGTCAAGTGCATAGACAAGAGCAGTGATTGGTACAAAGAGGGCCTTAAAATGTTCTAGGAAGATGTTGTTGATACTAAAAAGATAGCGAAATAGTTGAACAAGCCAGAAAAAGAAATAATGGCAATTTACTATGATCAATTCTCTGTTGTTGTGCTATGATTTATCTAAACTTTAAGTTTAATTAAATTTTACTTTGCAGTTTTGATAAAATTAACTATAAGCAGCACTTAATTAAAAGCTTAATAAAAATTTATCCTTAAATTATCTCCACAAACTAATATCCACATTTTAGCTATTGGAAGTAAAAAGATAAATTCAGTAATTTCTTCGTTTTTATGGTATGCCAGAATAATCAATTTAATGTATATCTTACATTAATCAATAGTAGTTTATTAAGACCAAGTGGAAATAACCTGCAATATTCTATCAGTATACAATTTTTAGCTTGGAGAAAAATTCCATTTATCTTACAAGTAAGTGATAAAGGAATTTTATTCTTATCTCATCAAAATTTTCGTTAAGAAATCATAACATTTTATTGATTAATAATCTCCATCTTTCTTAACTCTGATTAAAACTTCTGCAATAATATAGTACTTGAATAGAAGTTCAAGATTCATTTATATTTTACCATATGAGTATATCATTTGGATGCATTTTAGAAAGAATATTCTAGCTTAAATAGAGTTTCTTCTTCAATTCTTTTATCTTGCATTTGTTTCTTGAAAATACCATAAAATTATTAGCTTAAGACTATCAAAATTCTAACTTGATCATTAAACCTAAGTTATTATTTTTCTTGGTTGACTCAATATAATTATCCTATTAATTGGCTGCAGATCTTCATCAAATCACGATTGGAATTTAAAAATACTACTTAATTTTGAACTAATTTCCTGTACTTGTGGCATATAAAAAAAATATTTAGCCTTTCTTATTCAAAAATTTGATATTCACATATATATTCCGTTCTAGTTGTTGATAATTTATACTCGAATACTCTTTTTTAGGTGATTTTCCATTTGAGATTTTAAATCCTAAGTAAAGTTTTTATATTTAGTGATTGAGTTGTTAGCTTCATTAGTTAAATAATCGATTTCAAGCAAAAAGAAATTTTACAGAAATATGTTTCTGATTACCTGACAACATAGAACTACCAGCACTAGAATTTTGCCTGATTATGCTAGAATTAAGTAATGGTTAATTTATTTGAAAGAGCTTGGAATGTATCGCTGATGAAATCTATTAAATGTTTATTATAAGAATATCTTAGTATGAGTTTGGTGAAAGATACAAAATATGAAATTATTGAAAAAAGGCAGATTTAAATGATGATGTTATCTTAATAAATTTTTAAAAAGTTAATTTAACTCAGAGTTATCAACTTTCAATCAGAATTAAACTTATCACCTAAGACGGCTATTTTAGTTAGGGACCATAAAGAAACTTAAGTACTTTGAGAGAATAACTACTCCTATTGATTTGAGTTTTCACTTGCAAAATTTATTAAATATATATAAAGCCATAGATATTAATAAAGTCTATTTTTTTTTATAGTTTATTTTCAATCAAAAAAAAAATTTGAGAGACTTTATTAAAAATAAATAACAGTAGAACATCACGAATTAAGTTTAAAGTCTTACTCGATTTAATTGTTTAAATAATTTAGGTTTATTATATTATAATTAAAAGAAATCAAACTTCATTTATTTTCAGCTCCTAATGGATTTTCTCAAGGCAATTTCTTTCTTCTCTCAAAAAGCTAGGCTTATTTACCAGATCGCAATTCTTTTTTCATTATTTTTAGTTTCCTCTTTCATCATTTTTAAGCTCTTTAGAAAAATCCTCTATAACAGGAAAGTCACTTCTAGCTATATACACTTTCTATTTCTAATTTCTCATAAAGCTGTTTGATTTATATGATCGAAAGCATTATATTTAGTCATTTGAAGATCTAAAGCTCATTCTTTTATATAAGCTTTCTTAACTCTCAGCTTTCTAAACATAATCAATGAAATCATTAAAATTTTAAAATTTATAAACAGATCTATACTCCCTTCCATCGTTAAAAATCAATAGTTACTCTCTATTTTTTATTTATTATATTTAAGAAGTAGCTTCGTAATTTTTTTGACTCATGGACTTCATAAATTCTATAGTATAGTTAACAGCTCTATTCTCCTGTATATTATCAAGGATTTATTGCAAAGGTTATTCCTAATCTTTCACTTTATACTCATTTTTTATTTCTTTATTTCGGTTCTCTGAAGATTGCATTTAATTAAACTAAAGTCGGACCATTTAAGCAGTGATAAGATACTTTAGCTTTATTTACAAGATACTTTAAAGAGCTTCATAATAAGAAACTTGAAATATTGAATACTGTTAGATCGCTGCTTTAATTGAAGACTAAGTTTAATTAAATGTATTATCTTTAAAATACCAACATAGCTTTTATATTTTGACTTTATTTGGAATGATTAATAATTATTAGACTTGTGCTCAATCTCATCTGCTTAGTATTTAGAGTCTTAGTTTTTCAGACTCTCTCTTTAATTATTTAATCTTGTTTAATCTTACGATCTGCTTAGCAATGACTTAGTGAGAGAGATCAGCTATTCTCTTTTTCAGTTAGGTTCCTTTATCTTAGACTAAAATCTTTTTTCTTTTTCCTTTTTCTTTCCAACTTAAACAAAATAATGAAGACATGAAAAAATGCTGAATAATCTATTTAAAATAAATAATCAACCTAAGAAGATGCTAATAGCTCTTCTACCAGGCAGAAAGCTGGCTTAAAGCAATAAATCAGCTAATATTAATAAACCAAATTCTAGAAGCTTTAAGAAGCTAAATTACTAAACTCAATCTACTCTAGAATCTTTAAGTCTCTTTAAACTCTCCTAACTCTACTAATTAAAGAGCAAGAGTCTGATTATAGCAATAGAAAACTAGAGAAAGCTTATAAGATTTTCTAAGCCATTTATAAGAATAAAATTAAAAAGGTATCATTAAAATAAAAAGCAAAGCAGTATTGAGTAGAGGGTTAAAAAGAGTAATAAACAAGTAGGTTGAAATAACAAAATAGAATTTATCTAAAATAAAAAAATTCTTAAACAAACAAATTATAATAATTCAGTCCTTTTTAGATATCACTAGATTTTATTTTAATATGTCTTACCCATCATCTATTTAAATAATTAAAGACGAATAATTAAAAGACATTTATGACCCCTAACTGACATATGCAGAACTAAAATCGAAAATTAAGACAGAACACAACTGTAATCAGATCATTTTCTAAGCCCCTAATTAGTAGGTTTAAATTGATGATGAGAGTAAATGGACAAGCTTGCAAAGATATTGTATTGAAAGTAAAAATTAGTTCTTAACCTTGTATATAAAACAAGCTGAAGAGTAGAATTAGCCTGTTTTTAATGATGCTCAAAAGAACAATAAAGGCTTACAGGAAAATCCTATGTAAAATGCTGTATATGTTTAATAGTAGTTATATCAAAACATATTACCTAGCCAGATAGTCGAAGAGCAAGGTCAGCAGTTAATGTTTTAACTAAATGCAAATTAAAACAGTGGTAATATTGCACAGTATTAGCCAAACTAAAAAAAGGCAAGTTATGAGATTTAAAATTAGAATCAGCAGAGCAATGATTAAAAACTTAGTACTCAGAAATATAGTAACACTACTTTAATTTAGCATTAAGGCATTAATACAACTAATTAACTAAAATCATAAATGTAAGGCTAAACCATGCCTTAAAAATATTGAAATTAAGTATAGAGCAATAATTCATTATGAAACTCTTAGTATCTGAAAGAATAAATATAAGAGTTCTGAGGCAAAGTTAAGGTACTAGATAAGACCTAAAATGAAAGCCAATAAATTCACTAAATACCTTAAATTAATATCCAAAATGAACTTCAAAATTGCATTCAATCAACTTTTTAGAAATCCTTTTAAAGTATGAACATGAACTAGGAGTTATTAGGTAAAGTATCTAAGCATTTAATTACCTCTTTTAAGAATAGTAATTTTCAAAACGTTCAAAACAGTCTTAGTGTTAAAAATGTTCAAAACGTTCAAAATGTTCAAAACTAAAGCTAAATTAGTGTAAATAATTAACCTGTCGTAGATAACTAACTAAAAGGTTACATTCAGTTTTTAGACAAGGTTGTTTTTAACTGAGATACAAACCCTATTCAACTTAAAATGTAAGCTAGTAATATACAGAAGAATAGCTAATTTAGGGCAGTATTCATGGGATTTATTGAGAGTGTATATAAAATGTAAAGAGGTCTAGAAGTTTAGTGTAAGTGTCTAGCCTTGCTAAAAAGGAGCCACTGTATCTGAAGAAGTGAAGCTTGAAAGAGATCAATGACAACATGGGAGATTTTCTTTTGTACTGTTTGACTAACTAAACTAGGAGTTCATAAGTGATGAAGCATATATAACAATTAAAAATAAGTAGAGTTAGTTAGATCTACTTTAAAATAATAATGAAGAGTGAAAGACTTAAAATAATGTAAGCATCTAATTCAGAATGACTAATATTAAAGTTATAAACAGAATAATTAAAATAGATTCCCATATCAAGATCAAATACAATAGTAATAAAATTAAAGCCCAAAAAATAAGACAACTCAGAATTTAGAAATTACATAAGAAGTCTTAAAAGCTAACTAGCTAGAAGAAAATGACAAGCATTGTCTTAGTTAGACAATATCATTCATAAAGTAGTTGAATTAAAATTCAGTGATTGAATTGCCGAGACTAATCCAAAAATACAAACTTTATTATAAAAATCCAGAGTAGGTGGCTTTACAGTACGTTCTTGATGATAAATGAAGATTAAAATAAAATTATATACTTATAAAGCTTAGTTTAATATATAAATAACGCTACTTATAATTTATTTAAAAATGCTTTTATTTAAGACTTTAGATTATATTTAGCAAACTAAAGCTCATCAATTAAATAAATTAGAAAGATGAACGCATGATTTAAGGCAATTTATTATAAGAAGGCATAACTTTGTGCAGTTTAAAAGTCGTTTATATGAAAAAGAGCTGTATAAGTATTAGCTATTCTTATTATTAAATCCAAAAAGGCAAGTTAATTTCATTTGACTTAAAATATAAAAAATTAATTGATTATTTTTATTTTTCCTGTGAGATATTATTAAATCTAATGGATTTTGGTCTAATAAATTAGTTTGTTGCTATAAATATTTGAATAAAATTAAACTTTAGATTTATTTATATTAGACAGCAAAATATCTATTAAAAACATCCCCAAGCAAGCTTTAATTCATATTTATTTGTTTCTTATTCTTCCTCAGCTCATTTGTCTGTACCAGCTTTCTACCTCAATAATTTGAAATGCTTTCCATTAATAAAAATTAAATTTAATGCAGTTTTTCTCTAAATTGTGCTTGATGCTGAATCTATTTATTCTCCTTATCATTGCTAGTATTTTTTAGGTTTTTTTAGAAACTTTTTGCTATAAATATCTAAGTCTTTCTTAAAATCTTTTGTATATTAAAAAGATAAAACAGATATAGTAGATAATTGACTAGCTTTAGAAGAAGCTCAATTTATGAATGAAGAATGTAATGAGGTAAAATTAACCTTATTTATAGGAAAATACATAAAAGAGAAAAATTATCTAGATGCTAAGGATTTTAGGAGCTTATATTAAAAGATAGCTCTAAGAAATGCTGAAGCTTTTTAATACTTAAAGTTAGAACTACACATTGTAACTAATCTTTTGATTTAGACTTTCTTAATAAGATAATTGTGTGTATGCATTTATAAGATTTTAGCCTTTTTTAATTTAAATCTCTAAAGAATGGCCTAAGAAATATATCCAAATAAGCTAGATTTATTTATCCATTAAGTAAATAATTTCTAGTGAATATCTCTTAGCAACTAAAGTAATAAAATGTATAAGAGATTACTATGTCTTAATTTTTAATTTCAGTAGAAGATAAAAATAGTTATTACATTAGATAATCCTTTCCACTTCTTATATGTAAGTCTACTTTAATTGTCAAAGTTCCTCAGATAGATTAAGTTTAAAATATTTAAAACTCTTTCTTAGATATTTAAGGATGCTAAACTTAAAAATGCTTTTCTAATGAGAAGAAATTTAAGGTTTAAGAGTCAGCAGTAAAAATTTAGCTTTAAAGAGGAATAAAAGCTTTTAGGAATAGATTAAAAACGTACCTTTGAAATGCTTACTATTTAATTATTATAAGCTTCCCAACCTAACTTCCCTTTAACTAAAGTTTGTCTAGAATAATTCAGAATTCCTTCAATCTAAATAAGTTAATTTAAACGTAAAATTATTTCTAGACCTTTGAATAGAGTTAGAATAGAGTGAATATGCTTTAGTTAGACTTTAAATAAATATATCTATAACCATTAATTTATGAGTTTAATAACCTTTCTTTACGAAAGCTCACTCACTTCACACTCTTTTCTAAAACTTCTAGATGTTTAAAATGCATTTATTATCTTATCTGATTTAACTTCTTTTTGCAGTAAATTATTTAAAATTTTTTATACCAATGGAAGTATTATTGCGGTAATCTGAAACTAGCTTCATTAATATCTTTTTAATTATTTCTTTTGCTTATTTGAAAGTGAGCATTTTTACTATTAAAATGCTTTGCTAATTTATAAATGTATAAAAGTTATACTATTTAGCTATTTTCTTAAGTTATATCACTAAATTAGATTAAGTTTATTTTAGTGTTTTAAGGTTAATTTAAAGTCTTAATTCAATTATCTTTAACCTATTTAGTCTATTTGATTACTAACTTAAATTAATTCTATATCTTCCATTTAAACATTGCTACTAGCGTATATTTTGGTTATCTTTTAAACTTTTTTATTCCTTTATATCAAATTATTTTTATCTCATTCTCTAGAATTAAATGATAGAAGTTAAGAGGATTTAGTTTATATTAAATAAGTTCATTTATATGAGCTCATTATGTATAATCAGCTATATTTTTTATTATAGAAAAGATATTCCAGCACGTTTCTTTTTCTCTTTATAATCTATATAGCCTCATTATTTATCACTTAAGACTAATTATTTAACTAGCCTATCAAACTCAGTAGTTAATTATCTTTTTAATATTCTTCAAATTGCTGATTTGTATATAAGTCCAAACCAAATTTGCTAAATAAGTTTTTCCCTTTAACAATCTTAATTTCCTTTAATAATATCTCTCTTATAATACTCATATGCAAGTTAGCATCAATAATAGTTAATTAACATAGCTCTTAAATAAATTAGAGAGATTACTATATTTGTTATTCATTTAGCTATAGATAGAGGGTATTATTTTTATTTTTAGAACAAATCGCTGATGAGTGACGAAATTGCTATCATCAAAGAGTTTTATTAAAGTCTAGATTTCAAAGGCATTTAGAAATGAAGATCTTTAATTCCTAAGCACTAAGAATCCCTTTTTCTTTGCTCCAGAAGGAAATGTTTATCATAATGAGTTGAATAATATTCCATTTAGAATTACTATCTTTATTTTCCTATCAGTGGATTGTGAAATAATCCACCAAATACATAGATAAACTAAAGCTCATATAGACACTATTTAGCATATGATTATTTTAAAATCACTTACTAAAAATAGTCTTGAAATTAGCCTATTTATCATTCTATTTTTATTTATTAAAGCCAAAATTAATTAGTTTAAGAAACTTTATTTTAAAAAACATTTGCGGTAAAATAGAAAAAAGAAATCGAATAATTGGATAAACTGTTTTGTTAGTAATTAATCAATCCGAAGGCAGCATTTTTCCAGATTTTATTTCAAATTCTTCCGAATTTTTTTCCTAATCTTCACTGGATTCTTTGTTCTCCCCTTACTCTAACTTTTCCTCTTCTTCTTCTTGTTCCTAAATTTTGCTTGCATCTAACTCTATGTCATTTGATTTAAAGTTATCTTCTTCCTCAACTTTACTTTAGATCTCTTTAGATTCCTAAGATTTCTAATTTTGACTGATTTCTTATTATAAGCTTTCATTTTACTCTATTTCATTTGGACTTTAACTTTAAACGTGCTAAATTTCTTAAATTAGCTCCTCATTAGCCTAATCACTTTTAGCTTCCTCTTAATTTTAAAAGATTTATTGGTTTGAATCGTTCTAACTTAAAGATGATTTGCTAAGATTTGAAGATTAGCTTTCTTTCCTCTCTAATTACTCTTCTACAATGGGTATATTTTCTAACTATGAAATCGATATTTTTTTGAAAGTCTTCAGTCCAGTTTAATTTCCTTCAACCTTATCCATGGTCTTGGTTTAAAAGCGTTAAGTCTTTGCTTATGTAAAGTCCAGTTCATTTTGAGATTAATCTAAGGAAAACTAGCTTGCTTCTAAACCTTTTGAAATGCTAGTAAGTTTAGTCATTTTAAATTTAGACAGCTAGGAGACGAAGCTTTCACTATCGTTAATAAAGACTGAGTTTCTTTTCATATTTGTCTCTATTCTTCTAATCCCAATCTCAACTCTCTTTTGTTGGTTTTTTATATGCTACTCAAGCAATTTCACATCAGCGTTAATTTTAAACGCAAATCTGAATAGCCTCACTGTATCAGGCTTGACTTCCTTAAGCAGCGCTTTTAATTTCCTGATTCTTAGAATAGCATAGATTAGAGTCAGAAAGATTCCACTACTAAATAAGGCTATAAGCAGGTTTTTTTAACGCTCTTCTATGGCTATGTATATAGAAATGAATAGAGAGATAATAAAGACGAATGATAGTAACGTCTAATGAATGAAGTTCAATCTGGAGTATGTTATGGGCTTTTTCCTATTGACGCATATTAAAAGCACTAAGATAAAAAAGACGTGGATGAAGCCAAAGGGTTTTGGGTATTTCTTTTTTAAGGTTATGTTTGTCATAATTAGCAGGATTTGTATAAGAGATTTGTTAATAATATGGTAAGGCTACTCTCTTATATGCTAGCTTTCAGTAAGGCATTATCAGTGGGGTCTAGATAGAATAGTAAGAGGAATGTAGAGGCATAGAACAATGAAAGAAAAAGAAAAAATTACTTTATGCTTGAATGAGAAACATTACATGTTGCAATCGAAAGTATGGAAACTCTCTTCTAACTGGATTTCCCCATCTAAATTATTATCTCTTCCATATAGGCATTAAAATGTAAGGCACAAGTTATAAATGATTGGAATGAAGAATATTTCATTTATGAGTAGAGAGAAGGTAAATGAGAGGGATCCAAGATACTTCAGTAAGCTATTTTTGAAAATAATTTCGAACTTAAATATGAAGGAAAACAAGAGGAAGATGCTAATTACAGCGATACATATTAGTATTTCATTTACAATCCAGAATGCTGCTCTTTCGTGAAATGTTATCAGTTTATAAATATCAAGAATCGTGGCTTTTATCGAGACGTTTGCATAAGGATGAATAAACTGTAAATTTTATCCTAGAGCTAAGTATTAAACTACTTATATAGCCAGAATCATAGTAAATAGCTAATCTTCATCAGTTAGCCAGTCTTTCTAAGTTATATTCTTGAATCTAAACCCTTTCCAAATTTTCTATGCAACGAAATAGGAAATCAAAGCAATAAGAATTAGAACAAAGCTTGTTATGATTACTATGTGATATCCCCAGTCATAGTCTTCAACCCATCTTTCAGAAAAATCGCATAAACTGTTGTATTTTTCAAACTTATCTTTTGGAACTTTTGTTGAATTATCATTTCACACGATATCGCCTTAAAAATTCCATACAATTGAACAGGTTAAGCAATAAATCTCCTTATTAACTTATATAGGAAAACCTTATTCATTCCATAACTCATTCTTGAAGTGAAAGCTTGATATATCTCTATAGTTTGTTTCCAGCTCAAATTTAACTGTACCTGAACATCCTTAAAACCTCGTTTTTCTGATACTTTTTATTAAGTCCTCTGAACTACCATAGTCAAGGCCTGAATTGATAGCATTTTAAATCCCATGAGCTATTATATAGGGAATTTCTAGTACTTGACAAACAACTTCATTATTAGGATTGCACTATTTCTATATCTAATACAATCTTTATCCTTCTTCTCCTGTTCACTCTTCTAAGACTATTAGAACTGCTCCATATATTAACTTCTTTACTCTAAAGATATGATCGTCAGTCATATTCTAATTAAAGAGTAGAGAACTCGGATATAGCGTAATGAAATTAATATCTCCTTGCTTGTAGCCTAGGTCATATATAAAATTGGCCATAAGGTTGAGTATGTCATTAACTATCAGTATAATTATTTTTATTTCCTTTTACAGAATTTCCCTTGTAATGTTATAGACTATCTATTCACGCTCTTGATCAGTGTAGTTTAATGAGTAGTATGTTACTGAGTTTTAAATAGTAACATCATTTTCTTAAGCTCATTTTAGTAAGTCACTATGCATTCTAATTTATGAAATTTCTGATTTCTAAACTAATAATCCTATTTTCTTCCAACCCTTTCTTTCTATAAACTTGGTAATGGTTTATGTAAAGCGGCCATTATAGACGTAGTTATTGAGAACATTATCGTATATATCTGTTTCATTAAAGAAATACTCTTTCGATGTTATTAAATAAGGATTATGAACTTTTGCTTATTCTAGAACTTAGTAGACCAAGTATCAAGTTAATATTGTTAACGATCCAAAGTGTGCTATGCCTAAATTCTACTTGTTTTAAAGCAGCACATCTACAACATGACCTAAATCAAATTTTAAGCAGCCATATGATATAGGGTTAGCCTTGAAGTTATAGCTTGGTATTATTTCGCCAGTTTTATTGATATTTTAGGTAGCACATTAAATAAACTCTGCTTGAATTATAGCTGGAGTATAGTCTGGTAGATTATAAGGCTCATTTTTGTTGGTTGAATAGCTATATTCTATCTACAGCTAATTAGAAGGTGGACTTAAAGACCCTTCACATCAAACTATACTATCCAGCTGAAAAACCTACTTCATGCCTATTATTCTAATAACTTCCACCAACTAATTATCTTGCATATTGTAAACTGAAAAGTCTGGGACTATTTGATTGTCTTTGAAAATATATTTACTAAGCTTAAAGAATTTATCGAAGAAAGATCCTTTTGTTTAGTATGCTATTAATGTATCTATAGACATTAAAGCTTTCGCAACGTAATACCATGTGAAGTCTAAATACCTTTGGAATGGAAAGCCTAAAGGAGTTAAGGCAATCAAGCCTTCATTCAGGATGTCTAGAGTTTTATTTTGCAACAGCATGGTTTTCACATAATTATTTATTACAGGATGTATTAGATTAGAGGATTCCAATGATAAAAGCCATGCATAATGTTTTGATGTGAATCTGTTTAAACTAGATACGAATAGAATGTAAGTTTGCCAGCAAACATCTCCAGCTAATAATATTATTGGACTTCCTGTAAGCCTTATGCTAGTAGGAAATTCTTTATTTAGCCGTTCTTGTATGTAAGAGTTATTGCAGCTCTATAAGTTTAATCCTCAGAAAGAATCAATAGGAATATTTATATCAGCCTTTATTTTAACTCTACTAGTAAAGCTGAATTCTTCTAAAGGTCTATAAAACCTTTTCTCGTTCTAAGAAATCAAAGCTAGTTTGTTGAAGCCAAAATATTCAACGAGAGTGACCAGAGCTTAGCCTTCTTACTCATAGCTTGGTAGAATATTGAAAGTTACTTTGTTGAGTTTCTTATAATTGTTTCTATAACCAGTTAAGGTAATGAAACTGGGGTTTATCTTAGAGATAGCTCCTGTGTATATCTAATTATAAGTAATGTCTATTATCATTTACACTTTCTACTTACTTCATTTATAGAGAATTATTTACAAATCCTGAGGATTCTTAATCTCATACGGGATAGGAATAAATTCTATGTTTTTTAGTTTCTGGTGGGCTATCTAAACATATAAGAAATCTTTTAAAAAGGGAGGTGTATGCTAGGAACTTAATATTCCAATGTAAACGCAGAAGCTCAGATTGAAGGCAAGGACTAAAATCAAAATTTGCATGACCGACATTTTTTTATTACTATCTTACTGTTAATTTCGTTTAAATAGCTTTAAATCAAAGAAAATAACGAAGTTTTAACTTAAAATGAAGAGCCATCTAAACACAATTAACAGCATGTCTCTAAATAGATTATATAGCTCCTTACTTTTAATCTCTCAGTTAAGAGTGACATTACCTTATAATAATTTATTTACCTTCTAAGAATGTAAACAAACTAACTAAGAGGTAACTTATTTAATCTAAGATATAGCTATTTAAGTACTAGAGCTTAGAAAGATAAAACTAATAAAGGTTGCAAATTTGTTTCCATATAAGAAAAATAAATCTAGGAATTCCTGTCTCTCATTATACTTAACGTTATCAATTCTGCATTAATGCTTAATTATTAAGGCTGATATAGTAAAACCTAAATATATTCAATAAGTCAATAATATCCCTGCTTTCAAATGCATTTACATGAATCTTAGTAATCTGATAAATTAATGTGTATAAGCAGTTTATTTTAAAAGCAAATGCAGTCTTATGATTTACAAGTTGAAGCTGCTTGTTTAATCTTAGATAGAATAAAGAGATACATTGTGGCTAATAATTTACCTTAGAAATTAAATTTAAACACTTCTACTTGAGTCTAAAGCTTTTATATCTCTTATTCATTTAATTTTATACATTAAGAACTTTAAGTCTAAATGAATAGATTTTTAATAGATGCTTTAGGTATATAGTTAACTAAGCTACTAAGATAATTAAAGGGATCTTTATAGACAAATCTTCAAAAAGAGAAGGCTAGATAGTTCCTTTTTGGCTATTATTTAGAATTTAATTTTTTATACTTTTTAATTTATGAGTCTCATGAAATATAACTCAGAACAGCCTATTTTGTTTAAATGTACTAATAGAAAATAAAAGTTTAGCTCTTTTATGCCATTTTTATATCGATAATCAAATTTAAAATAACTATAACGAAATAGCGTGAAATTAAAGTTAAATTTAAAGGTAATGAAATATTAAGCTTAAAATAAATAAAGAACTTAAAACTTAAATATGCCTGAAGAAAGGGGCTTAATAGCTGCATTATATCCTTCTTAATTTGCATAGCTTAAATTGAAAATTATACAGTTTTTGTAAATTTAAAGCAAACTGGTAAAATAAAAAGCTTTAAGATCAAAAAAAAGCTTATTGAATATTAATTTTTTAATGCTTTGAAATTTAATTAAGATAAGCTTTAACAATTAGCTCACATTAAGCAAAAGTCATTTATTTTATAAATATAGCAAATTAAATCTGGCTAGAAATAATTGAATAGAGATAAATAAAAAATAGTTTTAAGGTATTTGCTTGAGATAGAAGCAGAATGATGTAATATAATAGAAAGGCTAAAGACTTCTTCACTTAAAATCAAACTGCTCTTTATAAAGAGTTTTAGTTTATTTCCTTAATCTAATTTTAAATGTTCCTAGACTCTTATAGTAGATTCAATAAATAATCATAATTTAGACTTACTAAATGAAGCAACTAAGAAGTTTAATTTCAGTTAATCAGATGGAATCGGATAAATTTTAATTAAAATGCAATTTAGGAGAATCATTTCTCTAAGATGCTGTTTAAGAAGCTAAAATTATAAGTAAAATCATAGATGAAGTGATATTGGTATTAAACTTGATTTAGTTCTATATTTTCTTAGAATTAATTAAAAGCTTAATTAATCTAATGCCTGAGATAAAATATATTCCTTTGAAAGATTGAAAGAATAAATTTTAGCAATACAAGCATAACTTTCAAATTAGATTAAGAATAAAAGTAATTGGTAAATCAAATAATGACACTAGGTTAATTAAGTAGATGTGAATATATGATCCGAATATAAAATTAAAGCATTGATGCTAAATGAGAAAACTAGGTATTTCTTACATTTATATTATGATATTTTTTAATAGTTAAACCATTTAATACACTAATAATATTACATAGCAGACTCATATATTTATTTATAAATAAACAAATTAATAATTAAAATGTAATAATTTAGTAATTTTAATTCCTAAAATGGTAATAATTAATAAAGAAACCATTTTAGTAATTATTAAATGATAAAAGAAAAGAACCAAATTTAGATCATTCATTTAAAAGACTGTTTTGTCAATCATATAAAAACTTGCTTAAATTTGATGAGCTAACTATATTCAATAAAAGATATTTATAGTTTAAATAATTATCTTGCTATTTATTAATAAGATTAGATAGAAAAATTAAAGTTTAAGTCTAATTTAAATAAATAAGGAAAGAATTGAATTTTATTACAAAGAATCCATTAATATTTTTGAGAATCATAGGGGAAAATAAAGATTATATCTTAGGTAAATTTTACAAAAAACTGAATATATCGAATTTCGATTTTGATTATAATTTTTATTTTTATCTAAATTTTTTTTCCGATTTAATTAAAGTTTTCTAAATGCACTACTTTAGAAAATTTAGATAGAAGAATAATTTATCTTTCGATAAAGACTCTAAAGAAACGATTTAGAAGACACGTAAAAACCAAAAAAAAAGTTAAAAATATTTATATAGTAAAACACATAATAAAAATAAATAATTTAAAACATTTTTCATTAATTTAAAACAAAGTTAGAGAAAAAAAAAGATGATAGCCCTCATTTAAGTGTAATCTTTTAAATTGTAAGAAATTTTTTTTTCTAATCAAGCAAAGTATTTGAACTCGAATAAAGAAAATATTCATTGAAATCATAGAAAGAAAACAGCTGAAATTATAAAATTTTAATGAAGATTAGAAGAGACACATAGTCCTTCATCTTAAGTCTTATGAATCTCTCGAATTTTTGTACCTCATGTTATATCAAATAGTTCTATTGCTTATCTCTCTAATCCTATTGCTCTTAGATTTAAGATACATTTTTATCTTCTTTGTATTCAGAACAATTTGACATGGTTTTCACTTTCTCTTGCATCATTACAAAAAGGACTTTATAGGTGTCTTTCTTTTAAGTAATCCTAGCTCCCACTTATTCTAAATATGTAGTATATTTTTTCTATTTTTATTGTATCTGAGTTAGGTGGTCCTACTACAAATTCATCATGTTTTTGTATATTGTAATTGTTATTATTTATTTTCATTCAATCATATACGTATAATCGATATTCTCAATTTAAACAGTTTAATTATTTTTTTACTTATCGTCTTTTTGTCCTCAATTCACATTTTATTGCAATTTTATTCAAGTATAAAGTTCTCTTCTTTACTTAAGTCCAACATTAATCCGTCTACTGCATATGTAGCCTTGTAATCTCAACGTTTTCAATCATAGGTAAATTTCATTAACTAAAATTCATAGTCTAACGTCTTGTTTTGCACTTAAAAAGCGGCTTCAATGATTGTTCATAAAGATTCAAAATTATTTTTATCCATCACGTATTTTCATAAAAATTATTGCTGACATGGGATCACTTCTGTCCAATAACTTAAAACTGACGAAAGTTTTCATCATTATTCCAGCATTATATGTATCACATATTTCTTATTACTTTTCCCAGTATTCGTCTTTACATCTTTTATGCTGCTTCTAGTCTATTTTCAATATGTTTTTCAAAACTGACAATCTCTTCTATTACATGATCTAGGGATTAGTAAATCATTTGATATAAATTTCGCAAATAGTAGTTACATCTCAGTAAAATTTTAAACTTTATTTTGTTCTTTTATAATTTGTATTTTTCTACTTTTGAGATTAAATTTTCAATTAATACTAAAAATATGAACTTAAACTTATTTAGTCCATTGTTTCTGCAAAACATAGCACATAATTGTCTTCAATTTTGTTTTAATGGTCTATAGTATCTTTCTGAATTCAAGATACGTTATGATACATTAAAGTAAAAATTGTAGAATTTATTAATCTTGAAGAGCATTTTTTGATAAGTTAAAATTTAATATTTTTTCAATTTCGCTGTAGAAGATGGTTTGCAGTTAATAAATTTAATTAAATAATTAAAGAATGATTGTTGTTATCCTATTTATTTGCAAAAAGACAGCAGAAATTTTAATATCAGAGTGAGTGAACAAAGTATGAAAAAAAGTAGGTGAATATTTGAAAGGAAAAAAGCATAGTTTTTGAAGTGAGAATACGAAATTTTAATATCAGAGTGAGTGAACAAAGTATGAAAAAAAGTAGGTGAATATTTGAAAGGAAAAAAGCATAGTTTTTGAAGTGAGAATACGAAATTTTAATATCAGAGTGAGTGAACAAAGTATGAAAAAAAGTAGGTGAATATTTGAAAGGAAAAAAGCATAGTTTTTGAAGTGAGAATACGAAATTTTAATATCAGAGTGAGTGAACAAAGTATGAAAAAAAGTAGGTGAATATTTGAAAGGAAAAAAGCATAGTTTTTGAAGTGAGAATACGAAATTTTAATATCAGAGTGAGTGAACAAAGTATGAAAAAAAGTAGGTGAATATTTGAAAGGAAAAAAGCATAGTTTTTGAAGTGAGAATACGAAATTTTAATATCAGAGTGAGTGAACAAAGTATGAAAAAAAGTAGGTGAATATTTGAAAGGAAAAAAGCATAGTTTTTGAAGTGAGAATACGAAATTTTAATATCAGAGTGAGTGAACAAAGTATGAAAAAAAGTAGGTGAATATTTGAAAGGAAAAAAGCATAGTTTTTGAAGTGAGAATACGAAATTTTAATATCAGAGTGAGTGAACAAAGTATGAAAAAAAGTAGGTGAATATTTGAAAGGAAAAAAGCATAGTTTTTGAAGTGAGAATACGAAATTTTAATATCAGAGTGAGTGAACAAAGTATGAAAAAAAGTAGGTGAATATTTGAAAGGAAAAAAGCATAGTTTTTGAAGTGAGAATACGAAATTTTAATATCAGAGTGAGTGAACAAAGTATGAAAAAAAGTAGGTGAATATTTGAAAGGAAAAAAGCATAGTTTTTGAAGTGAGAATACGAAATTTTAATATCAGAGTGAGTGAACAAAGTATGAAAAAAAGTAGGTGAATATTTGAAAGGAAAAAAGCATAGTTTTTGAAGTGAGAATACGAAATTTTAATATCAGAGTGAGTGAACAAAGTATGAAAAAAAGTAGGTGAATATTTGAAAGGAAAAAAGCATAGTTTTTGAAGTGAGAATACGAAATTTTAATATCAGAGTGAGTGAACAAAGTATGAAAAAAAGTAGGTGAATATTTGAAAGGAAAAAAGCATAGTTTTTGAAGTGAGAATACGAAATTTTAATATCAGAGTGAGTGAACAAAGTATGAAAAAAAGTAGGTGAATATTTGAAAGGAAAAAAGCATAGTTTTTGAAGTGAGAATACGAAATTTTAATATCAGAGTGAGTGAACAAAGTATGAAAAAAAGTAGGTGAATATTTGAAAGGAAAAAAGCATAGTTTTTGAAGTGAGAATACGAAATTTTAATATCAGAGTGAGTGAACAAAGTATGAAAAAAAGTAGGTGAATATTTGAAAGGAAAAAAGCATAGTTTTTGAAGTGAGAATACGAAATTTTAATATCAGAGTGAGTGAACAAAGTATGAAAAAAAGTAGGTGAATATTTGAAAGGAAAAAAGCATAGTTTTTGAAGTGAGAATACGAAATTTTAATATCAGAGTGAGTGAACAAAGTATGAAAAAAAGTAGGTGAATATTTGAAAGGAAAAAAGCATAGTTTTTGAAGTGAGAATACGAAATTTTAATATCAGAGTGAGTGAACAAAGTATGAAAAAAAGTAGGTGAATATTTGAAAGGAAAAAAGCATAGTTTTTGAAGTGAGAATACGAAATTTTAATATCAGAGTGAGTGAACAAAGTATGAAAAAAAGTAGGTGAATATTTGAAAGGAAAAAAGCATAGTTTTTGAAGTGAGAATACGAAATTTTAATATCAGAGTGAGTGAACAAAGTATGAAAAAAAGTAGGTGAATATTTGAAAGGAAAAAAGCATAGTTTTTGAAGTGAGAATACGAAATTTTAATATCAGAGTGAGTGAACAAAGTATGAAAAAAAGTAGGTGAATATTTGAAAGGAAAAAAGCATAGTTTTTGAAGTGAGAATACGAAATTTTAATATCAGAGTGAGTGAACAAAGTATGAAAAAAAGTAGGTGAATATTTGAAAGGAAAAAAGCATAGTTTTTGAAGTGAGAATACGAAATTTTAATATCAGAGTGAGTGAACAAAGTATGAAAAAAAGTAGGTGAATATTTGAAAGGAAAAAAGCATAGTTTTTGAAGTGAGAATACGAAATTTTAATATCAGAGTGAGTGAACAAAGTATGAAAAAAAGTAGGTGAATATTTGAAAGGAAAAAAGCATAGTTTTTGAAGTGAGAATACGAAATTTTAATATCAGAGTGAGTGAACAAAGTATGAAAAAAAGTAGGTGAATATTTGAAAGGAAAAAAGCATAGTTTTTGAAGTGAGAATACGAAATTTTAATATCAGAGTGAGTGAACAAAGTATGAAAAAAAGTAGGTGAATATTTGAAAGGAAAAAAGCATAGTTTTTGAAGTGAGAATACGAAATTTTAATATCAGAGTGAGTGAACAAAGTATGAAAAAAAGTAGGTGAATATTTGAAAGGAAAAAAGCATAGTTTTTGAAGTGAGAATACGAAATTTTAATATCAGAGTGAGTGAACAAAGTATGAAAAAAAGTAGGTGAATATTTGAAAGGAAAAAAGCATAGTTTTTGAAGTGAGAATACGAAATTTTAATATCAGAGTGAGTGAACAAAGTATGAAAAAAAGTAGGTGAATATTTGAAAGGAAAAAAGCATAGTTTTTGAAGTGAGAATACGAAATTTTAATATCAGAGTGAGTGAACAAAGTATGAAAAAAAGTAGGTGAATATTTGAAAGGAAAAAAGCATAGTTTTTGAAGTGAGAATACGAAATTTTAATATCAGAGTGAGTGAACAAAGTATGAAAAAAAGTAGGTGAATATTTGAAAGGAAAAAAGCATAGTTTTTGAAGTGAGAATACGAAATTTTAATATCAGAGTGAGTGAACAAAGTATGAAAAAAAGTAGGTGAATATTTGAAAGGAAAAAAGCATAGTTTTTGAAGTGAGAATACGAAATTTTAATATCAGAGTGAGTGAACAAAGTATGAAAAAAAGTAGGTGAATATTTGAAAGGAAAAAAGCATAGTTTTTGAAGTGAGAATACGAAATTTTAATATCAGAGTGAGTGAACAAAGTATGAAAAAAAGTAGGTGAATATTTGAAAGGAAAAAAGCATAGTTTTTGAAGTGAGAATACGAAATTTTAATATCAGAGTGAGTGAACAAAGTATGAAAAAAAGTAGGTGAATATTTGAAAGGAAAAAAGCATAGTTTTTGAAGTGAGAATACGAAATTTTAATATCAGAGTGAGTGAACAAAGTATGAAAAAAAGTAGGTGAATATTTGAAAGGAAAAAAGCATAGTTTTTGAAGTGAGAATACGAAATTTTAATATCAGAGTGAGTGAACAAAGTATGAAAAAAAGTAGGTGAATATTTGAAAGGAAAAAAGCATAGTTTTTGAAGTGAGAATACGAAATTTTAATATCAGAGTGAGTGAACAAAGTATGAAAAAAAGTAGGTGAATATTTGAAAGGAAAAAAGCATAGTTTTTGAAGTGAGAATACGAAATTTTAATATCAGAGTGAGTGAACAAAGTATGAAAAAAAGTAGGTGAATATTTGAAAGGAAAAAAGCATAGTTTTTGAAGTGAGAATACGAAATTTTAATATCAGAGTGAGTGAACAAAGTATGAAAAAAAGTAGGTGAATATTTGAAAGGAAAAAAGCATAGTTTTTGAAGTGAGAATACGAAATTTTAATATCAGAGTGAGTGAACAAAGTATGAAAAAAAGTAGGTGAATATTTGAAAGGAAAAAAGCATAGTTTTTGAAGTGAGAATACGAAATTTTAATATCAGAGTGAGTGAACAAAGTATGAAAAAAAGTAGGTGAATATTTGAAAGGAAAAAAGCATAGTTTTTGAAGTGAGAATACGAAATTTTAATATCAGAGTGAGTGAACAAAGTATGAAAAAAAGTAGGTGAATATTTGAAAGGAAAAAAGCATAGTTTTTGAAGTGAGAATACGAAATTTTAATATCAGAGTGAGTGAACAAAGTATGAAAAAAAGTAGGTGAATATTTGAAAGGAAAAAAGCATAGTTTTTGAAGTGAGAATACGAAATTTTAATATCAGAGTGAGTGAACAAAGTATGAAAAAAAGTAGGTGAATATTTGAAAGGAAAAAAGCATAGTTTTTGAAGTGAGAATACGAAATTTTAATATCAGAGTGAGTGAACAAAGTATGAAAAAAAGTAGGTGAATATTTGAAAAGTGAGAATACGAAATTTTAATATCAGGAAAAAAGCATAGTTTTTGAAGTGAGTGAAATACGAAATTTTAATATCAGAGTGAGTGAACAAAGTATGAAAAAAAGTAGGTGAATATTTGAAAGGAAAAAAGCATAGTTTTTGAAGTGAGAATACGAAATTTTAATATCAGAGTGAGTGAACAAAGTATGAAAAAAAGTAGGTGAATATTTGAAAGGAAAAAAGCATAGTTTTTGAAGTGAGAATACGAAATTTTAATATCAGAGTGAGTGAACAAAGTATGAAAAAAAGTAGGTGAATATTTGAAAGGAAAAAAGCATAGTTTTTGAAGTGAGAATACGAAATTTTAATATCAGAGTGAGTGAACAAAGTATGAAAAAAAGTAGGTGAATATTTGAAAGGAAAAAAGCATAGTTTTTGAAGTGAGAATACGAAATTTTAATATCAGAGTGAGTGAACAAAGTATGAAAAAAAGTAGGTGAATATTTGAAAGGAAAAAAGCATAGTTTTTGAAGTGAGAATACGAAATTTTAATATCAGAGTGAGTGAACAAAGTATGAAAAAAAGTAGGTGAATATTTTAAAGGAAAAAAAGCATAGTTTTTGAAGTGAGAGAATACGAAATTTTAATATCAGAGTGAGTGAACAAAGTATGAAAAAAAGTAGGTGAATATTTGAAAGGAAAAAAGCATAGTTTTTGAAGTGAGAATACGAAATTTTAATATCAGAGTGAGTGAACAAAGTATGAAAAAAAGTAGGTGAATATTTGAAAGGAAAAAAGCATAGTTTTTGAAGTGAGAATACGAAATTTTAATATCAGAGTGAGTGAACAAAGTATGAAAAAAAGTAGGTGAATATTTGAAAGGAAAAAAGCATAGTTTTTGAAGTGAGAATACGAAATTTTAATATCAGAGTGAGTGAACAAAGTATGAAAAAAAGTAGGTGAATATTTGAAAGGAAAAAAGCATAGTTTTTGAAGTGAGAATACGAAATTTTAATATCAGAGTGAGTGAACAAAGTATGAAAAAAAGTAGGTGAATATTTGAAAGGAAAAAAGCATAGTTTTTGAAGTGAGAATACGAAATTTTAATATCAGAGTGAGTGAACAAAGTATGAAAAAAAGTAGGTGAATATTTGAAAGGAAAAAAGCATAGTTTTTGAAGTGAGAATACGAAATTTTAATATCAGAGTGAGTGAACAAAGTATGAAAAAAAGTAGGTGAATATTTGAAAGGAAAAAAGCATAGTTTTTGAAGTGAGAATACGAAATTTTAATATCAGAGTGAGTGAACAAAGTATGAAAAAAAGTAGGTGAATATTTGAAAGGAAAAAAGCATAGTTTTTGAAGTGAGAATACGAAATTTTAATATCAGAGTGAGTGAACAAAGTATGAAAAAAAGTAGGTGAATATTTGAAAGGAAAAAAGCATAGTTTTTGAAGTGAGAATACGAAATTTTAATATCAGAGTGAGTGAACAAAGTATGAAAAAAAGTAGGTGAATATTTGAAAGGAAAAAAGCATAGTTTTTGAAGTGAGAATACGAAATTTTAATATCAGAGTGAGTGAACAAAGTATGAAAAAAAGTAGGTGAATATTTGAAAGGAAAAAAGCATAGTTTTTGAAGTGAGAATACGAAATTTTAATATCAGAGTGAGTGAACAAAGTATGAAAAAAAGTAGGTGAATATTTGAAAGGAAAAAAGCATAGTTTTTGAAGTGAGAATACGAAATTTTAATATCAGAGTGAGTGAACAAAGTATGAAAAAAAGTAGGTGAATATTTGAAAGGAAAAAAGCATAGTTTTTGAAGTGAGAATACGAAATTTTAATATCAGAGTGAGTGAACAAAGTATGAAAAAAAGTAGGTGAATATTTGAAAGGAAAAAAGCATAGTTTTTGAAGTGAGAATACGAAATTTTAATATCAGAGTGAGTGAACAAAGTATGAAAAAAAGTAGGTGAATATTTGAAAGGAAAAAAGCATAGTTTTTGAAGTGAGAATACGAAAAAATCAGCATAGTTTTTGAAGTGTTTTTGAGTGAGAATACGAAATTTTAATATCAGAGTGAGTGAACAAAGTATGAAAAAAAGTAGGTGAATATTTGAAAGGAAAAAAGCATAGTTTTTGAAGTGAAGTGAGAATACGAAATTTTAATATCAGAGTGAGTGAACAAAGTATGAAAAAAAGTAGGTGAATATTTGAAAGGAAAAAAGCATAGTTTTTGAAGTGAAGTGAGAATACGAAATTTTAATATCAGAGTGAGTGAACAAAGTATGAAAAAAAGTAGGTGAATATTTGAAAGGAAAAAAGCATAGTTTTTGAAGTGAGAATACGAAATTTTAATATCAGAGTGAGTGAACAAAGTATGAAAAAAAGTAGGTGAATATTTGAAAGGAAAAAAGCATAGTTTTTGAAGTGTTTTGGAGTGAGAATACGAAATTTTAATATCAGAGTGAGTGAACAAAGTATGAAAAAAAGTTTAGGTGAATATTTTAAAGGAAAAAAGCATAGTTTTTGAAGTGTTTTGGAGTGAGAATACGAAATTTTAATATCAGAGTGAGTGAACAAAGTATGAAAAAAAGTAGGTGAATATTTGAAAGGAAAAAAGCATAGTTTTTGAAGTGAGAATACGAAATTTTAATATCAGAGTGAGTGAACAAAGTATGAAAAAAAGTAGGTGAATATTTGAAAGGAAAAAAGCATAGTTTTTGAAGTGAGAATACGAAATTTTAATATCAGAGTGAGTGAACAAAGTATGAAAAAAAGTAGGTGAATATTTGAAAGGAAAAAAGCATAGTTTTTGAAGTGAGAATACGAAATTTTAATATCAGAGTGAGTGAACAAAGTATGAAAAAAAGTAGGTGAATATTTGAAAGGAAAAAAGCATAGTTTTTGAAGTGAGAATACGAAATTTTAATATCAGAGTGAGTGAACAAAGTATGAAAAAAAGTAGGTGAATATTTGAAAGGAAAAAAGCATAGTTTTTGAAGTGAGAATACGAAATTTTAATATCAGAGTGAGTGAACAAAGTATGAAAAAAAGTAGGTGAATATTTGAAAGGAAAAAAGCATAGTTTTTGAAGTGTTTTGGAGTGAGAATACGAAATTTTAATATCAGAGTGAGTGAACAAAGTATGAAAAAAAGTAGGTGAATATTTGAAAGGAAAAAAGCATAGTTTTTGAAGTTTTTGAAGTGAGAATACGAAATTTTAATATCAGAGTGAGTGAACAAAGTATGAAAAAAAGTAGGTGAATATTTGAAAGGAAAAAAGCATAGTTTTTGAAGTGTTTTGGAGTGAGAATACGAAATTTTAATATCAGAGTGAGTGAACAAAGTATGAAAAAAAGTAGGTGAATATTTGAAAGGAAAAAAGCATAGTTTTTGAAGTGAGAATACGAAATTTTAATATCAGAGTGAGTGAACAAAGTATGAAAAAAAGTAGGTGAATATTTGAAAGGAAAAAAGCATAGTTTTTGAAGTGAGAATACGAAATTTTAATATCAGAGTGAGTGAACAAAGTATGAAAAAAAGTAGGTGAATATTTGAAAGGAAAAAAGCATAGTTTTTGAAGTGAGAATACGAAATTTTAATATCAGAGTGAGTGAACAAAGTATGAAAAAAAGTAGGTGAATATTTGAAAGGAAAAAAGCATAGTTTTTGAAGTGAGAATACGAAATTTTAATATCAGAGTGAGTGAACAAAGTATGAAAAAAAGTAGGTGAATATTTGAAAGGAAAAAAGCATAGTTTTTGAAGTGAGAATACGAAATTTTAATATCAGAGTGAGTGAACAAAGTATGAAAAAAAGTAGGTGAATATTTGAAAGGAAAAAAGCATAGTTTTTGAAGTGAGAATACGAAATTTTAATATCAGAGTGAGTGAACAAAGTATGAAAAAAAGTAGTTTTTGTGAATATTTGAAAGGAAAAAAAGCATAGTTTTTGAAGTGAGAATACGAAATTTTAATATCAGAGTGAGTGAACAAAGTATGAAAAAAAGTAGGTGAATATTTGAAAGGAAAAAAGCATAGTTTTTGAAGTGAGAATACGAAATTTTAATATCAGAGTGAGTGAACAAAGTATGAAAAAAAGTAGGTGAATATTTGAAAGGAAAAAAGCATAGTTTTTGAAGTGAGAAATACGAAATTTTAATATCAGAGTGAGTGAACAAAGTATGAAAAAAAGTAGGTGAATATTTGAAAGGAAAAAAGCATAGTTTTTGAAGTGTTTTGGAGTGAGAATACGAAATTTTAATATCAGAGTGAGTGAACAAAGTATGAAAAAAAGTAGGTGAATATTTGAAAGGAAAAAAGCATAGTTTTTGAAGTGAGAATACGAAATTTTAATATCAGAGTGAGTGAACAAAGTATGAAAAAAAGTAGGTGAATATTTGAAAGGAAAAAAGCATAGTTTTTGAAGTGAGAATACGAAATTTTAATATCAGAGTGAGTGAACAAAGTATGAAAAAAAGTAGGTGAATATTTGAAAGGAAAAAAGCATAGTTTTTGAAGTGAGAATACGAAATTTTAATATCAGAGTGAGTGAACAAAGTATGAAAAAAAGTAGGTGAATATTTGAAAGGAAAAAAGCATAGTTTTTGAAGTGAGAATACGAAATTTTAATATCAGAGTGAGTGAACAAAGTATGAAAAAAAGTAGGTGAATATTTGAAAGGAAAAAAGCATAGTTTTTGAAGTGAGAATACGAAATTTTAATATCAGAGTGAGTGAACAAAGTATGAAAAAAAGTAGGTGAATATTTGAAAGGAAAAAAGCATAGTTTTTGAAGTGAGAATACGAAATTTTAATATCAGAGTGAGTGAACAAAGTATGAAAAAAAGTAGGTGAATATTTGAAAGGAAAAAAGCATAGTTTTTGAAGTGAGAATACGAAATTTTAATATCAGAGTGAGTGAACAAAGTATGAAAAAAAGTAGGTGAATATTTGAAAGGAAAAAAGCATAGTTTTTGAAGTGAGAATACGAAATTTTAATATCAGAGTGAGTGAACAAAGTATGAAAAAAAGTAGGTGAATATTTGAAAGGAAAAAAGCATAGTTTTTGAAGTGAGAATACGAAATTTTAATATCAGAGTGAGTGAACAAAGTATGAAAAAAAGTAGGTGAATATTTGAAAGGAAAAAAGCATAGTTTTTGAAGTGAGAATACGAAATTTTAATATCAGAGTGAGTGAACAAAGTATGAAAAAAAGTAGGTGAATATTTGAAAGGAAAAAAGCATAGTTTTTGAAGTGAGAATACGAAATTTTAATATCAGAGTGAGTGAACAAAGTATGAAAAAAAGTAGGTGAATATTTGAAAGGAAAAAAGCATAGTTTTTGAAGTGAGAATACGAAATTTTAATATCAGAGTGAGTGAACAAAGTATGAAAAAAAGTAGGTGAATATTTGAAAGGAAAAAAGCATAGTTTTTGAAGTGAGAATACGAAATTTTAATATCAGAGTGAGTGAACAAAGTATGAAAAAAAGTAGGTGAATATTTGAAAGGAAAAAAGCATAGTTTTTGAAGTGAGAATACGAAATTTTAATATCAGAGTGAGTGAACAAAGTATGAAAAAAAGTAGGTGAATATTTGAAAGGAAAAAAGCATAGTTTTTGAAGTGAGAATACGAAATTTTAATATCAGAGTGAGTGAACAAAGTATGAAAAAAAGTAGGTGAATATTTGAAAGGAAAAAAGCATAGTTTTTGAAGTGAGAATACGAAATTTTAATATCAGAGTGAGTGAACAAAGTATGAAAAAAAGTAGGTGAATATTTGAAAGGAAAAAAGCATAGTTTTTGAAGTGAGAATACGAAATTTTAATATCAGAGTGAGTGAACAAAGTATGAAAAAAAGTAGGTGAATATTTGAAAGGAAAAAAGCATAGTTTTTGAAGTGAGAATACGAAATTTTAATATCAGAGTGAGTGAACAAAGTATGAAAAAAAGTAGGTGAATATTTGAAAGGAAAAAAGCATAGTTTTTGAAGTGAGAATACGAAATTTTAATATCAGAGTGAGTGAACAAAGTATGAAAAAAAGTAGGTGAATATTTGAAAGGAAAAAAGCATAGTTTTTGAAGTGAGAATACGAAATTTTAATATCAGAGTGAGTGAACAAAGTATGAAAAAAAGTAGGTGAATATTTGAAAGGAAAAAAGCATAGTTTTTGAAGTGAGAATACGAAATTTTAATATCAGAGTGAGTGAACAAAGTATGAAAAAAAGTAGGTGAATATTTGAAAGGAAAAAAGCATAGTTTTTGAAGTGAGAATACGAAATTTTAATATCAGAGTGAGTGAACAAAGTATGAAAAAAAGTAGGTGAATATTTGAAAGGAAAAAAGCATAGTTTTTGAAGTGAGAATACGAAATTTTAATATCAGAGTGAGTGAACAAAGTATGAAAAAAAGTAGGTGAATATTTGAAAGGAAAAAAGCATAGTTTTTGAAGTGAGAATACGAAATTTTAATATCAGAGTGAGTGAACAAAGTATGAAAAAAAGTAGGTGAATATTTGAAAGGAAAAAAGCATAGTTTTTGAAGTGAGAATACGAAATTTTAATATCAGAGTGAGTGAACAAAGTATGAAAAAAAGTAGGTGAATATTTGAAAGGAAAAAAGCATAGTTTTTGAAGTGAGAATACGAAATTTTAATATCAGAGTGAGTGAACAAAGTATGAAAAAAAGTAGGTGAATATTTGAAAGGAAAAAAGCATAGTTTTTGAAGTGAGAATACGAAATTTTAATATCAGAGTGAGTGAACAAAGTATGAAAAAAAGTAGGTGAATATTTGAAAGGAAAAAAGCATAGTTTTTGAAGTGAGAATACGAAATTTTAATATCAGAGTGAGTGAACAAAGTATGAAAAAAAGTAGGTGAATATTTGAAAGGAAAAAAGCATAGTTTTTGAAGTGAGAATACGAAATTTTAATATCAGAGTGAGTGAACAAAGTATGAAAAAAAGTAGGTGAATATTTGAAAGGAAAAAAGCATAGTTTTTGAAGTGAGAATACGAAATTTTAATATCAGAGTGAGTGAACAAAGTATGAAAAAAAGTAGGTGAATATTTGAAAGGAAAAAAGCATAGTTTTTGAAGTGAGAATACGAAATTTTAATATCAGAGTGAGTGAACAAAGTATGAAAAAAAGTAGGTGAATATTTGAAAGGAAAAAAGCATAGTTTTTGAAGTGAGAATACGAAATTTTAATATCAGAGTGAGTGAACAAAGTATGAAAAAAAGTAGGTGAATATTTGAAAGGAAAAAAGCATAGTTTTTGAAGTGAGAATACGAAATTTTAATATCAGAGTGAGTGAACAAAGTATGAAAAAAAGTAGGTGAATATTTGAAAGGAAAAAAGCATAGTTTTTGAAGTGAGAATACGAAATTTTAATATCAGAGTGAGTGAACAAAGTATGAAAAAAAGTAGGTGAATATTTGAAAGGAAAAAAGCATAGTTTTTGAAGTGAGAATACGAAATTTTAATATCAGAGTGAGTGAACAAAGTATGAAAAAAAGTAGGTGAATATTTGAAAGGAAAAAAGCATAGTTTTTGAAGTGAGAATACGAAATTTTAATATCAGAGTGAGTGAACAAAGTATGAAAAAAAGTAGGTGAATATTTGAAAGGAAAAAAGCATAGTTTTTGAAGTGAGAATACGAAATTTTAATATCAGAGTGAGTGAACAAAGTATGAAAAAAAGTAGGTGAATATTTGAAAGGAAAAAAGCATAGTTTTTGAAGTGAGAATACGAAATTTTAATATCAGAGTGAGTGAACAAAGTATGAAAAAAAGTAGGTGAATATTTGAAAGGAAAAAAGCATAGTTTTTGAAGTGAGAATACGAAATTTTAATATCAGAGT
Source organism: Loxodes magnus (assembly GCA_946699065.1). NCBI lineage: Eukaryota > Ciliophora > Karyorelictea > Loxodida > Loxodidae > Loxodes > Loxodes magnus. The sequence continues at coordinate 290,779 of CAMPDV010000123.1, read as the reverse complement.
GAGTGAACAAAGTATGAAAAAAAGTAGGTGAATATTTGAAAGGAAAAAAGCATAGTTTTTGAAGTGAGAATACGAAATTTTAATATCAGAGTGAGTGAACAAAGTATGAAAAAAAGTAGGTGAATATTTGAAAGGAAAAAAGCATAGTTTTTGAAGTGAGAATACGAAATTTTAATATCAGAGTGAGTGAACAAAGTATGAAAAAAAGTAGGTGAATATTTGAAAGGAAAAAAGCATAGTTTTTGAAGTGAGAATACGAAATTTTAATATCAGAGTGAGTGAACAAAGTATGAAAAAAAGTAGGTGAATATTTGAAAGGAAAAAAGCATAGTTTTTGAAGTGAGAATACGAAATTTTAATATCAGAGTGAGTGAACAAAGTATGAAAAAAAGTAGGTGAATATTTGAAAGGAAAAAAGCATAGTTTTTGAAGTGAGAATACGAAATTTTAATATCAGAGTGAGTGAACAAAGTATGAAAAAAAGTAGGTGAATATTTGAAAGGAAAAAAGCATAGTTTTTGAAGTGAGAATACGAAATTTTAATATCAGAGTGAGTGAACAAAGTATGAAAAAAAGTAGGTGAATATTTGAAAGGAAAAAAGCATAGTTTTTGAAGTGAGAATACGAAATTTTAATATCAGAGTGAGTGAACAAAGTATGAAAAAAAGTAGGTGAATATTTGAAAGGAAAAAAGCATAGTTTTTGAAGTGAGAATACGAAATTTTAATATCAGAGTGAGTGAACAAAGTATGAAAAAAAGTAGGTGAATATTTGAAAGGAAAAAAGCATAGTTTTTGAAGTGAGAATACGAAATTTTAATATCAGAGTGAGTGAACAAAGTATGAAAAAAAGTAGGTGAATATTTGAAAGGAAAAAAGCATAGTTTTTGAAGTGAGAATACGAAATTTTAATATCAGAGTGAGTGAACAAAGTATGAAAAAAAGTAGGTGAATATTTGAAAGGAAAAAAGCATAGTTTTTGAAGTGAGAATACGAAATTTTAATATCAGAGTGAGTGAACAAAGTATGAAAAAAAGTAGGTGAATATTTGAAAGGAAAAAAGCATAGTTTTTGAAGTGAGAATACGAAATTTTAATATCAGAGTGAGTGAACAAAGTATGAAAAAAAGTAGGTGAATATTTGAAAGGAAAAAAGCATAGTTTTTGAAGTGAGAATACGAAATTTTAATATCAGAGTGAGTGAACAAAGTATGAAAAAAAGTAGGTGAATATTTGAAAGGAAAAAAGCATAGTTTTTGAAGTGAGAATACGAAATTTTAATATCAGAGTGAGTGAACAAAGTATGAAAAAAAGTAGGTGAATATTTGAAAGGAAAAAAGCATAGTTTTTGAAGTGAGAATACGAAATTTTAATATCAGAGTGAGTGAACAAAGTATGAAAAAAAGTAGGTGAATATTTGAAAGGAAAAAAGCATAGTTTTTGAAGTGAGAATACGAAATTTTAATATCAGAGTGAGTGAACAAAGTATGAAAAAAAGTAGGTGAATATTTGAAAGGAAAAAAGCATAGTTTTTGAAGTGAGAATACGAAATTTTAATATCAGAGTGAGTGAACAAAGTATGAAAAAAAGTAGGTGAATATTTGAAAGGAAAAAAGCATAGTTTTTGAAGTGAGAATACGAAATTTTAATATCAGAGTGAGTGAACAAAGTATGAAAAAAAGTAGGTGAATATTTGAAAGGAAAAAAGCATAGTTTTTGAAGTGAGAATACGAAATTTTAATATCAGAGTGAGTGAACAAAGTATGAAAAAAAGTAGGTGAATATTTGAAAGGAAAAAAGCATAGTTTTTGAAGTGAGAATACGAAATTTTAATATCAGAGTGAGTGAACAAAGTATGAAAAAAAGTAGGTGAATATTTGAAAGGAAAAAAGCATAGTTTTTGAAGTGAGAATACGAAATTTTAATATCAGAGTGAGTGAACAAAGTATGAAAAAAAGTAGGTGAATATTTGAAAGGAAAAAAGCATAGTTTTTGAAGTGAGAATACGAAATTTTAATATCAGAGTGAGTGAACAAAGTATGAAAAAAAGTAGGTGAATATTTGAAAGGAAAAAAGCATAGTTTTTGAAGTGAGAATACGAAATTTTAATATCAGAGTGAGTGAACAAAGTATGAAAAAAAGTAGGTGAATATTTGAAAGGAAAAAAGCATAGTTTTTGAAGTGAGAATACGAAATTTTAATATCAGAGTGAGTGAACAAAGTATGAAAAAAAGTAGGTGAATATTTGAAAGGAAAAAAGCATAGTTTTTGAAGTGAGAATACGAAATTTTAATATCAGAGTGAGTGAACAAAGTATGAAAAAAAGTAGGTGAATATTTGAAAGGAAAAAAGCATAGTTTTTGAAGTGAGAATACGAAATTTTAATATCAGAGTGAGTGAACAAAGTATGAAAAAAAGTAGGTGAATATTTGAAAGGAAAAAAGCATAGTTTTTGAAGTGAGAATACGAAATTTTAATATCAGAGTGAGTGAACAAAGTATGAAAAAAAGTAGGTGAATATTTGAAAGGAAAAAAGCATAGTTTTTGAAGTGAGAATACGAAATTTTAATATCAGAGTGAGTGAACAAAGTATGAAAAAAAGTAGGTGAATATTTGAAAGGAAAAAAGCATAGTTTTTGAAGTGAGAATACGAAATTTTAATATCAGAGTGAGTGAACAAAGTATGAAAAAAAGTAGGTGAATATTTGAAAGGAAAAAAGCATAGTTTTTGAAGTGAGAATACGAAATTTTAATATCAGAGTGAGTGAACAAAGTATGAAAAAAAGTAGGTGAATATTTGAAAGGAAAAAAGCATAGTTTTTGAAGTGAGAATACGAAATTTTAATATCAGAGTGAGTGAACAAAGTATGAAAAAAAGTAGGTGAATATTTGAAAGGAAAAAAGCATAGTTTTTGAAGTGAGAATACGAAATTTTAATATCAGAGTGAGTGAACAAAGTATGAAAAAAAGTAGGTGAATATTTGAAAGGAAAAAAGCATAGTTTTTGAAGTGAGAATACGAAATTTTAATATCAGAGTGAGTGAACAAAGTATGAAAAAAAGTAGGTGAATATTTGAAAGGAAAAAAGCATAGTTTTTGAAGTGAGAATACGAAATTTTAATATCAGAGTGAGTGAACAAAGTATGAAAAAAAGTAGGTGAATATTTGAAAGGAAAAAAGCATAGTTTTTGAAGTGAGAATACGAAATTTTAATATCAGAGTGAGTGAACAAAGTATGAAAAAAAGTAGGTGAATATTTGAAAGGAAAAAAGCATAGTTTTTGAAGTGAGAATACGAAATTTTAATATCAGAGTGAGTGAACAAAGTATGAAAAAAAGTAGGTGAATATTTGAAAGGAAAAAAGCATAGTTTTTGAAGTGAGAATACGAAATTTTAATATCAGAGTGAGTGAACAAAGTATGAAAAAAAGTAGGTGAATATTTGAAAGGAAAAAAGCATAGTTTTTGAAGTGAGAATACGAAATTTTAATATCAGAGTGAGTGAACAAAGTATGAAAAAAAGTAGGTGAATATTTGAAAGGAAAAAAGCATAGTTTTTGAAGTGAGAATACGAAATTTTAATATCAGAGTGAGTGAACAAAGTATGAAAAAAAGTAGGTGAATATTTGAAAGGAAAAAAGCATAGTTTTTGAAGTGAGAATTCGAAATTTTAATATCAGAGTGAGTGATTAAGTTATAAATTTAGATTTTTCTTTAAATAAGATGTTTAGTTTACTTTTTTTTATTCATTGATACTTTACTCTCTACTTCAAGAATATTTTTTTTTTTAATTTCCGAAGAATCTTTTTTGATGTTTACATTTAGGTTTTTTTTAATTTTTTAATTGAATTTTCTTTTCGTCGTTCTTTTTTCCTACTTTTTTTTAATTTTATCTTTTTTTTTTTGTTCTAAATATTTTTAATTTTTTGTTTTTTTTTATCATATTTTTTATTTATTTTCATATGATGCTTGATTTCGTTTTTTCTATTTGTATTCTATATATTTTCTATTAGAACGTTTTTCGCTTTTATTGTTCTTTTTTTTCACTTTAACATATTAAAAAAGTTTTTGTTTTTTTTTCTTCATTTTCTTTTTTTTAATTTATTATATATTTTACTTCTTTATTTTCCTATTATTTTGTAATTTTTAGCTAAATTTATTCTTCTTTTTTTTTATGTTAGCTACATAAACTGATAGATTTATTATTCTTTTTTTATATCTGAGATTTTTTATATCTTAACGTTTTAATGCTAACATTTCCGCATGCCATCTGAACTTAATCTTAAATTTTATTTTCATCTCTTATAAGACAATCTACCTTTTAGTTCGGCAATTTTATTTACTTTTTAAAACCTTTTAAATTTTTCTTATATCTCTTTTTTCTTTTATAATATGTAATTTATTTTTATAGCTTACTTGTTTTCACACTTCTTTTCCGATTTTTACCTATAATACAAGGTCTATTTTCTCCTTTTAAGAATTATGGATAAAAATCACTTTCTATCACGTTTTCTCTCTTTATCTCTGCAATTAAAAGTTAATCTATTTTATATTCATTGCTTAGTGAATAAAGTACATATTTTAACTAGGTCTAGGCATTTTAAGATATTCTTTTCTAGGATCTGTAGTATTCTCTTTTCACCTTGTGATTATTTCTCTATTTGCGCATTTAAATCTCGTATGATCATTACATTAGTTCTTTTTTTCCATTGCTTATAGTTTAAATTCATTTACTATATTGAATAATGACTCATTTCATTCTTTTTCAATTGTATTAGGTGCATATTTATTTATGACTTCCAATTTTCTCGTTATTTTAAAGGCTATCACTCTCGTCCCTTCAAAAAACCTCATCTGGTTCACTTCATTCTATATTGCTCTAGTATTCTTACATATGTCGTTTCTAATTTAAAATGCTACTTATTTCCCTTTTTATGATCTCACGTTTATTAAATTTTTATATCCCGCTTTATTACACATATATTTTTAGCCTTCAATCTAAATCTCTCTTATTTTCATTATGTGGATACTTTTTTGAGTCATTAGTTTTGCTAGTTCCTTTTTTCACCTCTAATTCATCTAATATTTGCTGTCCCTATTTTATGAATTATTCTTATTCTTCTTTTTAACCCGTCCCCTCTACTTCTTCTTCACTTCTTTCTTCTTTTTATTCATCTTTCTTCACTACCTTTCTTTCAACTTATCTATCATGCTTCCATATTCTTTTTATTATTAGTTCTTTCCTCTTTTTTATCCTTTTCAACTTATTATCTATCTTTTCCTTTTTCTTATCTATTCTATTCTTCTTTTTTTGCCTTTTATTTATTAATTGTTGTTAGTTTTTAATTTTTTTAGATTTCTTAGCATAGTAAATTCTAATTAAAGTTTGTTTCAGTTTGCTTCTTACTTCTCATTTTTATCTTGCAATTTTTCTATTTCTTCTTTAGATTATTCAATTTCTTTTTGTTATTTTTCTTAATTTATGCTTTTCCTTACATACTCCATTATGCTATTTGTTTGTTTCTTATTTTACTGTTAGGGTTTAGCGTTTTATCCATCACTTATCCTTTCCTTTTCTCTGATTTATTTTTATATTATATCTTATTATATAATTGATTGCTTTCTATTTTATTTAGTTCTTTGAAAATTTCTCTATCCCTCTGCCTTACATATGTCCAATTCCATTTTGATGAATAATAATTCTTATTTATTCGTTTCACAAAAAAAAAATTATTTTTAATTGCATAGTTGTTATAATTATTTTCTATTCTCCTCGTTTTATTTCCTTCTCTTTTTCCCTTGTTTCCTCTATAATTTTTTACTCTTCTTCTTCAATTATTCTTTTATTTGCTTGATTTGCTTTTAAATTTGGTTTATCTATTGTTAATTTAACTTCTCCTTCAAACATCTCTAATTCTCTTGTATGTGTCTTTTTCCTTTTGCTGTTTCTCCCCTTCTGCTTTGTTGGTCTGTGTGCCCTTTCAATTTGCATAGGCACCAGATAAAATTTACTGGGTGCTGCATTCTCATATTGTTTCCGTTCAGTTCTATTACTTCTGGTATCCTCTTTTTCTTTGTCTATATCCTTTGAATCTAAGTATACTACACTGCTACCTGCTAACATTGTAGTGTTTGAGTATGTATGCTATATCTCTCCTCTAGATTTTCCATGTTACCTCATTTTTTCCATTACTTCCTTCATGCTTTAATATTTGTTTATTATGAAGTAAACTGGATAGTTAGGAATGTCAAAGTATTCTAATTAATTTCTTGCTTAGATAGAAAATCTAACATCTTAGAATGTTCATTCAATGAATTAAGCGAACTACTAGTATCTTTCTTTATTATTGAAGAACAAATATACTATTCAGTTTTTTTGACGATGAATTTTTCACTGCTTGTCCGTACTTGCTCCATATTTAGTTTCTAAAACTTGTATCATTTCTTAGTCTATTGTCTTTATCTCTACTAAATCAGTGATTTCCAGATAGCGGTTAAAATAAACTGCGACCACCATATCTGATAGATCATCATAGGTATTTTAATAAACTCTTACCATTTAGTTTTCAGGGACGTCGGCTGAAATAAGTTGCTCATTCTATTGTTAAATTATTACTTAGGTTGTGTACTTTTTTAACCACTTTATTCCTTTCTTATTTTATGCTCCTCCTTTTAGTGAAGTCTGTCCAATCATAGATATATTGATATCCTTTTTCCGTTGAATGTATTATTATATCATATTTCTTCGAGCAGTGAATTTGGTTCTGTGTAGTTTGAGTGTTTTTGTTATGAATCTGGGTCTCCATTCGTAATAAAGAAGATTAGACTAATTACAGCGAAGATGTGGTAGAAAAAAGTGCTTCAGGTTTTCTCTCCTACTCTGGGGAGGTGTTATAAAAATTGTTATGAAGTTAACTATTTTTTAATATATATATAATAAATTGCCTTAAATCATGCGTTCATCTTTCTAATTTATTTTATTGATGAGCTTTAGTTTGCTAAATATAATCTAAAGTCTTAAATAAAAGCATTTTTAAATAAATTACAAGCAGCGTTATTTATATATTAAACTAAGCTTTATAAGTATATAATTTTATTTTAATCTTCATTTATCATCAAGAACGTATTGTAAAGCCACCTACTCTGGATTTTATAATAAAGCTTGTATTTTTGGATTAGACTCGGTAATTAAATCACTGAATTTTAATTCAACTACTTTATGAATGATATTGTCTAACTAAGACAATGCTTGTCATTTTCTTCTAGCTAGTTAGCTTTTAAGACTTCTGATGTAATTTCTAAATTCTGAGTTTTTTATTTTTTGGGCTTTAATTTTTACTATTGTATTTTATCTTGATATGAGAATCTATTTTAATTATTCTGTTTATAACTTTAATATTAGCCATTCTAAATTAGATGCTTACATTATTTTAAGCCTTTAATTCTTCATTATTATTTTACTTCTAAACCTCTTTATATTTTATATACAGTCTCAATAAATTCCATGAATACTGTCCTAAATTAGCTATTCTTCTATATATTGCTAGCTTACATTTTAAGTTGAATAGGATTCGTATCTCAGTTATAAACAATCTTGTCTACAAACTGAATGTAGCCTTTATATCAGTAACAATTTTTGTTCGCTTTTCACTACAATGATAACTATTTCTAATGGACTGCATAGCTGTTTAGGACTCAGTACTGCACCTGACGCTAAATATTTTTAGAAGTATTTATAAATTTGTGTTTCAATCTTATATATATTAGGTTTTATTTTTCTCTTCGTAAATTACTTATCAGAAAAAGCTTATATTGATAATTCTGATAAAGAAATCAAATACTACAATGACTGCTTTTGGTATTCGCCTAGTTCATTAAATTCATTAAAATAACTGTTCGCCTTCAGACTTAATTGAAATTTTAAATGTTAAAATCTCAGCTCCTGCATGTTCTTTCCTTGCATTGCCCTTTTTCATGATTTCTCTTTTTTATTTAATCAGAGTTGAAATTTTTTCTCCAGATTTTTCCATTTCCCGATGCAAAGAAATCCTTCGCTCTTTACTTCAGTTGCTATTAGTAACATTTCTCCAAATATTTATTCTTATTTATTTCTGTTGGGGACATTTCCGTCATAAATGTCAAGTGCTGTTGCAAATGTAGCATCTTTTTCTTGCTCTGGGAAATATTTTTTCTTGCTTCTCTTTTTCCATTGGAGTTCCTTTTGAAGGCTTCTACAGGTTTTCTTCTATTAACTGGAATCTCAAATCTAATTTTACTCAGTTTTTCTCATCTTGCTCTTGCATTATTTAAATATCATTCTCTAAACTTGCCATTTGCTCATAAACTCCGGTTTTAGCTCTTCGGTCTACTATATTGAATTACTATTATCTTCATAATTTATATAATCCTGACTTATTAAAAATATTTCTTCCTTCTAGGAGTTTAATTCCTCTTGAGTTTTTTTATGTTTTTAATAAGTTGATAAATCAGCTGTTTCGTCTACTAAGATTCTATTTGTTCAGTTTAAATATTGTCTAAATCACAGGTAATAGGATCTATATTGAATTATCGTACTTTACCTTCTTCGTTTATTTTTTATTTCTTTGTTATCATTTTTAGCAATTCAGTTGAGTGATCTCTTTTTTCATTTTTTAATGGAGGCGCCGAGAGTTGTGTTAACTTTTCGTTCTTAATTTTTATCTCAGTTCTTACTTGTCCTTTGATGAAAGAGATCCGCTTTATTTTAATTTGTAGGAGTTAGTATTTTTTATAAATTCTTCTAATCTATTAGATAGTTCTGGTTATTTTTATTAAGAAGAGCGTTAAGTTGATGAAGATGTGAAGAGAATATGTGCTTCTGGTTTTCTCTCCTGTTTTGAGGAGGTGGTAAAAAAATCCTTATTGAAACCAACCATTTTTTATATCTTCGCCTAGTTTATAGTTGCTTATTTAGGACTACTGACATCAGCTATTAGTTTTTTTGCAGAGAATGAAGACCTTATACATTCTAAACTTCTTAAAAATATTTTTCAATTAAGATAGTTAAATACATCCTTTCTATATTACTCATACCTTTCTTCTATATTTCTTTATAAAACCCTAGCACCAAAATTAATTTAGCTAGTAGATTTACTCCATTATAAGAGATTCTCCTATGTTTTACATTTAGTTACTCTATCATTAAAGATTGTTTTTCATTTAGTTTTAAGCTAAAAGCTTAAAATAATTAGAATTGTTGATTGCTACTTAGTTACTTTTTATATTCTATTAATGAAGCAAACTTAAATAACAGATGCTTCAGCTTTTTAAATTGACTTAAATATTAAAATTTTCTAAAGATTGATTATATAATTTATTGATTTTCTTAACTTAAAAGCTTAGTTTTAAATGACTTTTAATTATAAAATTAATATTCTTATTACTTAGAAAATAGTTGGTTATTAAGTTTATAGCGTTAGTCACTTTCAATCGTTGACTCATTTAAAATTTAAAATTCTTAGCTTAAATAAGAAGAAATATATGAAAAAGCTTTATTTTAGATTTTTAGGAAATTATCTCCAACTAGTTTTATAGACTTAGAGTGCTTTAGTTATGAGTTTTTAAGTTAATAATACCTTAAGCTTTATAAGTAAATACCTCTAATAAAAATGCTTATGGAATTGTAGTCAATTTTTTAGTTTTATTCTCTTATTTTAAGCAAGTAGAATTATTAATTTTTTCACTGAGATTTTAGTATCATGTTTTCATATTTATTCTACAACTAATAAAACTCCAATTCTTTTCATTTAATTTATCTGCATTTTAAAGATTTTTTATCTCATATACTTAACTTAATTGATCTAGCAAACTCAAAGACTTACTTCGAATAAAGTTAATTTTCCTTCAAATACTCTAAATGTAATCCATTTATCACACTATTAAAACTATTTCTATTTACCTCTGAAAAGAAGGTACATAGTATTAACTTATTGCTACTAATAACCAACTTACCTTTTTTATAGTTCCTTTAGTTTATAGTTATCTATTCTTTAACTAGATTATTATATTGTTTAGATTTAAAAAAATCTAATAGAATTTTTAAAAGGAAAAATTACTTTAGATTACTACAGCTAAAATATGCTAGAATATAACTAATTTAACAAGAAAACTAGGTATTGAGCATAAGAAAGCATTAAGACTGAGTAGCTATTAATATCCGAAAAGGAAATATAAATTTACCCATAAATTCCTTTGTTCTTTATAAAGCTTTAGCTTTTCCAATTATTGAATAAAAAGTTAAAAGTTAAAATGCTTTGTTAAAGCCTTGGTAGTCAGCCATCTGACCTATTCTATCAGCTTGTCTCTATTAGTTTGTCTTGAATTCCTACTAGGCTTAGTTAGGCGGTGTAGCCCTTCATTAGTGCACCATCCTATAATATTCGGAATAGTTTTGGTCTTGCACTTAGCGTTCTCTAATTATTTATCCAAGGATTAAGATTTGAATTAAAGAATTTTTTTCTATAAATTTTTCCGCTTTATGTTGGATATATCCTAAATAGTTTTCTAAAAATATCTTATTTATTCTTTCTTTAAATTTCGCTTAGTTAGTAGCAGTATTTTCATTGGTGTTATTTATTGCACACGTAGCATTTTATTCTTCTTTTAAACTATTATTCCTGTAACACTTATTTAATTTAAATTTACTACTTATTTTAAATAAACATTTACTGTTTATTTTAATTTGAGGCTTCATTTTCTATTTCCATAGGATCTGATTAATTCTGTTAAAACGAAAATGGCGTAACCTGAATTTATTATTAAATTTAAAGAATTCTTTGTTCCAGTTTGTCTTCTATTTCTTATGATGATTAATATTATTTCTCAAGTAAAGACGTTATTAGTTTTTCTAATTTTTCTACTTTATCAGTGAGGTATCTATTTTTAAACATAAACTCTTTTAATGACTTAGATAATATTTCTATTTGAGTTTGTGTCGGAAGTTTTTTTAATTCTGGATTTCCAAGTGGTTAATGTTCGTCATATCAATCATATTTCTCACTTTCACTCATTGTAATTATTTCGCTTTTTTATTTTTTAGAGAATTTTCCTGTTTAAATGTTTTGTTCAAAGTTCTGTTATTTCTTAGAAGCCATTTTATATCTTTTTATGAATAATAATAGTTATATTAATAGTTTTTCCTGATTAAGGGATATATAAATATATTATGCATAACTGTCTAAATTATTTATTATAAGCTTGAAAAGTACATTTAACTTCCTCTTATGGAGATAATAGTTAAGTTTCAATGTATTTATTGGTTTTATTATATCTAAAGAGATGTATCTTATTTCTATCACTAAGAATACAAATCCAGTATTTTTATATTTATTGAGCAGTCTTTTTATGATTCATTCGCAAAAAGAACATAACGATAAATACACTTCATTAAGCATACTCATCTTACCTTTTAGTTACAAATAACTCACTAAAATTGCTCTTAATTTTTATCCATAAATAATTAATTTTTGTATTATAAAGTTTACTAATAGTTTATAAGTTTCACCTTTCATAAAAGAGTAAATGGTTTAATAAGGAAAACTAAGGAATAAATTAATTGATGCACAGTATTTCTTTAAATAATTTAAGTGATATTATTATATTTAATTTCTTATTTTATTTTTAGTATAAATTATTTTGAGAGTTATATTTTCATGCTTTTCTCAAAGTTCGTTTACGTCAATAACTAAATAATACCAGCTCACTATATCCCCTTCGTTTTCTTCAAAAGTTAGTACTTTATCACTCTTATCAATTTTTTTTACCTTTAAAAATCTTGCTTCCATCCTCACTTTAGGATTCTCCTTCTGCTTTATATTTGCACATTCAGAAATACATATTTTAGACATCTTTAGCAACTTCTCCACATTAAGGACAAATTAAATTAATTATCTCTTAGTTAATAAAAAACTTTCCAAATCCTTTTGGAACAATAACAAGATCTTTATAAGCTTAACACTTTTGATTATTACATTTTCCCCCTAAATTTAAACCTTAGCAAACTGCTCTCCATTTGGGAGCTCAGTCACTGAAACCTTGCCAAACTTCGTTTTCCATGCTCACAAAATTAAAAAAAATTGAAAATCCATTTAAAGATCTACCACTTTATAGTTTGTAGTTAAGGTAAAGATTATCATTATTTTCTATATCATAATCTCATAGTGACTTTGAGTCTTTTAATTCTCTTTAGTTAAAGATAATTTTCAGGTATTCGCTCTATTTGTTTTCCAGCTTTTCATCATAATTTTTTTCTTCAGATTCTTTTTCTAGAACTAACATTATAAATGTATAATTTTTTCTTCCAAGGTAACTATATTCACTTGAATGTATTTTTCCGCTTTCTTTTTTATCCTACCATCCTATTATAATTTAATGAGATAAGAGGGTTTAAATATACGATTTCTGATTAAGTTCTACGTCTTAAAAATAAAAATAAGTAAGTTATATAATTTAAGTGTCTTCTATACTATTTCTGATATATTCTTTTTTCTTATATAAATCTTTGCTTCTATTAAAGATAATTTGAGTAAATTTTATAAAACGATAATTAGTATGAGATAAATATAATGTATGAAAAAGGGAAAAATTATAGAAAAATAGCCTAAAGTAGATAAATTAAGTTTTAGTAATAGTTACCTAAGATATAAACATTTATTTGCTCCTTGGATAATCTAAGATTAGATTCTTTGTAATGATATTCAATTCTAGTCTTAAATTATTAAAATTAGACTTAAACTTTAATTTTTCTATCTTATCTTATTAATAAATAGCCAAGGAAATTAATTTATCTATAAATATCTAATATTTTTATATAGTTAGCTCATTAAATTAAAGCAAGTTTATTATATAAGTAAATTATTATATTTTAAAACCGCCATAGTTGTTCGAAGGTGAACAACAAGGTCGTCTTCATCAGAGGTTGGGGAAGTTAAGTACCCATAATCGACTTTATGTCTTCCTCTGCTTTGGTTTGGCCTCGAGACATAAGATTCTTAGACCTTCGACACTGGATTGACTTGGCTTAGTTTATTTTTAATACTGGAACGAAAAAGAAATAATATTGCGAGCTTCATCAGAGGTGGGGAATTTAAATATCCATAATTGACACATGTCGTCCTCTGCTTTGGTGATGTAATGAGACACAATCCTGCCATGTCCTTGGACCTCCAGCAAGTATTAAATATTACGAGTATTCTAAAATTATATCAGTATTGAACATTTTTATCAGTACTGAATAATTATACCTGTATTGAACAAGGTCCACCAGTATCTGATAATTTTATCAGTAACAAACATTCTTGTCAGTATGAAACATTTTTTTTAAAGAGCTGCGCACCAACGAGAGTGCTACGCGCTCTATAATCAAATTTATTTATTTATTTATAAGATTAATAAAACAGTCCTTAAGCGAATGTTTTAAATTAATTTCTGGTCTTTTATTACATGAATGAATTAATTTACGTGGTTTCACCATTGATAGGTTGAACAAAATTAAGAATAATAATTAATAAAAGTTCTTCTTTATTAATTATAACCATTTTAAGAATTAAAATTACTAAATGATTACATTTAAATTATTAATTTGTTTATTTATAAATAAATATATGAGTCTGCTATGTAATATGATTAGTGTATTAAATGGTTTAAATCTTAAAAAATATCATAATATAAATGTAAGAAATACCTAGTTTTCTCATTTAGCGTCAATGCTTTAATTTTATATTCGGATCATATATTCACATCTACTTAATTAACCTAGTGTCATTATTTGATTTACCAATTACTTTTATTCTTAATCTAATTTGAAAGTTATGCTTGTATTGCTAAAATTTATTCTTTCAATCTTTCAAAGGAATATATTTTATCTCAGGCATTAGATTAATTAAGCTTTTAATTAATTCTAAGAAAATATAGAACTAAATCAAGTTTAATACCAATATCACTTCATCTATGATTTTACTTATAATTTTAGCTTCTTAAACAGCATCTTAGAGAAATGATTCTCCTAAATTGCATTTTAATTAAAATTTATCTGATTCCATCTGATTAACTGAAATTAAATTTTTTTGCTCCTTCATTTAGTAAGTCTAAGTTATGATTAATTATTGAATCTAGTATAAGAGTCTAGGAACATTTAAAATTAGATTTAGGAAATAAACTAAAACTCTTTATAAAGAGCAGTTTGTTTTTAAGTGAAGAAGTCTTTAGCCTTTCTATTATATTACATCATTCTGCTTCTATCTCAAGCAAATACCTTAAAACTATTTTTTATTTATCTCTATTCATTTATTTCTAGCTAGATTTAATTTGCTTTATTTAAAAAATAAATGACTTTTGCTTAATGTGAGCTAATAGTTAAAGCTTATCTTAATTACATTTCAAAGCATTAAAAAACCAATATTCAATAAGCTTTTTTAGGTCCTTAAAGCTTTTTATTTTACCAGTTTGCTTTAAATTTACAAAAGCTGTATATATTTTCAATTTGAGCTATGCAAATTAAGAAGGATATGATACAGCTATTAAGCCCCTTTCTTCAGGCATATTTAAGTCTTAAGTTCTTTATTTATTTTAAGCTTAATATTTCCTTACCTTTAAGTTCAAATTTAGTTTCTCGCTATTTCGCTATATTTCTCTTAAATTTGATTATTGTATAAAAAATGGCATAAAAGAGCTAAACTTTTATTTTCTATTAGTACATTCAAGCAAAATAGGCTGTTCTGAGTTATATTTCATGAGACTCATAAATTAAAAAGTTAAAAAATTAAATTCTAAATAATAGCCAAAAAGGAACTATCTAGCCTTCTCTTTTTGAAGATTTGTCTATGAAGATCCCTTTAATTATCTTAGTAGCTTAGTTAATTATATACCTAAAGCATCTATTAAAAATCTATTCACTTAGACTTAAAATTCCTAATGTATAAAATTAAATGAATAAGAGATATAAAAGCTTTAGACTCAAGTAGAAGTGTTTAAATTAAATTTCTTTTCTTTTAATTTCTAAGGTAAATTATTAGCCTCAATGTATCTCTTTATTCTATCTAAGATTAAACAAGCAGCTTCAACTTGTAAATTATAAGACAGTCATTGCTTTTAAAATAAACTGCTTATACACATTAATTTATTAGATAACTAAGATTCATGTAAATGCATTTGAAAGCAGGGATATTATTGACTTATTGAATATATTTAGGTTTTACTATATCAGCCTTAATAATTAAGCATTAATGCAGAATTGATAACGTTAAGTATAATGAGAGACAGGAATTCCTAGATTTATTTTTCTTATATGGAAACAAATTTGCAACCTTTATTAGTTTTATCTTTCTAAGCTTTAGAATTTACATAGCTATATCTAAGATTTAATAAGTTATCTCTTAGTTAGTTTGTTTACATTCTTAGTAGGTAAATAAATTATTATAAGGTAATGTCACTCTTAACTGAGAGATTGAAAGTAAGGAACAATAATCTATTTAGAGACATGCTGTTAATTGTGTTTAGATGACTCTTCCTTTTAAGTTAAAGCTTCGTTATTTTCTTTGATTTAAAGCTATTTAAACGAAATTAACAGTAAGATAGTAATAAAAAAATGTCGGTCATGCGAATTTTGATTTTAGTCCTTGCCTTCAATCTGAGCTTCTGCGTTTACATTGGAATATTAAGTTCCTAGCATACGCCTCCATTTTTAAAAGATTTCTTATATGTTTAGATAGCCCACCAGAAACTAAAAAACATAGAATTTATTCCTATCCCATATGAGATTAAGAATCCTCAGGATTTATAAATAATTCTCTATAAATGAAGTAAGTAGAAAGTGTAAATGATAATAGACATTACTTATAATTAGATATACACAGGAGCTATCTCTAAGATAAACCCCAGTTTCATTACCTTAACTGCTTATAGAAACAATTATAAGAAACTCAACAAAGTAACTTTCAATATTCTACCAAGCTATGAGTAAGAAGGCTAAGCTCTGGTCACTCTCGTTGAATATTTTGGCTTCAACAAACTAGCTTTGATTTCTTAGAACGAGAAAAGGTTTTATAGACCTTTAGAAGAATTCAGCTTTACTAGTAGAGTTAAAATAAAGGCTGATATAAATATTCCTATTGATTCTTTCTGAGGATTAAACTTATAGAGCTGCAATAACTCTTACATACAAGAACGGCTAAATAAAGAATTTCCTACTAGCATAAGGCTTACAGGAAGTCCAATAATATTATTAGCTGGAGATGTTTGCTGGCAAACTTACATTCTATTCGTATCTACTTTAAACAGATTCACTTCAAAACATTATGCATGGCTTTTATCATTGGAATCCTCTAATCTAATACATCCTGTAATAAATAATTATGTGAAAACCATGCTGTTGCAAAATAAAACTCTAGACATCCTGAATGAAGGCTTGATTGCCTTAACTCCTTTAGGCTTTCCATTCCAAAGGTATTTAGACTTCACATGGTATTACGTTGCGAAAGCTTTAATGTCTATAGATACATTAATAGAATACTAAACAAAAGGATCTTTCTTCGATAAATTCTTTAAGCTTAGTAAATATATTTTCAAAGACAATCAAATAGTCCCAGACTTTTCAGTTTACAATATGCAAGATAATTAGTTGGTGGAAGTTATTAGAATAATAGGCATGAAGTAGGTTTTTCAGCTGGATAGTATAGTTTGATGTGAAGGGTCTTTAAGTCCACCTTCTAATTAGCTGTAGATAGAATATAGCTATTCAACCAACAAAAATGAGCCTTATAATCTACCAGACTATACTCCAGCTGTAATTCAAGCAGAGTTTATTTAATGTGCTACCTAAAATATCAATAAAACTGGCGAAATAATACCAAGCTATAACTTCAAGGCTAACCCTATATCATATGGCTGCTTAAAATTTGATTTAGGTCATGTTGTAGATGTGCTGCTTTAAAACAAGTAGAATTTAGGCATAGCACACTTTGGATCGTTAGCAATATTAACTTGATACTTTGTCTACAAAGTTCTAGAATAAGCAGAAGTTCATAATCCTTATTTAATAACATCGAAAGAGTATTTATATAATGAAACAGATATATACGATAATGTTCTCAATAACTACGTCTATAATGGCCGCTTTACATAAGCCATTACCAAGTTTATAGAAAGAAAGGGTTGGAAGAAAATAGGATTATTAGTCTAGAAATCAGAACTTTCATAAATTAAAATGCATAGTGACTTACTAAGATGAGCTTAAGAAAATGATGTTACTATTTAAAACTCAGTAACATACTACTAATTAAACTACACTGATCAAGAGCGTGAATAGCTAGTCTTTAACATTACAAGGGAAATTCTGAAAAAGGAAATAAAAATAATTATACTGATAGTTAATGACATACTCAACCTTATGGCTAATTTTATATATGACCTAGGCTACAAGCAAGGAGATATTAATTTCATTACGCTATATCCGAGTTCTCTACTCTTTAATTAGAATATGACTGACGATCATATCTTTAGAGTAAAGAAGTTAATATATGGAGCAGTTCTAATAATCCTAGAAGAGTGAACAGGAGAAGAAGGATAAAGATTGTATTAGATATAGAAATAGTGCAATCCTAATAATGAAGTTATTTGTCAAGTACTAGAAATTCCCTATATAATAGCTCATGGAATTTAAAATGCTATCAATTCAGGCCTTGACTATGGTAGTTCAGAGGACTTAATAAAAAGTATCAGAAAAACAAGGTTTTAAGGATGTTCAGGTACAGTTAAATTTGAGCTGGAAACTAACTATAGAGATATATCAAGCTTTCACTTCAAGAATGAGTTATGGAATGAATAAGGTTTTCCTATATAAGTTAATAAGGAGATTTATTGCTTAACCTGTTCAATTGTATGGAATTTTTAAGGTGATATCGTGTGAAATGATAATTCAACAAAAGTGCCAAAAGATAAGTTTGAAAAATACAACAGTTTATGCGATTTTTCTGAAAGATGGATTGAAGACTATGAAATGGGATATAATATAGTAATCATAACAAGCTGTGCTATACTTCTTATTGCTTTGATTTCCTATTTCTTTGGATAGAAAATTTGGAAAGGGTTTAGATTCAAGAATATAACTAAGAAAGACTGGCTAACTGATGAAGATTAGGTATTTACTATGATTCTGGCTATATAAGTAGTTTAATATTTAGCTCTAGGATAAAATTTACAGTTTATTCATCCTTATGCAAACGTCTCGATAGAAGTCGCAATTCTTGATATTTATAAATTGATAACATTTCGAAAAAGAGCAGCATTCTGGATGGTAAATGAAATACTAATATGCATCGCTGTAATTAGCATCTTCCTCTTGTTTTCCTTCATTTTTAAGTTCGAAATTAATTTCAAAAATAGCTTACTGAAGTATCTTGGATCCCTCTCATTTAATTTCTCTCTACTCATAAATGAAATATTCTTCATTCCAATCATTTATAACTTGTGCCTTACATTTTAATGCCTATATGGAAGAGATAATAATTTAGATGGAGAAATCCAGTTGGAAGAGAGTTTTCATACTTTCGATTGCAACATGTAATGTTTCTCATTCAATCATAAAGTAATTTTTTCTTTTTCTTTCATTGTTCTATGCCTCTACATTCCTCTTACTATTCTATCTAGACCCCACTGATAATGCCTTACTGAAAGCTAGCATATAAGAGAGTAGCCTTACCATATTATTAACAAATCTCTTATACAAATCCTGCTAATTATGACAAACATAACCTTAAAAAAGAAATACCCAAAAACCTTTGGCTTTATCCACGTCTTTTTTATCTTAGTGCTTTTAATATGCGTCCAAAGGAAAAAGCCCATAACATACTCCAGATTGAACTTCATTCATTAGACGTTACTATCATTCGTCTTTATTATCTCTCTATTCAGCTCTATATACATAGCCATAGAAGAGCGTTAAAAATACTTGCTTATAGCCTTATTAAGTAGTGGAATCTTTCTGACTCTAATCTATGCTATTCTAAGAATCAGAAAATTAAGAGAGCTGCTGTAGGAAATCGAAACTGATACAGTTAGGCTATTCAGATTTGCATTTAAAATTAACGCTGATGTGAAATTGCTTGAGTAGCATATAAAAAACCAACAAAAGAGAGTTGAGATTGGGATTAGAAGAATAAAGAAAAATATGAAAAAGAATCCAATCTTCATTAATGATAGTGAAAGCTTCGTCTCCTAGTTGTCTAAATTTAAAATAACTAAACTTACTAGCATTTCAAAAGGTGTAGAAACAAGCTAGGCTTCCTTTGATTTATCTCAAAATGAACTGGATTTTACATAAACAAAGACTTGACGTTTTTAAAATAAGACCATGGATAAAGTTGAAGGAAATTAAACTAGATTGAAGTCTTTAAAAAAAATATCGATTTCATAGTTAGAAAATATACCCATTGTAGAAGAGTAATTAGAGAGGAAAGAAAGCTAATCTTCAAATCTTAGCAAATCATATTTAAGTTAGAACGATTCAAGCCAATAAATCTTTTAAAACTAAGAGGAAGCTAAAAGCGATTAGGCTAATGAGGAGCTAATTTATGAAATTTAGCATATTTAAAGTTAAAATCCAAATGAAATAGAGTAAAATGAAAGCTTATAATAAGAAATCAGTCAAAGTTAGAAATCTTTGGAATCCAAAGAGATCTAAAGTAAAGTTGAGGAAGAAGATAACTTTAAATCAAATGACAGAGAGTTAGATGCAAGCAAAATTGAGGAACAAGAGGAAGATAAAAAGGAAGATGAAGATGAAGATGAAGAATAAGAAGAAGTCGAAGATGAAGATGAAGATGAAGAAGAAGAAGAGGAAAAGTAAGAATAAGGGGAGAACAAAGAATCCAGTGAAGATTAGGAAAAAAATTCAGAAGAATTCGAAATAAAATCTGGAAAAATGCTGCCTTCGGATTGATTAATTACTAACAAAACAGTCTATCCAACTATTCAATTTCTTTTTTCTATTTTGCAGCAAATGTTGTTTAAAATAAAGTTCCTTAATCTAATTAATTTTGGCTTTAATAAATAAATTAAAATATAATGATAAATAAGTTAATTTCAAGACTATTTTTAGTAAGTGATTTTAAAATAATCATATGCTAAATAGTGTCTATATGAGCTTTAGTTTAACTATGTATTTGGTGGATTATTTCACAATCAACTGATAGGAGAATAAAGATAGTAATTCTAAATGGAATATTCTTCAACTCATTATGATAAACATTTCCTTCTGGAGCAAAGAAAAATGGATTCTTAGTGCTTAGGAATTAAAGATATTAATTTCTAAATGCCTTTGAAATCTAGACTTTCATAAAAACTCTTTGATGATAGCAATTTCGTCACTTAGCAGCGATTTTTTAGCTTTAATAAAAATAATAAAATTAAAGTCTAAAAATAAAAATAATTTCCTCTATCTATAACTATAACAAAATGAATAATTAATTCAGTAATCTCTCTAATTTATTTAAGAGCTATATTAATTAACTATTTCTGAATCTAATTTGCATATGAGTATTATAAGAGATATTATTAAAGGAAATGAAGATAATTATAAGGAAAAACTTATTAAGCAAATTAAAATTGGACTTATATACAATCCAGCAAGTAAGATTTAATAGAAGAATTTAAAGAATCCAAGAATTACGATTTACTTAAACTTATAGCTTACAACAATATTACATAAATCTTAACTTCCCTACTCGAAGATTACTTTATCAAATTGAAAAAGAATTAAATTTTTTCATTCAAAGTTGCTTCGAAGAAACTAAAATTTAGATCAAAATTATGACCAAGTAATAAAGATATTGAAAAAATTTGCTTAGTGAGCAAGCTAAAAAAGAAAAGAATATAGAAAATTGAATCAAGATTGTTGAAATGGAAATTGCAAAACATTTTTTTACAGATATGAATTTCGGTAAAAAGATAATTATTTTTAATTAATCATCTATAAAAATCAACAATTTGAAGTATATTAAAAAGATATCAAACTGCTGGGTTTGATAGGTTATTTAAAAATTAATTATAAGTGATTAACAGCATAGCACGACAGAATAAAAAGAGAAAAAGAAATGTTCAGGATTATCATTTCGATTAAAAAAAATTGATATCTATAAATTCAGAGCTCATACTTAGAAACTGAATTATTTAAACAAAATATTTAATATTTAATCAATAAAAAATGAGAAACAAATAAAAAAAAGATGATAAAAAGAAGAATAAATAAAAAAAAGATAACAAAAATAATAACTATGAAATGTTTAGAAGAAAAAAAGATTTAATATTGAAACTAATTAAGAAATTTGTAAAAATTTAAAAATAATTGAAATTAGAAATAAAATAGTAAACAAAAAAAATCAAAAAAATTAATGAGAATAATAAATAAAAAAAATGAAGCGTAAAGTAATTAAAAAACACATTTAATATAAAAAACAGTAAAGAGCAAGAGAAGCAAATTTAAATCCTAATACTTAAGCTATTCCAAAAAAAACATAAATATAGAAAAACATGATGAATATGTAGTAGGACCACCTAACTAAGATACAATAAAAATAGAAAAAATATACTACATATTTAGAATAAGTGGGAGCTAGGATTACTTAAAAGAAAGATACCTACAAAGCTCTTTCTGTAATGATGCAAGAGAAAGTGAAAACCATATCATAATGTTCAGAATACAAAGGAGATAAAAATGCATTTGAAATCTAAGAACAATAGGAGTAGAGAGAACTATTTGATATAACATGAGGTACAAAAATTCGAGAAATTCATAAGAATCTATGAAGATTTTTAAGCTAAAGTTGATTTGATAATAAAAGATTATATGAAAGATAAACTAGAAAAAAGTTATATAGGAAAAAAGGAAAATCATGCTTACTATAAATCTAAGTAAAGGAATGAGTAATGCGGAATAAAAAAGATGTTTTTGTAATATTTGTTGATATTAAAAAAGCTTATGACTCGGTGCAAAGATATAGGATAAATCTTAATCAAACTAAAAGTACCGGAATAGATAATTAAACTTCTAGCGAACTTCTACTGTGAAGAAGAAGATAAACTGAAAATGAATGATTAACTAGCAAAATCATTCGCGACAAATAAAACAACATCGCCTTAACTTGATAGTAGCAAGACATAGTTTGGAAGATTAGAAAGTTACGATAGACTATAAAAGAGGGATAAGAAATATGTGCAGGAAGTTTTGCATGAGCAGATGACTTAAAAGTGAAGGTAATAATTATAGGAAGTAATCGAAAATTTAACCTCATGGGGAGAAAAGTAGAAATTGGAGATAAAACAAAATAAAGGATAAAATAGTAACTGAGATGGAAATACTATGTGGGAAATTTAAAGATCGAAAGAGTACCTAGGTCATATAATAGAAGAGAACATCAGTTTTGAAAAATATATGGTGAATAGACTAGAAGCAGCATAAAAGATGTAAAGACGAATACTGGGAAAAATAAAATGAATAAGGGATACATATAATGCAGGAATAATGATAAAAACTTTCGTCAGTTTTCAGTTATGGGACAGAAGTGATCCCATGTTAGGAATAATTTGTAGGAAAATAAGTGATGGATAGAAATAATAAAGAGAAGATCTTTACGAACAATCATAGATGCCCCTTTTTAAGTACAAAATGAGATGTTAGAACATGAACTGTAGTTTACGAAATTTAAAGATTATCTATGATTGAAAACGTTGAGATTAATAGGCTAAAAAAGCAGTAGACGGATTAATGTTGGACCTAAGTAAAGAAGAGAACTTTATACTTGAATAAAATTGCAATAAAATGTGAATTGAGGACAAAAAGATGATAATAAAAAAAATAATTAAACTGTGCAAATTGAGAATATAGATTATACGTAGAAGATAGAATGAAGTAAATGATAACAACATTACAATATAGAAAAACATGATGAATATGTAGTAGGACCACCTAACTAAGATACAATAAAAATAGAAAAAATATACTACATATTTAGAATAAGTGGGAGCTAGGATTACTTAAAAGAAAGATACCTACAAAGCTCTTTCTGTAATGATGCAAGAGAAAGTGAAAACCATATCATAATGTTCAGAATACAAAGGAGATAAAAATGCATTTGAAATCTAAGAACAATAGGAGTAGAGAGAACTATTTGATATAACATGAGGTACAAAAATTCGAGAAATTCATAAGAATCTATGAAGATTTTTAAGCTAAAGTTGATTTGATAATAAAAGATTATATGAAAGATAAACTAGAAAAAAGTTATATAGGAAAAAAGGAAAATCATGCTTACTATAAATCTAAGTAAAGGAATGAGTAATGCGGAATAAAAAAGATGTTTTTGTAATATTTGTTGATATTAAAAAAGCTTATGACTCGGTGCAAAGATATAGGATAAATCTTAATCAAACTAAAAGTACCGGAATAGATAATTAAACTTCTAGCGAACTTCTACTGTGAAGAAGAAGATAAACTGAAAATGAATGATTAACTAGCAAAATCATTCGCGACAAATAAAACAACATCGCCTTAACTTGATAGTAGCAAGACATAGTTTGGAAGATTAGAAAGTTACGATAGACTATAAAAGAGGGATAAGAAATATGTGCAGGAAGTTTTGCATGAGCAGATGACTTAAAAGTGAAGGTAATAATTATAGGAAGTAATCGAAAATTTAACCTCATGGGGAGAAAAGTAGAAATTGGAGATAAAACAAAATAAAGGATAAAATAGTAACTGAGATGGAAATACTATGTGGGAAATTTAAAGATCGAAAGAGTACCTAGGTCATATAATAGAAGAGAACATCAGTTTTGAAAAATATATGGTGAATAGACTAGAAGCAGCATAAAAGATGTAAAGACGAATACTGGGAAAAATAAAATGAATAAGGGATACATATAATGCAGGAATAATGATAAAAACTTTCGTCAGTTTTCAGTTATGGGACAGAAGTGATCCCATGTTAGGAATAATTTGTAGGAAAATAAGTGATGGATAGAAATAATAAAGAGAAGATCTTTACGAACAATCATAGATGCCCCTTTTTAAGTACAAAATGAGATGTTAGAACATGAACTGTAGTTTACGAAATTTAAAGATTATCTATGATTGAAAACGTTGAGATTAATAGGCTAAAAAAGCAGTAGACGGATTAATGTTGGACCTAAGTAAAGAAGAGAACTTTATACTTGAATAAAATTGCAATAAAATGTGAATTGAGGACAAAAAGATGATAATAAAAAAAATAATTAAACTGTGCAAATTGAGAATATAGATTATACGTAGAAGATAGAATGAAGTAAATGATAACAACATTACAATATAGAAAAACATGATGAATATGTAGTAGGACCACCTAACTAAGATACAATAAAAATAGAAAAAATATACTACATATTTAGAATAAGTGGGAGCTAGGATTACTTAAAAGAAAGATACCTACAAAGCTCTTTCTGTAATGATGCAAGAGAAAGTGAAAACCATATCATAATGTTCAGAATACAAAGGAGATAAAAATGCATTTGAAATCTAAGAACAATAGGAGTAGAGAGAACTATTTGATATAACATGAGGTACAAAAATTCGAGAAATTCATAAGAATCTATGAAGATTTTTAAGCTAAAGTTGATTTGATAATAAAAGATTATATGAAAGATAAACTAGAAAAAAGTTATATAGGAAAAAAGGAAAATCATGCTTACTATAAATCTAAGTAAAGGAATGAGTAATGCGGAATAAAAAAGATGTTTTTGTAATATTTGTTGATATTAAAAAAGCTTATGACTCGGTGCAAAGATATAGGATAAATCTTAATCAAACTAAAAGTACCGGAATAGATAATTAAACTTCTAGCGAACTTCTACTGTGAAGAAGAAGATAAACTGAAAATGAATGATTAACTAGCAAAATCATTCGCGACAAATAAAACAACATCGCCTTAACTTGATAGTAGCAAGACATAGTTTGGAAGATTAGAAAGTTACGATAGACTATAAAAGAGGGATAAGAAATATGTGCAGGAAGTTTTGCATGAGCAGATGACTTAAAAGTGAAGGTAATAATTATAGGAAGTAATCGAAAATTTAACCTCATGGGGAGAAAAGTAGAAATTGGAGATAAAACAAAATAAAGGATAAAATAGTAACTGAGATGGAAATACTATGTGGGAAATTTAAAGATCGAAAGAGTACCTAGGTCATATAATAGAAGAGAACATCAGTTTTGAAAAATATATGGTGAATAGACTAGAAGCAGCATAAAAGATGTAAAGACGAATACTGGGAAAAATAAAATGAATAAGGGATACATATAATGCAGGAATAATGATAAAAACTTTCGTCAGTTTTCAGTTATGGGACAGAAGTGATCCCATGTTAGGAATAATTTGTAGGAAAATAAGTGATGGATAGAAATAATAAAGAGAAGATCTTTACGAACAATCATAGATGCCCCTTTTTAAGTACAAAATGAGATGTTAGAACATGAACTGTAGTTTACGAAATTTAAAGATTATCTATGATTGAAAACGTTGAGATTAATAGGCTAAAAAAGCAGTAGACGGATTAATGTTGGACCTAAGTAAAGAAGAGAACTTTATACTTGAATAAAATTGCAATAAAATGTGAATTGAGGACAAAAAGATGATAATAAAAAAAATAATTAAACTGTGCAAATTGAGAATATAGATTATACGTAGAAGATAGAATGAAGTAAATGATAACAACATTACAATATAGAAAAACATGATGAATATGTAGTAGGACCACCTAACTAAGATACAATAAAAATAGAAAAAATATACTACATATTTAGAATAAGTGGGAGCTAGGATTACTTAAAAGAAAGATACCTACAAAGCTCTTTCTGTAATGATGCAAGAGAAAGTGAAAACCATATCATAATGTTCAGAATACAAAGGAGATAAAAATGCATTTGAAATCTAAGAACAATAGGAGTAGAGAGAACTATTTGATATAACATGAGGTACAAAAATTCGAGAAATTCATAAGAATCTATGAAGATTTTTAAGCTAAAGTTGATTTGATAATAAAAGATTATATGAAAGATAAACTAGAAAAAAGTTATATAGGAAAAAAGGAAAATCATGCTTACTATAAATCTAAGTAAAGGAATGAGTAATGCGGAATAAAAAAGATGTTTTTGTAATATTTGTTGATATTAAAAAAGCTTATGACTCGGTGCAAAGATATAGGATAAATCTTAATCAAACTAAAAGTACCGGAATAGATAATTAAACTTCTAGCGAACTTCTACTGTGAAGAAGAAGATAAACTGAAAATGAATGATTAACTAGCAAAATCATTCGCGACAAATAAAACAACATCGCCTTAACTTGATAGTAGCAAGACATAGTTTGGAAGATTAGAAAGTTACGATAGACTATAAAAGAGGGATAAGAAATATGTGCAGGAAGTTTTGCATGAGCAGATGACTTAAAAGTGAAGGTAATAATTATAGGAAGTAATCGAAAATTTAACCTCATGGGGAGAAAAGTAGAAATTGGAGATAAAACAAAATAAAGGATAAAATAGTAACTGAGATGGAAATACTATGTGGGAAATTTAAAGATCGAAAGAGTACCTAGGTCATATAATAGAAGAGAACATCAGTTTTGAAAAATATATGGTGAATAGACTAGAAGCAGCATAAAAGATGTAAAGACGAATACTGGGAAAAATAAAATGAATAAGGGATACATATAATGCAGGAATAATGATAAAAACTTTCGTCAGTTTTCAGTTATGGGACAGAAGTGATCCCATGTTAGGAATAATTTGTAGGAAAATAAGTGATGGATAGAAATAATAAAGAGAAGATCTTTACGAACAATCATAGATGCCCCTTTTTAAGTACAAAATGAGATGTTAGAACATGAACTGTAGTTTACGAAATTTAAAGATTATCTATGATTGAAAACGTTGAGATTAATAGGCTAAAAAAGCAGTAGACGGATTAATGTTGGACCTAAGTAAAGAAGAGAACTTTATACTTGAATAAAATTGCAATAAAATGTGAATTGAGGACAAAAAGATGATAATAAAAAAAATAATTAAACTGTGCAAATTGAGAATATAGATTATACGTAGAAGATAGAATGAAGTAAATGATAACAACATTACAATATAGAAAAACATGATGAATATGTAGTAGGACCACCTAACTAAGATACAATAAAAATAGAAAAAATATACTACATATTTAGAATAAGTGGGAGCTAGGATTACTTAAAAGAAAGATACCTACAAAGCTCTTTCTGTAATGATGCAAGAGAAAGTGAAAACCATATCATAATGTTCAGAATACAAAGGAGATAAAAATGCATTTGAAATCTAAGAACAATAGGAGTAGAGAGAACTATTTGATATAACATGAGGTACAAAAATTCGAGAAATTCATAAGAATCTATGAAGATTTTTAAGCTAAAGTTGATTTGATAATAAAAGATTATATGAAAGATAAACTAGAAAAAAGTTATATAGGAAAAAAGGAAAATCATGCTTACTATAAATCTAAGTAAAGGAATGAGTAATGCGGAATAAAAAAGATGTTTTTGTAATATTTGTTGATATTAAAAAAGCTTATGACTCGGTGCAAAGATATAGGATAAATCTTAATCAAACTAAAAGTACCGGAATAGATAATTAAACTTCTAGCGAACTTCTACTGTGAAGAAGAAGATAAACTGAAAATGAATGATTAACTAGCAAAATCATTCGCGACAAATAAAACAACATCGCCTTAACTTGATAGTAGCAAGACATAGTTTGGAAGATTAGAAAGTTACGATAGACTATAAAAGAGGGATAAGAAATATGTGCAGGAAGTTTTGCATGAGCAGATGACTTAAAAGTGAAGGTAATAATTATAGGAAGTAATCGAAAATTTAACCTCATGGGGAGAAAAGTAGAAATTGGAGATAAAACAAAATAAAGGATAAAATAGTAACTGAGATGGAAATACTATGTGGGAAATTTAAAGATCGAAAGAGTACCTAGGTCATATAATAGAAGAGAACATCAGTTTTGAAAAATATATGGTGAATAGACTAGAAGCAGCATAAAAGATGTAAAGACGAATACTGGGAAAAATAAAATGAATAAGGGATACATATAATGCAGGAATAATGATAAAAACTTTCGTCAGTTTTCAGTTATGGGACAGAAGTGATCCCATGTTAGGAATAATTTGTAGGAAAATAAGTGATGGATAGAAATAATAAAGAGAAGATCTTTACGAACAATCATAGATGCCCCTTTTTAAGTACAAAATGAGATGTTAGAACATGAACTGTAGTTTACGAAATTTAAAGATTATCTATGATTGAAAACGTTGAGATTAATAGGCTAAAAAAGCAGTAGACGGATTAATGTTGGACCTAAGTAAAGAAGAGAACTTTATACTTGAATAAAATTGCAATAAAATGTGAATTGAGGACAAAAAGATGATAATAAAAAAAATAATTAAACTGTGCAAATTGAGAATATAGATTATACGTAGAAGATAGAATGAAGTAAATGATAACAACATTACAATATAGAAAAACATGATGAATATGTAGTAGGACCACCTAACTAAGATACAATAAAAATAGAAAAAATATACTACATATTTAGAATAAGTGGGAGCTAGGATTACTTAAAAGAAAGATACCTACAAAGCTCTTTCTGTAATGATGCAAGAGAAAGTGAAAACCATATCATAATGTTCAGAATACAAAGGAGATAAAAATGCATTTGAAATCTAAGAACAATAGGAGTAGAGAGAACTATTTGATATAACATGAGGTACAAAAATTCGAGAAATTCATAAGAATCTATGAAGATTTTTAAGCTAAAGTTGATTTGATAATAAAAGATTATATGAAAGATAAACTAGAAAAAAGTTATATAGGAAAAAAGGAAAATCATGCTTACTATAAATCTAAGTAAAGGAATGAGTAATGCGGAATAAAAAAGATGTTTTTGTAATATTTGTTGATATTAAAAAAGCTTATGACTCGGTGCAAAGATATAGGATAAATCTTAATCAAACTAAAAGTACCGGAATAGATAATTAAACTTCTAGCGAACTTCTACTGTGAAGAAGAAGATAAACTGAAAATGAATGATTAACTAGCAAAATCATTCGCGACAAATAAAACAACATCGCCTTAACTTGATAGTAGCAAGACATAGTTTGGAAGATTAGAAAGTTACGATAGACTATAAAAGAGGGATAAGAAATATGTGCAGGAAGTTTTGCATGAGCAGATGACTTAAAAGTGAAGGTAATAATTATAGGAAGTAATCGAAAATTTAACCTCATGGGGAGAAAAGTAGAAATTGGAGATAAAACAAAATAAAGGATAAAATAGTAACTGAGATGGAAATACTATGTGGGAAATTTAAAGATCGAAAGAGTACCTAGGTCATATAATAGAAGAGAACATCAGTTTTGAAAAATATATGGTGAATAGACTAGAAGCAGCATAAA
Source organism: Loxodes magnus (assembly GCA_946699065.1). Taxonomy (NCBI): domain Eukaryota; phylum Ciliophora; class Karyorelictea; order Loxodida; family Loxodidae; genus Loxodes; species Loxodes magnus. The sequence goes on along the minus strand of CAMPDV010000123.1, from coordinate 261,237 downwards.
AGATGTAAAGACGAATACTGGGAAAAATAAAATGAATAAGGGATACATATAATGCAGGAATAATGATAAAAACTTTCGTCAGTTTTCAGTTATGGGACAGAAGTGATCCCATGTTAGGAATAATTTGTAGGAAAATAAGTGATGGATAGAAATAATAAAGAGAAGATCTTTACGAACAATCATAGATGCCCCTTTTTAAGTACAAAATGAGATGTTAGAACATGAACTGTAGTTTACGAAATTTAAAGATTATCTATGATTGAAAACGTTGAGATTAATAGGCTAAAAAAGCAGTAGACGGATTAATGTTGGACCTAAGTAAAGAAGAGAACTTTATACTTGAATAAAATTGCAATAAAATGTGAATTGAGGACAAAAAGATGATAATAAAAAAAATAATTAAACTGTGCAAATTGAGAATATAGATTATACGTAGAAGATAGAATGAAGTAAATGATAACAACATTACAATATAGAAAAACATGATGAATATGTAGTAGGACCACCTAACTAAGATACAATAAAAATAGAAAAAATATACTACATATTTAGAATAAGTGGGAGCTAGGATTACTTAAAAGAAAGATACCTACAAAGCTCTTTCTGTAATGATGCAAGAGAAAGTGAAAACCATATCATAATGTTCAGAATACAAAGGAGATAAAAATGCATTTGAAATCTAAGAACAATAGGAGTAGAGAGAACTATTTGATATAACATGAGGTACAAAAATTCGAGAAATTCATAAGAATCTATGAAGATTTTTAAGCTAAAGTTGATTTGATAATAAAAGATTATATGAAAGATAAACTAGAAAAAAGTTATATAGGAAAAAAGTTCAAAGTTTTAAAGCAAACTTTTTAAAATATAATGAAAGAAGAAAATAACATAAAGGTTATAAAGTTAAATGTGAAAAACAAAGAATCGAAAAACGAAAGGGTACATTTATTTCATTCAGTATAAAAAAGTATTTTGTAACTTATTTATAAAGATTGATTTTGATTATAATTTTTTGCAGATTTAAAATGTATTTTTTTCTTAGGCAAAAGCAGCTGCTTTCTTTAATGATCTGTTTCATTTTTTTATAAAAATGTATTAACATCAATCTGATTTTATATATTTAGTTATTAAATATTAAAGAGAATATATTCTTTGAAAAGTTTTTAAAAAAAACATTTTATGACGTTCAACGAATGTGTTCGCACTTACGAACTCACACAAATTTAGAAAAAATTTAAATCTTATTAGAAGGGCTGCAGACATTTTATTCATTATTGTTTATTTGAAAAATAAATGTAATTGTAGTAGCTTATTATTTTATTTATCCTTTAGGCAACGTTTATTTCATTCATCTTTAATTTAATATATTAGCTAATTTATTTTTTCGCCTTTAAGAAATTATTAGTTTTAATGGATTCAGATCTTATAAATTTTTATTTTTATAAATTTCTGAGTGTATTTGAACTTGAATTATATTTATATTAGACTACAAAATATCCTTTGAAAGCAACATCAAGCCTAATTTGGGTCCTTTTTATGATTTCTTATTCTTCCTCAACTCATTTGTCTATGCCAGCTTTCTACCTCAAAAGGTTTTGATACTTACCTTTGATAAAAATTAAATATAATTCAGTTTTTCTTTTTAATTATGATGATACTTAAGTTATTTATTCTCTTTGTCCTTGCATGTGTTTTTTGGTCTTTTCAGAATTTCTTTTCTATAAAATATATAATTATTTTTTAGAATTTTCTTATATATTAAAAAATAAAGCAGTTACAGTAGATAATTGACTAGCTTTAGAAGAAGCTTAATTTGAATGAAGAATTTAATGAGGTAAAATTAGCCTTATTTGCAGGTTAATACTTAATTGAGAAAAATTATCTAGGTACTATGGATTTGTAGATCTTATATTCAAAGATAGCTTTAAGAAATACTTAAGCTTTTTAGAACTTAAAAGTTCGAACTATACATTTCAACTAATCTTTTTAATTTAGCCTTTCTTAATAAGAAAATTGAGTGTATGCAATTATAAGATTTGAGCTTATTTAAAACTAATTTAAATCTCTAAAGAATAGCCTAACAAATTTATCCAAATTAGCTAAATTCATTTATCCATTGACAAGAATTTCTGTGAAATCTAAAAGCAGCTAAAGTAATAAAATGTATAAGAGATTACTATGTCTTAATTTTTAATTTCAGTAGAAGATAAAAATAGTTATTACATTAGATAATCCTTTCCACTTCTTATATGTAAGTCTACTTTAATTGTCAAAGTTCCTCAGATAGATTAAGTTTAAAATATTTAAAACTCTTTCTTAGATATTTAAGGATGCTAAACTTAAAAATGCTTTTCTAATGAGAAGAAATTTAAGGTTTAAGAGTCAGCAGTAAAAATTAGCTTTAAAGAGGAATAAAAGCTTTTAGGAATAGATTAAAAACGTACCTTTGAAATGCTTACTATTTAATTATTATAAGCTTCACAACCTAACTTTCCTTTAACTAAAGTATATCCGAAAAATTAAAAATTCCTTCAATCTAATTAAATTAATTTGAACGTAAAATTATTTTTTAGACCTTTAAATAGAATATAAATAGAGTTTTAATGGAGTTATTGTGCTGAGTTAGATTTTAAAATAATTATTTCTATTAGTATTTTTTTATGAGTTTAATAACCTATTTTTTTTTAAAACTCACTCATTTTACACTCTTTTCTAAACTTCGATATGTTTAAAATGCATTTTTGGCTTATCTGATCTATCTTCTTTTTTACGTAAATTATTTTCAATTTTTTATATCAATGCAAATATTATTTCGGTAATACAATCTGAAACTAGTTTCATTCATATCTTTTTAATTATTCTTTTGATTATTTAAAGTGGGAATTTTTACTAATATAATGCTTTGGCAATTTATAAAAACATAAAACTTATATTATTTATCTATTTTATTTTCCTCTTTCTTAAGTTATATCACTAAATTAGATTAAGTTCATTTTAGTGTTTTAAGGTTAATTTAAAGTCTTAGTTCAATTATCTTTAATCTATTTAATCTATTTGACTACTAACTTATATTAATTCTTATATCTTCCATTTAACACTGCTATTAGCGTATATTTTGGTTATCTTTTAAGCTTTTTTATTCCTTTATATCAAATTATTTTTATCTCATTCTCTAGAATTAAGTGACAGAAGTTCAGAGGATTTAGTTTATATTAAATAAGTTCATTTGTATGAGCTCATTATGTATAATCATCTATATTTTTTATTATAGAAACGATATTCTAGCCCATTTCTTTTTCTCTTTATAATCTAGAATAGCCTCATTGCTACTCACTTAAGACTATTTTTTTAGCTTACCTATCAAGCTCAGTAGTTAATTATCTTTTTAATATTCTTCAAATTGCTGATTTGTATATAAGTCCAAACTTAATTTACTAAATAAGTTTTTTCCTTTAATAATCTTAATTTCCTTTAATAATATCTCTCTTATAATACTCATATGCAAGTTAGCTGCAATAATAGTTTATTAATATAGCTCTTTAATAAAGTAAATAGATTACTATATTTGTTATTCATCTAGCTATAGATAGAGGATTTTATTTTTATTTTTAGATGTTAATTTTATTATTCAAGCTAAAATTGCTGCTGAGTGAATAAATTGCTATCATCAAAGGCTTTTTATGAAAGTCTAGCTTTTAAAGGCATTTAGAAATGAAGATCTTTAATTTCTTAGCACTAAGAATCCCGTTTTCCTTGCACCAGAAGAGAATTTTCCATTTATTATTACTATCTTTATTCTCCTGTCAGTGGATTGTGAAATGATCTATCAAATATATAATTAAACTATAGCTCATATAGACACTATTTAGCATATGATTATTTTAAAATTTATCACTAAAAATAGTCTTAAAATTAGCCTATTTATCATTCTTTTTTAATTTATTTATTAAAACCAAAATTAATTAGATTAAAGGAACTTTATTTTAAGAAAACATTTGTTGTAGAATAGAAAAAAGAAATCGAACAATAGGATAAAATGTTCTTTTGTAATAAATAAATCAAAAGGCAGTTTTTTTCCTAGGTTTTATTAAAAGATCTTCTGAATTTTTTATTAATCTTCACTGGATTCTTTATTCTCTCCTTACTCTTACTTTTTCTCTTCTTCATCTTCCTCTTGTTCCTCAATTTTGCTTGCATCTAACTCTCTGTCATTTGATTTAAAGTTATCTTCTTCTTCAACTTTACTTTAAATCTTTTTATATTGGTAAGATTTCTAATTTTAACTGATTTTTTATTATAAACTTTAATTTTACCTTATTTCATTTAGACTTTGACATTAAATATTCTAAATTTCTCAAACTAGCTCCTTATTAACCTACTCATTTTTAACTTCCTCTTAATTTTAAAAGATTTATTGTCTTGAATCGTTCTAACTCATGAATAATTTGCTAAGATTTGAAGATTAGCTTTCATTCCTCTCTAATTACCCTTCTACAATGGGTATATTTTCTAACTATGAAATCGATTTTATTTTGATAGTCTTCAATTTAGTTTAATTTCCTTCAACTTATTCCATGGTCTTGATTTAAAAATTTTAAGCCTTTGCTTAAGTAAGGTCCAGTTCATTTTGAGATTAATCTAAGGAAAGCTAGCTTGCATCTAAACCTTTTGAAATACTAGTTAGTTTAGTCATTTTAAATTTAGACAGCTAGGAGACGAAGCTTTCACTATCTTTAATAAAGACTGTGTTTCTTTTCATATTTGTCTCTATTCTTCTAATTCCAATCTCAACTCTCTTTTGTTGTTTTTTTATATGCTACTCAAGCAATTTCACATCAGCGTTAATTTTAAATGCAAATCGGAATAGCCTCACTGTATCAGGCTTAATTTACTTTAGCAGCACTTTTAATTTCCTGATTCTTAAAATAGCATAGATTAGTGTCAGAAAGAGCCCACTACTTAATAAGATAATAAGCAGGTTTTTTTAACGCTCTTCTATGGCTATGTATATAGAGCTGAATAGAGAGATAATAAAGACGAATAATAGTAACGTCTAATGAATGAAGTTCAATCTGGAGTATGTTATGGGCTTTTTCCTATTGACGCATATTAAAAGCACTAAGATAAAAAAGACGTGGATGAAGCCAAATGGTTTTGGGTATTTCTTTTTTAAGGTTATGTTCGTCATAATTAGCAGGATTTGTATAAGAGATTTGTTAATAATATGGTAAGGCTACTCTCTTATATGCTAGCTTTCAGTAAGGCATTATCAGTGGGGTCTAGATAGGATAGTAAGGGGAATGTAGAGGCATAGAATAATGAAAGAAAAAGAAAAAATGATTTTATGCTTGAATGAGAAGCATTACATGCCGCAATCGAAAGTGTGGAAACTTTCTTCTAACTGGATTTCCCCATCTAAGTTATTATCTCTTCCATATAGGCATTAAAATGTAAGACACAAGTTATAAATGATTGGAATGAAAAATATTTCATTTATGAATAGAGAGAAATTAAATGAGAGGGATCCAAGATATTTCAGTAAGCTATTTTTGAAAATAATTTCGAACTTAAAAATGAAGAAGAACAGGAGGAAGATGCTAATTACAGCGATGCATATTAGTATTTCATTTGTAATCCAGAATGCTGCTCTTTCGTGAAATATTATCAGTTTATAAATATAAAGAATCGTGGTTTCTATCGATTCGTTTGCATAAGGATGAATAAATTGTAAATTTTATCCTAGAGCTAAGTACTAAACTACTTATATTGCCAGAATCATAGTAAATAGCTAATCTTCATCAGTTAGCCAGTCTTTCTTAGTTATATTCTTGAATCTAAACCCTTTCCAAATTTTCTATCCAATGAAATAGGAAATCAAAGTAATAAGAAGTAGAACAAAGCTTGTTATGATTACTATGTGATATCCCCAGTCATACTCATAAACCCATCTTTCAGAAAAATCGCATAAACTGCTGTATTTTTCAAACTTATCATTTGGAACTTTTGTTGAATTATCATTTCACACGATATCACCTTAAAAATTCCATACAATTGAACAGGTTAAGCAATAAATCTCCTTATTAACTTATATAGGAAAACCTTATTCATTCCATAACTCATTCTTGAAGTGAAAGTTTGATATGTCTCTATAGTTATTTTCCAGCTCAAATTTAACTGTACCTGAACATCCTTAAAATCTTGTTTTTCTGATACTTTTTATTAAGTCCTCTGAACTACCATAGTCAAGGCCTGAATTGATAGCATTTTAAATTCCATGAGCTATTATATAGGGAATTTCTAGTACTTGACAAATAACTTCATTATTAGGATTGCACTATTTCTATATCTAATACAATCTTTATCCTTCTTCTCCTGTTCACTCTTCTAAGACTATTAGAACTGCTCCATATATTAACTTCTTTACTCTAAAGATGTGACCGTCGGTCATATTCTAATTAAAGAGTAGAGAACTCGGATATAGCGTAATGAAATTAATATCTCCTTGCTTGTAGCCTAGGTCATATATAAAATTGGCCATAAGGTTGAGTATGTCATTAACTATCAGTATAATTATTTTTATTTCCTTTTTCAGAATTTCCCTTGTAATATTATAGACTAGCTATTCACGCTCCTGATCAGTGTAATTTAATGAGTAGTATGTTACTGAGTTTTAAATAGTAACATCATTTTCTTAAGCTCATCTTAGTAAGCTACTATGCATTCTAACTTATCAAATTTCTGATTTCTAGACTAATAATCCTATTTTCTTCCAACCCTTTCTTTCTATAAACTTGGTAATGGCTTATTTAAAGCGGCCATTATAGACGTAGTTATTGAGAAAATTATCGTATATATCTGTTTCATTATATAAATACTCTTTTGACGTTATTAAATAAGGATTATGAACTTCTGCTTTTTCTAGAACTTTGTAGACAAAGTATCAAGTTAGTGATGCTAACGATCCAAAGTGTGCTATGCCTAAATTCTACCTGTTTTAAAGCAGCACATCTACAACATGACCTACATCAAATTTTAAGCAGCCATATGATATAGGGTTAGCCTTGAAGTTATAGCTTGGTATTATTTCGCCAGTTCTATTGATATTTTAGGTAGCACACTGAATAAACTCTGCTTGAATTACAGCTGGAGTATAGTCTGGTATATTATAAGGCTCATTTTTGTTGGTTGAATAGCTATATTCTATCTACAGCTAATTAGAAGGTGGACTTAAAGACCCTTCACATCAAACTATACTATCAAGCTGAAAAACCTACTTCATGCCTATTATTCTAATAACTTCCACCAACTAATTATCTTGCATATTGTAAACTGAAAAGTCTGGGACTATTTGATTGTCTTTGAAAATATATTTACTAAGCTTAAAGAATTTATCGAAGAAAGATCCTTTTGTTTAGTATTCTATTAATGTATCTATAGACATTAAAGCTTTCGCAACGTAATACCATGTGAAGTCTAAATACCTTTGGAATGGAAAGCCTAAAGGAGTTAAGGCAATCAAACCTTCATTCAGGATGTCTAGAGTTTTATTTTGCAACAGCATGGTTTTCACGTAATTATTTATTACAGGATGTATTAGATTAGAGGATTCCAATGATAAAAGCCATGCATAATGTTTTGATGTGAATCTGTTTAAACTAGATACGAATAGAATGTAGGTTTGTCAGCAAACATCTCCAGCTAATAATATTATTGGACTTCCTGTAAGCCTTATGGTAGTAGGAAATTCTTTATTTAGCCGTTCTTGTATGTAAGAGTTATTGCAGCTCTATAAGTTTAATCCTCAGAAAGAATCAATAGGAATATTTATATCAGCCTTTATTTTAACTCTACTAGTAAAGCTGAATTCTTCTAAAGGTCTATAAAACCTTTTCTCGTTCTAAGAAATCAAAGCTAGTTTGTTGAAGCCAAAATATTCAACGAGAGTGACCAGAGCTTAGCCTTCTTACTCATAGCTTGGTAGAATATTGAAAGTTAATTTGTTGAGTTTCTTATAATTGTTTCTATAAGCAGTTAAGGTAATGAAACTGGGGTTTATCCTAGAGATAGTTCCTGTGTATATCTAATTATAAGTAATGTCTATTATCATTTACACTTTCTACTTACTTCATTTATAGAGAATTATTTACAAATCCTGAGGATTCTTAACCTCATACGAGATAGGAATAAATTCTATGTTTTTTACTTTCTGGTGGGCTATCTAAACATATAAGAAATCTTTTAAAAAGGGAGGCGTATGCTAGGAACTTAATATTCCAATGTAAAGACAGAAGCTCAGATTGAAGGCAAGGACTAAAATCAAGCTTCGCATGACTAACATTTATTAATTACTATCTTACTGTTAATTTGGTTTAAATAGCATAAATCAAAGAAAATAATGAAAATTTAACTTAAAGTTAAGAGTCATCTAAACATAATTAAATGCATGTCTCTAAATAGATTATTTAACTCCTTACTTCTAATCTCTCAGTTAAAAGTAATGCTACTTTATTATAATTTACTTTACCTTCTAAGAATGTAATTAAACTAACTAAGAGGTAACTTTTAATCTTAGATATAGCTATGTAAATTCTAAAGCTTAGAAAGATCAAATTAATAAAGGTTTCAAATTTGTTTCCATATAAGAAAAATAAGTCTAGGAACTCCTGTCTCTCATAATACTTAATGTTATCAATTCTATATTAATGCTTAATTATTAAAAAAGCTGATATAGTAAAACCTAAATATATTCAATAAGTCAATAATATCCCTGCTTTCAATTGCCATTCCATAAATCTTAGTTATCTGATAAATTAATGTGTATAAGCAGTTTATTTTAAAAGCAATGACTGTCTTATGATTTACAAGTTGAAGCTGCTTGTTTAATCTTAGATAGAATAAAGAGATACATTGAGGCTAATAATTTACCTTAGAAATTAAAAGAAAATAAATTAAATTTAAACACTTCTACTTGAGTCTAAAGCTTTTATATCTCTTATTCATTTAATTTTATACATTAGGAATTTTAAGTCTAAGTGAATAGATTTTTAATAGATGCTTTAGGTATATAATTAACTAAGCTACTAAGATAATTAAAGGGATCTTTATAGACAGATCTTCGAAAAGAGAAGGCTAGATAGTTCCTTTTTGGCTATTATTTAGAATTTAATTTTTATACTTTTTAATTTATGAGTCTCATGAAATATAACTCAGAACAGCCTATTTTGTTTAAATGTACTAATATAAAATAAAAGTTTAGCTTTTTTATGCTATTTTTTATATCGATAATCAAATTTAAGAGAAATATAACAAAATAACTTGAAATTAAATTTGAACTTAAAGGTAAGGAAATATTAAGCTTAAAATAAATAAAGAACTTAAGACTTAAATATGCCTGAAGAAAGGGGCTTAATAGCTGTATCATATCCTTCTTAATTTGCATAGCTCAAATTGAAAATATATACAGCTTTTGTAAATTTAAAGCAAACTGGTAAAATAAAAAGCTTTAAGGACCTAAAAAAGCTTATTGAATATTGGTTTTTGAATGCTTTGAAATGTAATTAATAAAAGCTTTAACAATTAGCTCACATTAAGGTAAAGTCATTTATTTTTTAAATCTAGCAAGAAATAATGAATAGAGATAAATAAAAAATAGTTTTAAGGTATTTAATTGAGATAGAAGCAGAATGATGTAATATAATATAATTGCTAAAGACTTCTTCACTTAAAAACAAACTGCTCTTTATAAAGAGTTTTGGTTTATTTCCTAAATCTAATTTTAAATGTTCCTAGACTCTTATACTAGATTCAATAATTAATCATAACTTAGATTTACTAAATGAAGGAGCAAAGAAGTTTAATTTCAGTTAATCAGATGGAATCAGATAAGTTTTAATTATAAATACAGAATCATTTCTCTAAGATATTGTTTAAGAAGCTAAAATTATAAGTAGATATCATAGATGAAGGGATAACGGCATTAAACTTGATTTAGTCCTATATTTTCATAGAATTAATTAAAAGCTTAGTTAATCTATTATCTGAGATAAAATATTTCGCTTTGAAAGATTGAATAGAATAAATAAGATCTAGCAATACAAGCATAACTTTCAAATTAGATTAAGAATAAAAGTAATTGGTAAATCAAATATTTACACTAGATTAATTAAGTAGATGTGAATATAAGATCAGAATATTAATTAAAGCATTGATGCTATATGAGATAAACTAGGATTTCATACATTTATATTATGATATTTTTTAAGAGTTGAAGCATTTAATACACCAAATCATATTACATAGCAGACTCATATATTTATCTATAAATAAACAATTAATAATTTAAATGTAATCATTTAGTAATTTTAATTCCTAAAATGGTTATAATTAATAAAGGGACCATCTTAGAAATTATTATATAATAAAATACCAGAAATTAATTTAAAACATTCGCTTAAAGACTGTTTTATCAATCTTTGATTAAACTTTCTTTAATTTAGTTAAAAAATTATATAAAAATAATAGATATTTATAGGTTAATTAATTTCCTTGGCTACTTATTAGTAGGATAAGACAGAAAATTTAAAGCTTAAGTCAAATTTTAATAATTTAAGACTAGAATTGAATATCATTACTAAGAATCTAAGAGTATCTTAGATTATCCAAGGGGAAGATAAATGTTTATATCTTAGGTAATTATAACTAAAACTTAATATATCTACCATTAGACTATTTTTTCCCTTTTTCATACATTTGATTTATCTCATACTAATTAACGTTTTCTAAATATGGTACTAAAATTAGTTTAAATATAAGCATAGATTTATATAGCAATAAAGAATATATCAGAAATGGTTTAGAAGACACTTCAACTATATAAATTACTTATTTTTATTTATTTAGACGTAGTATTTTATCAGAAATCTAATATTTAAACCCTCTTATCTCATTAAATTATAATATGGTTAGTGCGATAAAAAGGAAAGCGGACGAATACATTCAAGTGAATATAGTTACCTTGGAAGAAAAAATTATCCCTATATAATGCTAGTATTAGGATTCTATTCTGAAGATAAAAAAGTATATTGAAAAGGTGGAAAATAAATAGAGCGAATACCTGAAAATTATCTTTAACTAAAGAGAATTAGAAAACTCAAAGTCATTATGAGATTATGATATAGAAAATAATGATAATCTTTACCTTAATTACAAACTATAAGGTGGCAGATCTAAAGGTTTTTCAAATGTTTTTAATTTTGTGAACATGGAAAACGAAGTTTGGGAAGGTTTCAGTGACTGAGCTCCCAAATGGAGAATGATTTGCTAAGGTTTAAATTTAGAGGGAAAATGTAATAATCAAGAGTGTTAAGCTTATGAAGAATTTGTTATTGCTCCAAAAGGATTTGGAAAGTTTTTTATTAACAAAGAGATAAGAAATTCAATCTGTCCATAATGTGGAGAGGTTGCTGAAGATGTCTAAAATATGTATTTCTGAATGTGCAAATATAAAGCAGAAGGAGAAATCTAAAATGAGGACGGAAACAAGATTGTTAAAGGTAAAAAAAAGGTTGATAAGAGTGATAAAGTACTAACTTTTGAAGAAAATGAAGGAGACATAGTGAACTGGTATTATTTAGTTATTGACGTAAAGGAACTTTGAGAAAAGCATGGAAAGATAACTCTAAAAATATTTTATACTAAAAATAAAATAATATCACTTAAATTATTTAAAGAAATACTGTGCATCAATTAATTTACTCCTTAGTTTTCCTTATTAAACCATTTACTCTTTTATGAAAGGTGAAACTTATAAACTATTAGTAAACTTTATAATACGAAAATTAATTATTTATGGATAAAAATTAAGAGCAATTTTAGTGAGCTATTTGTAACTAAAAGGTAAGATAAGTATGCTTAATGAAGTGTATTTATCGTTATTTTCTTTTTGCGAAAGAATCGTAAAAAGACTGCTCAATAACTATAAAGATATTGGATTTGTATTCTTAGTAATAGAAATAAGATACATCTCTTTAGATATAATAAAACCAATAAATACATTGAAACTTAACTAAATATCTCCATAAGAGGAAGTTAAATGTACTCTTCAAGTTTATAATAAATAATTTAGACAGTGATGCATAATATATTTATATATCCCTTAGTCAGGAAAAACTATTAATATAACTATTATTATTCAATAATTGGAAAAGCTAAAGCTTTATAAAGAACAAAGGAATTTATGGGTAAATTTATATTTCCTTTTCGGATATTAATAGCTACTCAGTCTTAATGCTTTCTTATGCTCAATACCTAGTTTTCTTGTTAAATTAATTATATTCTAGCATTGCTTATTTCATATTTTAGCTGTAGTAATCTAAAGTAATTTTTCCTTTTAAAAATTCTATTAGATTTTTTTAAATCTAAGCAATATAATAATCTAGTTAAAGAATAGATAACTATAAACTAAAGGAACTATAAAAAAGGTAAGTTGGTTATTAGTAGCAATAAGTTAATACTATGTACCTTCTTTTCAGAGGTAAATAGAAATAGTTTTAATAGTGTAATAAATAGATTACATTTAGAGTATTTGAAGGAAAATTAACTTTATTCGAAGTAAGTCTTTGAGTTTGCTAGATCAATTAAGTTAAGTATATGAGATAAAAAATCTTTAAAATGTAGATAAATTAAATGAAAAGAATTGGAGTTTTATTAGTTGTAGAATAAACATGAAAACATGATACTAAAATCTCAGTGAAGAAATTAATAATTCTACTTGCTTAAAATAAGAGAATAAAACTAAAAAATTGACTACAATTCCATAAGCATTTTTATTAGAGGTATTTACTTATAAATCTTAAGGTATTATTAACTTAAAAACTCATAACTAAAGCACTCTAAGTCTATAAAACTAGTTGGATATAATTTCCTAAAAATCTAAAATAAAGCTTTTTCATAAATTTCTTCTTATTTAAGCTAAGAATTTTAAATTTAAAATGAGTCAACAATTGAAAGTGACTAAAGCTATAAACTTAATAACCAACTATTTTCTAAGTAATAAGAATATTAATTTTATAATTAAAAGTCATTTAAAACTAAGCTTTTAAGTTAAGAAAATCAATAAATTATATAATCAATCTTTAGAAAATTTTAATACTTAAGTCAATTTAAAAAGCTGAAGCATCTGTTATTTAAGTTTGCTTCATTAATAGAATATAAAAAGTAACTAAATAGCAATCAACAATTCTAATTATTTTAAGCTTTTAGCTTAATACTAAATGAAAAAGAATAGAGTAACTAAATGTAAAACATAGGAGAATCTCTTATAATGGAGTAAATCTACTAGCTAAATTAATTTTGATGCTAGGGTTTGATAAAGAAATATAGAAGAAAGGTATGAGTAATATATAAAGGGTGTATTTAACTCTCTTAATTGAAAAATATTTTTAAGAAGGTTTAGATTGTTTAAGGCCTTTATCCCCTGCAAAATAAGCAAATAGCTGATGTCAGTAGTCCTAAATAAACAACTATAAACTAGGCGAAATACCAAAAGCAGTCATCTTAGTATTTTTTTTCTTTATCTGAGCTATCAATGTAAGCTTTTTCTGATAAGTAATTTACGAAGAGAAAAATAAGACCTAATATATACACGATTGAAACACAAATTTATAAATACTTCTAAAATTTTTTAGCGTCAGGTGCAGTACTGAGTCCTAAACAGCTATGCAATCCATTAGAAATTGTTATCATTGTAATGAAAAGCGAAAAAATAGCAACTGCTATAAAGCTGTATCCGATAGGTGAATTATGATATTAATCAAACATAGAGAAGGATTGTAAGGATATAAAAAAATTTCCTGTGATTCAAAGTGTGGTTGCTACTCTTTTACATACTTAAACAAATCACTATCATGTGATTTAATCTTCTTCTTCTACTTAGTTTTCTCTTCTTAAATTTTCTCCTCTCGGGTCCTCCATTATAATCTTTTAAAATTAGCTTTTTTAATATTTCAGACTTTTTCTTCAAAGGCTTTAAGAAAATTCTTTTAGCTTATTTAGAAGCTTAAACGATATACTTTTATACCTTTTCCCTTTTACTACACTGTTCCTTTATTTATTCTCTTACTCAGTAATTAGCTCTGCTATTTCTATTACTCAGTAACTTGAGTTCTAGAGGTTTATAACGAACACTTTGAAGCTTTTTTGAGTAACTAGAGTTTGACAATAAAAGAAATTCAACTTATAATCGAAAAAATAAAAATTAAAGGTCTAAGGGGAACTTAAAAAAGAAAGCATCTAATACTCATTGTGAAGCTTAAAATATAATTAAAGAATCTAGAAAAGAGACTATATTGATTATTATAGCAGCACTTCACTATTTCTCTAGTTAAGTCTAATTAAATTGTTAAGGTACTAGTTATTAAGGAAATTCGTAGCATATATCATTTCCATAGTTTTAAGCTATTATTAAAGAACATATTATCTAAGAAGGCAAGCTAATATAAATACCTGAAGATTAGTACCAAACTACAGGATATAAGCAAGTTAATTATACCTTATAAATCACAGCTAAATACAAATACAAGCAGATAGCAAGCTTTCATATAACTAAATAATAAGCAAGGAATCTAATAAAATAAGAAACTAACTAGAAAGAATGAAAAAGCAAATAATTTGAAAATAATTGTTAGTATTTTCTCATGAATAAATCATTATAAAATAATCTAAATTCATCACTTTAAAACTTAAAATGGAGCTGAATGGTAAAGCTAAGTAAATAGATTTAACACATAATGACTAAAATGTAAGGGAGGAAGTAAAAATGTAGTATGAAGTTAACTAAAGCTAGACTTAGGCAAGATAATTTATATAAAAGTAAGAAAATAATAGTGCTAGCAAGCCTTAGCCTAATAATAGAAAATAGTCTTCTAATAAGCCATCTCAAAGCATTAGTGCAGCTATCTAGTAATTTATATTAAAAACCAATAAATAAGATACTTAAAATGTATCAACCAAACAAGGGAATATTATAATGCTTGAAAACTAGGTTTAAGATAGCGTCAAAGCCATGAATTAAGAGTAGGTCTTTTAACCTATCCAAGTTGAAAACTTAGAAAAACCAATAGCAAATTAAAAGGAAGTCCAGAGCTAAGAGTAACCTAGTTAGATATAAGAAACTATAATTTAATAGCCAATTTAGATTTTAAATCAGTAGCAGGTTCTTCCTTAAATAATAGAAATACAAGAAATCTAGGCTTAAGTTGCAGAGATGAATAAAATTTTGCTATAAGATAAGGATATCAATATAAGGTAGTTTTTGAGCCAACTAAAAGAGAATGTAAAGACCTACTAAACTGAAGTTAATAGTCTCTTTAAAATTACTGACAAGATAGTAACGAAAATAGTTAAAGTTGTAGATTAAGATTCTTAAGCAGACAAAGCAAAGAGTTAGATTGAAGAGAAAATTAATCAACAGTAGGAAATTTATTAGAAACTACAGGAATAGAGAAATAGAGTTGAGATGAATATAGTGGAGTATAACTAAAAATACATAACAGCTTGCTAGTTTCTTCTGTATAATAACTGTTTATAGCCTGATACTAACTTTTTAAAGTTAATTGAATATAGGTCTCATCTAAGCAATGTAAGGTTTAACTTTTTAGGTTTTAAAGGATGTAAGGAAAAGCATTGAAAAATGTGAATCTAACATAAAACAATTAGAAGAAACCTGGGACAAAATTAAAAGCGAAATAGATACGATGAATTCATCTTAGGTAAGCTAGATGAATCAAAATATTGCATAGATATGTATGAGCGTAGAGTCTTTGATATAGTAAAATAAAGATATTACATTAAAAAAAATAGAGCAATAAATAAGCTCATTAAAGATAAAAAGGGAGAAAAAAGTAAGTTATTAATATAGGAGAAAAAAATAAAGCAAAAGAAGGAAATTAATATTAATTTTGATATATAACTAGAAGAGGATTTGGTAGTGTAAGAATTTAATTAATACGGTTATTTAAATCAAGAGGAAGATTAAAAAGAAGACTAACCTGAAGAGTAACATGAAGAGTAGCCTGAAGAATAACCTGAAGAGTAAGAAGAGATCAAAGTAAAAAGATAAAAGCGTACGAGGAAGAAATCCAATAAGGAGGAATAAGAGCCTGCAAAGAAGAGGAAAACCAATACCTGCAAACCATTTATTGTAGATTTTAATAAAAAGAATAATTAAAATAATATCTCTAAGTAATAGAAAGAAGAGTAAGTGCAAGAGAAAGAGTAAAAGCAGCAACCAGAAGAAGAACTAGAAGAAATCAATTCCTAAGAAGACGAAGGGACTCTTTATATAAACACTAAAATATAGCAGAACGAAGAGAAGAAAACTGATAGGATCGAAGATTCTACAAGCTACAATTAAACTGTTATAAATGAAAAATCGATATAAGAGGTTTAAAATTAAATTGCAGAAAAAGAAACGGAATAAGATTAAACGAGTTAAATTTCTTTTCTTGCAACTAAAATCTTGAGTAAGGAAAAAAATTCAAAGGAATCTAACTTATCACAATCCAAGAGTGAAACAGTATTAATTGGAGTTCTAAAATAAGTAGTTAAAGCTCTGCATTCTAAAAGAGAAGGTAAGTAAAAGAGAGCTAAAAAGGGAATTAGGTAGTGTGATATCTTTCAGCTTCATAATTTAATTCTCACATTAAAGGAAAAAAAATTAAAGGATAGTGAAGTTGAAAATTAAATAATCTTAGCAGAATAAATTGTAAAAAACGCTTGTCAAGCTTAAAATTCCCAAATACCAAAATAAATTCTTAAAATAAATGAAAAAAAGAAGCAAGCACTCGTAAAATGGTGGTACTCGGAAGATCAATCCACTTGGGCAAGACTGGTAAGATTTTAAATTCAATTTAGACTAAGCTGCCATAGGCGATGATTGAAGAGTTTAAATTATTATCAAAAGAATGATTTTAGTGTGATATTAACTTTTAACATTTCTATAAGATATTTTAAATTGAGTGTAAATTTTTTCTTTTTAACAGGACAGGGTAGGTTTTAAATGAGAAATAACAATATAAATCTAAGGCTAGACTCTGTACATTTATGAGTTGAAAATAAGAAATAAATAAAAAATATTCAATCTATTTCTAAAAGTATTTTCCTATAATTTCCTTTTTAAATCTATTTTTTCAACTTAATAATTAAACCTTGAAGTGCTAGGCTATTTTAATTACTTTAATTTAAATTAGTGGTATTTAGATATTAGATGTATGCTTATTTTATTAAACTTGCACATTTTATTTTTTAAATTATAAGAGTAAATTAGTTTCCCGCCTTTTTTTAAACTCAAATCTATGAATTGACCAATCTCAATAAGAGAGAAATTCATCAACTGACTATCGTAGTTTTATCCAATGTTAACTGAATATAGCTTTTATAATTTAAATACCTAAATTATATGGCGATATATGTAAAAATGAGACCAAGTAATCACTTCTATGATTCATAAATTAAAGTTAAATAAATTTTTTATGATAACTAGTTTTAAGAATTCAGTTTATAGATATCTAATAAGCATATCTTGTTAATCTTTAGTCTAATTTATAAATATCTGAAGTTATTAAGCATTTATTATTTTGTTATTCGCTAATTAGTTTTTATTCCTTATTCAAATTAAAAGATGATAAAGGTACCTCTAATCTTTTAGAAAACTATTAAGTGAAATATAAACTTTGTAAGACTCACTTTTAATACTTATTTTGATATGTGATAATGATGTTATTGTTGGAACCAAAATTTTTAATTAAGGAAATAAAGTTCTTAGCGGAATTTAAGCATTAGATATCTCCAACTTCATAAATATACTCAAAAGGTAGCAATTTACCTTGACTTAAAATTCCAACTGATAACTATTACTCTTTAATATTATCCTAAAGTTACTATACTCATTTTAATTATGTCTAAACAACTTATTTATCAATTTATTCAATTATTTTTGTATTGAAGGAATGTAAAGTTATCTTATAAAATGATCAATGTATTAATTATTTATCGTAAGTAAGCATTAGTTACTATTTATAGAACTGATACTTAAATTATTTATTATATAATGCTTTGGTTATACAAGCCTCTTCTTTTTCTTTTGGGTATTTTTTAAAATTCTATACTTCATTATACTTTCTACTACTATACGATCTTATGCTATTTTCATCAGTTACTCATGCTTTATAAAACATGCTTGATTATTCTAATAATAGAATCCTACTATTCTTTGAGATTACTTCAATTCTTTAATACTAAGTATGGCAATAATCCTTCTCAAGTCAATAGCAATACTCAAAGACTCTATGTTTTACTATAGCTATGAACTATTAAGTTTAAATGATTTGGAATCTAAGAATATTATCCATTAAGCAAATAATTAGTACTAATCCTACCTAAATTTATTAGTAACTTCGCGTCTTAATTAGTATAACTCTGTTGATTTTAAAGAAATTTAAGACTCAGGAATGTACACTGACCACTTTTCTCTTAATATTGCATTGAAATATTACTTGGAAAGATATTAATAAGAATAAGAATAATGCTGCCTCTGTAAAATTTCCAAAGAATAAGATCCAAAGGTAAGAAGTTAATATTAAACTCTCTTCCTGGGTAGTAATAATACTTTTAAATGCTAGATTAAAGTAAGTTGAAAGCTAGTATCAGATTAGCTGTAATTTTATTAACAAAAATTGAATTAAAGAACGTGAAGCACTGTTAATAATGTCAATTATTAATATCTCTCTATAGCAAATTCTTTTCTGTAGATCCTTCATCTATAAGTGGTAAGGTTGCATCTCTTTGTCATCAAAGAACAGGACACCTTCAAGAGATTACAGGTTTATTTCCTAACCAATGGTGAAGTAATTGGTTCGGCTCAAGATTTATAATCTTAAGTCCTCAGTCAGATTCATTATTGGAAGTTTCTTTTCAGTCACTTCTTGGGTCAAAATTCTTCTTATTTAAATTAAATTTATAGATAATAATGAGAAAGTACTTGGAATATAGGTATAGAGCAAAAAATACTATATACTATCAGATTATTCAGCTAAGCTGTTTATTCAAGCCAAAAAATAATAAAATATTAAAATGAACTGTCTTGCTTGATCGCTATAATTATGAAGTTGCAAATCTTTATTTGATAAAATAATTCTTATAACCATTATTTGCACAAATTATGGAGATGAAAAATGAAAAGTAAAACATAGAGAACTCAGCAAAAATCCTTAAATATTGTTCATTCAACCAAAAAATTTAATGAATCTAAAACTTCTAAATTAAATAAATTTTGACTCTAGTTAATTGTTTGAAAACTGGAGAATTAATATTTTTATCTTTAAATCAATATAAGTTAGGAAGATATTGATTTCTCAAATAGGAAAATAGATGGAATATAGAGATTTTAACCTTTTATATTAAATCAGTAATAAAATCATCTTTAAATCATGCCTCTTTTTGCAATATCAGAAATTAAAATTATAATCTCTCTATTAGCAAACAATTTAGATTTAGGTAACAATTATATAGAAGCTGAATGCAAATATTTAGAATAAGAATTGCATTTAATAGTTGCATTTATTATTAAAAATTTGCTTAAGACTTTTACTATATCAAAAGCATGAAAAAGTTAACATTCTAGCTATTTTAAAATAGGGAAGTAAAAATTTTTGGAGTAACTGATTCCCTATTGCTTTACTCAATTTTTTAGTAAAAATAACTTAACGCATATATAATCACTATTATAAGCTAGATTTTTTGCATCCAGTTGAATTAAGTTTATTCCTAACTATTTTCTTTTAGTAAATCTGAATTACTTAATATACTATTTATATATATCATAGATAATTTCAACAAAATAAATAATAGTTATCCTATTTGACATAAAGAAAGTATTTATACTAAATCAAGGAAATTATTTTTTCTCATTCGAGTAAACTAAGATTGCCCTTAATCTTAAACCTCACTTTAGAAATATTCTATGATAATATTGATACTAAGCTTACTATTGATGGTTATTCTACAAGATCAATAAAAATTAATAAAGGAGTTCTACAGGAAAGCAATAATGATCCTTCTCATGCATTTTATATTAGGATATAGTTACAAGATATCTGGAAGAAAATTAAAAAAAGAAAGAATTTACTATCTGCTTCAAAATATACGGTTTTGTGGATGATTTAATAGAACTAAAGTTCATAAACTAAAATTAAAAAATTATTATTAGCCACAGTTTAGGTTTTCTATAAGGTAAAGTTTACCATAAACGAGATTATATGTGAAATAATAATTTTTCTTTAAAAAAATGAAAAGTAGAAACTAAATAAATTTAGACGTTAATGGATAGTTAGATATTTCAAATGATGTAATTACATACTATAAGTATAAATAAAAGGAAAAAGAAAATAATAAATTCGCTTTACAGGAAAAGTCTCTTTATTTATAATAGTAATCTTTAGAGCTATTTCAATAATGTCTAAGTATGGAGTTATATCTCCACATATCTTTAAAACACTTTGTAGATCTTTTATTTTAACTTAAAGCAGAGTATTATTGTGATACTAAATATTGAGCTATTTTATCGAAGCTTAAAGGAATGATAAATAAACTAAACTAAATATTAAAGAATCATATCAAGAATGACCTTAACTCTTCTTGATCTACATTTAATGAGTTTTGCTTTATTGGTTTAAAGTGACTTTTTTTCTGTTCACTTGAAAGCAATGAAGTTTATGCTCTTTACTTAAATTTCAACAAAGTTATTAAAAGAATCCAGACTGCGATATTACCTTATTATTTTCAAAATGTATTTAAAACAATTTACCATATCAGAGATATTTAAATAAAGTCTCTAATTATATTAGATTGAAGCTAAACACAATGCAATACCAAACAATATTAACAATTATATAAAATAGAAAGTAAATCAAAAGTTCTTCTAAAGTGTTTTAGTAGAAAAGTATTAAAATGTATTCCCTTAGGTATCTATATAAGATTAATAGATACCTTATTTAAGAGACAGTTTCTATTTATATGCGGAGAATATATTCATTATCATTTTTAAAGCGAACATGGCTTATGTCATATTCCAACCTAATTCTTAGATTCTACTTATGTGGTTAAGATTTTGATGAATATAAACACATATTAAATTGCTTTAGATTTATGAACTTTAAAATGATCACAAGAGATAGTAATTAAAGTTAATTTTTACAACTAAAACTACATTAGACTTAATTTACTTAAAATATATATAGTCATCAAACATTTGTTTGTGAGAACTCACTTAAAAGATACTCAGAGATTTTTAAGCTTTAAAAATAAAATTGGGTTAATTCATAGATGAAGAAGAGCTGAATGATGAATTTTTTGATGAAGGTATATAGAAAGATGATTGAGACTAAGCGAATTGATGAACTTAAGCTTTTAATAATAACGTAGTGTTAGTGATTATTCCAAGTAATTAGGCAATTTTACCAAAAATAACTAAATATTGAAACTCTTAAATTTTTTTATTATTATAAGAAAATAAGCTAGGAAATAGAGAGGAAGTAGTGAAAATGAATAACCAAAAAATTATTTGAAAGAAAGAGAAAAATAGGAATTAACGAAATTGCTTTACTATTAATACAAATGATTAAAAATATAGCTGGAAAAAATACTTTCATTGAAGTAGTTGTCTGTATTTAATGTCTGTCTAATTTGATTGCTGATTTAGTTAGAAAATAAATAACTAGAGGAAGAAAACAGCAATATAAAGAGAAGCATTGAAGTGATTAACTGAGATAAAGAAAAAAAAAGGAAATTGAAAATTATTGAAACATCAAGAATGATTAATCTTCTTAACTTAGATAAAACAGGGAAAAGTTTAATCATAAAAAACTGGATTAGAAGGTTATTCATATTGCATTGGTTTATGAGGCTAGTGCTAAGTTATCCAAAAAACAAGCCATAAAATTAGAATGATTAGTTAAATAAAATATCTATTTGAAAATAAGAAAATTGCTGAGAAGACTTAAAAGATATATATGAAGTATTTTTCTGCTATAAATAAGGCTTATATTATAAAAATTGCAAAAGCTTCAAAGTTAAAAGTAAGTTTTTAATAGGAAATTTAGCAAATTTAAAGCCAGAATTAACCTCACTTGGAGGAGAGACAAATTAAATCAAATAAGCTAGTGCATCTTTCATTTTTTCTATTTTTTATTTTAAGCCTTTAATTATCTAAAATTATGACATAAGCAACTTCTATCAAAGTATTGAAAATTCATCGGTATTTAATTATTCACTTTAAAATTTATAAAAAGGATTCCTTTTAATTTATTAATTCCTAGCTTATAACGTAATGACAATTTAAATCTATAATTACCAAATGCGAATAATTTAGATTCATCTTATTATATTAAATTACCTTCTAGCATTAAAACTGGTCTATTTAATAGGCTATTGGACTTTATTTAAGCGTTTTCTATTATGTTCCTTAATTAAATCTTTAGATTTTGTAAAAGATTTATAAATCATTTATTCAATATAATTCTTATGATAGAAAATGCTTTCATTTTTATATAATTGTAAGCTATAAATAGATACCTAATGATTCAAGTTTAATTTAAATAGTTTCTCTCATGCTTATTAAAATATCTTCATAATTTAGTTAAAAATATTACAAAAAATCATCTTTTTATGACAAAATGACTTGAATTTATATTTTCTATCTTCTAAATAATTACATAGGTACCTTTTAAATTGAAATAGATTCCAAATATTACAAAATTCTGATTTCTATTTGAAGATAATCTTATGCATTTATATCCTTACGTAATCTACTTTCCCTTATTAAAGTCTATTTATAAAGGAAGATTAATCTAAATTTTAATTACTTTACTTTATTTCTTTGGAGTAAAATGATTTAAACTAGTTAGGTCTAATTCCTTTATAATAGATATCATTCCAACTATATTTATTCCTACTTTACTTTGGTCATTTTATGATACTTTAGATCCTTTCATCAGTTAACTTTCATTCTTTATTTGACCAGATTTTCAATCATACTGTATATATCTTTTCTTTTAGATCTATATTTATAATACCTAAAGATAGGTATCTATAAGGGACAATAAAGTAGTTTAATAGATTAGTACATAGGAATTAAGTTTAAATTGGCAGATAGAATTTAGAAAGAAGCGAACTTAAGTAATAGATATTAGATAAAAATGAAGCTTAATGTAAGCAAATAGAGGGGACTAATAAAAGCTAGTTTGATAGATAAATGCACAAAGTTAGTCTTTTAATACTTAAGATACTTCAATGGGGATTGATTTTTATATTATGCTCATGAGATATTTAATTATGTCTAGACATTGAATTTCGTATAAGCTTAAAAGTATAAAAGTGGAAGATATCAGAAGAGTTTAGAGTAAATGAGAATCGAAACTGAATAGAAGCTTGAATAGTAGTGCTGCTTTAGTAAAGATAGATATCTTTAAGTCTTTCCTAGTATCAACTTGAAGTTACTTATATAATCACTTTCTCTAGCTCTTTTGTTTAGAATGAATATAATACTAATTAATTTTAAAGAGCTAGTATGAATATTTACGTATTAGATAAAAAATCATTTAAATGGAAACTAAAAAACAAGGATTAAGAATATCGAGCAAAGTAAATCCTAAAGGAATATCCCCTATAGTTTCCTCAAAGCTTCCTTAAGTTTTCACTTAAATGAAAAAAACTAAACCTAAAATTAACTCATAGTAACAGACTGGCAACATGATTAACTAGATATAGTAAGATATGAAATAAGAGAGCAATCTTGAAGAGCAAAAGATGAAGAATAAATAAGCTTCCATGTCAAGTTAAATCAAAACGAATTAAAAAAGAAATCATACAGAAAAAGTACTGAAGAAGATTTAAGAAATATTGCCTAACTTTGACTAATAGCCAGCTTCAGCAAAATCTGCATAGAAACCTTAAATAAATTTGTAGGAAGTAATTACACTATCAGTTGCTAAAGCTTGTAGAAATTCAGGTGCAGTTAGAAAAATACTTAATGCTCCTACTTTAAAAATCTTTGCAGTTAAAGAAGCTCCTTTATAGTCAAGAGCAATAAAGACTTAACTTTAAGAATGGTTGATATTTTGATAGACATTAAGATAAAATTAGAATTTAATACAAATTCATGGAATATTTTGAAACAGTCCTGAAGGATGTGTGAGCATTATAATAGATTCGATGGCTTGCAGCTTGAGCAATTTATTAGAATCAGTAGGCAGTTTATCTGAGAAATGTGTTTAAGAAATTGCTTTAGGATTGATTAATGGTTTGAAAGCAATTCATTCTCAAAAGCAAAATTTTAATAGTCTTACTTCAAGTCAAGTTTTGTTTGACTTTCATGGTAATGTAAAAATTTCGCTTGGAATAAAAGAGAAACTACTAAAAATCAGTTAGAATGAAAATTAATTTTCCTAAAGTAAAGATCAAATAACGCTTTTCGACTAAAACTAAGTATAAGTTTTCAAAAATAGTACTGAAGGCGATGTTTATGACCTGGGTTTTATTTTACTCTTAGCAGCTCTTGGATCTGTAGAAATAGAAAAGAATATATTCAATTAAACATAAAGCTGTTGCTTATTTCACAAGTTAGAATAGAGTAGCAAATACATAGAACATGTTGCACAAAGATTTAGTCAACAGTTTCGAGACATTTTACATAAATGCCTTTAGTTTAATAAATCCAAAAGACCTTCAATTGAGCAACTTCTAAAGCACCCTTTTTTTTTCTTTAATCCTATAGGACCAATTATTAGCTTAAAAGAAATACTCGCAGTTAGTCTGGAATGATGTAAATAAGTTCCTATAGAATATCAAGGTGCAAGTGAAAGATAGTTAGAAAGAATAGTAGACGGACTAAACATACTCCTTCCTAACTATAAAATAAAGCATTTAAAAGAAAGCTAAATAGAAGATATAGCAATAGAACTTGGTCTTGATAAGAAAAAAGTAAGAGATAAATTAATCTCTATGATAAAATCATAACTTGTTATTTTATCTCTTCTACACTATTATTTATACTAACACAAATATTAAGACTAAACACTTTCTAATTTTTATATCTATTGTAGAGTATTTATAAGTATATGTCTACAATATCCGATGATGATACACATTTAGTTATAATTGACTTAAGCTGTTTAAGTGATTGAGTTTAATATTATTAAGGTAATGAAAGCTAAAAATTTAAACTTTTTGAAAAGAAGGAAAAAAGAAAGGTAAAAGGAGTTTAAATTAAGATGTGCTACTTTAAGTTATTTTAATTTAATACCATAAATAGGGAAAAATCATATACCATTTAAACTTCTTTTAATAACTTGAGGTAGAAACAGACTCAGAAAACTTGAATCTAGATATTAAATCAAAATTTTTAGTGTTACCAATATTGGACTCTTAATATGTAAAATAATAAAAGAAACTTAATTTTTTTAAATTTATATACAATAAATTTTATCTTAATGCAACCCTTTATGGCTTTTAGTTAAGTTATATAAACCAAGATTAAAATGTTAATAGTTATTCTTAAAGCTTTATACGAAAAGTTAAATTGTGCTTTTAGTTTAAAAAGACTAAAAATTACATTTTCACTCTTTTTAAAATCTTCATTGGAAGATTAAAACTTACAACCATATAATTTTTTATTTTAATGTTTGAAAATTCTTTGAAAGAGAACAAGGAGGTTGAAAGGTATATCAGCCTTTTTTTCTTTATTCTATAATATAGTTATTAAGTAATAAAACTCATTTACATCTCATCATAATAAACTCTTCTCTCAAAATTGATGTTTATATTACTTCATGATTTGCTTCAAAATATCATAAGGTTAATTTCCTACCTAATTTTAGTTATTTGCATCACTTTTAATTTTACATTTTTATATTTACTTTAATTATTAAAGCTTTAAATCCTCTAAGTATATATTTTGCTTATTTCTTAGAATATTGTAAATCGAAACTTTGAAGGTTTTAAAATATTTTATAAAGCTTATGACTATATAGAAATTAAAGCTTTTGATAGAAAATTAATGTAAAACTAAGCAAAAATAAGAATATATTTGATTCTAAATCTTAATTGAAAATTAATTAGTTAAAATTATAGTTATTTTAAGAAAGTTTAGTTAGTCATCTAATAGTTTATATCTAACTTATTCTGATTCAAACATTTTTACCTTTTTAAAATTCTTTTTTTTAATTAAACAAATATGTTTCTTATATCAGTTCGTTATATTATGTGAAATTAAATTATTGATAAATCTAATTTAACTTAAGTCAACGTAGGGTAGTGTAATAAGGATATTCCCTTCTCTTCTTAGATTAATTTTATTTCATTATTAATCTTCAAAAAAATAGTCTAATAAGATATTCCTATATGGGTATTTCATATACCATAGTCTTTATAGATATACTCCTTTAATAATAAGAAATTACCAGCATCGATTTAAGTTCTTTGGTATATCAATTCTCCTTCTTTTATTACCATAATTATACTCACTACTTTAGTTATATCAAGATAATATGCAATTTTTCATATATAGGTATTCTTTTGTTTTACTTTATAGTAAATATAAATTATTTTCGCTCATATCTAATATCCCTATTAATTAGCTTCTATTTAAATATATCTTAATCTATTTCTAAATTAGCAGTTTCCTTCATTCTTATATTAATTCACTCATAGTCACTTATACTTTCAAATATTTAAGTCTATAATTACTTAGTAGCTTAGATTAAAGTTATTTTTCAATTTAAAAATGTTTTTCATTATTGAAGCTTAGAAATAACTTTTTGTTGTTTAACTAACACTTTCTCATTTAAGAATTAGAGAACATCTTCATATCCCATTTAATTATTTAATTAATCTACCCCTTTTAAATTTAATAAAACTAACTCCAAGCCCTTCGAAATAGGAATTTAGACTTATATTTCTATATTTTCTCCAATTATACTATCAGTGAAGACTTACAAATTAGTCCTAGTGATATTATGTGATTTATATTATAGATATATCAAAGACTGCTAATTTCCAATAAATCAACATATAACTTATAAATTCCTTCCTTTTTTAAGTTTTCAAATTATCATGGTAAATTAATTTGAAATGAGTGAGAAACTATTATTCCCTTTTACATGAGTAGAATGACCTTTTAAAGAGAGGAAATTATCTTGATATATTCATCATTTTAAATATATGCCAGATGTAATATTTATATATTATAATACACTAAGAATGAGATTGATTAACATTAACAAAATGTGAAGTATGAATTTATCCAATCTGCTTCAGAATATTTTTGTAACTGTTGCATCGAACAAACACACAAAAGGTTTTAAAACATAATTTCAGCTTCAGCTCTTATTAAATTATCTTTTCTTAAGCCTGCCCGCTGGTTCAATAATTTTACTACCTTCTAACTTAAACTACTTTTGGATTTTTTAACTAGTTTGTAAAACTAAAGGATTTCAAAGAAAAGCTATACATTTTTATATTTAAGAGATTTTTATATTACAGTTAAACCCACTAAATGACATAACTAATGACAAATAAAATTTACCAGAGTGTTGTGAAACATATGAAAATATGAATTTACTATGGATAAATTTTTGATTTATACTTATATAAGCTTTCATATCATAAAAATATAAGGAAATAGAATCAAACAATTAATACCAATTAACTTTAATTAGAAATTTAGTGGTATTAGGTTGATTTTAGCTATACCATTTTTCTTTATTTTCTCTTATCTAAGTAATAATTATAGATTTTGATTCTTCAAAGCAGAAATAATTCAATCTATATAACTATTTATAATTTTTGCTTCTATCTTGAAATAGATTTCAGATCATATGTATGATGTCTTTTACAGTTTATATATATAAGCTCTAAGATTTTACAAACTTTAGAAATATTCAAACATTAAGATTTTTATCTCTTTTCAACCAAAAAGACATTAATTTAAGATTTTATTACTCCTTACAAATAAAAAATTATTTAGCTTATAATAAGCTCAAACTTTACATTTATACACTTTAAAAATATAAGCTAAAGTTGCTTATCTATCTTCCAAAAATAGCTTTTATTATTAACACAAATAATTATAAGACTTACCTTAACATTAATCCAAGTTAAGGTTTTTAAGTTAGGAATCTGAATCATTTTTTCGATGTAGTATTTTTGTAGCTAAGAAGGATTTTTGACCATCATTGAAATAATCTAAAGAATATATAATAAATCTGATTCCTTTAAGGGCAAATAGAGGAAATTAGTCTAAGATTAATAAATAGAATAATGTTTGTATAAAAGCATTATAGAATTTAGTTCTAGTATATAATAATGGTAAGCTTATCATTTAGACTTAAGAACGGAGAAATAACTCCTATTTTATAATCTAATTATTATAGAAGTTGAGAACAAAATTTAAATTAAGAATAATTAAAATTTTTAAGTTCCATTTTATATCTAATAACTAAGAACTAAAATCGAGTTAGAATCACAGAATCAAGTTATTGCTCACTTTTGATAAAATAATTCATTAATATATCTAAAAAATTCTACAGCTTTTCTTGTAGTTATTTAAATCTCCTTCCCTAATCTAAAAATAATTATTATTAAAAAATGCTAAATTTATTTATTGATTCTAAGCATTTAAGGTAAAAATTAACTATATCCTTTAACTTTCACAGTTTTAAGTGAAATTATCTATAATCTTTTGCTAATGAGAATAGATAAGTATCCGCATATTTCTTCCTCTTTTATCGATCATATCAATGAAATAAAAATTATTTATTTTAACATATTTCTAAGTGTTTTATATAGCTTTTCCAAGGATTAATTCTTAGATAAATATAATAAGCTTTAAAAAACATTTTGCTTTAAATTCTAATATTTTAGTGTGTTAGATATTTAAAACTAATTTGTATGATTTTAAGAATGACTTGCATAAGTTAATTATTATTTTTAATTTTCTTCTTAGTCATCTTTAATATGTCAATTTTAAATTTCGAATATGTTTTACTCTATCTTTATTTACCGAAAGTTTATTTTGTAAATTTTAGCCTATTAATTATTTAGATTTATCAGTTGCAATTGCTTAAGAAACTTAGGTAATTTATTTAATATAGACTTTTTAATGAAAAGAACATAAAAAAGATTTTGTTCTAAGCTTTTAAAAATTCTTAATTATAACTAGTTTCTTATCTTATAGTCATAAAATAATGCGTAAATTTATTGCTTTTTCCTTAATTGCATGATGTATTTTTCATAATTTATAACTTTTTTACTAAGTACTTGATTATTAACCTTTCTTTTCATATGAAATATATCTTTATCATAAGATATTAAGATAAGACTTGCTTAATAATTTTGCTATATAGATCAAATTAATAGTATGGTATATTTTCATAAGCATGTAAGGCTATTTTATATTATGAGTATATCAATTTAATATATATTCCTTTCTAGGACAAAGCTTAGCATGATTTAATATCTTCGCTTAGTCTGTAATATTAACTTATCTATAAATTACCAACTCTAGCATTGGAAATAAACCTTTATAAGTAATTTTAAAAGTTTGATATAGTAATTATTTCTATTTTTAGCCCTAAATTGCATTGCATAAGTCTAAGCTTATCACATAAAATTTCAATATATGACAATAAATCAATCCTTCATGCATTTAATTCTATCTAATGCTTATAACTATTTCTTCAATATGCTATGTAAGAATTAGAATCTAGAGGCTATTTTAGACTTATTTAATAAATCATTTGCTTATAATCATAATTTTAGAGAATACACATATGAGTTGTTATTAAAAGGTATCATATTTTATCTCAAGGTTCTAGAACCTTTTTAAAAATACGCTTCAGAAGAGATAAAGTTATAGGTATTAATACATTTATACAAAATACAAAGATTATTTTTCCTTTAATATTAATATTTATATAAAGCAGAGAGTTTGTCACAATTATATTCAAGCACTTCCTACATGAGAAATTAAATAGATTGTATAGATTTTATTTTAAACCTAACTGTAAAATAATTTGAGATAGGTAACTAAAATTAGTGTTAAACGTTTATAAGCAAATTCTTATTTAATAGTATGAAGTATTAGAAATGAATTTATAACTTTATAAAACAAAAAAGTTTTCATTTTTCTAAAGCTATTAGTAGATTATTTTTAAGATCTAGGTAGAACACTTTAGTTTTTAATCATTGGAAACCAAATATTAGCTGAATTTTTATTGAAAGATGTAGAGTATAACTACTACTAACGAATTAAAGTGTCTGATTCTAATTTATATAATTTTGCTTAATATAAATAAATTATAAAATGCTTAAGTTATTTCAACACTTCTTACATAAAAAAGTAGTTCCAACCACATTAAACCTTACTCCCTCTTCTAATAGCAGAGGGTTACTTTGCTATTTTGACTCTTTTGCTTTTAATTTAACGTAAGTTCCATTTGAGCTTGGTTTCTATTCAGTTCCGTCATAAAGAAGTCAACCATAATCAGGTTAATATTCAATCCTATATGTAAAAATAAAATACCTTGCGTGTTCTCCACTGATACTTTTATTCATAAGTACAAAATCGCAAGACAAATTTCTTCCTATAAAAAACGTATAAGATTAATTAATGTTAGGGATAGCCTTCTCTCATACTAATCCCTATTAATAATCATTACACTCTGGAATTCTTAACTTTATCGAAGCCTAGTTTTCTGCCATTTGAGTTGATAGCTAAGGAGATTTTAGTTCAGTTCATTATTGATAAACTTATTGCCAACTGTTGTTTCAATAGTTCCCAGTTATGTTATCTAAAATTCTATTAGGATGTTTTAGGCATCGAGTTCCATGATTGATATTTTCAACTTCAATGGTGTAAATAAAGTCTCCTAGAATTATAAAAAGTCCTTTTTTGAGTTCTATTGGTTTCTAGTAGCTTGCACAAATTGTCGTGCTACTTAATCTTGAATTGTCAATAAGCCAGTATCCATTCTTCAGGTGAATAAAGAATTGATTCGGATCTACTAATTGATTCTTGCTATGGAACTTAATTTCTACTTCTTGACCCTATATTTGCCTTCCACCTATTATAAATTCACGCTTTCCATAAGTCGAAGTCTCTTTTATTCCAGCAGGAGTTAATTCTATTTCTTAACCTATATTATACAAATTCTATTATTCCCTATTTATCCTTTCAATTATCAATTTTATATTTCCCTGCTGATTTATCTTTTCTTGATCATTAACTCTTAAGTTAGACTGCGGTAAAAAGTTATCTAAGTTTTCAAGAGGCTTGGCTACTATGAATTAAAGGTTTAACTTAAACTTCAAAAAGTTACTTAAATACTGCTCGAATGTTTCTTATTAGTTTCCTTTTCAGTCAAATTTAATATTTTTTTGCCCTCCAGCTCCTTAAATAATTCCATACTTCTTCACAAATTTATCAAAATCGAAAAGTTTATCTGTATCATAGTTCAAGCATGTTTATATAGAGTCAATAAGCATATTCTCATTGAAAATTTTTTATTCCAGTTCTGTGATGTTGTCCCATTACAATTTTTCTATTTCTTTAAGTCTCAAACTCTTTAAATTTTCAATTTACTTCTGTAATGAAGAGCATTGATCAGATACTATGAGCTTGAAATTGTTGCAAGCTTGAACTACACTTTCTTTCATTTTTTTCATATCTTAAATGTATTTTCTTGAGCTCTCCAGCTAAAACTAAAGATTTTGGTTTATTTTTTTTATAACTTGCTATTTTTCTCGCTGACCGTTCTCTATGTCTATCAAAGTATGCTTTTAGTGCTATCCATATTAAGAACACACAAAACAGCAAAGCACCTAATCTTATAAGCAATAGAGTGTTGCAATTTAATGATGTAACTCACAAAGCTACTACACCTAATCGTTCTATGATTCGTTTTCCTATTCATTTATCAAATTTAAAAAAAAAATAGCTGTAGGTAATTCTTTAGGGGAATTTTGTAATGGTATGGTATTAGAGCAAAAAGGACACGTCATTTATTGTAGCTATTTGTTATAAAAGCTGTAGCAGCAATTTAGGCATAAATTACTTGAGCAGCAATTTAGCGTTTTAGGAATATAAATTTGATTGTCGTATTTTTTATTACATTTTTCGCAGTTCAACAGATCTGCCATTTTATTTATTAGATATTTGAATTTCTGATTTATATAGAATATTCACAAAATCCAAGTCAAATATAGTAATAACAATTAAATATATTGGGTGAAGCTATATATAATAATTTTATTTAGTTAATTAAACTCTTTTAGGTTTAAAATTCTACTTTATAGTTCAGAGAATTTTGGATAAATAGCAAAGGCTTTACAGTTATATTTTTAAAAAGAGCATCTAGAGACTTTTAAGCTTCGAATATATTTAGGTAAGTTTATTTAAGTTTTATATTAATATAATAACCTCTTAGTGATGCTATGCTATTCATTTAATTATCTTACACTGCTTATTATTATGAACTTATTATTTTCGATCTAACTATATATCAACATTTCATCCACCTTTTCAAAATCTAAATTTTTGTTTTATTTAATTGAAGAAATTGGAAAATTTTGATTTAGAAAGGAAATAAATGACTAACTTGATTAGAATAAGTATATAATATCATGGCTAGAGTATTTTATCCTTAAAATAAACTGATAGAATCTTATTGCATGATATAGATGAATATGTATTTCATAAAGTTACTACTAAGTCACTTTTATATAGGTATAACATTGGATTATAAAGAAAGAAATATATATCCATGATAAAGGAAAAACAATAACAAGGGTTTTAATTAGTAAGACGAATATTAAAATATGAAGATTAAAACTAAAATATCCTTTTTATGTGGTTTAATTGATTCTCTCAAAATCTATTTCTAAGCTTCCCTTAACATTTATAGACATATATATCGCAGCTTTTGCAAATCAGTGTAATTTCTTCTTCATTTAGTTAATAAAAAATATTTAAATTTTCTCAAATTTAATATAGCTTAAGTTAGGGAGTTGAATAAGGAATTTAATTGAAGTTAAAGGAAATAATTAAATGGAATAGTCAAATTTAGATAAGTTAATTTTGCATTTTTTGTATTAGTGTATGAAATAAGTTTCTCTACTTAGCGACTGTATTCGTACAGGCTTACTCTTATTTATAAAATTGAAACCTAAAACTTTGATTCTTTAAAATAAAAAGAATAATTTTATTTAAAAGCATCTTAAAATTTATGCTTGAGAAAGGTATTATATTACATGAATCTCTGTTATATGAAGTGATTAAATCACTAACTAGATTTAGAATCAAATCCTAGTTTTTACTATATAAGGAATTTCATAATTATTTATAAAAATTCTAATTAAACCAATTCTTATTCATCTATTTAAAAGGTCACTTTAACCTTTTAATTTTCTGGGCTTATGAATTTAAAATAAGAAAAATAGTTTCTTAATCATTAAAATACTTCTATAATGATGAAAAAAAGGATAATAAATAAATTAATATCTATACAATAGAATATTAATAATCCTATACGTCTCTATAAGCTATATTACACTGATGCTATTTAAATTATTAACGAATCAGGATACTAAATACTAAACTAGTATATGATAATTATATGGTTTATTCCTAGTAAATTTATATATCTCCTTATTAACTACCAAGTAGTGGAAAGAAAGCAACTGTCATTACTCTATCCTCTTCTAGCTTAAACACATTATATACTTCATATCTCTTATTCTTTAATTTTAGATATATCAGAAAGATTATAAATATAGTAAATACATTTTTAATTAAGCTAATATAAGTATCAAATATTAGAGAAATATGATATAATATAACCATTAACTCCTTTTTTAAATAGTGTAATTGATTTATCACTACTAATTTTATTATAAATCCGTTGTTAATATAATAAACCAATAAAATAGTAATATATACACCAAGTAAAGAAACTAATTATAAAGAGATATATAAAAATTTTTATTTCAAATGTTTTAGTTTTATGTTTTCATTATTTTGTTGTTCAAGTACACTTTTTTTATAAATTCTGAAATTTTTATTTTATTCTTTTATTTTATTTTATCATCTTTTGATATTCGAAAAAATATTTTAAGTTAAAAATAAAATTTAAAGTATATGTGCTTTTCTTATTTCCAAAGCTATGTATTTATATAAATCGAAAGCATTCAAAATGGTCTAAGATAGTTTAGATGAATTTATATTAAAAAAATTGTTTCTTATCTCTTTTTTTATTTCTATCCTATTTCGTTGAGAAAACTAAAACTATTAATTTATTCCCTCATTCTAAAAATATTTCTTTATTTTTCAATCTTTATATCATCCTTATTTATAATATAAATACCCTTTACATTATATAATTATGTAGATTAAACTAATCTACTTTATTTATAATAAATTTCTAAAACTTAAATTCAAACTTTAATTTTAATTCCTATATCTTAATATTTATTTATATAAGCTCATACTAGCATCTAATTATATCCATCATATTTCTTTATAAAAGCAATAATAAATATTTAGTTTCTTCATTTTTCAAGTAAATATTAAATTAAATAATTACATCTATTTTTAATTTAAAAGCGTTAGAAATTACTAGATTATTTTATATACATTAATTAATTAATTTTCATAAGCTGCTAAGATTATTTTTTATAACTAAAGATAATTTTATTTAGTTATATTATAATACTCATATCTATTCTTATTTATCGATTTTATGTTTATAATGAAGATATAGCATTATTATATCCTTTTTTCCCATTGCTTTATCTATTAATATATAAAGCGAATTTCTAAAGTAGCAAGATAGCTCGAACTAAAACTCCTTTTTGGTATAAGTATGAACAATTTTAATTTTACCTTGAGTGTTTAGTTAAACCAAATAAAGAATACCTTTAATAGATAGTATTAATCTAATTTAAACTTAAATGATTTTTACTCTAATTTTCATATTTATATGTACAATAAAATTAAAATAAGCTTGTATGCATATATACTTAGATATATATAAAGCTTACTTAAATGATATAGGTATAACCTATTTAAATAATATAAAATGCGAATATACGAAGTAAATAAAAACAAATCGATTAAATGAAGTTGTTCAAGCTATAATACTCAAATATTAATTAAAAAATTGACTTTAGAAAGGTATGTTTATTCAAATTAGGTTTTATTAAAAAAAATTAAATAAATTGAGAATTTATTTAATTTAATAGACTTTTATTGCTCATACTTTAATTTAACAAATAAACAAATTAAGATTGCTATTGGTATTTGGTTTTTCAATATTATACATTTTTTATTAAAAAAGCATGAAAATTAGTTAAAAATAATAATTAATTTTAAGAGTTTATAGATTTATTTGTCTGTGGGGATTGCTTCTTTCAATCAAAGTTATCTTAAAGTATTTAATATCATAAATCAGCATTTTCTCTACTTCAGTTTAATTAGGTTAACCTCTACTCTTTCATTCTCATCTAATAAATTCAAGAGTTAAACTTTGAAAGATAGCTGCATAAATTAAGAATCATTAACGGTTTGATTATACATAATTTAAAAATTTTGCTATTTTTTAAAGTTTTTTGTGATAAATAAAATAATAACAAATAAAAACGATTATAGAGCGTAGCACCTCGTTTGTCGCTTAGCTCTTTAAATATTAGTATTTAATACTAAAAAAGTGTTCTCATATTTATTGATTTCATTCTATTCGTCCAATGAATCACTTCAGTTTCTCCAAATTGGGAATCTACTTTTAAAAATTATTCTCGAAACTTGAACTAAATGCTCCAGTCTTCTTGAATAAATTCCAAATTTGAATTAGTAGTTAAGTCATTAGCAGCTCATCAATTAAACTTTCTTACTGCTAGCGGGTCAGTAGGCTTGTCTCTTCCGAGCTTATCCACCTTTTCCCGTTGTGGTATCTGATGCAAGATTATCGAAATGCATTATACATTGCACAAGATTACCTACTAGTTCTCCTTAGCAATCTACATTCATATTTTTTATATAATAAACCTATTTTACAATTTGATAGGAAATTAATTTAATAACAACTAGATACCTTTTAATAAAGAAGAAGTCGGTATTAATATTTACCAATTTAGCATATCAATTTTGAATAAATCTAAGTAACTCAAGTAACCGAAGGTTGGTAGCAAAGAATTCAAAATAATCAATTATTTAATGAAGAGAGTTTAATTATAAAGGGCAGGAAAATGAAAACGATTTAAGCGTTTAATATAATAAATCCTCTTAAATTTATTAAAAAAAGAAAAAGTTTTAAGCAAACAAATTTTCTTACTTTTTCATATCTTTTCCTTGCTTTTATAGAAAACAAGTTGCTAAATATTTATTCTAATTGTAAACAAATATCTAAATATCATTAAAACTAAAAAATGTTTATCCAATCAAATTAAAATTATAACCTTTGAAGTTTGTAAATTATAGGATAGAAGCGCTAATAGCATTAAATATAATAAAATAATAGTTGAATTAGATATAAAAGTCTAATTTAATTAATTAATTAATTTTAACTATAAGGGTTAGGGTCATCTTTAATTAGATGAAATGTTTCCTCAAATTAAAGACATTAAAAGTTTTTATATTCAATACTCAACTGTACATGTCTTCATCTGAATCGATTTCAAACTGAGATAATTCTTCTTTCTCTTCAATAAGCTCATAGAATTTTTCTTCCATCTTCTTGTAATTTTTCTCCAGCTTCTCTAAACAAATTCTAAGGTCATTGTTGTCCTTTTAAAGCTATTTATTCTGTTACTATTAATTACCAAGATCCTGTTTGATTAGTGTCACACTTGAATCATCTAATATCAGCTTCTTTCTGTAAATACCTCCAAAGTAGTTACAATATAGCCTCCTCGATGTTCCAAATTATTTACGGTGCTGCTCAAGCACTCTTCTTCGCTTCGGACATTACCTCCAAAAATGTCCAGCCTTTTGACAACAATAGCAACGTTTTATTAAGGGCTTGAATTAAAATTTTTATTCTGTTTACATTTTTTCAATTTCCATCTTATCTGTTTGAGGTTAGTTTTTTTTGATTGGTAATCGATTTTCTTCTTTAATTTTCTATTAATTTGCTACAGGTTTTTTTCTAATAGTTCAAATTAGGAAGTTAAGGCTTCAATTTAAAACTAAAATTTACTTACCAAGTCTTGATCTTCCTTTTTTCTATCTTACAAAAGAAGCCGAAGATTCAAGTTTTCCGCCTTCAGGATCTATATTTCGGTATTCATTTTCTCAATTAATGAATAAAGCTGAATAATGTTTTGCTCGTGGGGTTTCTCAAGTTTTTTCAGTTTGCTAGGAAATTCCGTATTTCCCAATCCTTAACAGGAGTAGATTTATCTTTTTTGAATTCTTGGTTCTTGTTAGTTAACTGAGACTTAAGATTGATCTTTAAGGTTAGAATTTAAGGTTTAGATTCCCAGGTTTTTTTCCATTATTTTTAAAGATATTTACTATTTATATAAAAATCTAATTTAAATATCTCTAGACTAGACTATTAACAATATTAGAGTATTAGTAAAATAAATACGAATCCTATTGATAAAAAAAAAATGGACATGTACTAAAATTCGCAAAATTTCTTTCTTAGCGACTCTTCTTTATCTAAAAATAAAGAAGCTGCTTTCTAAAACGATGAGCATAGGCAGATGCTCAACTACTTTTATGAAATAGACATGGAATCGCTGCAACTTAAATCCGTTGATAATATCATGAAATTACTAAGAAATTTGCTAAAGAGCTGCAGTTAATGCCAAATTAATAGATATCTTCGAATTCCACTAAGACAGCTTGGCAATTCTTTAAAACGGGGACATTAATTGAAGAATAATCTCAAATATAGGAAATATACTTATAGGTAAAAAGACTAGCTTGTTACTTCAACCTCTACGATGGTATCTAAAATATCCAATATACAGTAAGATACTTTAGATACTTAGGATATTTAAGATATTTCTTTAATTAAAAACTAAAATTAAATTTAAATACAAAATTAATAAGAGACTATAAAAATTCAACAATTCAATACACAAAATAACATAAAAAGTCAATAGCAGATTTCAATAGACATTTAAACTGATTACTAAGAGAAGTTTGATATTACATATTTAACTGATCTTGAGATTTAAAATGCGTAACTTTAAGAAAAAATTGCAAAATTAAAATATAAAATTTAAAGCAAGATAGAAGAGGCAAATACTTTTGAAAATTAAAGGATAAATGAAAGCAAAAATCTTAAATTTCGAATTTAAAAACTCATAACTAAAAATAATTCTCTGTAAGAAAAGCTAATACATATATATGAGTAACACAATAAAGAAACTTTAAACATTAAATCACAATATAAAATACACTTAGAATAATACCAAAATTATTTATTTAAAGCTCAAAAGTAAATTAAGAAAATCTAGAATAAAAATTAAATCTTAAGGTTTGATAATTAGTAGAAATAGTTAATGCTTTAGTCCAAATAATTTGTAAATAATGCTACAAATAAATAATAATCAATATAAACGAATACTGATCTTTCTTTAACTTAAATATAAGAATTGGAAACTTAGAGTTAACTTCTCACTTAGACTTAATAGCAAAGTATAGTAAAACAAGCTATGCTTAGTGAAGAGCTAATGAACATGACACTATCATTTAAACTACAAGATGAGGCAATACTTGCTTCCAAGTAAGAAGCCCAAAATATTATAAACAACTTGGTTACTCAAATTTAATTCATTCAAGCTGAATTGAGTAAATGTAATTTGAGACATAATGAAGTATAATAACATCTTAGGGAGGTAGAAACTCTTAACTAAAATCTCAAAGGTTAAAATTTTCATTTATTAAGCAAAATAGATCAGATCGACTAAAAGGTACATTCACTCACAGTCAATTGCTAGTAACAACAGGCTTAGTGTTAATTATTACAAAATGAGAATTATTAAATATCATAGGAACTGAGCTTTCAAAAAAATAAATATGCCAAATCAGTCAAAAGCATTTTTACATAAACAATCACTCCTCAGGCATAGAATGAATAAACATAAATTGAAATTCAATTCAGCAACTAAATTTCTCAAGTAACTATATCGACTTTAGATTTAACTACTGGTACAGACTTATTATTCTTAGATCAATCTACCTAGTGCGACTTCGTTGAATTGAAGTATACAAAGTTGTAGAATTTATATGATAAATTAAACAAATAATTTATCAATTAAGATATATAGAGTGTCTACTAAAGGCTTGTCTCGTGTTAATAAAAATAGTTTTGAGAAAAGGAAACACAAACCTGTTTAAAAATTAATAGCAAAGATGCTTGAACATGAACAAAAAAAGGGAAATTAATAAGCAATTATAGTTAGACAAGAATCATGGAGTTAAAGAATTAGGTTATTTAGACTTAAAATTCTATCAATGCTAAGGATGAAGGAACAATAACAGTAGTTACCAATCATTAGCTAGTTGCTTCTTAACAAGAACTATAAATCACAAAATAGAATAATGGAAAATTGTAAGAATAATATAATGAATTAAACGGATTATATGTTTAACTCATGCAGGATTATGAGCATCAAGTAGAATTGAAGCTAAATGTCTATGCATAAATTTCAGAAATATAGAGAAAATAATAAGATGTTAAAACTCAATCTTACTTGAAAGAAATAAAATGAAATGCTTCAACATAAACATTTTTAAGTGATTAAATTTAAGAAGATTAGCAGATTGAAATTTTAGAAAATTCAAATATCTAGACATCATATGTGATGAATTGGGATAGCCAAACAAAATTTGGAAAGAGAAGTTGAAGAGATGCCAAATTTAACCAAGACACTTTAAACTTAAAATAGTCAAAATTTGGGTTTAATGAAATAAATATTGAAGAGATTTTAAATAAATACGAATTTAAAGACGCCTAACTAATTCAATTTATAAGGTCCAATAAATGATGAAATTAGAATCTTTTCACTTTAGTAGGCAATAGATTTATAACTTTATCTTGCAAACTAAACCATGCTACGTGTGATGGAAATGAAATAGATATAAAAATCGATAATAAATTGAGTGAAAAGTACGATTCATTGACATTATTCATTATAATAAGTTACAGGTAATATATCAAAAATTGCCCCAAATTGCTTAACATATAAATTCATCAAAATGAGAAGATTCTCTGTATTTATGAGCCAGGAATAAAAGGAGGAGTTTTGACTTCATCATAAGAAATTCATCGATTTATAAAAAACGGAAATTATATAGTTAAAACGCTGCTATAAACTGATTTTAGAATTAACTATATTGTCCTTTAAAAATAACTAAGACTCAAAGGAGGTGTAGAGAACAATGTAGAATAACCGTATTAATGCAAACAAGAATTTGAGAATTAAGAAATAAAGATGCCTATCGATAAGCAAAGAGAGATAGGCATAATAAAGCTTGGACATATTAACATAAATGGAATTGGAAGCAAGCAATTAAACGTGGAAGAATTTATACGAAATAATGACTTAGACATTTTCTCAATTAATGAAACGTGATAAAAATAAGACTATCCTCCAATACTTATTAATGGATATAGGACCTATTTCAAGAACTCAGGAAAAGGAGGAGGAGTTTGCTTAATTGTTAGAGATTAACTTAATAGCACGGAATAGAATAGCATATAACAATTAGCTCAAGAGAGGTTCGTTACAATCAAACTAGATAATATATTCATAACATCTTGTTACATGCCAGATAACAGCAAGAGTGAAAATATAAAAGACGAAGCATATGAATATATAAATGTATTCCTTAATTCTTTTCCTGACAACTCACATATATTATTAGGAGATTTTAACGCACTACTATAAGGCTTTGGGGATAACCCTATTAACAACTATGACAATACAAATAGATTCTAAGAATTCATTCTCTAAAACGATTTAGAAATAATAAACGATGCAAATATGAACACATGTTTACATAAAGGGAATAAAAATATGTATTGCAACGATTATATTGTCATCAGTAATCACTTGAATATGAATTAATTTAGAAATTTTCAGGTTCATAATTATAGCTTATTTTCAGATCATATTCCATTCACAGTTGAATTTGTATACCATACTCATCTTCAAACTGAAAAAATAAAAGTGAGAAAGTACAAAATAAGTAGACTGTAGGATCCTATTGATAGATTTATCTATTAGAATTCATTCAAAGATTAAGTAGAAGTATTCTTCCTAATTGATAGAGATAACTTAGAAGATTAATACACTTATATTAGAGACTGCATTTAGAACAATGCAGATTAAGTTTTAGGCTCATTTATCCCAGACCCGAAGTATAATAGACTTCCTAAGGACCTCACATAAAAATATATCGAAGCAAAGAGAGCAAATTAATTGTACAAAGAAACTTTAGCATATATAGGGAGGAAGAACTAAGAAATCATTGAT
Source organism: Loxodes magnus (assembly GCA_946699065.1). Lineage (NCBI taxonomy): Eukaryota > Ciliophora > Karyorelictea > Loxodida > Loxodidae > Loxodes > Loxodes magnus. Next base: position 219,642 of record CAMPDV010000123.1, on the reverse strand, counting down.
CTTCACTAAAGAGCGAACACATTATGAAAAAGCTTTTAGCATCATTTATGAAAATTTAAAAAACAAAAGGCCAAAAACAGATTCCTACTCCTCAATGAAACCACAAAAGATATGTTTTCTTAAGCAAAGAAAATACTTAACCCTAGACAAAGAAATTTGATGAACTTTAATAAGGAATTGAAGGACTAATTTGTAGAAGCATGGGAAAATTAGGTATTTAGCAAGCATTCGAATTTAACTAACCAATAGATTGAACTAAGTAACTAGAAAATAGATGCAATTTATGAAAATAACATAGAAATTCAAAATTAACCCTTTTCTTACTTATAAAATTTCGATCCTTTTACAATAGAAGAGATTATCTAACTTATAAGTCTAATTCCTAATGGTAAAGCAGCAGGGCCAGATGGAATAAAAGGAGAACTGCTAAAATATGCAGGATATTATCTAGCGTTGATGCTTCATTCTTTTATAAATAACATGCTTAGAATTGGAAGGATTCCTGAAGAGCTTAATATTTCTATCATAATCCCCATTTTCAAAAAAGGAAGTAAAGACGATTGAAAAAACTGACGCCCTATTTCCCTTATCAATACTATTTTGAAATTATATGATAAGGCCCTTACGAAGAGACTCTACTCAATAATTTATGAAAGACAGTTAATCCACTCAAGCTAAATGGGGTTTATGAAGAACAAATAAACCACCTAATAAATATGAGTGATCCAATAAATCATAGATCTTTATCGAAAACAAGCGAAAGGAAAAACTAAACTGATTGCAACTTTAATTGACGTAGAGAAAATGTTTGATTCTATTGAAAGAAGAATTCTTTTTAAATAACTAAGAAGAGTCAAATTACCACTAGGTCTCATCTTGGCTTTAGAATCATTTTATAATAACTTAACTACTTCCTTTATTATAGACGGAACAAATTCTAAGAAATTGAAATTTAGCAATGGAGTGATGTAAGGAAGTTCGCATGGACCTGTGCTTGCATTATTATACTATGACATTGTCATTAGACATATAGAAAACAAAGGAGAAATATTAGGATTCAGATGTGCTAATTTTAAGAATAGGTTCACTTGTAGAGGTTGAGCTGACGATTTAATACTATTATCGAACTCATAAAAAAATATGTAGTCACTTATTAATGAAGCAAACTCCATTTTCAATTAGACATTTCTTAAAATAAATGTCTCCAAATGCGAAACGTTATAGTTTTTAAAAAAGAAAAGCAAAGAAACAAAACTAGACTTAAAAATAGGAGACCAAGCAATAATTTAGAAACAGCAAGTCACATATTTAGGGGTGATCCTTCACCAAAAGAAGAATCTAATTAACCATTGCAAATACGTTGCTGCAAACTATCTTTCAGCAATTAAAAAGGCAGTATTTGCATTATCAAGATATAGAAACGTAACACCTTGAAATTTCAAAATGCTTTGTAGACTGTTCACGCTTCCTAAAGCAGAATACGGTGGGGACTTAATACCTTGGACTATGCAGTATGGAATAAATGGAATCTTGAACAGAATTGAAAAGAGCATGAGATTAATAGCCAGAAAAGCCTTCTAATCAGCAGGAAATACGTTTAATGAATCATGCTTTGTAGACCTCAATTGGATGCCATTCAAACACATGATGGCTCTTAAGTATTTCAGGTTTTTCTTTAAGATTAGAAATGAAAGCTAAAATCAACCTTAATCATCTATTGGAATATTGTTTGAGAATAATTATAAAGAGGGATATCAATATTATGATGAAGTTTAGAAATTGGCCTCATTTTATAAAATAGAAATTGATAATAAAGAGCACAATAACAACTTAATTTAATTCAGTAAATATGTGTAGACATAAATATAAAAGACATATTTTGAATTAGCTCTTTCAAGATTCAGCAGAATGCCTACTGCATAAATATATACAGAACAATTTTAAAACCTAAGATAATTCCCCAAAATAACATACACGAAATTAAACAAAAAATATTTGAAAGAAATAATTTGTATCTATAAGATTAGAAGCCAGTCTTACGCATTTCGAAAGACTCTGAAAGATCGAAATTATATTATTGAAAACCCTTTTTGTATATGCGGAGAATATGACACTCTCCAACATGTAATGGAATGTATATATTACATTGATATAAGAGAATGATTGGTCTCCAAAATTGGTTAATGTGATATTTTGAAACTAATAAGTTACGATTAACTATATATAAACTCTTTTCCTAAGAAAAAAATAGAAATGGTGGATGAATAAATAAAAATATTCATTCAAATGTTTATTAAAAGGAGGCGAGAAATTCTATAACAAGAGAAAGAAGAAGAGCAATACGAGAAATAATAAAAAGAAGCAAATCTAAGAATAGAAAATTTTAATGAAGAGAATGAAGAATAATAAAAACAAGAAAACAAAGAATAAGATGTCCAACAAAATTAGATGTAAAATGATGAGGAAGAAGAAGATTGGAACGAAGAGGAAAACGATAGCGAAGATGAAGAAGAAGAAGATTGACAACAGAAAATAGAAAAAAATGAAAGTTAGCTTGAAAATGAACAAGAAAGGAAATACTTAGAAGAAAAAAAAAAAAAAAACCTAAACTAGAAAATTAGTTCTGAAGAGCAATAAACTTGATATACAATAACATTTAAAAACAATATAATACCTTCAATTGGAAGAACATATTCTGAAAATTGAAGGTACCACAAATTTTTTTGTTAAATTTAAATTTAAATAAATACGAATCCTTATAAAGTTGTTGAATCTAAGAATCTTATTCTATACATAATTTTGAAAATAATTAAGCTTATTTTTATTAAATATAATATGATAGAAAGGATTAAATTCAAATAAATTAACTATTATATAATTTAGATTTGCTAATTAATATAAAAATCTCTTGTGAGTAATTTAAGCATCTTATATCATTAGACTTTGTTTTTTAACATTCACTTTTGCTATTTTCATTATGCTTTTAAATTAAAATTTTATATATGTTTTAAAAACTCTAATTTATATTTTTTGCAAAGTAGTTAATAAAATGGGAACAAATAGTTCAAAAAAATCGTAGTCTAAAAAAGAAGATTTAAATGAACCTTAGTCGAACAAAGAAGATTTGAGAGAACCTTAATCTAAAAAAGAAGATTTACATAAAATTTAATCCAGAAAAGATTATTTAGAAGAAGATTTTTAGTTATAGAAAGAAATAGAACCTGATAATCCAGATCTTTCAACTTAAGAAAAATTATCTCAACTAAAAGCTTTGAATAAAACTATTTTTTCCAAGCCTTTATCAAATATAAGCCATTATGAATGCTTAATGGAACCTGATTATTATGGCACTGGTTTATTCAATTTGTATTTGCATTCTGATTCTACATTTGATTTAATTGGACTTAGAATTATTTAAACCGATAATGAATAATAAGAGCATCACTTTCATTTTGTTGGAGTTTACACCCATGAAGATATGAAAATAAATTTCTATATAGGACTTTAAGCAGCTTATATAAAATAGACCTAAAGTATCCCTACTTAATGAAATGAAAGTACTTTCAAATGATCATCTTTAAAGATAAAAAATTAAAGGAAAATTATGGGAGCAATATGGTAAATAATTGGATAGGATAATTAGATTAGATTTTCTAAAGCAATATACATCTAAGTAAAAAGATAATAAAGCTCCTTAAAATTTCTATTTGCTTGGGATTAACTAAAACAATAAAAATAATAGTAAAGCATTTTATCTAACATTCCACTCTTTTTAGCAAAATATGAGATAATGTCAAATCTTAAAAGAAGTGATGATTTTGCATGGATAGAACATGTTTTTAGAATTTAAGGTTTCGAAGCTGAACATGAAGGATAAAGATTTAGAAGTTCTAAAGGAGTTACAGCAGACGAGTTAATATACTATCTAAATGTAGAAAAACCTTTGTCAGGTTTTAAGATTCTATCTGCACCTAAAATAAACCAAAAATAAACTGAAGAAAAATAAGGTAGAAATGCTTAAAAAAATTAAGGAACTAATTGCTTAAAAAGTGCAGAACAGCAAATAAAACAAAAAATTCCAGATTTTGATATCAACAAGGCAAAATTCTTCAATTATAGTGATATTCATAACTGTAGCACTGGAGACTATTGAAGTTATTCTTACTAAAATTAAATTGTTGTACTGGAATATAAGAACAAAAAGTATTTATATACGTATTAAGACGAGTATAGTGCTTTGCTTAGAGATGAAGAGGCTTATGATAAAAAAATGGTTATTTTGGTGTAGTTAGACTAATGAATGCTGAATTAAAATTAAACTAAGTTTAATTTCTCAAATATAAATAATTCTAGGTTTATTTAATTTAAATATCAAGCTATATAATTAAACTAAAAAATGGAAAAAACCCTGAAGTATAAACCTTAAATTCTAATCTATTAGATCAAACTTAAATATCAATTAATAAAAAAACACAGAATACAAAAAAGATAAATCTAACCCTGTTAAGGATTTGGAAATACTGAATTTTCTAACAAACTCAAAAAGCTTTAGAAACTCAATGAGCAAGTTGTTATTTAGCTTCATTCATTAATTAAGGAAATGAATACAAAAATATAGATCCTGAAGGTGGTAAAATTGACTCTTTTTCTTTTTTGAAAGATAAAAAAGAAGATCAAGGTTGACAAGTTAATCATAGTTTTAAATTGAATCTTTGACTTCCAAATTTGTAATAGTAGAAAAACCTAGTAGCAAATTCATTGAAAATTAAAGAAGCTCAATTACCAATTCAAATAGCTAACCTTAAGCGGATAAGATGAAAATTGAACAAAAATTTTAAATACAATAAAAGATTTTCTTCAAGTCCTTAATAAAACGTAGTTATTATTGTCAAAAGACTGGAAATTTATGGATTTAAATTAAACTAAATGTATAAATTATTCTCTAACTAACAAAAAAGGTAAGAATAGCTAGTAAATAAATATACTTAGTTTAAATAAAGCAAGGAATGATATTCTATGAAAATATCTTAAATTTCATTAAAAGAAACTTTATTACCTTAACTTCTCTTATCTCTTCTATTAACTTTCTATAGACCAATTTACTAGTTAATGCTAAGTTTCAGAAACTATTATCTTTAAAGATTTATATTTGATTCTAGATTCATCTAACCTTGCATATTTTAAAAAGACAACGTAAAGTTTGAAAATAGTCTTAGGAAGCAGAAGAAAATAACAAAGTATAGATCTAAAAGAAAAAGAAAATATTCATAATAGCAAATTAATTATATAATACGCTTATTCTAATAAATAGTTTCATTTCTATTTTACAAAAATGCTTAATGCTAGCTAGATATAAGAGCATTAACTTTATATCAACTAAATATATTCAAAAATTACTAAAATATTATTATAAAAACGTATTCGATATAGCTATAAAATTCATGAATAAGGTTATGTATTATAAAAAAAAAAGATGGCGGAATGGAACAAAGGCTTTCTCGATTAAAAGGCTTCTCGTAGCCCCTTAGAGCAATCTTTCCAGCTCTAACAAACTCCAACAAAAACAAAAAAGAAATAATATTGTAAAATGTCAGAAGAAAAATAATTTCCTTCCAAGATTTCAAAAAAAAGTTAAACTTTCGAACAACTTACGAACTAAAATAAAAAGTCTCTTGTTTAAATAATTTTTGATTACATTATTAAGATAGAGAACCTCGAACATTACGTCATGAGTTTACAATAAGATTTATAAGATCATGTCGAGGACGAGAGACCGCATAATGAATTTGTGACCAAAGAGGACATTAACAACAGATATTAAGAAATAGAATGCGAAATAGTAAGAATTGATGAATAAATGGGAACAGATCTCTTAAAGTATGAAAACGTATTTTAATAAATAACGGACATAAAAAAGAAACTAGGAAGATTAGAGGAATAAGACCTAAAAAGAAATAACGATCCAATGGTAATAGAAGAATAACCTATGACGACAGAAAACATTTTTCAAGAAAAAATGTTATATATGCGGCAGTTTATTCCACTTATGAAAAAAGTGTAGGAGGAATTGGTAAATAAGAAAAATATTTGGAAAGAACTTACAAATTTTTATCCTTTCTCGGATGGTTAGCTTTGAAGAAAAAAGATAACTCCAAGACCATTCGGAAAGCTCGGGAGTGAACTTGGGTGGAGACCGGCGAGTCCAAGACCCTGTAAAAGTTAATGCAGGGGTTATGGACCTATTAAGGAAGCATTCCATTATCCATAAAATTTTTAATTTAATTTAATTAAAGTTATGTATTATAAAGTTACTTACTTTGCTTTTATAATAATTTTTTATCTTAAAGTAACTAAATCATAACAAATAGTGCTTGAGAGAAATTTATTAATTACTTCAAATACTATGAAAATAGTTAGTTTGAACATTAGAAACAAAGCTCTTTTTAAATTTGAATTGATAGATATAAATACTTTAAAAGTATTTAAAACAAAAATGATATAAATATGATATAAGACTATACTATTTAATATATTAACCTAAATAAATAGAAAAGTTTAGATTAAAAAATGGCAGAAGGTCTCAAGAAGGGTTTTTTGCAGTCTCCATAAATAAAGGAGCAAAAACCAGAGACTTCTAATTCTTCATCCATCACGTCTTCTTTTATAAAATAATAATCTTCTTAATCTTAATAACCTTCAATAGTTTTAAAATTTAAGGTAATCTTAAATAAAATAAGAACTTAAATAAACATAAACAGAATAAAACTAATAATAAAATATTGACTTTCTTCCTAAACCGAGAAAAGTAACTATAGGAAATAAGAGAATCCAAAAACGATGTAAAAACAGTCAAATGAAGAATATCTATTAATTGAAAATCTTTTGAAATCTGTTCGTATTCTGTAAGAAGAAGTAAAAATATTAAGATAAAAAAACAAAAAATTATTAGAAAAAAGTTAAAATACTGAAGAAAGATTAGTCAAATAAGAAATCAAAGTTTAGCAACTTGGACAAAAAATAAATAGAACCTCTAATCTAAGAAATAAAAATGGAAGTAGAAGACGATAGGCAAATAGAACCAACCAATATTAGAAGGATTCTCAAGAGATGTTATCTGTGCTAATCAAGATTCCATAGTTTCAAGAGTTGCAAGATATACAAGGTAAAGATGAAGAGAAACAGCAAAGAAGTCGGATGAGAATTAGCAAAAATTTATGTAACGATGGAAGGAAGAATTTACAGAAGAAGAATTTTCCATTTGAGTTCCAGAACTCCGAAAAAACTGAATGACCCGAACTTTTATTTTAAGCATCCAGGAGCGATCACTGGATGTCAGTGGAAATGAGGATACCTCAAAGCCAAAATGACTTTAATTAAGTTTATTATTATTATTATAGAAAAGTTTAAATTTAAGTCTTATAGCTTTATTAAAAATAATTAGATAAATGAATCAGATTATCATATAGTAAAGCTAAATATAAAGATAATGAACATTAATTTTTTATTAACTTCTAAAGAGAGAAGTTTTAGTTAGCATATTGATATAATGGGAAAATAAAAATATTAAAGGATGAAAAATAAAATGAAAGGCTTCAAAAAGGGTTTCTATACCACTTCCTCGAAGAAGGAGAGGAAACCAGAAGTAAATCTCGGACAGTCTTCTTACACTTAACTTTAACCTTTTTCTTAATAATCTTAACAACCTGGAGCATAATAGAGCTACGAAGAACGGAAACAGACTCAGAAAAGCACTTATGTGCTTACTCCAACGTCGGAGAAGAAGCCTAGAAAGCAGGATAAATCTGCTTTACACCTGGAGATCACAGAATTTAACCCTTCTGGCCAGATGAGCATGGAACAGCTCATTAAAGTTGTACTAAACTTCCAGGAAGAGGTAAAATGCTTAGGAAGGACAATGAGAAGCTAATACATTAACTTAATCTAGCAGAAGGAATAGAGTCAAGACTCATGTCCTAGGAAAGAGAACTAAGCGCCTTTTGAAACATATCGCAAAGTCAGAATAGCTAATCCTAAAATTAGCTTCAGAAACTTAACTGGATAACAGACTGATAAAAATAGAAGAGAAATTGTAAACATTTAAGAAAGATCAAAGCGAAATTGGAGCTTTACAAATGGAAATCGAAGCCTAAAAAGAGCAAATCCATCAAGAAAAATAATTAAAAATCAAAAAGAAATGTTTCTGCTTGTGGAAGCGTATGACACCTTTACCGGAAGTATTGGAAATTTTAATAAAAATAAAGAAACTATTGGATAAAAGAGCAAAAAAAGAAGAAAAAAGAAGACGCAAGAATGAAAAGAATGTATTGTAACCCGGATGGTTCAATATACAAGATTAATATGGAACCAAGGCAAGCTAAAGAAGGGAAAACCTGGAAAAATCCGAGTTCCCAATCTCACTAAAATTGGGCGACTCGAACTTTTATATTTAACAGCAGGGAGCATGAACTGCTGTCTTCCTGATGGAGTTGAAAATCCCTAAAACAGAAAACATAAATTAATATTACTATTATTAAAAATATTAAAGAGATAAAAACTATAAAATAATTACTATTATTTAGTATATCTCAAATCACTTTTATTTTATTTTTGATAGAGAATAAAAACTAATTAGTAAATAAGAAAATATATAATATAAAAAATGTTTAATAGCCTACTTTATCTAAATAGTACTAAATTAAGCATAAGAATAAATACAAATAAATATATTATAAAGTAAGCATAACTAATAAAAAGAAATAGGAAGCTTTATAATAAAAATTATATTAAATATCTATTAAAATATTATAATAATATAACTAAGAAGAAAACTAAATAAGCTAACTGATTTTAGTTTCTTTAATTTATATAAATTATATATCATTAATAAAATAAAAATTATAATTTTAGGAAAATTAAATTTATATGTTTATATTTAAAAAATAAAAAATAATTAAATTGAGACTATTTGAATGCTTTTAATATCTTATTTTCATATTATTTAATTTTTGATTTATATTTGCTTTATTCATTCTCACATTATAAAGTTTTTAATTATAAAATTTATATTAATCAGTTAAGAATCATTTATGGTTAATTTTAATTTTAATTAAAATATTTAGCTAGTTATTTTACCTTATTTTATTAATATATAGAAAGAAAAGAGTTTTATCTCTTTAATTAATAATTAGCTTATCTAAGCTTTATATTTTGCAATATCTACTAAGAATCTTCATATAGATTTAGTAATTTTTTAGTTTTATACTATCAAGAAATATAAAGATATAGAAAGTATCCAAATATGCTTTAAGATTATACTCTTTATGGTTTATAATTTGTATTCAAGAATTTATACTTGCTATTAAACTAATTTATTATAAAATATATAGGGAGGACCAATCCTCCAACTGACATTTACTTAAGATCTGGTACCAGGAAGTACCCCATAGGTGAAGAATCAGCAAAGAGAAGAGAAGACAATATCGAAGAAGCATCAAGTAGCATTATTGATAAAAGACGACAGATACTAAGTCTCTTAGGGGACATTCCAATCACGCCCTATTAAAGACGAGACTCACAAAGGATGCTATCACTGTGGAAAACTTCAGAAATAAAAATTTTTGACTTATAAAATCTTTAATAAAGAACTGCGCGCCATTGAGGTACAACACGCTCTCTAATCTTATTTATTTAATAAGTTAAAGAACTCTCTTTTTAACCAATTTTTTAAATTAAACTAAGTTCAAGGAAAAGTGTTTGTCTTAATATGCCGATTGTATTAAATTAGCTTATGAAATCTTAGATTTAAATATAATGCTAAAAGTGCTTAATTTTCTGATGTTTGAATATGAAAATAATATATTTAGCTATCTATAGCTTTAAGAGTGAGTTTTCACTATTTTTAAATGTAGAAACATAATTTTTATAATAGATTCTTAAGATTTAATTTGAAATAAAATAAAATAGACATATGCATAAGAGTATTCTATATCCATCAAGAAATAGATTTAAATTATCTAATTAAATATAAGCTTCTTATGCTATAAGTTGATATGATAATTTAAGTACAATTTATAAGCAAAACATTAAAAATAAACCTAGAGATAATAGAAATTTGGGACTTTTTTAAGTAATTAGATTTTAGAAAAAATGGATTAAGATAACTTCAATAAAGGCGAAATGTAAGCTTAATATTTTAACTATCTAATATAATGATTGCTATAGCTTAAATTAATAATTATATATGCTAAATACTTATTCTCTTATATCTAAAATATACTAATGATAGCTTTTGAAAGTTTTCAAAAGCAGATATTATCCTTCATTATAATAATATAAAATAAAGAAACTAAAGTTAAAGAAACTAAGATTTAGTTAGTTAAAATTACATCTAAGAATAGCATATAAAGCAAATATAAACGCTTTGATATTTAACTAAAAAAGGAGATTAAGATAGATTTATCTAAACAGGTAACTTCATAATTATCTTTTAATGAAATAAGTTTATTTCAGAATATTTGTAATGATTGATTACTTTAAGTATCTTTATTTTAGAGCAAATTTAAATCAATCTACTAGCTAATAAATAAATTATAGTCATCTATTTTTTATTTGCGAAAAAAATGAAACATTTCTAGTTGCTACTTATGTGCTTTGTTAGCGAAGGATATTAATTTTATATATTATAGCATTTAAACATCTCATATGCAAATTGAAAATGATAGGTGAATTATGAAGCAAATAAGTAACAAATGTACAATTATAAAAATTATAGAAATCTATGCATATAAAGCCTTTCATACTCTAACCTTTAGAAGTTAGGATCTGAAAATAATTGGATAGCTTACCAAAATTTATCATACTTTAAACTAAATATTTTTGCGATTTAAACAATTATTTAATTATTTTGGAATATATAATAATTTATTCAGTAAAGTACCTAATTTCTGAATTTATTGTTGATTCATTTAATAATTTTCTTAGTTATAAAATAAATTCGCTATTTATACTTTGCTTATATAGACCATAAATAAAATGTTTTGTCCTTGCTGCAACTTATGTTATGATTTAAGCTAGAGATAGCCCTTTATAATGGAATGCAATCATTATATTTGTAGCATCTGCTTTTATTAAAGATAGGGAATATGCATATAATGCAACTTCTCTTCATAGAGACCTTTGATTAATTAATTTTTTATTGATATCCTGAAAAATTAATAGCAGCAGATGTAATGAAACAACTAACTATAGAATAACCTTCAGTAGCCTTAAAATGAGTTAAATAAAGTTTCATAATAAGCTTTTTAAAGTAAACCTAAATAGACTTAAGAGATAAAAAATGATGATAAAGAAGAATAGAAAAGACCTACTTGTGCTATATGTTTTAATGATTATAATTCATAAGAGAGAAGCCCTAAAATGATTCCTTGTGGTCATAGTTTTTGCTTAGAGTGCTTGAAAGGTATTTATAAGATAGGTTAAAATAGAATAAATTGTCCCTTTTGTAAAAATGTTTCCTAGTAACCACCTTAAAATCTTCCTACCGTATTTTAACTACTTGATTGCTTAGAACAGACTAAGGAAAAAGATCAAATGTGTAAGAATCATAATTAAATATGCTAAAAACTCTGCACAACATGCAATATGTGAATTTGTCAAAAGTGCGATCAACATTAAAGTCATTCGATTCTCTCTAAAGAACTTGCTCATGATCATTATAAATAAAAAATCTAAGCATAGCAGACTCAATAAACTTAGCTTAACAGATTGACTTAACTACATTAGCAAAATATAAAAAAGTTAGAAAATAGCAGAATATAAATGCAAAACTAGATAGGAACTTATTAGACTTAGTTGGTCAACTAAATTACTAGTTATTTCACTCAAATGTAAATAAAAGTCAACAACGACATAAATAATCAGCTCAATCAGTAACAGTAAACGTTAAATACAATAAAAAGCTCTTAAGATTCCTTAGAATAATAATAAAGTGAAATACAATCTCTTGAGAAGTAAATTAATTTTGTAATAAAATAAGAAAATCTTAAGAAGTAAATGGACGAGGCTCTAGTTAACTTTTAAAAGGATATTTAAATTTCTTTTAATTAACAACTTTATAACTAGATTAGTTAATAAGTGCAAAGCTTAATAAATTACTCAGTAATAAACTAGCCACTTCCATAAATCTAGGTAAACTAAATCTAAAATCAACAATAATTCAGCTTCCTGAAAAATTAACAATAAATGATATAGGAACAAAACATACAAATACTATCAGAAGATTTAATTTAAAATGGACTTTAAGAAAAAGATAGAAAATAAATTGAATAGATTATTGCATATATAAAGATATTATCTCCTGATATTTAGGTTGATGTAAAAAAAGTGATAAGAAAGTACTAAATTTATAAAAATGTAGAAGAGACCTGCCTTTATTATTGTTTTGAGTGAATTTAATGACAATTTAATATATTTTATTAACTTTAATTAAAGTCTTAAAATTAAACTAATTTCATATGTAATACACTATAACTTTATAATTTATATATTTGATAAATTAAAATTTTATATAATAAGACTTATAGAGATTAAATAATATATAAAAGGCATATTCTAATCAAATGAAAGTAAGTATTGCAAATATAAATAAATAAATAAATTTTATTATAGAGCGCATAGCACTCTCGTTGGTGCGTAGCTCTTTAAAAAAAATGTTTCATACTGACAAGGATGTTTGTTACTGATAAAATTATCAGATACTGGAGACCTTGTTCAATACTGGTATAATTATTCAGTACTGATAAAAATGTTCAATACTGATATAATTTAAGAATACTCGTAATCTTTAATACTTGTTGAAGGTCCAAGGACATGGCAGGATTGTGTCTCATTGCATCACCAAAGCAGAGGACGACATGTGTCAATTATGGGTAATTAAATACCCCACCTCTGATAAAGCTCGCAATATTATTTCTTTTTCGTTCCAGAATTAAAACTAAACTAAGCCAGTGCCGAAGGTCTAAGAATCTTATGTCTCGAGGCCAAACCAAAGCAGAGGAAGACATAAAGTCGATTATGGGTACTTAACTTCCCCAGCCTCTGATGAAGATGACCTTGTTGCTCACCTTCGAACAACTATTTAATAATTTATAATAAAAAAAAATAATTAAGCTATAAAATAAGTTTATTTTATAATTTATTTTCATAATTTATGAGATAAGTAACTAAGGTGCTTAAAAGCTTATCTATCTATTTTTGCTTTAAAAGCATCTATTATCTGTTATTTTCTCTAAGTAGCTACTTGTAAGCATTATAGAAATATAAAACTTTATGTCAAAACAGCCGTTGTATTCTTAAGAAATCTTGCTTTCAAAGTATATATAATTGAAATAACTTAAAATTTAAGATTTTAATTTTAATTTCAATGATAAAAATATTTTATAATCTTAACGAGAAATGAGGAAAAATAGTAAACACTTTAACTTAAAAATATTTTAAGTTTAATATTTAAAAAATGTTCTTAATATTTAGCTATTTTTAGTTAGAGTTTTGTTTTGTGAAATAAAGCTAAATAATATTAATACTTAATTTAGGTTATTAGATTTTAATGTATTAAGTTATGAGATTTAGAAAACTACTATGTAAGATATTACTATACTTTTTATACTTCGAGAGAATCAAATAAAACTAGAGCAAGTAAGGGTACCAGATGAAGCTCAGATTAGAATAACTCAAATGGAGTGCTATATAATTATATTAGAAACTTAAATTGTAAATAACAATAGATATGTTTTTATATTTAGCTAATAATAAATAAAAAATATTAAAAAATAGATTTTAAATGGTTGAATAATAATAAAATAAATTATATTTCAATTTATTTTATTTCAAACATTGAAGAAAGCAGGACTGTATCTTCGCATATGAACATGTAGATTAAATTTCGAGTCCAATTTTAGTTGCTTTCTTGCTTCAAGTTTCGCAATGATTCTATTTAAAAAACCCTTTTCTAGCAAAAGTAATATTTTATATAGAGTTTTTTATGTGATTCGCAAGGTAAAAATAAATTTAAATTTCAGAAAGAAAGAAAGAAAGAAAGAAAGAAAGAAAGAAAGAAAGAAAGAAAGAAAGAAAGAAAGAAAGAAAGAAAGAAAGAAAGAAAGAAAGAAAGAAAGAAAGAAAGAAAGAGAAAGAAAGAAAGAAAGAAAGAAGAAAGAAAGAAAGAAAGAAAGAAAGAAAGAAAGAAAGAAAGAAAGAAAGAAAGAAAGAAAGAAAGAAAGAAAGAAAGAAAGAAAGAAAGAAAGAAAGAAAGAAAGAAAGAAAGAAAGAAAGAAAGAAAGAAAGAAAGAAAGAAAGAAAGAAAGAAAGAAAGAAAGAAAGAAAGAAAGAAAGAAAGAAAGAAAGAAAGAAAGAAAGAAAGAAAGAAAGAAAGAAAGAAAGAAAGAAAGAAAGAAAGAAAGAAAGAAAGAAAGAAAGAAAGAAAGAAAGAAAGAAAGAAAGAAAGAAAGGGGATCCCGAGCATTTATTTCAGCAAGTAATAATAAAATATATAAAGATAGTTAACTTTAGTAAGATTAATGTATATCACCAAAACCAATTCAAAAAGCGAAAAACATTCTTATTTCTCAGTGAAATAATAGGTAAGAAAGAAACATATTTGGAAGATAAGAAACTTAATATCCTAATTTGAGATTCTAACAAAATTACGCAAGTATTGCTGAGATATCAAACGATAATAAAAGATTTGGATAAAAGTTAAAAAGCTGTAAAAATAAAAAATTATAAATCTAGTGAGTTACAACACTACAAGATTAATATAAGTAAAAGTAATAAATTATTAAGCAAAATTTTCTCTTAAGTATATGAAAAATTATAAAAGAAATAAAAATTAATTTATTTTAAAAGAATTTTATCAGTAAAACGATATTATATATTTATTTATTCTAATATTTAACTTTATTTATCATTCCTTTTTTAATTAATTAATTAATTTATTTATAAACTATTGAAATATAAAATTTAATCTATTAACAAGCAAAAATATAAAAAGTTTAAGTATATAAATTTAAGAACTTATAATAAAATTAAGTCTTAGTTTTGAAAGGCAATTTTATATGATAAAATTATAGGGACGTTTAGCAGATTCAAGAGGTAACTTAATTATAAAATAGTAAAATTTTAATTAAATTAATATATTTTATTATCTATCATAGTTTAATTTATTAAATAATAATTATTTTTATTTATTATATTTAAAAAATCAATTAGGCTATAGATATTTTAAATTATTATATACCTTTATGAATTATTTTTATCAACTAGAAAGATTTTTAATTTTTTATACTAATATCATTATATATAACTAGAAATATAATTTTTGGATTTCCTTTAGGATTATTCAGGTATTATCTTATTTTCAATTTTCTTTATTTTATTAAGCATTCTAAAAATTTTAATTTCTTGCTTTATTTCCTACTACTTCATTAATGAATATAATGTTACTTTCCTCCTATTTTTCTTCATAAAATTTGCTATTAAAAAAATGGCAGTCATTCGATAAGGATTTCTAAATACCTCTTTTTAAGTCAAAAAAGAAGGGAAGAAGCAAGATACCACTTCTTCTTACCACATGTCTTCTTCTAACTAATTTTCTTCCTAATAAGAAACGAAGTAGTAACTAAAATAAGGTAAGAGACTAAAGCTTACTCCTCCAACTACGGCTGAAATACTAAGAGAATAATAGGAAATCGTAATGCACTAGGCAGTGTGTGAGGTCGATTTTGGAAAGGAGAAAGTTGCTCAACTAGCTCTAATGGTTGTCAACTTTTAGGAAGAGGTTAAAAATTAAAGAGTTTGAATGAAAATATTATCTAAAACTTGAATAAAAAGAGTGAAGACCTGAATGAGACAAGATTAATGAATTACGAAAGGGAAATGTAAGCATTTTGGAATTTTCAAAAAGAATAAGACAAACAAATTACATATCTAACAGAACAATTTCAAAAATAAGAGGATAAACTACCAAAGACAGAGCTGAGTGAAACTGGAGTAATGCAAATGGAAATCGAAAATTCTCCAATAGAAAAAAAATGTAGAAAGATTAATTAAGACCAAAAAATTATGCTATTTTTGTAATAGTAAATGACATTTATGAAGAAAATGTCCTGCTTTCTAGAAACAAAAATAATGATAATAATAAGTCATGAAAAGAATAGTTTAGATGAAAAACAATATTTGATGCAGGAAGAATGACCAAATATATTGACTAAAAAGAAATCTTGAACACTCTGAGGTTGAGGAACTGATAAGAAGTAAAGCAAGAGCGAGAGTTGCGAGTTGCGAGTTCTAGAGCTCGAAAAAAAACTTGATAATTTTAACTTACAAACTTTTTTAAGCGGTGACAATTCTGCATTGCAAGCACATTAAATTTAAAATTAGTTATTAATTATAAATATAGTTAGAATATAAGAATCTTATACGTTTCAGTATTTTTATTTCCTTACTTATATAATTGATTTCTCTTTAAAAATTAATATTTTTATTTTAATTCTTTTTATCTGTCTTCAGTTAGTTGCTTTATTTTTTTAATTATAGGAAACAAAATAGTTAGCTGTTAAATATAGATTATGCTCAATTTAATCTGTTTATAATTACTACATTATCTATTTGGTTCTATCTGTAAAATAACTTCATTATTTTTTTTCTTATTTCATAATTAATTACTGTCCATTCTTTTTTCTTTTCTTCTTTTTCGTAGTTTATTCCTTGGTTTTTAGAATAAATTATCTATTTTTATTCATTTTAACCACATATCTGAAGTTATTAAAACTAAAAAATATTCTTTATTAAAGATAAAATTATAGCCTTTTAATCTCGTAAATAACAGGATATAAACATTAGCAACATTAAAATATAATAAAGTGAGGGTTAATAAATATATATATGTCTATTAAAATCATCCTTAAACTAGATTTTTTGTAATATCAACTTGAAATGTTTTTGGAACATGATCATTTTATGCTTTCATGCTTTAAAATAAAAACTGTTCTTTCTCTTTTGTGCTGCCTTTGTTATCTTCACATCTTCTCACTCTTTTTGGTCATCGTCTCTCCAAACCTGTTAAATTAATTTCCTTCTATAGATTTAACAATCCGTTGTTATATAGACCTTTGCAAAATATTTTAAAATTTTATTCTTGTTTTTATTATTAGTTTATTTATATCTTCAACAATTCAAGTATGTATGCCTAAATTTTTTATATATTTCGTATTTCTTTTGTAATATTATTGAGAGTATTCTTAAGTCCTAAGCTTTTTATTCTATTTCCATCTGATTATTTTATCTTAAAGGTACATTAAGCTTAAAATTAAATTTATTCTTTAGTTATTGACAAATAAGTTATTAAAATTTTTTCATTAGCATAAATTTGAAAATTAAAGTCTCTAATGAATTCTATACTTAATTTGCTAAATTTTTATCTTCAAATCTTTTTTTTCCAGAAGTAATCTAAGATTTTGGTTTTTCCTCTTTTAATATCCAAATTTCTTTTTTCATTTTCTCAAATAAGGAATATAGTTATAATTTATTGATCAAAGATTTTCTCAAGTTTTTTCATTTTGCTTGGAAAATCTTGAGACTCCCAATTTCTAGCATTAATAAATTTGTCTTTTTATGAACTCTGTCTTCTATTTGTCAACAGCAGACTACGACTAGTCTGTTAACTAATAATTTGAAATTTATATTCCTGGGTTTTTTCCATTAAACTAGACAATTAAAAATTTTAAATTAAATATTTTTTTAAATAAATAAGAAATTTTGTTTTCAAGATTTTGAATTTAAGAATCTTTTTCTATAAATAATTTTGAGAATCAAGTTATTTGAAAATATTTATTTATTGCTTAGCTTGATAAAAATAGTTTCCCTTTTACCACTTAAATAAACTAATTATTTTTATAATTTTAGATTTACTAAATAATACAAAAATCTCTTAGAGGTGATTCTTTAGTATCTTATAAAATAGACTCTGCATTTTGATATTTAACTATTTGCCGTTTTTTAGTATTTTGTTAAATTAAAGCTTTTTAATAGTTCCATAACTCTATCTTGTTTGTTTTGCTATTTTAATAGTTAATAAAATGGGAACAAATATTTAAAAAAAATCGTAGTATAAAAAAGAAGATTTAAACGAGCCTTAACCTAAAAAAATAGATTTAGTAGGAAATACGGAGTTATAAAGGGAAGATTTAGAGTTATAAAAAAAGGATTTTGAAGAATATTTAGAGTTATAGAAAGAAATAGAACCTGATAATCCAGATCTTTCAACTTATGAAAAATCATCTCAACTAAAAACTTTGAGTAATACTATTTTTTCAAGCTTTTATCAAATTTAAAGCATTATGAATGCTTAATGACAATTATCAATAAAGACGTTGGTTTGTTTGATTTATATTTACATTCAGATTCTACATTTGATTTAATTGGATTTAGAGTTCAGTAAATCGATAATAACTAATAAGAATATCACTTTCATTTTGTTGGAGTTTACACCCCATGAAGATATGAAAATAAATTTTTATATAGGACTTTAAGCAGCTTATTAAAATAGACCTAAAATATCCCTACTTAATGAAATGAAAGTACTTTCAAATTATCATCTTTAAAAATAAAAAATTAAAGGAAAATTATGGGAGCCATATGGTAAATAATTGGATAAGCTAATACGATTAGATTTTCTAAAGCAATATACATTTAAGTAGAAAGGTAGCAAAGCCCCTTTAAGTTTCTATTTACTTGAGATTAACTGAAAAAATAAAAATTATAGTAAAGCAATTTATCCAGCATTCCATTCTTTTTAGCAAAATATGAGATTATATCAAATCTTAAAAAAGTGATGATCATATTTGAATAGAACATATTTATAGAAATGACATTTATTATGCTGAACATAAAGGATATAATTATAGAAGTTCTAAAGGAGTTACAGCAGACGAGTTAAGATACTATCTAAATGTAGAAAAACCTTTGTCAGTTTTAAGATTCTATCCGCACCTAAAATAAACTGAGAAAAATAAGGTAGAAATGCTTAAAAAAATTATGGAACTAATTGCTTAAAAAGTGCAGAACAGCAAATAAGAAAAAAAAATCCAGATTTTGATATCAGTAAGGCAAAGTTTTTCAATTATAGTGATATATAAAACAAAAACGAGGGACGATATTGAAATTATTCTTACGAAGATTAAACTGCTGTAATAGAATATAAAAGCAAAAAGTATTTATATACGTATTAATGCGAGTATAGCGTTTTATTTAGAGATGAATAGGCATATGATAATAAAACAGTTATAATAAACTAGTTAGCCTCATGAAAGTTAATTCAAACTAAAGCTAAGTTTACTTCCTTAAATCTAAATTATTTTAAGCGACTAAACTTAAATAACAATTTATATAATTAATCTAAAATGTACAACTACTATTTAACTAGCAAAAAGCAATAATAGCTAGTTAATAATTTACTTAGATTAAATCAAATAAGAAATGAAATGCTATGATAATATTTTTAATTTATAAAAATAGTTTTATAACTTTAGCTTCGCTTAACTTCAATGCTTATTTATATTTGACTATTTTTCTCTATGAAGATGTGTGACGTTAAATTTTCCAATTTATTTTTAATAGGTTTCACATAATTTGTTTTCTCATTTGATCTGACATATCTTTAAAATTTTAATAATAGAAACACTAATTTAAAATACTAGAAGAAATTATAGTATAAATAGAGAACTTAGCTAACGAATATTAAAGCATTCATTTAAGCAAGGTAAATATAAACATTTAACCAAATAATTCTAATTATCAGATATATAAAAGAGGGTAAATGTTTGCTAACGATAAATTAAATAGGTTTATATAAACTAAATATACAAATATCTTTATAAGTATATAATTATAAACCAATATTTTATATAGTTATCAAATTAATAAAAAGGTTCATATTATAATAACTATTAATCTTGCTATTATATAATTTTTATTTTAAAGTAACTAAAAATTAAAAAAGCAAATTATATAAGAATAAAATCTAAGAGCGATTTACTTAAATTATCCACTAAATTTTAATAGTTTGAATATAAGAAAAAAATAGCATTATTAAATTTAAATTTAACTTAAAAGAAAAAGATATAAAATACGATAAAAGTAGATAAAACATTACTAAAAATAATAAAAATAAAAGTTCAATTTTATTATATTAATAGAAATAGTGTAGATAAATTAAATTAAAAGAGATTGAAAGTAAAATTTAAATGATTTATTAAAAAACAATAAAGAGAAATAAAATTTAAAAGATATTATCTATCTTAATGATTGAAGAATTAGCTATTTAGATTTTTGAGAAATAGTTGTAGAAAAAAAAATTATAAAGAGCCAGGAAATGATTGTTAAATTTAATTTCTTTTATATTTCTTGAATATGGCTAAATTTCCTATTGAACAATATATAAAAATATATTTAAAAATTAATAAAATATATTAAACTAAATTAAGTTAAAAATTTAAAATATTTTTAATAAGTTAATAAATAAATATTAGCTAGCCAAATTAAAATTGCGAAATTTAAAATAATATAGCATTTTATAAATAATTTAATTAAAAAATTGGAATATTCTAAAATGCAATATTCGATAAAGTAAAATAGTTTATAATTAAATTTATTATTATAATATTATAAAAATATTTAAAGAAAAAGTTACTTAAATTAGATTCTTTTTTTAAATATTTAAAATGATTAATAAAATTTTACTTATAAAATTATTAAATTTAAACTATAATTATATTATACATAATTTATTAGAAAACCTACATATATTTATTTAGATCTTATTTAAAATTAGTAATAAAACCTTAACTTGTTAAATGCGAATCTTTAAATATTTTTGCTTTTTTTATTTTTTATATTTAATAAAATAAATTAATTTAAAAGTGTTGTTAAACTATTTGCTTCTTTAATAATTATTATTTTATAACTTAATTTAGCTTTAATATATTTTAATTAGGTTAGTTTTATATTTTTATATTGTTAGAACAAATTTTTGATTTGAAGTAAGAGAATCGAGTGGATTAAAAGAACTCACGTAATTAATATTTATTAAAGAAATATATCCCTTATTGGAAAAAGTATATACTTTTGCTCTTTTTTATTTTATAAATAATCTTTGACTTCCTTATACAGATAGTTTATTTCATTTTAATCCTATATTTTCATATTGGAATATTAGTCATAGTCTAATACTCCAAATAAAAATTTTTATAGTAGCTATTTAAGATAAAATTCTTATCCTTTTTCTACAAAATTAAATTTTTAAATAAAAAGAGTTTTTAAAGGCTTTTAATTGCAAGAATTGCTTCCTTCAATTATAGAGTAAATAAGTATTTTTTAAATTTCATCTTTATCTCCTCATTTTTCAATTATTTTTGTTTTCTTTTCATCTTCTACTTCTTCCTTGATTATTTTCTCCATTTCTATTAATTCAATTATTCTTGGCTTCAGTTCTTATAACATATTTTATTTTGTATATCTAAGAACTCCAATTAAGATCTTGGAAATAGATTTATACATTTTTTTTCTTTTTTTAAAGAATATAGACAATTGATAAGAAGCGTATCTTTTAAGAAAACATGATCTTATAAAGCATTTTAATTATAATTAAATATTTAAATTATTAGTTAGATTTTAGCAAAGTTTTAGAAGTATTTATATTTAAATAATTCAATTATAGCCTAACTTTGAAAAAAAATTCATAAAGGAAAAAGTTAAAATAATATCTAACTTCAATTAAAAAATTAAAATAAAAAATACTGAAAACTTTAAATAATCTTAACAAATAAAAAAGTTTAAAATTGAGAAAAATTTAATTTTAATTTATTTTGATGATATTTATAAAGGAAGAGAGAATAGGCTTTCTTTATTGGATATAAATGTTTATAAAGAATAATTAGATATTTTTATATAGGTGTTAGTAAGTTTAGATATAAATAAATTTATCAGTATTTTTTACTTTTTTTAAATAATGATATCTTCCATTTTTTTATTTATTAACTTGGTTTCGCATATGGATTTCAATTTAGTTTTAGGTCAAAATGTTAGTAAACATTTTGGATAAATTCTTGTAAAAATCAGGGATTGGAGAGATGCATTTTGAGATAGAATGAATTTGATGAAATGTAAAGCAAATACATTTTTAAAGTTGCAACTTGAAATCTAACTTTAATATTTAAAGTAAGAATCTATTATTTCTTAAAGATATCATTCAAAATATAAACCTTTCATCTGTAGACTTATAAAGAAAAAATGTTTATTAAATTTACTGAATAACTATCTAAAAAAGCCCTTCCTTGAGCTTACTAATAAACTTCCTAGTCCAAAGAAATTAATTTTTAAGAGTTAGAACTGATTACTTATTAATTTGCTGAAAATGAAATAAAACATCTTATGATGTTCTATTTATTTATTATTTGCTATTAATTAGAATATCTATTTGAGTAAGATAAATCACTTATTATAGAAAAAAATAAAGTTTGAATATATTATAAAATTTTAAATTAAATGCAACATTTAATTGTTATTTCTTCAATAAAACGATGAAAGATTGTATCTATTTGATTAATAGTCATTTAAAACAGATTCTCATTTATTTGGATTAACAAATAAAGCTATTTAATTCCTTTATTTTAAATTCATCTACGAAGAAACTTCAAACTTAATAGAAATAAAATATTTCGCAAATTTTATTTCATAAGAGAAGAGTAATTTAAGATAGAGACTTAAAATCAAAAATATTTATAGCTCCAATGATAAATATAACTAACTTTAAATTTAAGAATTAATAATATTTTCTTAAATATATAAGAGGAAAAAGAAAATTTGCTATAATTTAAGTTAAAAGTGCTAATATTAGATTGCTTGAAATTAATCAAAAAATAAACCTAATTAAAAACTTTTTAAATGATTTAGAACTAGCTTTATTCGATAAAGAAATAAATAGGATATTCAACTTTATTGCTTTCTTGCTTTTATTTTGCTGATTATAATTACTATAAATAAAATTAAATATACTTATTAATTTCACTATGATTGAAGAATTATATCAATGAGATGTAAGTTTTTTATACTATCTATTAAAAGATGAGATAGATGAATTCTAAGGATATTCTAAGAATTTTTTCTTTAATGTGCTATCATTAGAATTTAAATGCTAAATTATAAAATAGTAAAGGAATATCGTATATATAATTCAAATATTTTTTGACTGCTTATTAAATTTTATTCTTTAACCTTTCTTTTTCTATAACTTTATCTATATTTAAGTGTCTGCGATTAAGAGCTAAAGAATCTATAAAGAACAGTAGGTTTAATATCATAAATAATAACCAATTAAAGGTATTTAATTGTAATAGATATACGCTATAACGATAAATAAGGCTCTAATATTGCTTTAAAGTATCTTTTGTATCACTTAAATCATTCTATTTTTAGCTACTTTTAAGAAGTGAATGATTGATTCCAGTGACCTTAGTTTCTATTTTACATCTCCTTGTAATAAGAAGATTGAGGGATAGAAGGATCGTTTTTAATAGGAAGATAATAACTGAAGAAATGAGAATGAGTAACAAACTTAAATAGATAGCTTTAAAACTGAGAAAGATATTGCAAAATATGAAGAAACAGAAAATGAAGTAGAAGTTTCACATACCATCAGAAACTTTCAAAAATAATCAAATAGTAATAAATCTAATCGATATGATATTTGAGAATAAACAACATTATAGTTTGAAGGAACTTAAATATAATAGCAAAACATTTTGGCTAACTTTATACAAGCTAAGAATCATCAATAAAATAATTGCTTAATTAATAGCTCGAAGAAAAAAGTCAACTTAAAGGAAGGAATTGAATTTCGCTATAGTCCTATTAAAAACCCTTTTCTAGCAAAAGTAATATTTTATATAGAGTTTTTTATGTGATTCGCAAGGTAAAAATAAATCAAAATTTCAGAAAGAAAGAGGATCCCGAGCATTTATTTCAGCAAGTAATAATAAAATATATAAAGATAGTTAACTTTAGTAAGATTAATGTATATCACCAAAACCAATTCAAAAAGCGAAAAACATTCTTATTTCTCAGTGAAATAATAGGTAAGAAAGAAACATATTTGGAAGATAAGAAACTTAATATCCTAATTTGAGATTCTAACAAAATTACGCAAGTAGTGTTGAAAGTTCAAACGATAGCTTCAAAGTTTATGCAGAAGATTTTAAAGATTAATAAACTATATCAGCAGCTTTTATTTAAAAAATAGTGGATAAAAATAAAAAAAATAAAATAAAAGATTTAGATAAAAATTAAAAAGCTGTAAAAATAAAAAATCTTAAATCAAGTGAGTTACAACACTACAAGATCAATGTAAGAAAAAGTAATAAATTATTAAGCAGCAGAATTTCCTCTTAAGCATATGAAAAGATATAAAGACATGAAAATTGATTTATTTTATAAATGTAGAGGGTTTTATATCAATAAAAGAGATTATAATTAATACTTATTTCTATATGAAGTTTAAATTATCATATCATTCATATTTTTAAAATAACTATATAAATTATTGGCGAAATAATTTAAATATTAACACCAAGTGAAAAATTAAAAAGTCTAAGTTTTATATAAAATAATTTAAAATTTATTATAAATTAAAGTTTAAGCTTCATTAAGTAACTGTATATGATAAAGTTTACTCCTAAAATTAATAAAAAATGTTAGCAGATATATGAACTAGCTTAGTTATAAAATAGTATAATTTCAACTAAACTTATATGAATTTATAATTTTAATGCTTAACTTTATTATAATATTATACCTTATTATCAATAATTTTTCAATGTCTTAGATATAATTTAGTATAGTTATAAATAATAATCTCTAGTTGCTCTAAAAAGCATATAAGTCTATAAAACTTTCGTTCATATTTATTTATTTTGTCTCCTAGATTTACTAATTGGTACTTAACTTTAAGTTTAGCTTTATAATATTCTAATTTTCTTTTAATTTTGCTACCATAGCTATCTTATTAATTAATAGCTATCATTATGAGAGTGTGATTATATAAATCTTGATGAATAATTACAGGGTATTTCATTAAGTATCTTATAGCTATTCAATAAACTAAATATTTTTCTAGTTTAAATCCTTTTAAATAAGACTATAACAAAGAAATTATCTTCTCTGATTAAATTCTAAATTTAAATCTTTTCATAGAAGCAAACTAAGGTTATTAAATTATTTTTACTCAGATTTAGTTTAAATAGTAGTTGAATGAAAAATATGAAAGGGTGCTTTAAGAAAAAGGCTTGTGGTAGAAGTTAAGGTTGATGTATAAATGGTGAGATTTAATAAGATGAAAATGGCTTAATTTGATTATCATTCATTTTATTTTAAAATAAAAATAACGTGCAAGTTTTCAAGATTGCAAGTAAGGATGCTTCAAAGCGTCTTTGGCAGAAATTCTTTTTGTAGGATCCATAACAAGCATTTACTTTAAAATAAAATAACCTTACTTTTAGTAAATCAATTTGTTCAGCGCTCATTTTAGGACAAAGAGCTTCCCAAGTTTGCCGCTCATAAACCTGGAAGTCTGATTGCCATTCAGGTAGTTGACTTAAATCAGGCCAGTTTTCTTCATTAGGAGTGCCTAAGCATTTAAACAATTTTTATATTTAATCGCTTTTGCTTTTACCAGTGAAAAGAGGTTTTCCGTGAACCATCTCGGCAAAAATGCATCCTGTGCTCCAAACATCAACACTTGTGGTATATTTATCATTTCCCATAAGAATATCAGGTGGACGATACCATAAAGTGACAACTTCATTAGTCCAGTTTTATACTGGAACTCCAAATGCTCTTGCTAAACCAAAATCAGCCAACTTAAGAAGACCTTAAGAAGAGATAAGTAGATTGCTTGGTTTAAGATCTCTATGGAGAACTCTATGCTTGTGGCAGTGCTCAATGGCTCTTAAAAGTTGCGTCAAGAAGGATTTAACCAATTATTCGTCCAGCCCTTTTCCTTTCTAAGCATCCAAAATTTTCTTCAAATCTTTGTCTATGAATTCCAACACAAGAGTTAGTTTATCCTCAGTGTGTATAACTTCCAATAGTTGAATAATATTTGGATGAGTTAAATCCTTCAAGAATGAAATTTCCCTAATGGCAGTCGACGGAATTCCTTCAGAAACTTCTTGAAGTTTAATGATTTTCAAAGCAACGATATTCCCAGTATTCAAATCTCTTGCTGAATACACAACTCCATAAGTGCCTTCTCCTAATTTATCAATCCTCTAAAAACGTTCAAGTCCTTTCAAAGCGCTCGACTCTCCCTTTCTTTTTACTTTAGGTATTCCTTCAACCATTTTTTATTTTAAGTTATTTTTATTCTAAATATCATTTTAATCTAATTATACCATGTTATTTCCATTTATTTTCAAGTCAAACTTACCAAGCTATAATAAACAATACTTAGCATCCATTATTCTAAATCCTTACCAAGCTATTTTTAAATAAGCATTAAAACTTCTCGAAGATTTTTAGCCTATATAATATATATCCTTTTAGCTACTATTAGCATCTATAATTTTACAAAGCAAGATTAAGTCAGACGTTAAATAGAGGGAATAAATAGTCAACTTGAAAGAACCTATTTGCTTTCAAACTCAAGAGGTCAATAATTTAAAGAAAAAGGAATAAAAAATTTAATTAAGAGATATAAATAAAAAAATCATTCTTTTAAAGACCTAAAATACTTACCTTTTAATTAAGAAAATTTGATATTATATTTATTGAAAATATAGAAGCCCTTCAATTCTTTTCTTATTGATATTCATTTGTTTTTCTTTTATTGCTTTATTTATGGTTTTTGTTTTAATTCTTAATGTTAAAGATGTATAATTTTGGAATTTTGAATCTGTAAGATTACGTTGAATTTAGCTAAGTCTTATATTAGGTACTATGACTATTTTTTATTTTAATAGGCTTCATTATAGATAGTAGATTTGGTAGATCTAATTTATGTATCAAGAACTTTAATACTTTCTATCATTTATGTAGAGAGCTTTAGTCTTAGTTTTTTAAGGCACTAGAGTCTTATTTCAATAGGCTATTTAATCTACTTTTATATAATAAGCAAGCTTAGTTTCATATTATTGAGCTGCCTTCCTTTTGTGAATATTGGTATATCAAACCTTATGAAACATAGCAAAGATCTAGTGTTCTTATTATATAATTTTCCAATAAATATAGCTTTCTTGTTTTAAGAAGGCAATTAACTCAAGTTATTTTACAATAAATGCTTAAGTAAAAAACATTTGATAGCATACCTAGATACTCAAGTATATTAGCTTCTTAAAGAAGATCCGTTAGATTGAAATACTTTAAATGGCTTTCTCTATTAATTTCATTAAGATTATCAGTATTTATTCAGAAACCCTTCTTATCTAATCTGAGAACTTATCTATGCTAAGTTTAAGTTGCTATTTATTATATACCTACTACCTATCAATCTATCTCCTTAATATATAAGATAAAGAAATTTTAGAGTTTAAATCTTTATTTATACTTCTATTTGAAAACAAATAGCCACACTTTCAATCCTTATATTTAGCAAGAATTTATTTACATAAGAAATCATATTTAAAGCTATAACACAAGTATAAAGAAAATCATTTTAAATAAGAATAAAATAAGGATATTATTTAATTAAGCGCTAGCATTAAGAAATACTAAGAGATGCTTTTATATGCAGATATATTAGAAAAAAAATTTTGGTGAAGTCTTTATAAGTTTTCGATAATAAGTATGAAAAAGCTCTCTTAATTTTATAGGTATTTCTCTTCATAAATTATTAATAAGCAAATTAAAAAATACTAATAATCTAAATTTTAGTTTCGCTTTCATATATAATTAACCTATTTATAAATGATGTGAACTGAATGAAAAGTTTAAACCTTACTAAGAAAATTCTAATTTATCTTTGGTTATAGAAGATCATTTTCGGTAGTTTGGGAAGAAAACTTTAATTTTTTGAGTAATTTATTTCGTTGAGTTATAATTGAGTTTTAATTAGTCATGTGCACCTCTTTAAGATTTTGAAAGAGATTGCTGAATTATAAAATTAAGTTTTGGAATCAAAATATCTAAATATTAATATTTAATATTCTTCTCTTAAATAGAACTATTTTATACATATCCCTTTAATACGTAAAATTACCGTTATTTTAGAATTTTTCGATATAAATAATTGTTTTCAGGCAACTTTTATTTAAAGTTGTTCTAAAATTTTCATTTTTAACTGGTGAATCTAAGATAGCCTTTCTTAATTATCTCACAACTACTTTTATTCATGCTTTTCTTTCTTTTATTCCTTAATAAGCAAAAAGCAAAAGAATAACTAATTTTAGTTAAAACTATTCCTAAAATTGTGTTTAGTAGGTCTCTATGCTTGTTTTTCTAATTTTCATAATAGAATTTCTTAATATTAATCATAGACCAAGTATCATTTAATTAAACTCCCCATTTAGTTATAAATCTAACTTAGAGTTATAATTTACTATATAGATCATTCTATTAATTGGACTTTTATTCATTAAAAATCTCTGAGATAAAGATAGCTGTCAATCTTGTAAACTTAAATCTGACTGATTTTATATTTTGATATGAGAAGCTTTTTAAAGGCTTAACTGCTAAATTTATTAAGTTTCCTTTATCAATTTTTTCTTCTATCACGAGTTTCTTCCTACACCCTTTTGTATTTCTTCTGATATATTATCTTCTATCTAAATAAATAAAGAGATATAAAATTAAGCTTACTTATCTTATTTGAAAAATTGAAAATTTCTATTCAACTTACCAAATCAGCTTTTATCTTATACCTTTAAATATTTAATTTCATAAAATCCTATTGATAGTTAAAACTCTTAATGCTTTTGTGTTTTAAAAAAGTAAGGTGTTAAAATTAACTACTCAAAGGTTAAGCATTTGCTATTTATAATTAATTTAATCAAATCCTAAGCCCAACTACTAGCAAATCTCTCATAACTTGATTAGCTGATTCTTTATGTAAGGTTAAACTTTATTGTTCTCCATTTATTTTAACCTTTACACATTTAAAAATCTAGTTAGATTTGCAAGTAGATAAAAGTAAAGAGAGTATTAGTTGTTTTGAGATATATTATACTAATATTTAGTACCCTTTGTAGATTTTTTAATTGCTCTGTTCTATTACTATGCAGTTTGATTTTATCTCCAATGATAATAGTAAAAAACTTATCGTTGAAATAATAAATAATAATGTTCATACCTTTAAGTTACTATGAGTATTTCTTTAAGGGAATGCTATTTATCTATCCATGTATACTTTTATTATTCATTGAAACTAAAGCGATTTTAGATATCTTTTAGCTATAAAAGATTATAAATGCAGAGCTATAGAAAAATCCTATATTGTATAATATTAAATTTATGTGAAGCTATCTAATCAGCTTTTTCTTATGACCTAGTTAATAAGCATAAGTAAGAGTTAGTGCTTACCACAGGTCCTTAAGTAATAAGAAAGATTAAAAATAGAAGCAAACTAATATACTTAGAATTAATTAATACCTTTAATTAAACTCAATAAACTATCAGCTTATACCATTTTTACCGTTATTTAAAAATGACAAGTAGATAGCATAGATATTATGAATACCTTTGGCTTCATTTGTTGATAATTATTTCAATACTAGTACATCTTTATCAGTCTCTAGATATTGATCTATTCAAAGAGACTGTTATTTTCCATTTGGGAATTGTAACGCTTATTTCTGTCATAAGTTTATAGTGTATAAGCTAAGATATGAGTCCTGAATAATTAAATCTAGTTATTCATATCTAGGTCTATATTCTTAGCCTCTATACTTATTACAGATACAACTTAGATTTACTATATTGATTGATAACTTTTAAGATAATGCTGCCTATGCATAGAATCTACACATTCTAAAGCAAATTAAGTAAAACTTTAGACTTGATTACAAGCATCTTGCTAGGGCATAAATTCGTTAGCTATTTTGACTGAGACTTAAATATTATTAACAATGTAGCTCTTATTGCTTACTTTGAGCTATTCAAATATCTTTTAACCTGATAGTGGAAGTGAGTGATTTAATATAATTAAGATATGCGATAGAAAGTATCACTGAGCAATTATATTGATAAAGACTAGGATAAATAAGGAATAGCTATGATAAGAAACTACCAAATAGTCTACAAAAGTAGATTTATGTAAGAATAATTAAAGTCTAATCTTATAGAAACTATTATCAGCCTCAAATATTATTAGAAACACTATAAAGGAAAGGTAGGGAATACTCTTATTGATGATATTAAATTAGATATTGAAAAGAAAAGTGATCAAGTTAGTCTATTTGGAAGCGCTTTTCTAATAAAAGATTAAGGAAATGAGAACAAGAAAATGTAGTTGTTTTAGATATGAGGAGTATCACTTAAAAGTTCAAAGTAATTGTAATACCTTCTTATATTTTAGGATATAAGCGAAAGTATAAAGGTCTAGTATTTTTTCAATGAAATAAATAAAAATCAGAAGCTGAGTGAATTGTATTCTCCTTAAAAATCTTCTCTAATTCTAAAAAGAAATGTTATTAATCAGATTTTGAAAGCAAAGGAGGACTTTAGTGTCAAAGACTAACTTAAGTTTACCTTGCATAATTAAGTCTCTTCTGATTCTTTTATGCAAGTCAAGATAAATTAGCGTTAATCTTCTGATAAAAGAGGAAAGATTGCTATTTAGTAAACCTGCTTAAGTAATAGTTGATGATGAAGTAATTTTGATGCCAATATTTACTTTTCAATTTATAAAGCCATTAATTATTTTTACCTATCTTTTCTAAGCCTCTTTATATCTACCTATTGAAGGTCATAAGAGACTTATAATTAAAAAGTTAATTTTATAAGCAATACCTTTTATTTAGTTACTTAGTAGATATATCTTAAACCTCTACTATATTAACTACTCTTAATATCTATTTACCTGTATAAAAATATCTAATTTAATAGATTGTATTTTAAGTGAGCAATGCTAACTAAACTGAATAAATGAACTCAAAGTTTCTATTTTATGAAATGATCTAATATCTTATAAATAAAACTCTTCCCATCGTTCTTTTAAATGTCAAAAGTACTTACTCTTTCTAAATATATTTATCAAAATAGTGAGGCTTAGCGCTATCAGATAGGTATTTTAATTCCTACTAAGTTTATTTCCTTATTCCTTTAAGAATAATTATGAAGGTAAATAAACATAATATGTATAGAGGCTGATATAATTAAAGGATTAAGTTAGCTTTCTCTATTTACACAATTAACAGTATACACATTTAAGCTAATACTTAGATGGATGTTTTGTAGTAATCAATCTACATGATTAGTTACCGTTAATTAGTTATTTCTTTTTCATTTCTTAATCAAATTAAGTTGAAAATGTAAAAGAGGACAAGGAGGGAGTCGAACCCACGACCTCTGGATCTGCAGTCCAATGCTCTACTACTGAGCTACTTGTCCTACATTCATATAAAGTAAGCAATCTTTATATATTAAACTAGCTATTGATAATAAAGAATATAGAGATACTTTTCAGTAAGGAAATACCTTCATATCAATTATTACTATCAGCATAACTTAAATAACAAGCATAGTACTAAGTAATACTAACTCTAATATTAGAGTATTATAGTAGTTTAAAGCTTTCTCACACTTAATAGATCACTTTTAGATTTATTTCTAGTCTGCTCATAAAATTTATTTTGCGTAATTTAAAAAAAATAAAGCATAATAAATAAACTATTATACACAATAAAACTAGCTATAGTTCTCAAAAAGTCTAATTAAGTATAGAATGGATAAAAGATAACTTCTTTAAAAGGTAGATATTAAAATTCTTTTACTCATATTGAAGAAAATTGAATATATCTACTAGCAAAATGATGAGAGTAAAGATTGTAATCTCTTGAATAATAAAGAAGTTCATATTACATTAACAAATGAAATATTAAACCAACAAATTAATTATTTTTCATTAACTATCAATTAATAAAGAGATCATAATTTGAAGCAATGATAGAAAACTTAGCTATAAAATATTTGATGCTAACTATTTTGATTTATAGACTCTAAGAAATAATAAACTAAGAAGAGTTTTAACTTAATGATATAATATAACCTTAATTCTGGTGTCAGTTTGCTTAACTAGAATGACTTACATAAAATAGTTACTTTAATTAAAAATAATAAAAGAAGTCTCTTTTATAGATCTAATTAATATTCTAATACGTAATTGAATCAAGAGAAGACAGCTAATAAGCTAGATATACTTTATAAGATAACTTTAAAAGAAAGACTTAAGTTTTTAAATGTCATATTCTGCATTTTTGTAATCAAAGCTGAAATACTAGCTATGAATATCGTTTTCATCTAACATTTATATAGTTGGTGGATCCCATTCAGGTTTTGCTCGCACGTCTTTTTTTTAAACTCTATGAGTAACTCCAAGTTTAAAATTATTAGATTTTAAAGTAATAAAACCACTAATGAATAGATCTCTTATTCAGGATTAATACCATGTCAGATTTTAATTCTCTTTATAGCACAGAAAACTGATCATCATTGAAATTGGACAATTAAAGCTGAATTATTTCAGAAGTTTTTGAGCATATTAGTTTCCAGCTTTAGCATATTTCATTAGGTTTAATTCTATTTTATCAAGAGTATCTTCATCAAAGCAACTTCGTATAATATCTCATTATAGACTTGATTGAATATGGTCTGGATATTGAGCATTTTATTTAATAAATTGATCTAGACTTTGATTTTCTAGTTTGCTTAATAGTAAGCTAAGCTTATCTTAGGGAATATAATGTGTAGCTATTTTTAGATCTATAAGATCTCTAGCATTAAGATTGTTTCCTATTAGAACAATATATTTTCCCATTCAATGCATTTATTATTTTTCGAAAATCTGATATAAGTATCAAGTAACAGAGTCGTTTACAAACAACCCTATTTTATTTTCCGGCATAGCTCATTTACTGCTGTCAGTGCAGATTATACAGTTACTTTAGAAACTCAGCGAAACTCCAGAACCCATAGTATACCCTGAAATCAAGGAAGCAGTATTAATATTATTTAGCTTGTTTTATATTCGATGCAAAGCTATTTTTAATTGAAAAGATTCAGCATATAGCTCATCAATATCGTTTATAGTCAATAAGTTTTTAATATCAAGTCCAGTACAATAATTTTCACTGGTGGATGTGATTATAAAGCTCTTAAAATTCATTTTTTGCTTCTAGAATTTTTTCAGAATTTGATTGAGCAGCTTTACCGATTCCAAGTTGATGGAGTTCATTTGTTGTGGTCTGTTGAGCAATATAACGAAATTTTTATTAATTTACCTGTCTTATACAACTTAACTATCTAGATGAGATTATAGTATTTCCAGTCTCTTCATTTATATATATTAAGATTCATAGTTTAAACCAACTAAATCATTAAAGTTAAATTTAGCTTAGTTTTATTAATCTTACAAGGCTTCTAAGATTAGAGATTAGATTTAATAATCAAAGGATTTAGGATAAGAGCACTCTTAAGAATCTAGTGAAGCTATTAAGAAAGCAAATTAAATTTTAGGTTTATTAGAAGGGAATTGGAATCTTAAGACCGAGACTTCTATAATACTATATTAGAACTTATTAATAACCCTTTATTGCTTTTATAACTAAAGATTTATACAGAAGCTTAATTAATATTTGTAGGAAAACTATTTTTTAAGATATGAAGTTGTATCTGATGATCAAGTTAGCTATAATAGCAAACGAAATGCTTGATTTAATTAGTTAGAAAGTATTGAAGGAAGTAGTCTCTTAATAAGATTTCCCTAGCAAACCTTTATCAAATTATATAAAAAAGAAGGGAATAGATTTGTCTGTTTAGTGCTTTTGATACAAATAGCTAATATGAATGTAAACTAGAAAGGGATAAAATTAAAAACTTCATAGAGTTTTGATTATGTATTTCTACTTTTTAGCACTAAGTTTAAATTATAAAGAACAATTAAAAAAAATCTAAATACATTTTTACATTTAACTAACTATGGTAGCAGACTTATTAATAATAGCTAAATAAGTACTAATTGTATGTCTAATAAAATCTTAAATTAAGCAATAAAAGATTAAGCATAAAATCCTAAAGAAAATAAAGTAAAATTAAAGTTTATTAATACATCCAATTCCTATTTTTACCTTTTTTTATTTCTTTAATTTAAATAATTTTGGAGGAGTTTTTACTCGTATGAACGAGGCCTATTTCTAATTTTAAATGATTCATATAAAAAATATTTTTAAATTAATTAAACTTAAAGTTTGCTTATTTATGTTTACAACGCATAATCATAACTTTTTCTCTACCTTACCCTTGTTAATTTCATCGACTATTATGAAAGTTTATTTAATAACTTGTTCCAGTTCCTAATCTTTATTCTTCTATGTAATTTCTTCAGTTTTAATAATATTTATCTTATCCAAAAATCCTCAGCTATCTGACTTTTATATAAAGACTTAGTTTCCTTCTTAATCTTCTTCTTGACTTTTTATTTCCTTATTTTTGTATTACTGAGGGAATTTTTCATTTTCAGGTCTTTTTTTATCATAAAGTAATCTTTCATTTACCATTTAAATTTTTGAATTATCTTCTCCTTTTTCTTTAAAGACCTAAATTATTTCTGATATCAAATATCTTACCTTCATAGGGCTTAATGAAGTTTTACTCCTAACTAAGTGACTCCACTATAAGTTGCTATTATCCCTTTTATTTAAACTCAGATTCTTTTTGAAAAATTTGATGCAATTGAAAAATCTAGAGCTCTGAGTCATTCTGCATATTATCTTCAGCTTAGGTTTTGCGTCAAGAGTGATTTGTTTTTGCTTGCGTAGAATCAAAATCATCCTAGGAAAATTCAATAGACATCTAATTCTTATCCTAGATTTGCTAAATGCCAGTTAGTCACTGCACTTTATACTTCGATAAATGATTCTAAAGAAAATTTTAATCAGTAGCAAGAGAGGAATTTTAGCGCATGTTTTACTTAATTATTCCAATCCCAGTCTCTACTCTTTTTTACTAACTTTAGATATGATCTATAAGCATAGAAGTATTAGCTTTAAATCTAAAAGCAAAACGAAAAAGTTTAACAGTATCAGGTTCGATTTCTATTAGTCATTCTTCGTATTTTTTAAGTTTAATAATTCCATAGACCAAGATAAAGAAATTAAAGCTGCCTAAAAAAGCATAAAAAATGGTATTTTCCCCTTTATTAGCGTGAACATAAATAGAGGATATTAACGAAGTGACTAAAATACATATCATAGATATATAATAGACGAAGTTAAACCTTATGTATGTTATAGGCTTCTTTCTATAAATGATCAATATTATTATGGAAATAAGAAAGGTGTTAATGTATCCAAATTATATAGGGAATTTTTTCTTAAGTGAAATATTGAATAGAATAATCAAAACCTGTATAAAAGACTTAGAGATGTTGTATTAAGGCTGCTCTTTTATTTGCTAAAATTCGGAAAGAAATTATCAATGTGGCTTTGATAAAATTGAAAGAGGAATGTAAAGACTCAGAATCACTAAGGAAATGATGGAAAGTATCTTGTGACTTTATGCTAGACATTCTGTTGAACAATCTTTAACAGTGAAACTTTCTTTTCATGTAATTTCTCCATCTAAGTTATTATCTCTACCTTGCAAGCATTAATATGATTGGCATAGATTATAGATAACTGGAATGAAAAATAGCTCATTCAATATTAAGGAAAGATCAAAAGATAACTTGCCTAAATACTTCAAGGCATTATCCTTAAACTTAATTTCGAACTTTAAAATAAAAAAACACCAAAAAGCTAAAATAATAAAGGCTAAGACTATTAGAATCACATTTTGAATTCAGAATATAGAGTCACCATTATTATTAATGAAATCACTAATATCTAAAATCGATATTTTCACAGCAATATTTAGATATCCACTAATGTAACTCAGATCTGGCCCTATTGCTAAATATTGAGCTATTTAAATTAGTAGAATACTTGAAAATATTCAATCATCATCAGTTAATCAACCTTATTTGGATATATAATTAAACATACTATCCTTCCATATTTTTCTGCTGATTAAAAAAGAAACCAAAGCAATAAATAGAAAGTAACTAGATATTATTAAAATGACTGTATGTCCTATTTGAAAATCTCCTATTCATCTTTCTGAAAAATTACACAGTGAATTAAACCTATAAAAGGAGTCTTAAGGATTCTAAGTTGAGTTATCATTTCAAATAATTTTGTCTTTTAATATCGTCCAAACTACAGAACATGTAACGCAGTATATTTCTTTATTTACGTATGTTGGTCTTCCTAAAATATCTCAAATCTCATTTTTAAAGTAGAAACTTGTTATATCTCTAAAATTATTATTCAGCTCAAATTTAACCGTGCCTGAGCAGCCCTAAAACCTTGCGAATCTAATACTTTTTATAATTGACTCAGGATCATAATAATCAAATCCTAAGCTAAAAGATTTTTCAATTCCATGAGCTATTATTAAAGGAATTTCTACAATTTGGCAAACAGCTTCAAGCTAAGGCATGCATCTTTAAGTCATCTCATAAATCTTAGATCCTTCTTCTCCGGATCATTCCTCCAATGCAACCATAATGGATCCGTATAGGAGTAATTTAGTTTTTTAAAGCAAATCAGGTTGACTATTTAAGTAAGAGTAAATTATACTACTAGGGTAAATCAAAACAAAATTGATATCCCCTTACTTATACCCCATATCGAAAATGATTTTAGCAATTTCAACTAGTATATCGTTCACAATCAAAACAATTATTTTTATTTCCTTTTAA
Source organism: Loxodes magnus (assembly GCA_946699065.1). Classification (NCBI taxonomy): domain Eukaryota; phylum Ciliophora; class Karyorelictea; order Loxodida; family Loxodidae; genus Loxodes; species Loxodes magnus. The sequence continues at coordinate 182,588 of CAMPDV010000123.1, read as the reverse complement.
AGAATTTCTTGTGCTACTTATTTAATAAAATCCTAAGTCTAATCAATTGTTTTGTTTAGTGAGTAAAAGGTGTAAGAATTTAAAATTCTTCTATCACTTTTATTTGCCCATTCTACGATATCGTTATGCATTTTTAACTAAGAAGGTTCGGATTCTTAAACTAATAAGCCAAACTTGTTTCATTTCTTTCTGATGATAAATTTGATGATTATATCAGTGAAATGATCATATTGAGCGTAGTTGTTTAATACGTTCTTAAACTGGTGAGTATTTGTAAAGTAGTCCTCTCTTGAAATGATCATATAAGGATAATTCCAGTTTAATTACTAAAACATTATATAAACTGGATATCAGGTAGCCATTACTAAAGATCCAAAATGAGCAATTCCTAGTTGCTGGTAGTTCTATCGTACAATACTAAGTACTCAGTCTAGGTTAAAAATAATAGCTCCATAAGAGAAAGGACTTGCTACAAAATTGTAATTTAGACCAAAGAAATTATTATAATTGATAAATTTTGTAGCACAATCTATATAAGAGCTTTAAGCTTTTAGTGCTGGATAATCCTGCATACCATAAGGCTCATTTGAATTGGTTGAAAAACTGAATCCGATTTATAATTTACTGGAAGGAGGATTGACAGCTCCACTATTTCATTCAATATCGTTCAAGAACTTAACAGTATTCAAGCCTATAATCTGCAAAACTTCTACTCTTTATGCACCTTGCATATTGTAAACAGAAAACTCTGGTATTATTTAGTTATTCTGGAATATAACTTTGCTAATTTATAAAAAGGCTTCTTGAAATAAGACTGTCTTTTATGACTAATGGAGAGTATCTATGTAAAGTAGAATCTTCTATACATAATATCAAGTAAAGTCTAGATAGTTCTGGAATATAAATCCTAAAGGTGTTAAAGCGATAATGCCATCATTAAGAATGTCTAAAGAAATGCCAGATTTATATTAGGTACCAAGCACCTTTCTAATTTCCGGGTGTAATATAGTTGAAGACTCTAAAGTCAAAAATCACGCATAATTTTCAGTGGTAAACTAGTTAAGCACTGATAATGCCAGGACGAAAGTTTATCAGCATTCATTACTTGAAAGCATTATTATTGGACTTCCAGCATATCTTATAGTTTAAGGAATTTCATATTATATTCTAGTCTTTATTTAATTATTATCACAGTCTTAGAAACTTAAATTAGGAGGATAACTTGCTGGAATATTAATATTAACGTTTACTTTTACTTTGTTTGACTAATTAAACTCTCATAGTGGCCTATAAAATCTCTGCTCATTCTAGGAAATGAAAACTATTTTATAAAAGTTAAGATACTCAATCAAAGTAACCAATGATTTCCCCTCTTATTCGAAAGTAGGTAAAATATTGAAGGTTTAAGATCTCAAGTTTCGGTAATTATTTCTATAAGCAATGAAGACTATAAAATCCTCTTTAGCTTTCGAGATTATTTAAGTATAAATTTCATTGTAAGTAATGTCTAAAATTAGGTTAATGCCTTTACTTCTTAATGATGTAAGTGCTTCTTAAATTTTTAAGGTATTCTGAACTTTTATAGGAAAAGGATGGAAATCAAGATTTTTGAGAGTTAAGTTGGAAATCTAAAGAGATAGGAAATTTTATAAATGAGGAGGAGTATGACTTGAGCTTAAAATTCCTATCCAAATGGAAAGATTAAGTTAAATCAGTTAGAAAAGGAAAAAGCTTTTGAAAAACGGCATGATTATTTATTAAGTTGAATTAAATTTGCTTTAAATAGGTTAAAGAAGAAAAATTAAAAGTAAGAAACTTTAGACAGTCGAAGATATTTTAGTTATTTCTTGGAAGTAAATTTGTTAAAAGCTAAACAAGTAAACATAAAAATAAGAAAATTGTAAAAGTTTAAAGTTAGAAGATCAGATACAGCTGCTGTATATTCTTAATGTCATTATGAATCAAACTTAGGTGTAACCACGTAAGTAATAATCTTTATTTTATAAGCCAATATATTTAGAAAATTCTAAAGATTTAAAATTTTGGAACAAAGAGAAAAAAAGGGAATATTAATCTTATTGAATTTTATTAACTATTTGAGCATACTATATCAATAAAAGAAATTAAGTGACTCCAAAATTAAAAAAATTAATAATTGTTCTCCTATCTTAAATAATTTCATTTATAGAAATCATCAATTTAATTTTTTATATGTAACAGAAGATCTAAAGTTAATCTCACTTAATCACATCTACATTTTATAGTAATTATGGCTTTGCTTTATAATAAATTTTATATTAATGATTCTTTATAAATAAGCAAGATGCTTTTGTTCATAGTTCTAAACTCATTAACTATAAACTTTAATTTAATAGTTCTATCTAATATGAATCTACAATTATTATATCTACCAAATATTTATTTTATAGTAAGGTATTTAATTTATCTTCGTTTTTCAAGCTTTAAAATAAAGAAAGTTCTTTCATAGGCATTTTCACTAAAAATTCATCAGCTTTAATAGCTCAGCAAAATGAATAAAGTTGAAAAATGAAGCAATCTAGACATTTATTTTAGTTTCCAGATAACTTTTTGATTGCAATTGTTTTATTTTTATAAGCATACTTTCACTTATTTATTTTAGCAAAGGAAGAATTTTAACAATATGGATTTAATTTCTGAAATGAAAATAAATAACCATAAATTCACCTACAGCTGATATAATTAATTATACTCTTAAAAGAAATAACCTTAATACAGCATTATTAGTGAACGTTGTTGACTTAAATACCCAGTTTTAATAACTTATCACATGATAATTCTCTTAATATTTTATCTTAAACGGACTATTCAAATTTTACACTTGGTTTAATATTCTTTTTTGCTTTGAATCTTTTAGTAGTTATTATGACAAAACTATTAATGTGCTAAGTAGATTATTAAAGTATGGTTAAATTAAATCATTTTTAATATTATTAAGCAGATTGATTTTATTATAAGCATCTTTTACCTTGTAAGTTATTTATATTGTTTTTAATATTAGAGCTCTCAAAGATCTTTTGTATTACATATCTGATAATTTCTTATTCTCTTACCTTTAATGCTATTTAGCATATCTCTTTAATTATCTTTCAATTATTTGATAGTTCAATTATCTCTAAAACTTTGTTCTATTAAATATTTCTCTATCAAATATAACTTAAAATTAGAAATTTGTCAATTAATGCATAGTAAGCTGTTTTAATAAATGTTTATACTAAATTGAAAAAGTTGATCATAGCCTTGAATTAGATTTTCTTATTTCATAAAATAAGATACATTTATTCTTATGTTCCCTTATAAGTTAACATTGCCTAACTTTTATCTTATATTTAACCTTTAAGATTCCTATTTCTCTATTTTAAGTACTCATTTACTTTTAAGTACTTTTATAAATCATTTTAGCTAAAATAGAAAGATTATTATTAAGTTTCCTAACCATCTAAGAATAAGCTTTAAACTGTGGTATTTCTTTGAAATATGGTAATCAGATTAAAAAAGCTATCTCTATAGCTAAACTTCCTTATCTTTTTCTATTTTGATTTTGAATCTCTAAGTTTTAAAATAATAGGAAATGCATTGCTTTTATATATTTTATTTGAGAATATCTGAATAATTGGAGATTTTTATATATCAAGTTGATTTTCTTGATATGCTTTATTTATTTAGTTGTTTGAGCTTAAAATAGATTAATTAACTATATCATATAAATAAGCCTTTTTTGATTTATATTTTTTAAAGAAGAAGTTTCTCAATTGTCTATAGTTGTATACTAAGCCTTAATTCCTACCATATCATAAGGTCCTATCGCACCTATAAATTTGACTATATAGACATCTTTTTTATAACTTCCTTATACTAAAACTTGTTCTACTTTTCCTCCGTTTCCACCTACACTAAGACTTTGTCCTTTGTTTGTTTTTATTTGTACAAAATCAAGAGCTGCTCCGTGTCGTGCATAAAGATAGTTCACATACTCTCCCTACGATAGATTAATAGTTTATTTACATTATTCAGTACCTCTTCCATCACACTTATAATTACTAATCCTGTTTTATCCATTTGCTAATTTATAAACTACTTCATAACCATGCAAAAGATAAGTTTCCCATTTAGTATCATATGCAGAAAAAAACGAAACACTTTACATTTGAGGTAGTCATTATTATCCTGCTTAGTTCTTAATTATTAAATCCTAGTAACCCTCATATATTTTTGTATCTGGATACTACTTCTTTCAAAACATTGAAGTCGTTTACAAGTAACTTTTGAGCTAATACCAGCCTTAATCTCGACCAGTAATAGATTCTACCATATTATAAAATAATTCTAATTGTTTTCTTAAAAGGCTAATTTCTTTTATAATTTATATTGTATACTTAATGTTTAATAACTTCTTAATATAATTATATATCTTTATATTACAAATATCTATACTACAAGTTATTTTCTACTCGATATAAAACTTAAGCAGTATGCTAATATCCGAGTTAGTTTGCTAGTAATTTAAATTACAATTGCAAGCATTACACTCTATTAAGTAAATTAGTTTGTTTTCATTTATTACATTAAAGGTATAAAAGCTAGTTTAACTTGTCTTTTTTATCTTTTAGGTCCTTTTCTTAGTTTATTCTTATTAATTCTATGAATTCTGCTACTCTTTGCCATTGCAAGTTTTTAACCTTTTATTTCTTTATTTAACATATAAAATGCATTTTTATGATTCGTATATAGTTCATCCAATAGCCTTATTATAATTATAAACAATAACAAACTTATTAAGCATCTTAGTTTGCTATAATTATAGAAGGTGAATAATAAAGTATGCTACTAATAGAAAAGAAGGAAGACATTATTAAATGATGCTATAATCTTAGTCTTAATTATATATTTAAATAGTGAAGATCTTTTATAGAAGGAACAATATTTTATATTTGTGGGCTCTCAAAGAACTAACTTACAAATTTTAGGAGGAAAAGAGGAAAAATAATAGAAACTAGAGGAGTCAAGTTATTTACTAGAAAGTAAAATTATGATAGGATTTATAATGATATGAGAGCTTAAAAATTAAGTCGAGCGAAAAATCTTAAACAAACGTGATAAATGTTAAAATTAATCCAAAGATATGAAGAAATAATTTTTAGTTAAGAGAAAAATCAGAGAAATAGTGAAAAATATTGATGAATAAAATAATTATTATACTATGGTGTCAAATAATCTAAAATAACTTAGTTAGTCAATAATAAAACGTAATTATAGATAAAAACTAAGTTAAATTATTTGGTTAAGAAATTAAAAAAATAATAAACTTACATAAATTTACAAAAGAGAATAGAGAAATTGGAAAAATATTGCTGATGTTGTTAGTCAATATCCATATGCCATGATAATACTCGACTTTAAAGAAACTCCAGATAAGAGAAACATAAAAAAAGATTAAGAATGTTAAACTAACTGTAAATAAATGAAATTGAAATATGTAAATAGGAAGATAAATAAGAAGTGTAGGAAATTATTAGTTGAAACAATCCACATAAAAAAAGGTAATTATATCCATGTAAAAAAGCAGTAGCAGGTACTTGGTTGAAAATTCGGGGGAATCAAGCACTTAAACACTTTAGATTATTACTATTAATAAAAATGATTATAAATAATATACTATATGTTTTTCTAATTTTTATCACTGAATTAAAATACTCAATTGAATTTCCCCTAAAAAAGCCCTCTTAATTCCTTTAAACATAAATCATCAACAATATTTTTAATTTTCTACTTGCGTATGTTTTTGACAATGTATGATTATTTATATACTTTTTTAATTATAAGGACTTTATTTCAATTAATACATAGTATCATTAGACTTTTTGTATAGTATTTTAAATAAATCATTAGTTTAAAATGCTGGAATGAGATCGTTCCCCTTTCATTATAAACGCTAAAACTAATTTTTAAAAGTTTTTATTATTTATGGTGTTATACAAATTTAGTACTCATTGTTTTTCTAATTTGATTACCAATTTTTGAAGTAAAGCACTGTAAACCTTGCTTAAAAATTAGAGAAAGGAACTTATCGGGTGTTTAGCAAATGAACTTCTAAAGTTATATAAGCTCTTAATTTAAGCCTATAGCACCCTTGAAATTCAAAGTTCCCTAGCTATGAGGTTATTAAATTAGTAGATAAATAACTAATTGCTTCTTTAAATTCTTAATCAGATCAGCACCATTATAAATATAAGGATTATATACTAGAAAGTTATATAAGGAAATTAATTAAAAGTTTATAATTTTTATATTTTAAGCTTTCAATTTCTCGTCCACAAATACAATGAATGATAGTTATAGTAGATCTTCATTATTAAATTGGCTTTCATTTTATAAATTCAAAACTCTTAATGCTTTTAAATTTTATATTCCTTTGCTATATTTAACTAATTCAAATTTTTTAGTTTGCAAATTAATTTAAGTCAAGCAAATCCCTTTAATTAAGTTTAACTATTATTAATCAATCTTAACACTTATCTATAGATATAGCTTTTCTATTATAAACTCTAGATAATCTAAGTTCATTAGTTATATTTATAATCTTTTAATTTGGATGATAAGCATTATAGGTATTAGAAGTAGCCAACGCCAGAGTTTAATAGTTAGATATTTTAATAAGAAAAAGGATATCAATATTCTATCTATATCAAGATATAGATAGAGAGACTATATGCTTTGCTTAGAATTTGTTGATTCAAATAGAAATCATCTAAGAAAATGTATAGATGAGTTACCAGAAGCATCACTATTTTCTTTTTTACTAATGAATACATTTCTGATTTGATCTGTTAAAATAAGTTATTATGCTTATTGTAAATATCAGATCAAGAACAAATTCTGCTTTTTTTAAGTTATAAACTCTGATTTAGTTTCGAAGTTCTATTTTTTATATCTTTCAGTGCTAGCTAATTAATCGTAAAATTATAAGTCAGGAGTGAATAGAAAATATTAGTTCAATACAGGCGATAATTAGGAAATATAAAGCTTAAATAATATTGTTCATCTGTAACTTGCTTAGAAGGTATTGAAAGAATTTGTATGCGAAATAATTATATCATTATTGATTTTATATAAATAGAACGAAAATAGAATAACCATAACGAATTATATGACTTATATTACTTTAATTTTTAAAGGGAAGAACTCATCTTTTATTTTCTTGCTTAGTTCTTGTCTAACTTTTTAAACTTTAGTTTGCTTTCTATTTTAAATTAATTTTAGCTTTAAATACCTTTATATAGCTGTCCGTCAATTTAATTATTTATCTATAGACTGATTATTTAATTTTAGTTACCTGAGATTTTCAAGTTTAAATTTGAATTTTAGTAGTTATATTTATACCTTTAGTCATGTTAGATATAGCATCTTTAGTTTTATTTAGCCTAAGTATTTATAAAAAGATATATAAAATTAACTTTAGAATAAGACATAAAATAATCAACTTCATAATGTTTAAAAAAGGATTCAGAAAAAAGATAAGAATCTTTAGAGTGAAAAGAACCAACTAACTTGGAGGTAAGAAACTAATTACTAGAATACTTACAGAATAATAAATTGTTCTGAAGTAGAAAATTGTATTTAGATCTATTAGCTCTCTAAAATTTATTTATTAATTTGCTCATAGAAAGTATGCTTATAAGGTAATTATTTGTATAGATACTAAGAAACCTATTTAAAAAAATTTTAATTGAATGTTTTTGTTTATAAGTAGAGTAAAAGGTTTTCACAATAAAAATTCAAGAAAAAATCTATGAAAAACAGAAGATTTGCTTTCCTCACTTTATTATCTATAAAGTTGTTCAACTTTATATAAATTTGGCTCAAATATGATATTTATAAGAAAAGTCCTTTTCTTTAAATTTAAAAATACTCTATTTTAGACTTTAAAGTTAAATATGCAATTATAAATAATTTTTTAATTTAAATTCTTCAAAAGTACCTTTCATTGCATAAAGGACATTTTTTAGACCTCTAAAGCCAATCAGTTATACACTCCACATGGAATCTATGTGAACACCAGAGAATCTTCAAAACTTCATTCTATTAGAAATCATTCTTACAGATGCTGCAGGCTTAGTCATTTTTTTCAAAAAATTTTTCTTCTGTGATGCTATCAATTATACTTTAGTCTAATCCTTTTCCTTTATCATACATAGTATGATCTAGTTGGAGTAATCTCTATATTTAAATTAATTACTTCGTAATTGTTATTTTCAAAATATTCTCTATTATGAGAATTAAAATTTTGCTACATTTTTTATCTAATTTAATTAAGCCTAGGGATTTATTCAATTCTTTATCTTAATATTGCAAAATTATCATATTCTTCATTCTAAGGTGGTGGTTCATTTGAAGATTCTTCTTATAATTATACTTTCTGCTCCTCTTGAATAAGGCTTTATTAAATTTCTTTTTAAACCTTTTATGCATAAAGAAAATCTTATTTTTAGATTTCATTTTGATCTTAGTTTAGCAAATCGTGAATTAATAGATGATCTTCTCATTCTGTTTAGATTATTTGAAGTTAACAATTGGAACATTATTTATACTAGGCAAGTAATTATTCTTTGTTTTCCTCTCTCTGTTCAACTAAATTTTCATTAACGTTTTATTCTTGGCTTTGGAATGTAGCTTCATAATTTTGATTCAATTAGTTGCTTTATTTATCCCCAATAATTCTTACATCTGAATCATTTTGCTTCTGTTGAATTATTAAAATCTCAGTAAACTCTTTGTTTATTTCATTTACTTGCTGCTTTATAATTTACTATTATGATTATTAAAATTCGCTTTATAGTTCCTTCAAACTTGTTGCTTTTTAATTAAATATTTCTATATTTTAATTTTGCTTCTATTGCATCAGAGGTTGCTGATAGTGGATTTAAATATGCTCATTTAGTTCAGAAGCATTGAGGTATGTATTACATTGTTAGCATCGTGTAAATATGTTGCTTTCTATTTCATTTTAAACATAAACTTAATAAGTTTACTGACTAGGTGTCTCTTTCTAAAGCATGTTCCTTAAATCTATTTAGAACTATTATCTTCCTATCTAGTATTTCACATTCTAATATTCTTAGAGATATTATTTTCATATGACATTACTTTGTTCTTATGAAGTGCTTTTTAATATAGAGTTATAATCTATGAAATATAAAACAGGATTGACAAATCTTTTTAAGGTTACTTAATTTTATTTCTCAGCATAATCTTTCATTTTAAAGATCTTAAAATCGATTATTCATATTTGTCTATCAAGTATAATAGAAAAGTTTAACTACTAGCTAAAAGCCTTTTCTATCATTTGCTAGTTTTATTAAGGGAAAGGAACATTATGCTGCTTCTTATCCTCGTAAAACCATATTATAATAACTTCGTCTTATGTTTTATTCATTTAAATTTAAATCTCCTCTTCAGGGAATTATTATGCTTTATTTTCTGTTTTACTTACTTTTTTAAACAAATTCTTTTGATTTCCCGAATTTTGCTAAGCAAATGTCTTATTTTGATACAAGCTCTGTGAAACTGCTGATGCTTACTAGATAGGTATATCTTCTATTTGTAATTTAATAGTTTAAATCTTTTACTCAATGCTGTTCTAAAAAATAATCGACCAAATTTCTTAATCCTTAACTAAAACTTAGCTTCTATTAAAAGCGATCATTATGCTGAAATTTGGATTCTTCAAATTGTACCAGCTGTTTATTTGTTCCTTTAAGTTGTCAAAATCGTGGGTAGGAGTTATATCATAAAAATTAGTTTCTCCTCTCATTTAAATCAAAATTCTAATTGCCATAGGTTACTCCTTTTTCACTCCTTCCAAAGTATACTAGTAGCTCATTTGTAATTATAATAAATTAAGTTCTCTGCAAAGCTGTACCTGATTCTTTAGGTCTTATTAGTTTTATATTACTTATTTTCCTTTCAAGTTGGTAAACAGCTTTATATCCCTAATTTTTTAGGGTAAACATTTTTGTTCAATGGTACTTTTGATTGAATCAAGCGTAGCTGAGCTATCTAAATCTATATTACTTAGTTGCTTAGTTTCATCTACTAGAGATATTAAAATAGCTTACTCCATTTACAATATAGATGATTATAATGTAATTTCTCCAAATTATAAAATAAACTTTTAATATTTATCTTCTATCTTCATACATGATATCCTACATTTAGCATATCATTCTCAAGCTTTCACTGTCTAATTAAAATTATTATATAAGATAAGAGCAAGTTGCATGGCTAAGTTATACAAGATTTGAAAAGTGTTAATGAGGTAGCATTGGTATAAAATTAAGATAGTTGATATTAGCAAAATAATATTTAATAATCTAATTTTCCTTAATAGCCTTTATGATTTATAATGTCCCTTATTTAATAAAGTGAATTGCTCTGGTAGTTAAATATATAATTCTAGCTAAAGTTTACAACTAAAATATTAGAACTAGATTTACTAAATTTAAAACTTTGCTCTGTTTGTTATTAAATCTATGAAAAACCTTTAGCGTTTGTTGAGTTTTAGTTATTTTTTTATTAGAGAAGGACAAAGATAAAATATTATATTTAAAACTTAAACCTATAAAACTTATAAAGGCCTTTGAAGTTTTAAAGCTTTTATTAGTTTAAGTTTGATTAAATTTCTAGTGGTTGCAGTTTTGAGTTTCTATTAAGTTTATCTCTTTATAAAATGGTTTTATTAATTTATTCCTCTAAGCTTGGATTTTAAGTAACTAATATCTCTAATCTTAGATCTTATGACTAATTCTTAGTAATTTAGCTAACTGGTATGAGAATAAAGTGCTACTTTATTTATAATTTTGGAAATGATAATTATAGAGATTTTTCAACTTAAAACTAAGCAAATAATTTAAATAGTTAACCTACTTTAGTACTGTAAAGTCTTTCTAATTTAATCCTTAGCTACCAAACTAAATAAAGCTGCCTATACTAGCTAGCTTTCTCTATTATTGTATTTTATTATTATATAATGCAGTGAAATTAAATTAGTTACAAGGCTATCAAGAATTATCAAACCCTTTTCTAGGAATTTACCTAATAGCTCTCCTTTCTAATTATTCTTCCAACTTAGGAAAAGTAAAATTTGCCTTTATAATAAACTAAGTTCATTATATTAAAGGAACAGCTAATTATTGCTAGGACTAAAATTCTAAAGCAAAGTAGTTTTAAGAAATCATATGGTTAGATATGAACTTAATGTTCTCTATAGCAATATAAAAAAAGCTGATATAAACTTAGCCACTAAATAAATATTATGATATAAGTAAGCAAACTTAATATCAGTAGATAAGTGCTGATATTACAGTTAACTACTAAGTATTTAATTACCTTTAATATCAGAGGTTTTGTATGCTTATTTTAATTAACTTATATTTACGTCAATTTTTTCTAGTTTGTTATATTAAAAAGAGAAGACTGGAAATTAGAGGGAGCTTTTACGTTTTTTGTTTATTCTGTTTAATTATTTTTAGAAGTACTTTGACCTTGTATTGAGGATTTTAAATATAATTGAAGAGTAATAGAAATAAAGGTGATGCTACTGCTTTAGCATTATAATAGGCTAAATTGAATTAGATGATATGGGAAATGTTTAGTTAAAGGATCAATAATTTAAAATAAGTTATGAGCATCTCAAACTGTTAGTGTGGACTAAATTAAAATACCTTTTCTTTCATTATTGCTTTTTTGAATTCTTCTGTTATGACAAAACTTGTAGATTCTAATGATAACTAGCTCAATATGGTAAAAAGCGTATACAGTTTATTCGACGGTTAAAAGTGCAGGGCCTTTCCACCATTTCATCAAAAGAGCAACAAAAACAACAAAGGTAATAATAGCTATTGTTACTACTAGTATTTTTAAGTTTCTTCGAAAGCAAGTTTCGTAATAGGTTTGAGTAGTGAAATTGGAAGCTTTCATTCCTTTTATGAAAAAATAGACTAAGCCACATAGTAAAAAAATGTAAATTCAATCAATGGTAATTTAAAAGTAGAATCACTAGCCAAGATTATCAAGCTTAATAGTAGCTAATGCATATTTGCAATTATCTCAATCATATGCTATCAAAGGTAGCATTTAGCAAGAGTATTGGAATGAATATGTTAAATTCATGAATAAGCTTCATTTCTAACTCATCTTAGATCAAGTATTAGATTTTCATTTATATGTTAAAATTCCTAACTTCACAAAGGAAGCAAATATGAATCCTCACAAGAATTCCCCCATAGCATGATCTATTACCTTTTTATGACCTGAATGCTCACAATAATCCTTTTAATAAGATATCAAAAGACAAATAGCAAAATAAAAGCTTGTAATCATTGCCAATGAGTCTATTATAAATTAAGAAATCTTCAGGTAATACTTTCAGTTTTTTCTAGTTGGTAAAGTTGATGTTGTGCTCTTCAGTTCTTAATATCCTTCAATAAGTGGCAAGATAGACTATATTCTAGTTTTACTTCTAACAATAATAGAACTATTAATTTAAGTATCAATCTCTTCTGACTGAGAATTCCGCCCATCCTATTTCATTGCTAAATATATTTGATAAAATAAATTTATTTAAATATCCTAGTAAAATGATTTTCCATCTATTAGCACTATAAAGTACTTTATATTTCAAAGAAGTTGGCTAAAAGGGAAAAGTCTCTTCCTTCATTTAAATTTACTATACTTATCAATAATTCTTGGTCATTGTCATCAATAGCTTTAAGAATAACAACTTTAAGCGAAATGTATCTTTAAAAATGATAGTAAAATTATTAGAATTTAGCTTAGTTTATAAGAATAAATAGTTCTAGATGTAATCAAACTTTAGCATTAGCATTTCACTTATAATTCTACAAGCATTATTTACTTATCTCATTAATAAAGAGTGTAATGCAAACTTTGCTTTAACACATACTCTAATTAGATAAAATGCTTAAGTAAGCTAGATTGAACATTATAATCTTACTTATTAATCTTTCTACAACCAATTTATCTAAACTCTTAAAGTATTGCAGTAAACAATCGCTTTTATAATCCATTTTCTTAGGTTGGAGTTATTCTAAATAAATTAGTTAAACCATTTAGACTTAAGCTTTAAATATAACTAGACTAACTTTTATAGTATGCTTTCTAGTTAATTTGCTTGGAAATCATTTCATTTAATGTATAAATTTGCATAGGTATTAAGTGTATTAAGATACTTTTATTATTAGTTAGTCAGTATTGCTAAGCTTTTTATTAATGTAGCTATATTCTTTGCTAAGGATTTAAAATGTAAGATTCTTGCTGTAAGAGCAAATAAAGATAGTGCATTGACTATGTATTAGGTATTATCAATTATAGTAGAGTTTAAGAACAGAGCGAAATAGACTTTGAATTCTAATTTTCTATCTCTTTAATTTTTAATTTGGTATATAAGAGAAAATAATTTTGGTCCTTTTATTGAAGAAGGTAAATATTTAAGGTCTTTATTAAATAAACATATAAATGTTTCATAGAGAGATCTAACTATATCTGCTATTTAATTATTCAACCAAGTATTAAGTTTCTTAATAGCATGGATGAGGTAAAACATGATAAAAATAATTCCAAAACTTTAAGAAGCTTTTCATTTATAATTTAGAAATTCTTTATTATATCCTCTTTTATTCTTGTACTTACATTAATTAGAATAAATACAAAAAGTAAGCTATACACACATTGAACTTTAATTTATCAGTAAATGAAATAGATTTCAACATCTATTTCTTTATATTAATTAGCTTCTTAAATTTATTCTAATTAAAGCTTATTAATAGCAATATACTTAGCTAATAAATTATGAATGCCATCATTCTATTAATATCCTTTAAACTTCAAGTATTATTTAAATATTTCATTATAAGTATTATTTAATCCAAATATGCAGATTTAAAATTTAGCTATAGGAACTTTAAGCTAGTCATCACCATTTTATTCATAAGGAAATATTCTTATAAGGGACTATCGTTATAGCTAAACTTAAAGCTCATAGTTACTTATCAAGCAATTAAATTAAGAAGCTTTTAGTTACATCCTTGATTCATCGAAGCTAGAAGATAATATAAATGAATAATGTACAAAGACTAGAAAGTAGTGATTGTAAGGCTTTTAAAATGAAGCAAAATGAATAATTTATAAAAGTAAAGGTTATTAAATAGCTATGATTGTCTGACTATTTAATTAAGATCATATATTAGCAATAGCTTAAGATAACTTAGTAAAAACTAAGGCTTTTATTGCTAAATTTATTTTAAACTTATCTTTAACTCATAAACTTTTTCTCCTTTTCAGCAGACTAATATATTAATTAGATGGAATATTTATTATAGCTGCTTATATCGTTTTAAATATAACCAACTAAAATCAAAATTAGTAGCTTATTAAGATTCTAGATTCAAGAATTAGAAGCATATTCAAATTTCAAAATTTTAAAGAATCTTCAAATTATATAAAAAGTAAGCAACTGCAATAAGATATCTCAGTTCTATAATAAAGGCTTCTAAGATCGTGATAAAGCTACTAAAACTCCTATAAAGTATTCAAATAATATACTATAATTCATCCAATCTTTGTGGTTTTTTTGAATCTAGCATTTGAATAAATGTAGTACTTATCATTCCCATATAAATCATATGATTTATTGATATAATTTACTAAATAAGTTTTAAGTGAAAATCATATTAAAAAGCTTTAGAATCAAATTAATTAAATTCTTGATAATTCAACTATGTAGTACCAAATGTTTGTTCATAAGATTAAGGGACTAAAGAATTTGTATGCTAAACGAATTAAAAAGAGAATGATTTGTATTACTTTAACTCTAAGCAGGCTAAAGCAAAATAAATAATCTAAGGAATCCATTAATAAACTTTAAGTGTTAAACAAATAAATGATTTGCTAATAGTTTAAATAACGATTGATGTATAAGGATTTATAAGCTTGCATCTTAAATTAAAATAAAATATTTTATATAAATGGAGAATCTAGAAGTGTGCAGTAGATGCTTCTAATCATATAATTTATAGGAAAGAGTTCCGATAAAACTTTAGTGTAACCACAACATTTGCTATAACTGTTGCTAGTTTTATAATCTCAACCAGTAAAATGTAATTTGTTCTACATGCCAATAGTAGTATAATTTAAAGAGCACTCAGCTAATAATGTTGATTAACAAGAATATGGAATTTTAAATTTAGCTGATTCAATAATAAGAATAATAGAGAAAGGACCAGATAATAAAGGAAATTAAGGAAGAAATGTTCTAATTCAAAGAAAAATAGAACCAATTCTAAGTATAAAATTAGAACTGACTATATATTAAAGAAAATTTATAATAATAAGTAACTAAATATGAATAAGATCTATCTAATTCTTGGGATTCATTAATTAGGAGTTTGGTAAGGTATCGAAAGCAGATTTATTTGAAGGAAGTAAAATAAAATGTTGATTTATTATAATTTCTAGGAAGTTACTTCAAAGATTTCAAATTAGTTAAAGATTGTGAAGATATACAAGAAAGTTCTTTAATTAAAATGAGCTTGAATCAACTATTATAATTTTAGAAATCATTAAAAAGTGTTTTGAACCCATAGAAATAGTTTATAAACTAGCAATAAATATAAAATTGCAAGTCTTTTGATAGGGAAGCATTTTTATCAGACTTCCAAGAGTATAAATTAGGAAGATGCTAGCAATGTGAATTAATATTAACAAATTACCAAAATTTACAATAAAAATGCTAGGCTTAAAATGATTAGGCCTAGTTGCTCATGAATACTATTAATAAATAGATAAAATAAAGAAAAGATGAATTGAATTATTAAAGCAAGTATTACAATGATTCTATTTAAAATTTGAACTATTAAATTTGCTTTAAAGATTAGCAAATACAATAATTATAAGCTAGTTTATAAGAGTGCTAATAGAAACTTAATTAATAAAATAACTAAACACATAACTTAGTTTTATAATCGTAATTTTCTTCATAAAGTTCTTGTATTTAAAGCAAGAATAACTAGGAGTATGAGGTTTAAAACTAGCAATTATTTCGCAATGATTAAGTATTGTAGAACTAAAGCTAAGAAAATAAATTAGTTAAATAGATTTAAGAAGATAAATAAGCTTAAAAGTGCTAATTTTAGAACTGTTAAAAATAAATACCTTCAGAAAACTCAGTTCAATTATCTTGTAATCACTTATTCTGCAAAGAATGTTTGATTAGCTATTGATTCTAAATGACAAATGGCAAAGTAGTTTGTCTCTAAGGAGAATACGGATTTAGTACAAAATGTCCTTTTCCATAATGCAATCACATTATTTAATTGGTTGAAATTTATTAAGGAATGGATTAGTAAACGTTTGAAGATTTTTTTTGAAATGCTTTGAAAAGGAATGAATAGAAAGAAAAGCTAAATTAGTACGGATAGTCTTCATAATGTATGAATTCAAAATGCTTAAAGTAAATTTAATCTGACAACTTAATTTAATTATCCTGCAAACATACTTTATGTCGTTATTGTGTATTAGAAGCAAGCTAAACTGGAGGAAAAATGAAAAAAGAACTTCTAGAGTAGAATTAAAATTACCTGAAAGTGAATTGCATATCATGTGCATAGAATATTTATATGGAATAGAATAAACCATTAAACGAGTAAAAATAAAGTTAAGGTTAATAATAGCTATAAATAAAACAAGTTTACACTAATACTCAAAATATTACTGAATCATAGCCACAAAAAGAATAATTTTAGAATTAAAAGCAAGATTTATAAGATACTTAGAGCTAAAATTATAACCAAATAAATATCTTATAAAAATAAAATTAAACTAAGTAAGAATAAGAAAACCAAAATTAAAACTTAAAATGTATTTGATGTAATAAGAAAGAAGCCAATTAAAAAATTATTTCTTAAAGTTGTGGAGATATATTTTGTTAAAAATGTGCCTTAGCTTTAATTCCTAAAATTAAAGATGTTGCTCAAGTCGATAAAAAACAAGAATTTTCTAATGATTGCCTTAAATGTGAAATGAAATTAAAATAATAAGATTATATAGAAATTCTAGGGTTTGAAGAATTTTAGCAATATAAAGCAGCTTTAGCTGAAAAAAACTGGTTTATCTGTGCTTGAAGAATGAATAAATTTAAAATAAATATATTTTAAATTTAATAATTAAAAATTAAAATACAATCGCCAAAACAATCCTTTTTTAGTCACTTTTATCTTTATGGAACAAAAACAATCAATTAAAGAAAATAAAAAAAAGCATTTTTAATAAATAAAATCTGTTAAAATTTAAGTATAAAATTTTAAATAAATTTAATAAAATTATAAATTTATTATAAAAGGAAATTAAATACATTATATCATTTAATTTTAATTTCTTTATAGATATTTATAAAATATTTCTTAGTACTATAAATTATAAAATAAAGAATCTCTAGAAAATTACATAATTAAATAACTTTAATAAATTTAATTTGCTAGTATGCAAAAATAATATTAACAAGACTTTTTGATACCGAAATGATTTTTTTTATCGAATGAAGATAGGAAAAAAGTTTTTTTAATTTCGACTTTTAACTATACATGCTTCTTTTTCAAATTTTAATAATTATACTTCAGTATTTTTTAAGCTGAATCTTTGTATGAAATAAATCATATTTAATTTAAATTAACTTAAAATATTTCTTATCACATTTTAGTTTATAGAGAAGGAGATTTATCAAGATTTACACGATTTAGACTTTATAAGACAAAGAAAAATATTCAAATTGACTGTATGACTAAATAAATAAAGTTTCTTATTTAAATTAAAAAATTTCACATTTTTATCATATAACCTTGCATAAAGCTTTAAGTAAGCGAAATACCTATATATCTAAATATCTCAATAACAAAATAGAAAACAACAAATTTTATGATAAATGTTTAAAAATTTAAAATAATTAAAAAAAGTAGCTAAGAATTGCCTTGAAATTTATTTATTTTTAAATTTTAGATTTTAACAATTTATTAATTGCCTTTAAACTTAATACTTAAATAACTAGGAAGAGATATCTTTCATATGTTCAATTTTCTGATAAAACATAATTATTGCTTACATAAAAAAGATTGAAATGAGATATAATTTATCAAAATAAGTTATTAAAATCAGTCTCTTATTTTCCTACTAATGTTGGGCTAAAATTTTATTTTGATTATCACTTTAAATTATTTTTGTAAGAGTAAATATAAAGATTTAACTAAAGGAGTTTGAAAAAGATTAAATTTCATAAGTTATTTTATCTTATACAAATTTAAAAAAGAAGTACATAATTGTCTAAAAAAATATCTATTAAATAGTAATTGAAACATGTATTAGATATTAAAATTTTATAATATATAGAAATAAATTAATATGATATAGATGAAATTTTAATTCTAAATAAAGGATTTTAAATAAATATATCGAAAATAAAGAAACTTACTTTAAATTAAAATAGCTAAAGAGAACTATTTTTAAGAAAAGTAAAAATAGCAAAAGTTTAAATTTTTTTATAAAATTAGATTAAATTTGAAAAAATGTTAAAGAATGTATTAAATAAAAAGTGTACTAATGCTAATAAAAATTAAAGAAATAAAATGATATAATTATATGTAGATAATCTAACCTTCTTTTTATTTAATTATAATTATAAACCTTCAAATATTAATCTTTCTTCCATAAATTTGAAGCTTTAATAGTATGTTTATAAAATATAATAATCTTTTTTTATAGAAAAAATCCTCATAACGATGAAAGACATTTTATCTTTTAATACTTTATCCAAAATATCAATCTTTATGCTTTCTATGGAAGCATAAATTTTTTTATTTTTGTTTTTAATTTTATTCTTACATGTTTTCAACGAATTTCAAGACTTCAATTAGAATTTAAAAGCTGTGAAAATTCATCTTTGAGAAAATTAGTTTAAAATATTTGTTTTTGGAATAAAGTAATTAATATCTAATTCTAAGCATAAATTTGCCAAATAGATAAAACTTTAAACTTTATTATCTTCTCTATCCAATATTTTCGTCTAATTTCTCCTAATCTATAAAAGTTTTTAAATATATATATTTAAACAGCTATATTCACTGCGAAAATTATTAAAACTTATCATTCTCACTTTCTTAAATTTATTTCATTATCATTGAGGTTTTTTTTCCTTTATCTAATTTTTTCAGTTTATAAATAATTACCTTAGCAGCAGATAAAGCATAGACTATTTCTAGCTTTTATGACTGAATCTGCTAAGTAAAGATTTTATCGTAGATTTAACTTTTTATGAAAAGGCTTAGAATTTCCTCTCATAACTGGATTTGGTCTAATAACTATATCTCTTTCTTACTGTATAGTTAACTAAAATATAAAACTAAGAAAACGAGCTTGAAATAGAAGTCACTTATTCCGATATTTGAAAAATAAGGAAGCAAAGAAAATAAAATCTAGAAGAAGATTAAATGGGAACTAAGGGATATTTAAACGCATAAACATTCTAAATATTGCTTTTAAATATTTCGTAAGCTGCATTCAAGAAAAAATTTGAGAAACTAAAAATTTAACTTGAAAAACTTAGTTTAAAGTTGATTTAAAGAGAGGTTATTCATAGAAGTAAATGGTAGCTTTTGATATTAATAGAATGAAGCTATCAAATTATAATAAGATTATAAAAGATATCATGTCTTTGAACTTTCATTCATTTGATTAGCAAAAGCCTCTATGTCCACGTACATTCCTTCGCTCTTAGGTACTGTAAAGATGAAAGCGCTTTAAGAGCTGCTTTAATCTTCCGATAGTCCTTGAAAGCTTCTAAAATTTGTTTTTTATGGAGAAAGTGTATAATTTAGATCTTCAAATTCAATCCATCCAGTTGCAGCTCCTGGACGCATTCGAATTCCTTTCGACCATAGATCTTTTTCGTTAATTCATTAGCAATATTAAGAAAGCTATTCTTTTGGCTTTTCATCTAGTTTTTTAATCTCATTGTTTTACCACTTAGAAATACAGCAGCAATAAATAAACCATGAAGAAATAGTTGAAATAAGAGAAAATTCCCATATATACTTTCAGCTAAGAATGTAACTCATTAATAGTAAAATAGGAGGAATAAATATCATCAGAACTCCCACCGTATCCCAGCGTTAGTAATTTTTTTCAGCTGTTCTTCAATAAGGTTCACATAAGCGGCTAGCACCATCTATGTAATCTATAAGCTTTTCATAAGTTACCCTATTGTTAAATAATCCTTAAGTTCCTTTATGCAAAAACTTAGTGGGAAATTATACTTTTGCTGCATGAAGTGACAACTATGTCTTTTTACTTCCTGGAATTCCATTAGCTTTGCAGATTTTTCTGCTTATCGAGTTATTTGGAACTTTAACTTTAATAGTACTTTCATAAATCGCTTAACCATTTGAATCTGTGCCTTTTCTGTATCTAACTTATTATCAAACAGCTAAATCACCAAGATCTAATCCCATTTTTTATTTATTATAATTAAGATAAATTTAACTTGCATATCTAAACCCAAAAAGCTAAATTTCCTTTCTATTTTCATACTACTAATAAAATACTTTCCTAAACCCATTCTTATTATTTAACCTTAATTCAGTTCGAAATGGCTTCAAGGCTCCCAACTTAAGCTAAGTAGATATATTGTTAAGGAAATGCCTTACAATAGATTTTTGTATATTAGTTATTAGTTTATTCCTAGCTTAATAAAAATAAAAATTTAGATGCTTTACAAAGTAAACCATCTACTAAAAATCAAGTGCACTAGATAATTTTAAATTCATTTACAGTAGCAAGAAATAAGATATTACCTTAAATTATATCTGAACCAGTATAAAAGCTAATTAGTAGTATTATTTAAAAAGGTAGGAAAGAGAGGAGTTTTGGTATTTGTTAGTAAATGTCAACTTTATCAAGCTAGCATTGTTTTTAGGATAGAAGGAGATGTTTAGTCAAATAATCAGAATTCACTAGGATTTTCATAGGATGAAAATAAGAATATAAGAAGTATGCTCTCTAGAATATAATTAGCATATTCTTATACTCTGTCAATTTAACTTAGTTTCTAGATAATATGGAACAACTTAAGCTAGAAATTTAGTTAAAATAATAAAAGGCATAAAATAGTAAAGCTAAAGGCTATAAACTGACAGCGTAACTTTTAAATTTAGAAGATTTAAATTAGATAAGTGGGAATAGGAAGTTAATAAGATAAAGAATAGAAGGATAATAAAGATTTAATATAGTTATTAGAGTAAAAC
This sequence comes from Loxodes magnus, assembly GCA_946699065.1. NCBI lineage: Eukaryota > Ciliophora > Karyorelictea > Loxodida > Loxodidae > Loxodes > Loxodes magnus. The sequence goes on along the minus strand of CAMPDV010000123.1, from coordinate 161,187 downwards.
TTACTTAATATGAGTGAACTTAAGTGAATAAAGGTGAATTTATAACTATTATAATTTATCTCTTTGTATAAATAATCTTGTATTTGAAGAAAAGATTATCCTTGTTTAAATTAAAATAAAAGTCTTAAGATATATAGAGCAAAATGGACATGATTTGCTAAAGCATTAGGATAATTAAATTATTAATTTAAATTAAATTGAATACTTTAAAAATACGAAATAGTAGAAAATGATAATTCTGGTTAAGGTAAATTATTAATGATTTGCATATGGAGAAAAAGATTAAATGAGAAGAAGAACTAAATCAATATATATCATTCTAATAGGAATTACACCATCTAAAGAAGATCTATAAATTTAGATTTAGCCTTGCTTAAATCACTAACTAAAGTATAAAATCTTAAAGATTTAGAATTAAAATAAACTTAGATAGAAATAAAATGAATAAAGAGAAAGAATCAATTATTCCTAATAAAAAGCAACTAAAACTAAGAACTCAGCAATTTTAATCCTATTTTATACAATAAACATTTATGATCAATGAGAGAGTATTAAATTAATTATCTTCATAGCCTAAAACAATTTTAATAATGCTAGCAATAATAAATCATTCAAAAGCATAATTCTAAATTATCTCTTCATTTGATTTATAATTTTATAATTAATATCTAAATAGCATTAATTAATGAAAGATCAACTAAAATATAAGCAAAAATTTCGATAAAAATAGTTAGTTTTATTATATGAAGAACCTTTAATATGGAAAAATAAATCTTAATCATAGCTAAATCAAAGATATGAGTTTATTAAGTTTTTAATAGATATTAATTTATCCTAAAAAGAGTAAAAGATAAAGCATCTCTAATCTTTTTCCATTATACAATATATTCCCTTATAAAGAATCAAGCATTATCAATTTTTAAGGATTATCCCTCAAATATTTGATAGCCTATTTATTTGTCTTGGACTTTAACTAAATTAATAATACTTCAGTTCAGCATTTGCTCATTTAGTCTATTATAAATCCTATCTTTCTTCTTCCTTTTCTTATGAAAATATAGAATTGAACTTTCTTAATTGAAGGGTAATTGAATTTCTTAAATTTAGAATTATATTTCAGTTAACTGAATTATCAATAAGTTGTTTGTGTTAAGCAAGGGGATATTTAAATTTAACGATTGTTTCATAAACCAAAAATGTCGGAAACTTAAATTCAATAGAAAGCACTCCAGGATATTGCAACTTTCGTCGCTTTTTTTGGCATGGAAAGAGCTGCTACTTATTTCAGTTATGATAAATAGTACATTTTGAATGCTATTAGTCAGATAGAACTGTTTCAACTCAAATTTATGAAATTCTATAAGAAACTTATCTGGGCTATGTCTACCAAGGAATAAACTCCTACTTGGGAAATTTCTGATAAATTGAAAATTCCTCTATTTGTCGTCACCTAAATTTTAAAGCAAGTCAACGATTCTAACGAAAAAGAGGACTTTGAAAAGGAAAAAAGAATGCGAGAAGAATAGAATGAAGAATAAGAAAGTCAAGAGGGATATAAAAAATAGAAGACTGATTAGAATGAATCTAATTTGATGAAAAATATCAATTTGTAAAAAGAAAGAATACTCATTTCTCAAAATTAGCTCTTAGAAAACTCCAAATAGACTATGCAATCTGAATCTGATAGGAAAGGAAAGAAAAATAAGTAATCTTCTTCCTTAAATAAAAAGCAAACTAGCAAAGAAAAATATGCAACAGATTCCGATTATTCTGATTCACCAACATCCAAAAATTAGAAATAAAAAAGACATAACAATCAGGAAGAGTTCCAAGTTCCTCATCCGATCAAAACATTTTAGTGTCAATCTTGCAAAGTTTCATGGGAAAATTTTCAGAATTATAAAAGTCATATGATCAGGTATCATGAAGATATAAAGATAGAGGCAGAAGAATTTAATAATAGTGAGGCAACAAGAGATAGATATTCATTAGTGTAGGAGAATGTAAGATAGAAATATCTTCGTAAATATTCTATCTGTTAGTACTGTAATTAAAGTTTTAAATAGAGACATCTCTTAGACGATCATATTAAATAAAGCCATGCAGATAAATTGAAAAAAAATTAATAAGATTCTTAATATGCCTTTAAGTTTAAGTGCAAATTGTGTGATGAAAGATTTTGCCACTAAATTAAAAGATATTTTCACATGAAAAAAAATCATCCAGAACTTTGCAAAAAGAAATATGAAAAAAAAAGCTTAAAGTAAAAGGAAATGAATCTTGAGCTGTAAAATGAAATAGCTCAATAAAAATCTGATAAAAATTTTGATAAATGGACATATAAAAAGATAGAGCAGAAGATTCATAAAAAGATGCAGAATTACATGGAGTAACAAAATGAGAAATAAAACATTAAAAATAATGAAAACGAGTAAGAAAAAGAAATTGAAAGAAGAAAAGAAAAAAAACTAGAAAAACTAGATAAAAAAATAATATAAAAGTTTGACATAAAGAATGACATAAAGAATGACAGAAAAATAGAAAAACATTTATTAAAGGAAAATGAAAAAATTAAAGAAAAAAATCATTAAAAATTACAAGATTAAGAAAGTGAAAAAAGATATTAAAAAAAATTAGAAAGAGAAAGTGAGAAAAAAACTATAAAAATGGTCCAAAAATCATAAGATCAATATATTAAAGATTCAAAATTCAAGTACAAATCATTAAGCGAGGAACCAAAAAAAGTGACAGAAACCCTTCAAAATTAAGTATAAACTCCTAGAAAAAGAGGAAGACCAAGAAAAATATAGCCTCCGTTAGAAAATATTTCTCATCAAGCTGTAAAAAAGATTTAGGAGAATGATAAGCACTCGCTCGGAAATAGTCCCAAAAAAAATGTATTGATCGAGAAACATATGCAATCTAAAGGTCTTTCAAATGATTAATTCTAAAAGCCAGTTTAAATAAAGCAAGCATTTTAAAGTGGATATTAAAATTAACCTTCAAAAGAAGGCTAGAAAAATTCTCAAGAAGAAATTAAAGTTTAGAAATAAACAAATTTATCAGAAACATCTTCAGAAAATCACGAAGAGAGCATAGATCAATAGAAAAATATTTAAAGAGGAGAAAAAAGAAATATAAAATGCTCCTCAATTGACTTTACGTAACTTGCTATTTAGAATGTAAATTAAAATGAAGAGGCTAATATTGAATAATAGAAACAAAAGCTCATACAATAAGAAAAAGAAGATAGTTCCAAGCTCAAGTGCCATGTTTGCTAAAAATTAATACCTACTTTTAATGGATTAAGAAGACATTTAGGAAGAATGCACAAAGAAGAAATGGCAAAAGAATAAGAAAAGAATGCCAATCAATAGTTTTAATAAATAGATCACGTAAATTTTTCTAATTTGTGGTTTGGATCTTTTGGGGAAAATTAAGCAATGCAAAATCAAATTTAAAGTTCTTAGGAAAAATCTAAAAATAGTAAAGCCACAAACCAGCCAGAAGATTTGCAGCCTGAGCATCGTTCTTAGATATAAAGAGATAAGAACGACCAAAATTAAAATACAAACACCAATTAAAGAGAAAATTAAACTAGTGTTGGATCTGAAATTTAAAAAGGCTAGCAAGAGGATTAAGGAAATGATAAAGCTTATGAAACTATTATAAAATAAATGAACACTGATTACTCTTAAACTGAAAACAATTTCCATAACAGCAACAATTACAAACAATTTTCTCACTCTGACTTATTAGATGCTCAAGACTAGGAGCATAATGATGAATATCTGTCAACCTTCGACTTATTTTAAGAATAAAATTAATTATTACGCTTTAATTAAAATATTTCTTTGAAAATTCCTATCTTTTAATGTATTTTTTCCATATATTTTCAAACTTCAACATTCATTACTTCATCTTCGTCTTTCTATTTATTCTATAATTAGGAATATAAAATCTAAACAAAAACAAGCTTCACAATAAAATAAAGTTATTAAGATTTAAACTAGTTAGAAATTAAGCCTCACTCTAATATTTCAACCTTAATCTTTCTTAATAAGAAATATCCTTTTAGTTTTAAGAAAACTAATTAAAATTTTAGTTTAATTAGCCTGGCTATAATTAATAATTAAGAGATAGTTATTAATTAATTGATGCTAAAAGGAAAATTATTAGTGGATTTATAAATTCAGAAAATTATTTATCCGTTCAATGTATATATAAATGCTAAGGTATTCAAACTTTAAGTATATAAACAAATAATCAATTATTAAGGTTCTTCTTAACAAAATGCTGAAGTTGGATTATAACTAGTACTTATATTACTAGTTTCATAATAAACTGTGAAATCGATTTAATAAGCAAGCACTTGAAAACTTTAATAGGCAAATACAATCATTAAGAATATTGTAAGCTCTTTATACAAATAAACTATTAAATATATTTTAAATTTGCTAAATATTTTAATAACCAAGGCTAATATCACTAATTCGAAGAGAATCTAATTATAAGCATATTTGATATAGTAGTTATATGACTAAATCAAAAGAATTAGAAATTATAATGGATATTTTAAATGTTTTATTTAAATAAAGCTGATATTAAGAAAATAAGCATCAGTTTTTTAAATTTATAGTAAATTTAAATTAAGTTTATAAGAAAAACTAGCTTTAAATAAAGCATTATATTCAATCTCATTTAATTTAACTGTAGCTTGAATTAAAAGCTAAAGTGATGTTTAATCTTTAAAATAATCGTTTGATATTTATAAAATAAAGGGAGCATTTTATTAAGTTATATAATTAATTAATATCCTTATTTTCAATAATTTCTTTATTAACTCTAAGTAATAGACTTACTAATAATTTTTGAAATGTTTTACTTTTATTTTACCATTCTTCAAGATTTATATTTGCTTCTGACCTTTTTCAAGTAAAAATGTATTTCATTAAGTTGGTTTAAAACAATTAAGTTAGCCTTATGAAAAATATAAAAAATATGATGATTTATTTAAAATAAAGCAAAAAATCATGTTATAAGTAATAAAGATAATTTATTTAAAAAATATCACACTATTATATAATTTTAAATTTATTATTTGAAAGTTTTAAGTTATTAAATATAATTTTATTTATTTTTATTTAATAAATATTAATTATTAAATTTAAAATATATTTATTTTAAATTTATTCATTCTTCAAGCACAGATAAACTAGTTTTTTTCAGCTAAAGCTGCTTTATATTGCTAAAATTCTTCAAACCCTATAATTTCTATATAATCTTATTATTTTAATTTCATGTCACATTTAAGGCAATTATTAGAAAATTCTTGTTTTTTATCGACTTGAGCAACATCTTTAATTTTAGGAATTAAATTTGAGGTACATTTTTAACAAAATATATCTCCACAACTTAAAGAAATAATTTTTTAATTGGCTTCTTTATTACATCAAATACATTTTAAGTTTTAATTTTGGTTTGCCTATTCTTACTTAGTTTAATTTTATTTTTATAAGATATTTATTTGGTTATAATTTTAGCTCTAAGTATCTTATAAATCTTGCTTTTAATTCTAAAATTATTCTTTTTGTGGCTATGATTCAGTAATATTTTGAGTATTAGTGTAAACTTGTTTTATTTATAGCTATTAATAACCTTAACTTTATTTTTACTCGTTTAATGGTTTATTCTATTCCATATAAATATTCTATGCACATGATATGCAATTCACTTTCAGGTAATTTTAATTCTACTCTAGAAGTTCTTTTTTCATTTTTCCTCCAGTTTAGCTTGTTTCTAATACACAATAACGACATAAAGTATGTTTGCAGGATAATTAAATTAAGTTGTCAGATTAAATTTACTTTAAGCATTTTGAATTCATACATTATGAAGACTATCCGTACTAATTTAGCTTTTCTTTCTATTCATTCCTTTTCAAAGCATTTCAAAAAAAATCTTCAAACGTTTACTAATCCATTCCTTAATAAATTTCAACCAATTAAATAATGTGATTGCATTATGGAAAAGGACATTTTGTACTAAATCCGTATTCTCCTTAGAGACAAACTACTTTGCCATTTGTCGTTTAGAATCAATAGCTAATCAAACATTCTTTGCAGAATAAGTGATTACAAGATAATTGAACTGAGTTTTCTGAAGGTACTTATTTTTAACAGTTCTCAAATTAGCACTTTTTTAATGGCTAACTCTAATAACTTTAGAGATCTTTAATATTCTAAGCATTTTATGGCCTTTAATCGAATTATTACTAATTTCGCTATCTTTATTTGAGTTACACAAGCTAAGTTTCTAGATTTTTTATTTAATTATTTTCTTTTTAGGCTTCTTCTTACATCTTCTAGATAATTAAATTATCTTAATTTATAACATCTTCAAATTTCAATTTCGTTTATTAAAGCTGATTGACTTATTATAGATAATTATTATCTAAAATCTTTTAAATTTCTAAATCTAATCTCTTTGCATAAATCTCTTATTTTTCTATTTCTTATTACAATTGAAGTTTTTATTACATAATTAAAGAGAGCTCATTCTCTAAATTATTAGTCTGGTTTTACTGATCCATTTTATTATGAATTATAATTAATAGCTAATTAAGCTTTATAATTGAAATTATTATTTCTAGAACTTCTAAAATTAAATTTAAAACTTTATTTAATTTCTTATTAATTGTCTTTAACTACCTACAACTCTACTTTATTTCTAAGCCATTTATTTTATTTATTTACCAAGCCTTGTTAATAACTATTCTGTTTTTTATTCTAATCTGATGCTTTTTTCTAAGCTTTAAGTATGTGAGTATATTATCTCTATAGGCTTTATGTATATATAATTGATGTTAGCAAGGCGATGATATAATGCTTTTCACTCTTATTGATTGATATTTTTTAGATGCCTATTAAACTAATTTGGTTTGACTAAGCAAGCATTAATTATTTTTTTTATTTAAATTTTGGAATTAAGCTTCTAAATAAAAAAGCTAGTTTAGATATATTTTTGCTTATCATGTTAGACTCTTTTGGTTCGGCTAAAATGCTGAAGAGCATGTTATGTGAGAGTTGGTTTGTTTAAATAAATGAGATTTGATAGTTTTTTAACAATGAATATGTTTTGTATCCATTTTGGAATTTAACTTAAAACTAATAATTAAAATAAAATGTGGCTATCACGCATTAGAACCTTTGCTACTCCTGCCGTGAAAATAGTCATGGAAGGAACCCCTGCGGGTAGATATGCATGGACTCTATTCATGACTGCTTACTAGCAGGATAAGCCAAAAGAAATTCTAACTGATATCAAATACCTCTAGTAGCTTTATGATCAGTCTGATGACTTCAGAAATTTATTATCCAATCCTACTATTCAAAGAGAGAAAGTCTTAAGTCTCTTTAAAGAAGTAACACCTGGATTCTAGGATTTGACACGAAATCTCTTATAGACTCTAGTAGTCAACAAGAGAACTGATTAGCTACATTTAATATGTAAGAGGTTTGTAGAGTACATGAAGATTCAGGAAAGAAAAGAAATAGTAACTGTAGTTTCGGCTGAAGAGCTTAACCAAAGTGATAAGGAACGAGTATCTGCTGCTCTTGATGAATTTGGAAAGGGAACAAGTTATACTATCAGTTATAGAGTTGATCCTTCAATTATTGGAGGACTCCAACTGTATTTCCCAAATGCCTTTATGGATTTAAGCCTGTTTTCAAGAATCAACAAGATTAAGGAAGATACCCAATCCTTGATGTGATCGATAACTCAAAACTTATTATTAAATAAAATGGTTCTAATATCATTTTGCATTCGTAAAGCATATAAAGTATGTTACAACTCTAATTTTTATTCAATAAAGATTATAAATTTCTAATGCAGCATTTTAAAACTAAGACTAGCCTTCATAATCATTCATCTACAAATAAGTTAAAAAATTTCTAAAATAATTTTTTCTTCCTCTCTCAACTAAACTATTTAAAGCTATTCGGTGCTCTTAATTTTATTAACTTCGTTAAGTTTTATAAAAACAAATATAAATAATTTAATGAATGCTTTACTTAATTTTTATTTTAAAAGCTCAAGCTCAAATAAGAGTTTTTAAACTGAAATAAAAATTGATTAATTTATGATCTCCTAATTGTTTTTATCTCTATTCTAGAAAGTTTCAAACTGAGTACTAAACTACTCAAATTCTTTTAAAAGTGCGTCATATGATTCTTAAACATTTTTCCAGTTTCGTTCTGATTTTAGTTATAGGCCTCTACCTTTTTGCTTGGGAGACTATGCTTCTTCTTCCTTTTATGTTTCTTATGAAAAATCTTCTAAGGATTCTGATGAGACTTTGTTCTCCTATTATAGATTACCATTTTGACTAAGTTTATCAGAGATTTCCTTTAAAGCATTTTAATAGGATTCTCTTAATAGAAATTCTGTCTTTTGAGCAATAACTGATTTGTTTTTGTTTCTTATAGGAAAAACATTTTAGTTGTTTTATTATTTAGGTTGCTGCTACTAATTATTAATTTCTTTCTATAACTAAGAATCAGAATTATTATTATTCTAGTCTTTTGGTTGGTAAATGAACATATCAGTGTTGAACATGGATTATTACTTGTTGTTACTATCTTCTTACAGCTTTTTATTAGCTTTGATGGGAGTAATATCTTTAAAGTTTTCTTTTTCTTTAATTTTTTTCTTATATTACTGATAATTTTTTAGTTCCCTTTTTAATTCCGCTTCATATTTCTTTTCTTTAAGCTAAGCCATCTCAATTTTTTTTGCTTTTTTTAATTATTCTTCATTATTTTCTTGCTGATCATTTTGATTTTATGGAAGCTGACTTTATGCTACATCCAAATCTTTCTAATCTTGTTTATTTTATATTGGAGCAAGTTAGAATTATCTAAATTTTTCAGCTCATCCTCAGTCGTTTTTGTTAGTTTTAGGATGAAAAGTGCACTAAACTAACTCTTTCTAAAGAAGATTCTACTTGGTTTGCTTCTCTTTTTCTTGTTTTGTTTATAGGTATTTTACCGATCTTTAATAGATATTTCCTTTAATCTATTATTATGACTGGCATTTATTAAGTTTTGGTTTAAAAGTACATTCTTTTAACCTTTCCTTCTCAACCTCTTATAGGAATTTCTCTTTTTTTTACTAGCTTATTGACTTATAATTGCTGCTCTCTTAATTTTCAATGTCATTCGAAAATTTCTGTGATTAACTCATGAACTTATTTCAATCTTTAGAAGTTACGGATTTTGAAGTGGTCAAAAATTCGCTTTTAAAGAAGTTTTCTCCACAGCTTCTGTTTAATACACTATGGAAGCCTTTACTGTTTTAAAAGCTATCATCTTTATCTGATTATCCTTAGAAAGATTTGTTGTTAATTATAGGAACGAATGAAAAATTTGTCTTTGCGAAATTTTCTTGGTATTCATTTAATCTTGCTTTGGTTTCCATTCCATTTTCATAAAGATATTCAAACACCTGCTTCTAAGATTTAGGTCTTTTAATGTTTTTTAAATTGTAATTGTTAGTTTGAGGTTTAAACTGATGCTTCATTTATCTTTCTTCTTAAAGCTTTTTATCTTGTATAATCTTACTTTACTTTTCTTGTTGATGCTTTTTCATGATAAATAGCCTATCATGAATTTATCCTTCTCTTTATAATTAATGTGATACCTAGTTTATCTAGGGTTAAAAGGAGCAATCTTACTTACTTTTGCTTTTCAAATGTCTAATTTTTGAACAGACCTAACTCTCCTCCTTTTTCTGACCACTTGATTTTTCAAGATAGCCTATTGATCCTTACTAAGGACTTAAGTTATTGATGTTAGAAATAGGAGAGTTAAAGTTTCTATTTTTGACGTTAAAAGGATCAAGTAAATTTTTACTGTAAATTTTATCATATTTCTATTTAAGCTACCTTTGCTTATTCTATTTCCACTTTTCATATTATTTCTACGAAACCAAAACATCCTACTATTAATCTTCGACTTACTACTTTTCCTATTTTTTGCATATTTCTTACATTCCCTCTTGTGAATTTTCCTCGCTTAGTTCATTTTATAATTACAGCTCAAACTAATCTTATTCCTATTTTTAGTCTAATTTGCTTTCTATATCAGTATTGATGTTAAGGATGTTTTTTAATAGTAATAGTTAATTTTGTTTGCACTTTTGGTCCTAATTTTTTGGCTATTCTTCATTAAGTTGATTGCTATGCTAAACCTTTTTTTCTCTATTTAGCATTTTATTTTTATCTGTTTAAAGCAGTTTAAATGAGATTTAGCTTTAATCATGCTTATCCTTACTAAATAAGAGTAATAAGTATTTAGCTCTAATCTTTAATATGATTAGTAATTCTCAGTTAAGTAACTCTAACATCTATAGAAATATAGTAGCTTATAATTAGCTAAATTGGTTTAACAGTGAGATTAAATATGTTTAGTAAAAAGGTAAAGTAATTAACTATCCTTATGAAGCTAAAGCTTAAATAAGTGATTTTTAGTAACATTTTTCATTTCTTTTGTTTTCCTTATTTTCATATTAAAAATGTATGCTCAGTAAGGCTAATATCAATAAGTGCCTAACTAAGGATATCAAAATGCTAAGACCGTTACTAATGTAGAAATCTCCGTGTCTTGTAGAAATTTGAAGGATTTAGATAGACTTTCTAAAAGTGATCCAATGGTTAAAGTGGCTTTATAAAATATGTAAACAGCATAGTGGAATGTAATAGGATAGACTGAAGTTATTCAAAATAATCTAAATCCTGACTTCGCTAAAACTTTTCTAATTCCATATTATTTCGAATAGCAGCAACCTTTGTGCTTTGATGTTTTCGATTATGATAGTGCTAATAAAATGGATTTTATTGGTAGAGCTATTACCAGTGTGGGAAACATTATGGGAGCTAAAAATTGTACCCAAATTATTAATTTACTAGATGCATAAGGGAAATTAGCAGTAGGAAAATTGATTGCGAGAGGAGAAGAAAATACCCAAACTGGTAAAGGAAAAGATAATTGCTTTTTATAAATTAAGGCCTCAAACTTAGAGGATAAGGATTACTTTAGCAAAAGTGATCCCTTTTTAACATTTTCTAAAAAAAGAGAAGATAATACATGGGTAAAAGTACATGAAACAGAAGTAGTTAAAAGTAATTTAAATCCAGTTTGGAATCCTTTTAGAATCACTGCTCAATAACTTGGTAATGGAGATTTCTATCGACCTATTAAAATCGAATGCTATGATTATGAAAATAATGGAAGACATGAATTTATTGGTTAATGCGAAACTAATCTTTAAGAAATCCTACAAAAGCCTACTTTAGAACTTAAGAATCCAACTAAGATGAATAAAGCAAATTATAGAAACTCAGGCGTTATTGCGGTTATTCAGGCTCAATGCATTCATGAGGCTTCTTTCTTAGAGTATATTGAGGGAAATTGCTCAGTTTCTTTTATGGTGGCTATTGATTTTACAGCATCTAATGGCATGCCACATAATCCTTAATCACTACATTATATCAATCCTAGTTAGCCAAATGAATATGAAAGAGCTATTTTATCTATAGGAGGTATTTTGGAATAATACGATATTGATAGAATGTTCCCAGTATGAGGATTTGGAGCAAGTGTTGCTTAGGGATAACCTGTTAGTCATTGCTTTCCTTTAACTGGGAATGTGCAATAGCCTTTTGTATAAGGTATACAAGGAATATTAGACGTTTACAGAAGTAACTTATAGAGATTATATTTTAATGGCCCCACTCTTTTCTAGCAAATAATTTCATCTTCTATGCAAATCGCAGCATAATAATGGCAATTTGGATAATAACAATACCATATTTTACTTATTCTAACTGATGGATCTATTCATGACATGAGATAAGCAAAGTCTTTAATAGTAGATGCTTCCGAATTACCTCTTTCTATTATTATAGTAGGAGTTGGTAATTCTGATTTTTCAAGTATGTAAGAATTGGACAGTGATAGCAAGTTACTTTAGGATGAAAGAGGTAAAAGAGCTTTAAGAGATATTGTTCAATTTGTTCCATTTAGAAAATTCTAAGGAAATGGCTAACTTCTAGCTCAAGAAGTTTTGGCTGAAGTTCCTGCTTAGCTTACTAGTTTCATGTCTTAGAAGGGAATTTAACCAATTCCAAAAGTTTAAGTCAAAATGCAAGAAATTACAGTAGCTGCTCCTTCAGTTTACTCAGAGCCGCACCCTGAAACTTTCAATTTGACTTAGCCAATGGTTTCTGGAATAGGTAATAAATTTGGATTATAAGCATCTAGTTAACAAGGTTAATAACCTTAAGAATAGAAAGTACAAATTGAGATTAAATAAGGAGTTTCTTAACCTTAAGTAGTTTAAATTTACTCTGGATAATAGTAAAATACATAATCAGAAGTTTTGTAAGTAATTTAGCAACAAGATGTTTATTAGCCAACTCAACCACTAGCATAGCAATAAGTTCAGACCTAACCTCCTTAAAATTATTAACATATTTAATCTCAACCGACTTAAGTATAATAACCACCTTAGCCTGGACCACCAATTGTATAATAACCATAATAATAAGGCCCTCCATAAGCTTAATATCCATATTCGTAGGGATAATAAGCATAATAACCTTTCTATTAAGGACCTCCATAAGCTTAATATCCATAGTAACAGGGATAATAAGTATAATAACCTTTCTAGCAAGAACCTCCATAAGCTTAATATCCATAATAATAGCCAGGGCCATTATAAGCATAATACTTGCCTGGATAACCTCAAATGTACTAACCATTTTAACCTAGTCCCCCTCAAGTTTAAAATCCATATCAACCAGGACCACCTCAAGTCTAAAATCCATATCTACCTGGACCATAACCAGCTTATTAGCCTTATTAACCTGGAATTCCTTAGCCAGGGCCATATTATTAGTAATAAGTTTATCCTGGAGGATATATGCCACCAGGAAACCAATAGCCAGGCTCTCCATATTAACCATCTCCAATTCAATATTAACAATATCAAAGTGGACAAGGATAGCAAGGACAATATGCCAAAGGATATGACCCTTAGAATCTCTATTATTAACCTTTCACTTTTCTTATTAGATTGAAATAAAGCTAATTCTATTAAAAATATCTAAAGTTTAAATTAGATTCAATTTTATGAAGGAAGTTTAAGATAATAATTTTCACATTTCTATACAAAGAAAACTAGAAATTTATTAAATCATAGTGATTAATCCAAATAGCTCTATATTAATAAATTATGATTATAGTAAGTAATTTAAAACTTCTTACTAAATCAAAGGTTATTATTATATCAAATTATACTCAAATAAATACAATTTTATTTCCAAAAAAATTGAAAGGAAAGCTATAATCTTAAAAAGCTACTTCTTCATATTCTATTCTTTCCTCTTATTAATCCTAGCAATCTACAAGCTTGCATAAAGCTACTATCATAAATTAAGAGCACTAAAACTGTAAAGCTAGATAATTAGTTCAGAGTATAATATTAAATATAGCTATAAGCTCAGAATCTAACTATATAATCTAGCTCTTATCCTTTATTTTATTATATCTATCAAACTTCTTTATATCTATTATGTAGCTTTATATATTTCTTTATACATTTACTGAAATTAATTAACCTGTTTAAATAAGAAAAGCTTGAAATGATAAACTTATTTTATAAGTGAAAATAAAAGGATAAAGTATTTTAAATAATAAAGGATGTTCTGCTAAATAGCTAGAAAGCTTATTATTATGCCTTTTATTTAGTAATATTGATGTATATTAATAGTTTAGATAATAAATATAGTAAAGATATAGAAATTAGATTGAAAAGAAAAGAACCTTTTTAACTATTTAGTCTTATTTAAAGAAAATATTTAAATAACTTTAGAAAATTTTGATATGCTTTTGAGTGATAGTGTACTCTTGTTAATTGATACCTTCTCTTAGCTATTTTAAGATAACTGTCTATTATTATTTTATGGCTATTAAAGATTATATAGTCAAATCTTTAATGAATTTTTATTATTAAACTTAATATCATATAAGACAAGACCATAGTACAAGAGTAGGTGAAATTTATCAGAAGACATAGTTAAGACATTAAATCCTTACTTTAATATAATTATTTGAACATCGATCACTTGCTCTGTTTTCCATTTAGACTATTTAAGTTATTCTATAATTGCTGCTCTTCTTAACTATCCTTAAAGCTTATTTTAAGCATATCCTAATTTTGAGCAATCAAACTCTATAATTTGATTCTTTTTCTCTTTATCAATTAAAAGAAGAAAATATAGTTAAGAAAAGGTGATTATAACTAGTAAGATATGCAAAAGTTTCTGGTAGTGTTAGATAGGACTAAATGAAGTTAAGCAATATTGTAAAAGAAATATTTAACTTATAAAATCTCAATTTTCACTTAATCTTTCAGGGGAATCAGGAATTTCAGTAGATATTGTAGAAAAATCAGCATATCTTTCAGCCCAGTTTTTCATCTCAGCAACTTCTTCCTAAGTGTAGCCAAGCAAAGCAACAAAGGCATTGAATAAATACTCAGCTTGAGAGATTCTAAATAATTCTAAATTACATTTAAGGCTTTGTTCTAACTAGCAGCTAAAAAAGTACTTTTATCTATTTTACGGTTTCTTCTTGGAGCTCTTGCATTTTAGATGAAATTAATTGTTTTTCTTTTAATGTTTCAACTTGTTGAGTTAATATCTAAAGTTCTAACTAATTTGTTTCATTTATTTTCTTTACTTGTTCAAGTTCCAATCCTAAAATCCTGTTGATAAGTTTCATCTATTCAATTTCCTCAGCAGGCATTTCAATGTACTCTGTTTACTTTTTTTTCAAAGCCAGTTAACGATGTTCTTCTTCAGCTCTTTCCTCTTAAATAGCTTGTTTTTAATAATGTTCCTGCTATTATATATTTCCCTCTAAAAATTCAATCTCAGATTGTAGTTCTTATAATTTCTTTAGAAGATCTTCTTTCGACTCCATTACTTTTGGAAATAGAATTTAAATTTAAGCCTAATCTAAACTTATATAACCCTTTATTCTATTTAATTTATTAGAAACCCCTTTAAATCTCTTTTATTACTTATTTTATTACTAGTCTTTTCATATTTATTAGCTTTAATTATTTACATTTACAACTATCTTTGAGGTTCCATGTGTGATGAGTATCTTTACTTAAATCTACTCCTATAGCTTGTATTCTAGATAAGTTGATATTTTATGCGAAGCTATGAAAGAGATATAACCTAAGTTTAATTAAGGGTATTTTCCAAGTTATTCTTGTCATTTCTACAGTGAGTAAAATATCAATTTTATGTATGAAACTTTTACAAAGGTTGCTTGATCTAATATCTCTAACTTTCAATAAGCAAATGAATTAAATAATATCAAAGCGAAAGCTTTGGTAGATCAATTTAATTTAATGCTAAAATCACTATTTAATTCTCTTTTTCTTCATAAGCCTTTATTTGAAAGAAATCAAAGTCATCTTATTTTCAAATTCTATTCTAATTAAGTAGTCTAAGCTAAATTGCAACTGATACCTAGATTAAAAAACCTTAATAAAGATATTTTTGGAAGATTCTATAAATCTTCAAAATCCCTACAAGTATAGAGTTTATAAATAAAGTAGTCTTCAGATGATAATACTTGTAATTAACTTCTAGGAGAGATTAAAATATATGCGATCGAAGTTAAATTCATTCCTTTAATTATATCTGAAGATTGGATTAAAAGGTAATCAATTTTAATTATTATATAACAAAATTAAAGTAAATCGTTAATCAGCATTATCACTTAAAAAACCCTTAAAGCTTATACAAATTTAAATGATTTATAATCTTTTACTCTAAGTTAACCGATTTTGAAGAAATACTAATTTTAAGTAAATTAAATGAAAGAAAAATATTATTATGGGATATGAAAATTTACATGCAAAAGAAATAAGTTTAATATTTCTATCTCGCTAGAATTTAATAGTTGGCACTTATTAAATTAAATGCAAATATATTTGACTAAATTTCTTTTTTAGTAGAAATGAAAGTCAAAAATTAAGAAAAAAGTATTATATAAATACAAATAACTTTAGTTTCATACTATATCATTAATTATAAGTATTAAGAGACTTAATTTCTTAGCAGTCGAGCTTATATATTAAGTATTTTCAAACAAATTGATAAAAATAAATAAAAACAAAATTCAGCTCTTTCCAAGTTTTAAATAAGATAAAGAATAGCAATTTAGGCTTAAAATAGAATTTAACTAGTAATACGATATTCTTTTATAGATCATTTTTCACTTAATCTTCGTGTCCGTTCAAATGCTGTAAATATTTAATTGAGACATACAATCAAGATAATTCACTCAAAAAGAAGCTACTAATTTAAAATTATTTTATTTTAAATACTTTTAATATTTATAATATTTGTCTTTTCATTTACTTAGGATTTAAGTAAAAATTATTTTTAATTATGAATCTTTTTTAGAGATAATTATACATGCTTAGATTTAAAATTAATAACTATATAAGTAGTTTAATATTAATAATATATTAGATATGATATTTAGTAGAACAGTTCTCTTTTATTAAGATAGTTATTATATTTATGATAATTTTATAAATTGTTTATTTTATATCTAAAAGCTTGATCTTAAGTCTAATAAATTCTATACTTATATCTGATCTTTCAGCCTATTAATTAATTTTATATCTCTTATTTTATTAATGACTTAATGTAGATGGATGTAAAATCAAATGATTATTTAGATGGTATATTAGATAGTAAAAAATTTGATTAAATTTTAGATTTTTAGTTATCTTTTTACTTTAATACTGTCTCCTTTTTCATTTCCTTGACCAATTTATCGAAATATTTTTTCAGCATCTTTATTTTTTCTTTATCCTAGGTTTTTGCGATTTTCTTTCAATAACTCTTTACAAAATCTTTAAACTTTTGATTAGGAGGAATATTAACTTCTCCTTCATATGTCTTTAACTCTTTATTCTTAATAGCATTAGTCAAGATTTAAATATCTATTTATAATTTGTCCGCTTCGGCGAGCAATTACTTTATTATTTTTTTCTTTTACTATGATGTCATTTATTCGACCATTGGTTCTTTTAAATCGCTCTGTTTCAATTCTTCTTCATAAAAATCCTTTTTCTATTTTATAATAATCGAGGCGCTAGATTCTGCTTGCTTTATTTATGTGTTTCTGTCTAAATCTTATTATAAGAAATGATCTTAACTAGACTAGTCAAAGACCCTATCGCTAACTAAAGTTTAGTGAATTAATTATGTAGCTCTGGTTGGGTTTTAATTATCTTAGCTTATATAGTTAGTAACTTATCTATTTCGTTTATTAAATCCCTTTTCTTTAATCTTAGTGATTACTATATAAAAACTATGCAGATTCCTATTAAAAAGTTTACTAAAGTTACAATGAAGTAAGAATAATAATTACCTTACCAGCTGCTGTATATATATCTAAGGAGAGAGTTCTATTATGCTTGTCATAAGTAATGAAACAGAAGTTTAAAAGATAGACTATCATAATCACTACTTAATTAACTAAGCTCAAGAAAAAGTCTAGCTTTGATATAAAAAGAAGGAATTTTACTATATAAAATACTTGCAACAAGCAAGAAATCGAAATAGTTACTATTTGTAACTCAGGTACATCCTCAGAGAATACAATTAATAGGCAGATTATAAACCTTCGAACTAAAAAGATAGTAGAGAAAAATGAAATGAAAAGCTTCTCGTAAAACTTAAATTCTTCGAATAGACTTGCATATTTAATCAATTGCTAATTAGTAATCTCCATATTTTGCTCTCTTTTTAGTTTTCAGAATTTGATGCCTTGATATGCAGCAAATACCATAAATGAAATATATAATAACTAAATTTAAAAAACTTACTAGTGCAATAAAAGCAAAAATAGAGTTGAAGCAACTATAACCTTCATAGCACTGTAAATTCTTTAGTTAGAGGAAAACTCCTAAACAGACCTAAACACAGTTGACTAATGCAAATCTGATGAAAACACAGAACTTAAAATGAGTTAAGACAGCTTTGAAATAATTTAAATTAAGGAAAATTTTAGAAAATATTAGGCAACTAAGTTGAATACTAATCAAGATCAAAAGATTCAATAACGGAGAATACAGATTAGAAAGCAAAGTGCTTTCATAATAGTTGTAAAAATTAAAATTCTTACTTTCTATTTTATTTTTTTAATCCTTTGTTAAGAACATGTCTTATATTCCAAAATTTATATTCACTATATACATTTAGTTTAGCTCGTAATAGTGCTAAAGGTCTTTAGGAAATCTTATGTTTAAAAGACCATTGAGACCAATTAATTCTTCCATAAAAGTTACTATCCATAATATTGTAAAACCTTTAGTACGCCCTTTTTATATTATCATAGCAACTACTGCAGAGGTTTTAAGTACATTCATGAAGACTTATTATACTAACTATATTTGATTTATTGATTTGCTATAGGAGGATTCCTTATTCTATTTTTGAGCGCTCTAATTTTGCTCAATGAAAATATTGCTTTCGAGAATTCAATTATTTTAGCATTCTAAGCAATCTTATTAATTGCATCTTAAGCATTCTTTTATTTTACAAGGAATGCAGGACCCATTTAATTCTAAATACCTTTCTATGCATTCTAAACACTAGGAATCATCACGCCTATAACAATTTTTGAAGGTATCATTGCATCTTGCACAAGAATCATTTTTGATAAACTGATATTCTTCACAACTCAAAATACACGCACCATTTATTAAAGCATATGGATTTTTGCATTCTTAACATTAATTTTAAGGTTCATTTAGAGTGAAATTATCTTCACATGCTGTGCAAGATATTTTCTAAGTAGCTAATGAATAATTACAGTTCTTGCAATTTGGGATTTAATTTGAACATTATTTACAAGAATTTTCTACTTAATTTAAATAAAATCCAGGCTGACAGTTTAAGCACCCTTTTTCTAAGTTTCCCAAACATCCAAAACAATTTTCGTTACAAAACTACTAGCATTTTTTGAAAGAAGCAAAGCAGACTGAAGAGCAACTTGATGGGCAG
Organism: Loxodes magnus; assembly: GCA_946699065.1. Taxonomy (NCBI): domain Eukaryota; phylum Ciliophora; class Karyorelictea; order Loxodida; family Loxodidae; genus Loxodes; species Loxodes magnus. The sequence continues at coordinate 142,022 of CAMPDV010000123.1, read as the reverse complement.
AAAGCTTGAGATATAATGTTATAGAAATCTAGTTCATTAAGATAAGAGTTAAATAAATAAAATTTTAAATCTATTACTTAACCATCGAAATTCTAATTAACATGAGTTCCTAATGTCATCAATGCTTCTTTTTTAAAAGGTTTAAAGTTTTTTATAGCAGTCTTCTTGCAGTTTAAATCTGTAATTTCTTAAATATTAAAGTATTTACACAAAGCATTATTTTAGAATTAATTTAAAGACTAAAGCTTAAGAAGTATCAAGTTTAGCAAGTCAATTGTTGAAACTCTATTAGAATTTAGTAGGGATAATATAATAGTTGTAGATTAAACGAATCATAGCCTTAGACATAAAAAAGTTAATGACTATTCATATAACTCTTTTAGCTGAAAAATGGCTTATTTGAATGATTTATTGCAATCCATTTTCATTCACATTGTAATAAAAAAACTTGTATCTGAGTAAATATCAGCATTGTACAGCAGGTCTTCGAAAGTAAAAGATCCTTGTTCTTATTTTTAAGTAAGGAAATACTTATAAGTAAAATAGCTTAAAATTGAATATGTATAACCCTTACAATCATCAATATCTGGTTTTGAGCATTCTTTTCAAAGTATAAAGTACAAGGATTCTACTCAGTAATGATTAGCAAAAGTTCTTCTTAGGTTAGATATTTATTATTGGTATAAAATCTTGGCTGAATTATTTTCCACGGAGTTTAGAAATTTGATTGAAATTAAAAGTTATTAGAGTTAATAGTTCACTAAAATGGAATGAAGTTGCGTGATCTATTGCAATAATTAATAATTTCTCTCTATCATAAATAGTAGCAAAATCAGAAATTAAGCTGAGTATTTCTTTAAGATTAAAATAATATAAAGACATATAATTTAGTCACAATAAAAATCTAAGTTACTTATAATTTCTATTGCTAGATGTGGAAATTTGTAATCTAAACTAATTCAAACGTTTCCTTTTCCAGATTCTATCAATTGAAGATAACTAATGATACTAACTTAATTTTTCGAAACTTTAAGAAATAAGCTGATTACTATTAACAACGAAATTTGGAGTTTCTGAAATTTCTAATCATTTTAATTAAGCTTTGAAATTAATAATTTAAGATATATTTCATTAAATTTACATGTAGCTTATTCCTTATAAATTTCTCAAATTTTATCTTAAGTTAGAAGAGTGTCAAATAAATAAAATCTTGGTTATAGCGAATATCCATTATTTAAATCATACTAGACCTTGTCAAGTTTTTATGCTTCTAATAATAGTTATATATCATAGTATATTAAACTAAACTTTTTGTAGTCTACATTATCTGCAATATCCCTTCCATCCATTCTCGTAATAATCGAGCCAAAAATTTTATTTTCTTAAGTCTAATCTACCATTCTACTTCTATAAGATATTGTTATAAAAAACCAATTTTAGCAGTTTACTTCACTTGAGAGCTAGGCCAATCTGCTAGAGTTAAAATCAAGCAAATAAGGAAAGTAATTTTATGGAGGTTATGGATTATTGTTCCAGTTAAATATAAACCAGACTCTATTAGTGTATAATAACATTATTCTTTAGTTTAAATTTGTATTTATTTCATTCTTTATTCATACACTAAAACTTCAGCATAATTAGGAATATTAAGCTGAGTAAACTGGCTTGTTTGAATTACTTAAAAAGCCATTTTATATTTTGATTCCCTTAGAATACATTTGAAGATGCTTTTAAGTCACTAAATTGTAACTTTAATAAGTATTGCAACTTTATACTTCGGGATCGCTACAAAACGTCTCGCAAAATCTCTGCAAGGATGATCTTTTATAATTTCTAAAAATGTTTCTTCAATATTTTGTAAATAAACTTATTAATAAATAGGTTCCAACAAAGAGATTTTTATCTAGTTATCTGCTACTACTCCTGCTGATATGTTTAGTTAACTTGCAAAGGGATAAAAACTCTTGCTAACCGCAACTTTCTTGCATCTTAAAATAAATCCTTTAGTAGATTCAAATTCACTATAGCAAAGCTAAGCAGTCTTATTACTATCCACGTCTTAGTAATAGACTCCTATAAAGATTCATTTATTTTTGAATCTTATATTTCTAGGTTTTTAATCTTCGATTGTTGAGTCAATATAATTGCGATATGAGTATATAAAGCTCTGACAATAAGCAGTTGTTCATTATAAGTTATAAGAAACTTCATAATTTATATCTTGCATAGCAATTACTTCTTATTAATAAGCACCTTCACAGCTGTTTTTACTCAAAATGTCATAGCATATGAAATATTCTATTCACCTTGCTAGAATCCACTACTCAGTTTATAAGAGAAAAGGGAACTATTGGATAATAGATTTCCATAAGTTTAAGATTCGTATAATTATAAAGAGAGGACTTGCTGAAAGAAATGATTAAGCAGACTTATAAAGAAAAAGAGAGAATTAAAATGTTTACCCTTTTATTTATAAATTAAACAGTTGATTTAGCCTTATTTATCCATACTTTATAATCTATTAATAACCATTAAGTTGTTCAGTGATTTAGTCTGATGAATAATAAAATATTAACCTTAATCTTATTTAATCCATGCTTTTACTATATCTTTTTAATATGCTTGTTTGGTTATTTCTTTTTGGTTTAAGAAAAGTAGAATTTTCTTAAAAGCAGATGTAATTATACAAGAAGAATCACTATCTATCTAATTGAAATAATTTAAAATATAAAAAGGGTTTGAATTAAAACCTTCAATATAATAATTAATAAAAGAAACTTTAATTATATTTCAGAAAAAATGAAAAGCAGCTTGAAAATATAGCACTTTTATATCTAAAAATGGATAGTTCACTCAAAAAAAGGGTGATAAAATAATTAATTTATAAATTTAAAAATGACTCCAATTTTATTTTTTGGTGGCTTAATTAAAAATCTTAATTAGAGAATTGACTAATTTATCTTAGCCAAAAGCTATTATAACTTTAAACGAGTTTGCAAATAAAGATAAACTTTAGTTAAAGTATAAAATATGAAATAAAGAGCTTTAATTTACTAGATAATATTTGATAACTTACTTAGTTATTAATAGACACTAATAAAAATAGAATTTTTAATTTGTATAGCTTTATTAATATCAATGATAAGTAAACATTAAGTCTAACTAAATACCTTCCTAGTGTATTCTAATTATTTGATAAGTATTTAAAGCTTATAGCAATTTGAAGGATAAATAATATTTAATTTAAATCTAAAGATTATAATCATAATGTAAAATTAGTAAAGCTTAAATTAGAACTAAGCATCAATCTAATTATATATAACATGCTTTTATCTATTATATTGTCTATTATTTACAATTTTAACTTCTTCCTTTTTTCATTCTAATTTTAGCAAATTTAAGTATTTATAGTTATATTTTTTTAATTTAATATATCAAGAGAAAAATTTTATTATTTCCTATTTATTGTATAATTATGAAGATTTATATAAAACAATCTTTTTTATGTAAATTTAAAGGTTTAATACGATGTTCATCTCTAATATTTTATATTTCTCATAGCTATTTATTGATTGCTTCTTATGGATTTTTATATTTCTCTGTTTATAAAATTTATATAGCAATACTTTCGAATTATATTTACCCTATTACTTTGTTAATAGTGTTAATTATTTAATTAGAATGAAATTATATACAAAGAAGATAAAAAAGCATTAAGTAAAAGCCAACTGAGATTTAATTAACTCTTTATATTTAAACTAATTAAATAAAACAGATTCTTAATCAAATTTGATATACATTTATATGCACTTAGCTATAGTTCTAAAGCTAGTTCATTATATCACATTATATAAAATATTCTATCTTTATAAAGTATCCTATTTGCATTTTTAAGTAATCACTCTATCTTACATTTTTTATAAATGCATGTGATTTTATATGTAGATGTTTGTCCTTTTCAGTATTTTACAATTTTAACTAGGTTACTTCTTAAATTTGCTTGCTTTATAAAATTAAATAATTCTTAACATTTTTATTTTTAATCTTATATTTTAGAGAATTTGACTATTTTAGTTAAATATTCTTAAGAAGCGATTTAAATAAATATAAAATAAGTACTTTAATCAAAAGTCTTATTAAACTATTAAAGCATTTAATAGAAAATTATAACTCTGCTTAATTTAATTAAAGTTAGCTTTTGTTAGAAAATTTAGAAATATATAAAGCATAAAGTAAGTTTATATAGGAAGTTTAGATTTAATATAAATAATAATCTTAGAATAGTTACTCTTTATATATCAGGTAGATATACATCCTTCAAAATAGCTATTAATAGTTGTTTAGCTTTATTTGAATAAACAGCCTTTGCTTTATATTTTATAGTTATTTGTATATATCTAAGATTTATAGAAGTAATTCTTTAATTAAGATATAGAAACGATATTTACTTAGATTGGCAGCATTCCAGGATTTAATGCTAATTAACTATTAACTATATAAATAATAAAATCTATTTTCTATTATTTAAAGCATTAAGCTTTTGAATTAATATAGTAATTTAATTGAATTAGACTATTATATGTTTATATGTATTTATAGTAAAAGCCATGCACTTAATTAAGTTTTTCTATTATAAGAGACTAAAGAAATGCAAGAAGTAAATAGTTATTACTTTTCTTTTTATTATATTAAAAGATTATTAAACTTCAAATAATCTATGCCTTTTTTATCTAGCTTAAGCTTATATAATAGTTATAATAAATAATTTTATTTATTTATACTTGTTTCATTTATCAACATCTTCTTTATCTTACTTCACTTAAGTTTATTAATACATTATAAAGATAAATGTGGGATGTTGTAAGCATAAAATCATAATAGATTAAGTAATTGTAGAAATTATTAAAATTGCTGCTATGCAAGCAACAAAAGCATAATAGCAGCTAGTCACTTATTTAGTTTTAAGTATGGAAATATTATAGATTTTTGTATTATTTATAACTATAATGCTTATATTTCTTTGCTTTTAGCTACTTTCTTTATTTAATTAAACTAGTTCCAACTAGCTCTCATATATTAAACTTTTGAAAAATAGCAAATGCTAGTTGACTAAGTATATTATGGATATGAATGACTATTTATTTTAAAATTATTAAAAAATAATAATTTAGTGAGATTTTATAATCTAAATTAGAATGAAGAGCTATGCATGCAAAAAACAAGTGAGACAGCCTTAATAAAAATAGGAAGGAATTAAAGATATCATTAACTAAACTAATAAAAAATTATATTACTTTAGTAGTTATTCAACCTAAGTAGCTTAATTCTTCTATTTATTCCTATATTTATTTTCTTTTATTATATAATCTTTATTCTCTTTAAATTAGCTAACCTCTTTATATATCAGCTCTTATCTTTCTAATTAAAATTTTAAGGTCCTTTCTATCTAAATATTTTTATCAAGTATAAAGATAACTAACTTAATAAAAACCAGATCAAAATAATTAATATATTTATAGTCTATTTAAGATATATTAAACTATATTGCTTAACTTTTTATTAATATAGTAAGAAATTTATTTCTGATATATAGGAATTTATTTCTAGTTAAATTAGAATTCATTTTTCTCTTTATGTTTTAATATATTCTTCTGGTATGATTAGTTGCACTATTTCTAGGTATTTATTATCTTTCAACTCCACTTCGTAATACTTAATCTCTTCCTTCCAGTTTTTTATCATTTTCTTAAAAGTCATTCCACTTTCAGAAGGTCTCATTAAATAAACTGATCTTTTTAACTGAAAGCAAACATCTCTATACTAAACTTGATTTTAGAAAGGAAATTGATCTCATTACTTTTATTTGTTAAGAATGAAAATATTGTTTACTTAGTCGTAACTCTAGTTACATCCTCCAATTATCATCAAAGGATTTTAGCATAATGCAAAAACTGTAGTTGGAACTGGTAATTTCAACTTATTTACTTTTCAAAAATCTCTTTCTCCGTCATAAGATTCAAAGCTTTATAAGTAGTTACCATTATACCCTCCACATATTCATATCTTATTTTAAAATACTATGGCTTTATGTCCAGCTCTTTCAATGTTAATACTCGCTTTTTAAACTCATTCATTCTAACTCAAACTATATACGTTCTTAGTTCATCTTTAGGAGGAATAGCCGGCTATTAAGTAAATCTGCTTTTTATAATAAACTGCTGCTCCATTTTCGGTAGGAACTTATAAGTTGGTAAGTTGAGTTCATTTCTAGTTAGATACGTTTATTTTATGCACTTTATTAGAATCACTTTCCTATAAAGCTCCTCCTATTATAAAAATGTAATTTCCTACTTTTAAAGAAGTTGAGTATTGTAGAATCTAAAACTAAACTTAGAATTCCTAAATTTAATCTTTTAGTGGTCAGTATAACGAAATAGTGCTATTTGAGAAGTTAGATAAATAGGCAAAGACACTTTCATTCATAAAGTTATTATAAATCTCATATTTAGAAACTAAAATAGGAATTCTTGAGTACAAATGTGCTATTTCACTTTGATTCTTCTTACCAAGAGATCTGACAAACAAAATAGGAATGATAATTTCTTATTTAGATTTAAATAAACTAGCCTTTTTCATATTTAGAAAATATTACAACCTAGCTAAATAGAGAAAGAGATACAATTAAATATTAATTATAATTTTGGTTATTTAAATTATTACAAAGAAACAACGTAAGGATTCAAATCAGGATTTTTCGCGGTTCTAAAAAGGAGAAGTAACGACATCTTAGAGAGGCTAGGATCAGGAAAAAGGAACCGAAACGGTTATCCATCAAATCGAATTTTCTATTTCTGAAGAAGAAAAATCTAAGAAAGAGACCTAAACGTATTTTGAAATATTCAAAAGACCAGAACAATTAATCGTAACACTAATTATAGAAGCAGAAAGATCTGGTAAGCAAAATAGAAGAAAACCAGCAAAAATTGCAGCGCTAAATAAACCTACAAGAATAAGAAAATGACCCAATGATAATTGAAGAAGAAAAGAACTCAAAATTTAAGTCTATTAAAGAATCAACAAGATGCTACTATTGTGGCTCTCGAATGTATCTTTGGAAAGATGCTAGAAATTTTAAATAATAATACTGAAACTATTAGAAAAGTTAGAGATTAATAAGAATATACAACAAAAACTAAAAAGAGAAAGATTATATTTTAATAAATTTTAAAAATATACAAGATCAAAGACGCTAATCATTATCTTGGTGAAAGGATACCTCAGTGAAATATGCATAGCAAGGAAAATAGTCGTAGAGACATTTAAACTTTTATATTTAGCCTTTAGAGCAATCTAGAGGCTGGTAGGAAAGAAGTTGGAAATATTACCAAGAACGCCAAGTATTTAATTTTGCATTTGTATTTGCAAATTATAATAAATGAGATTCTTTTTTCTAAATTGATATCAACTTATTCAAATACTATAAATATATTATTCAGATATTGAAATTAAGTTAATGTTTTCTATATAATAAATAGATTTAACTCTAAGATTGTAGCAATAAACTTGTCTTATTTTTTGCTTTAAACTTGATTTTCTTATAAAATTAAGTTATGAAGATCTTAGTTAAGAAGAGACAAACTACACATAAGGATGATAGAAATGTAAAGATAAATTGAAATAAATAATTTTTAGTTTAATAAATATAAAACACTTTTAGAAATAAATTGATATTTAACTTTATTTCTCTTCAGATTTTATCTAATAAGATAGAATCATTTTACAAGGGTTTTTATTTTTTAATTTGACTTCTATCTTATTTAAAATTATTTTCTCTCATTTTATCTATTTTATGTATCAAATTCTTCAAATTCAAGTTTTTAATCCTTTTAAAATCTATCTATTTCTATTTTCTCAAATACTCTTGTTTAACTATATCTGATTGTATGATTTTGCTAGAGATATATGATTAACTAATAAAAATAAAAGCTTCTAATTAATTAGTGCATTTTATCCTTGCTTATTTTTAATTTATAAGTATGTTATTTAAGAGAGAACAAAATAATTTTGATGTAAGTTTTTCTTTTTATTTATTATAGCTTAAATTAATCTAAAGTTCTTTTAGAGTCATTTTTTGTTTCTCTAAAGGAATTCGGAGTATTTAGCTTCGTAAAGTATATTTCCAAGCATATTTTGAAGATCTAAATTAGTCAGAATATGTTAGCACTTTTCAAAGGGACATTTGGATCCAAAACCGAATTCTCCTTCGCCTACAATGAAATTCCCATTGGTCTATGCCCACATCTTAGGAATAAGACAATCCTTGCAAATCTTATGACCACATTGAACAGTAACAAGTTAAGAACTACCACCACAATCGAGTTGGCAAAATTCTTAAGCAGGCATTTCCTAAAATAAATTAACCTGCTACACTTTTTATGTTTGAATATTTTAAGAACTTAATTCTTATTATACTTTGAGATCCTAATTCTTTAAATATTATGCAGCTCTTCTGGTTGCTCTTTACGAAAGATCATCAAACTTTTTACTTCCAATCAGTTATTTTAACTCTTCGTTGTTTATTTCATAAGAATTACAAAAAGAACATTTAGCTTTAGTATTTTAATTATCACCTTCAGCATATATATAACGACTGTTGGTTTGCTAGTTTAGATGGGTATTCAAGCAGTTTTTATCGAAATAATGTCCACATCCTAATTTCATCATTTCCGACTCTTTGAACAAGTTTTTGCAAATTAAGCATTCCAATGGATTAAAAGTTTGTTCTATAATCTATTACTTGAAATAAGGCTAATCAACTATCTATATTAAAACTTTTGATTAATCTTTTGGGCTATTTTTTTCACCTTAAGTAAGCATTATGATCTTATAAAATGGGAAATCTGGAATGCTAACATTGTAGTTTGAAGGTATAATCTATTTTTAATTCTAATTCTTTATATGAAACTTTAAGATTTGGTTATTTTATTTATCATTCCTTTCAAATCCTAATAAAATAGTCTAAGGTTTAATATCACCACCAACTTTGTTTTAAATAAAAAAATTTCTACAAGTTGGTTTAAAGGTATGTAGAGATATAACTCCATACTTAAGTATAATTGTTATAATTTTAGAGATTACTATTTTAAAATCAGAAAATTTTCCATTAATGCGAAGTTTATAGTTTTCTCTTTCCCCTATCCTAGCTTATGCCCTAGTTAAGTAATTATATCTTTTATGATAATTATCTATCCATTAATGTCTAAATTATTTCAATTTCTAGTTTCCCTTTTTTATAAATATAATCTTCATTTTTTTTATACGCTAATGCTAAGCTTTACTCAAAAGAAAACTTAGACTATAAATTTAGTAATTTATGAGTATTTTTTATGAACTTGAAAGCTTTTTGAAATCCCCCGCAATGCCACGCACTATAAAAATTTCGAGCAGAAAATAATCCATATTCTTTATTTTTCCTCTTGATATCTTATATCTATAATATAATAGAAAATAGTTAGAAAATAGTTATTTCATGAAGAACTCCTTTATTAATTTTAATTGATATTTTAAGATAACTATTAGATTTAAACTTAACATCAATTTGCCCTAGAGTGATTCTAAAGGGAGAGATAAACTTTAAAGTAATCTTAGTCTTCTCAAATATGCATAAAGTAATTTTCTTAATATATTAGCATTTATTTTCTCATGTCTTTTAGGTTCTATTTGTAACTTCTTATGTGTCCATCTATAGAGTTGACCCATAAACTATTAAATAATTAAAATTTTTAAAATTTTTGAAAATTTATTAACAATTCCAAAATAATCTGGATGCAAAACATTTCAATTTCAAATTCAAATGTCTTTATATAAGCTTTCAGTTACTATTTTGCCGTATATTTTTAGTTATAATCTATTAAAGTAATAGTGTGTAAGTTACCTCAAACACTCTTGCATCTATATTTAAAAATATAAGAATATTTATTTACTTCATTGCATTTGGTATAGAATGTTCTGAATATATACTTAAAACTTTTAATTATTTAATGAGATTCTTTACCTGCATATTTGATATGTTCCACTTCGATTCTATCAAGATCTGAGGCTTTATTATTTGCAATTATTTTATTTTTAAAGGTTCTAAGTTTCTAATAAGAGGTATAGTTAAAAACGGCTTAGTTAATTTCCGAAAAAAGTTTTATTTTTATATTTTCATCAATTTTCTATCAAATATTTATTTATTTTTAACACAAATTTGAACATTTATCAAAAACTTGATTCTCATAGTTTTCAATAACCTATTATTGCTAGTTAGAATTTAATTTATTTGATTACGAACTCTAGTATTTATTAGGCTTTTGCTCTTTTAAATATATCATAGAGATTTTTATTCTGATCATTATAACTTTTTTTGGTTTCTATTTATGCATTTTTCAAAATTTGTGAAGATAGCAGTGATGGAATATCTTTTTTATTATATGGAGACTTCCTATATATGACGTTCAGAAAAGCAAATGCTTCTAATATATAATATTAATCTACTTTGTTTAATTAAATAATTAAGCAAGAAATCTTAGTAATTTTTAATAATATTCTGAATAATTTTATAAACCAAGCGCAGTTTCCACTCTTCAAATAATTAGATTAAAAATAAATTGGCATTAATGTTCAGCATAGTTTTAGTTAAGATATTTTCAAATTGAATTTAAATTTAAACTTAATGGAGTTTGTTCAGTATGTAATTCAGAATCTTGAATAAATAAAAATCTGTAAAATCATCAGAGTTTATATGCTGAGTTGCTATCAAGAAATAATTGCATTAGCATAATCTATGAACTCATGGTGAAAGAGTTAGATTCATAATGATTCTAAATGATTAATTTATTTACTGTTATAAAATTTAGAAATATTAAATATTATGATAAAGCATAACAAAATGACACCTAAGAAACAATTCACTTCTTCAAAAAATCCTAATAATTAACCAGACCTTTCTAAAGACGATTATTTGCTACAATTGGACAATTAGAGATAACATAAGAAATTTAAGACCTTAAATAAATAACCTAATCTCTAATGCTAACAATTATCGATTTGTTAAATGAATAAAATCCTTAGAAATAATAAAACTAGCAGATATCTTCTTAAGAGATGGAAAGATAAATTACTCAAATCGAATGGAATTGAAAATAAAAGTTTAACCAGAGGATCAATTAACTTGAACAAATCCAACATAATTAACGATCGGATTCAGAATCAAAAGGAGTGCAAAATCCATCCTTCTCCTATTAGAAAATAGAAAAAAAGATGTTGATACTGTAAAAAAACATGGGTATATGGTAAACCAATGCTTTAGATTCAAGGAAAAATAATAATATGAAACAAAAAGAGGAATCCAAAATCTATTTAAGATCTCTTGCACACTAAACGGAAGACTATATTAAAAAAATTTTAATCTTACGTAGAAGCTCCAAAGATTACACGTGCAGTGGGATAACTTGAGAGATGGAAAGTTGGATTTGATTTCCAAGCACTAACAAGAAGACAAAAAAGGCAATTTGTAAGAATTTATGATTCGGAAAGAATAGATGAATATGGCAGTGAAGATTTCTGATAAGACAAAATTTTTACAAACTCTAATTATTTATGCTATCTATTTTTTATTTGCTTTATGATTTATAAAATATTATGATTATAATATTACTAATTCAAGTAATCAATATTTATATTTTATTCTACTTTAAATTTTCTTAATTTTCTTTTAAATTAAATTAAAGTGTTAAAGAAGGATCGTCTACTTAGGAGCTTCCTACTTCCCTATCCAACCAATAGGAACTTGATCTCTAGGTGGTCTTCTCCTCCCTTCACTGTCAAGTTTTCGGAATGGTTGTCTCTTCATATAGCTTGCTTTCTTCTTATAAATTTCTCCATTCCTGGTTGGGTAAAATTAGGTTAGGCCATTCCATATTTTCTATTAAATCTTCTTTCTCTTCCAGATTAATTTTCTTATAAACTTTAAATAGATAAGCTAAGCTTCTTTCTATGTTCTGTCCTGCAAGTAAATTAGATAATTTTAGTGTCTTTATTGTATTTTTATTATTTTTATTTTTATTTAACTCCATTTCAATTGCAAGATTTTTAATTTTGCAGTTAAGTTTTTTAATTTAATTAAATGTTTAGATTAAGTATGATAAAGTCTTTTAAATCTTATTTTACATTTCATTTTTTTATTTTGCATATTCTTCTTATAGTTACTCGATTTCTCCTCAAGGCCTTCCTAATATTTTAGCTGAGGCTTCTTATTTTTACAAATGAATTTGCTAATTTTCTTAATTACTATTATTTGCTTAAATTTCCTTTTAAGTCAAAGCCATAAATGACTGATAAGTTGAATTTGCTACTAAAATAAAATTTTAGTTTTATTTTATTTAAAATTAAGCAAGTATCTAAGTTATCTTAATTATTTTAAATATCCTAAATATTGTCTAAAGCATCTAGCATTTTTAAAGATATTTTAAATACAGCTTAAGAGTCTTTGGGGCTAATCTGATTCTTCTATCTCAAAATTTAGTTCTTAGTTTTTAAAATATTATAAAGTTGTGTTCACGTTTTAAGGAATATTTAGTTATTTTTGAGGATTTAGAAGAAACTTATTAATTGATAAATAACTATTATTGCTTAATAAACCCTTAATAAATTTATAATCTTTTAGCCTTTTAAATGATAGAAAATCCAGGTATATGCTTTAAAAATTAACTAGCACCTGGTTATACTTAATCTATTTGGGACACTCTTAAGACATTTAATATTCGTCTTGAATAGTTACAATAATAAAGCCAAATTTAGCTCTAATTCAAAAGAGCAAGGCTTATTTTATATTTTATAAGTTAATTAAATCTGCGCTATTGTATTAAAAGCTAATAGCTATAAATGGAAATGCATACTATTGAGAATAAAAATAAAATAGAAATTTATTTATTTATGATATGATTTATAGCTCTCACTATGTAAAGTCTGATATATAAATTAAATTTGAAGTACTTAATGTAAAATAGTTATAGTATATTGTTATGATAATTCTAATTAAGCCTCTAGTAAAATTCTAGTTTATATCTATTTATAGAAGGACTATTAAGTAGGCACTTTAATATTATTTATTTTATCACTTTTTAGCAGACCGAAGAGCTAAAGTCGGAGTCTATGAGTCAATTTAAAATTTAGAGAATGATATTTGAGTAATGCAAGAGCAAGACGAGAAAAGCTGAGTAAAATTAGATTCCAGACTAAATTAATAGAAGAAAACCTGTAGAAGCCTTCTTAAGGAATTCCAATAGAAATAGAGAAATAAGAAAAGATATTTCCTAGAGCAAGGAAAAGATGTTACATTTGCAACAGCACTTGACATCTATGGTGAAAATGCCCCCATAGAAAAGAATAAGAATGAATATTTGGAGTAATATTAACTATTAGCAACTGAAATGGCGAGCGACGGAATTCTTCCCATCGGGAAATGGGAGAATCTGGAAAAAAACAAATTCTTAACTCAGACTATTAAAAAGAGAGAAGTCCAGGAAAAAGAGCACAAGGAACGAACATGTAGAAAAGGAGATTTTATACATTTAAAACTTCAATTAAGTCGGAAGGCGAACAGTTATTTTAATGATTTAATCACTTTTTAGCTTTCTAAACATTTTCAAAATATTTAATAATTATTATACAGTAAAATTATCTAAAGCTTGTATAAAGTGAGATCAAACTTACTTATCATGATTTCCTAGCTAGGAGTAAAATTAATAATTACAAATTTAGAGTTAGAGATTAGTAAGCCAAGTAAGTTAGACTACTACAAATCTACCCAAAAATGAGAAAATGAATAATCCTTATTCCTTCTAGTTTAAATAATAGGAAATAAGCTATTTTTGGTATGGCTTTAACTAGCATTTTATTAATAGACATACTCTTTTACCAAATATTTATAATATAATTATAGAAGGATTATTAAATGAAGAATACCAGATTATAAATAGTACTTACTTTGAAATAAATTTAAATGTAATTATAATTTTAATCTTTGTATAATTCAAAGCTGTTTAAGCTTAAGGTTAGTGCTTCAAATAATATAAACTAAATAGAGAAGATAAATCAATCTATTTAATTCTGCTTAAACTTTAATGGTACTTTCTTACTATGGAAGATTATTTATAAATTTAGACTAAACTAAAAATAAAAGGATAAATGGAATAAATTATGATTATATAAAACACTGGTAAAGATAAGCTGAGTCCAGATAAATTTCCATTCTATATTAGTAAACTAACTATCCACTCCCCGTATCTTTAGTTTTAAGCAAAAAGTAAAGCTCTTGAAGTAATAGTAGCCAAATAATTATAGCTAAATAATCATTCCTATACAACTATAAATCTTTTTATCAAACTTTATTAAGAAAGTATTAGTTTAATTAAAATAAATTAAACCAGCTTAGATTTAGTTTTATAAAGTGGTTAGAAAAAGTTGGAATTAAGTATAAATTTTAAATATGAAACTAAGAAATTTCTAATGAAATTTTGTAAGATTAGTATAAAAGACAGGAAATATTTCAGTTTATTTCATAATTTTATTTAAATTTAGTTTTAGAAACAAATAGAAAAAATGAGTTTCTAAGGATAGCATCAAAACTAGGAAGAATAAAAAATTATCACTAATTTGTAGAGAGAAAACGATTAACTTAAGAAATAAGTTCAGCAGTTTCTTAATTCTTAAGGAAAAAGCTCATAGGAAATGTATTAAGAGATTTAAAGACTCTAAAATAGAGAAAATTAGCTTTAAAATGAAATTTAGCAATTAAAGAATTCAAATAGCATTGATTCATTTCCTGCTTTAAAATAGAAATTCTCAGAGACTCATTCTTAACTTTTAGATTTGTAATGCTCAAAAAGCTCGTTTGAATAGGTCAAAAAGAAATAATTAATGGAAAAATAACAAACTTTATAGAGAATAAAGGAATTAGAAGAGAAAAATGAAAAGCAAAGCAAAGATTATTTGACTCTATCTGAGAATTATAGAAAACTATAGAATGATTTTGATGCATAAAGAGTTTTATTAAATGTACAACTACAAAGCATCAGTAAAGAAAATTAAAACTAAATTTGGTAAATTATGAAGGAGCATCAAAATCTAATGAATTAGAAAGAAAACTAAATTACTCAATAAGAAAACTAGATCGAAGAGCTCTAAAAACAAATAATAAAGCTCAAATCTGAAAATTTGCAGCTAGAAAGAATCGATAAATAAAATGATGCGGAAATTTTTGAATTGAAATCTGTTAATTGAAGTTTAAGATAAAGACTTTCCCAATAATAAAGGGAATCTTAGCAAGTCATTTCTGTCAAGAATCCGGTAAACTCTTTCGTGGTTGAAAAAAGAATCTAAAAGGAATCTAATTTAAGCTCCATGCTAGTATAGAACTTTTAAAGTCTGGAGAATTTGGTGGAATAGTATTCATAAAGTTCAGAAATTTAATAAGCTATTGAAAAACTTCGTGAAAGTTTTAATATTTTTAGGAGAATTTTGGATGACGGGAACTCTTTCTTTAGAGCTTTTGGCTTTGCTTATTTAGAGCACTTAGTAAGATCCACGACGCCAATAAACGAAATTCAAAACTTTTTACAAAAGCTAGTGCAAGGAAAAGGTTATTTCACTATAAGACAGAGCTAAACTGATATTCACTAATAACTAAGAAATAAGATGATTTAACTTTTAGAAGTTTTGAAATAGAAAAAAGAAAGTAAAGAAAATAAAATAAATTGGTATTTATTTAAAGAACTTAGTCAAAATAACAATGATCAATTCGAAGCACTAATATGAGAAATGAAAACTTTATCAGCTAATTATTTGGAAATTCACAAAGAAACCTTTGAATAGAACTGCTAAAAACCTTTTGAAGAAACTGTCTAAGAAAATTTATAGATGAATAACGAGCCAAATAACTTAGGAATTGGATCTCTTCAAATAGTACTTAATATTAAAATAGAGGTAATTCCAATTGATAAAATGGAATAGTAAATTCCATGTTTCGATATGTTTAAAATAAGTGGAAAGCTACCTACCATTTCATTATTATACGGGGCTAATCATTATGACATTATCTACAGCAAATATATTTCAAGGGTTGATGGATATAATACTGAATCTAACTAATACAAAAGCTAGATTATACCTTCAAACTACAATGTTAGCATTCCAGATTTCCCATTTTATAAGATCATAATGCTTACTTAAGGTGAAAAAAATAGCCCAAAAGATGAATCAAAAGTTTTAATATAGATAGTTGATTAGCCTTATTTCAAGTAATAGATTATAGAACAAACTTTTAATCCATTGGAATGCTTAATTTGCAAAAACTTGTTCAAAGAGTCGGAAATGATGAAATTAGGATGTGGACATTATTTCGATAAAAACTGCTTGAATACCCATCTAAACTAGCAAACCAACAGTCGTTATATATATGCTGAAGGTGATAATTAAAATACTAAAGCTAAATGTTCTTTTTGTAATTCTTATGAAATAAACAACGAAGAGTTAAAATAACTGATTGGAAGTAAAAAGTTTGATGATCTTTCGTAAAGAGCAACCAGAAGAGCTGCATAATATTTAAAGAATTAGGATCTCAAAGTATAATAAGAATTAAGTTCTTAAAATATTCAAACATAAAAAGTGTAGCAGGTTAATTTATTTTAGGAAATGCCTGCTTAAGAATTTTGCCAACTCGATTGTGGTGGTAGCTCTTAACTTGTTACTGTTCAATGTGGTCATAAGATTTGCAAGGATTGTCTTATTCCTAAGATGTGGGCATAGACCAATGGCAATTTCATTGTAGGCGAAGGAGAATTCGGTTTTGGATCCAAATGTCCCTTTGAAAAGTGCTAACATATTCTGACTAATTTAGATCTTCAAAATATGCTTGGAAATATACTTTACGAAACTAAATACTCCGAATTCCTTTAGAGAAACAAAAAATGACTCTAAAAGAACTTTAGATTAATTTAAGCTATAATAAATAAAAAGAAAAACTTACATCAAAATTATTTTGTTCTCTCTTAAATAAATAACATACTTATAAATTAAAAATAAGCAAGGATAAATGCACTAATTAATTAGAAGCTTTTATTTTTATTAGTTAATTATATATCTCTAGCAAAATCATACAATCAGATATAGTTAAACAAGACTATTTGAGAAAATATGAAATAGATAGATTTTAAAAGGATTAAAAACTTGATTTTGAAGAATTTGATACATAAAATAGATAAAATGAGAGAAAATAATTTTAAAATAAGATAGAAGTCAAATTAAAAAATAAAAACCCTTGTAAAATGATTCTATCTTATTAGATAAAATCTGAAGAGAAATAAAGTTAAATATCAATTTATTTCTAAAAGTGTTTTATATTTATTAAACTAAAAATTATTTATTTCAATTTATCTTTACATTTCTATCATCCTTATGTGTAGTTTGTCTCTTCTTAACTAAGATCTTCATAACTTAATTTTATAAGAAAATCAAGTTTAAAGCAAAAAATAAGACAAGTTTATTGCTACAATCTTAGAGTTAAATCTATTTATTATATAGAAAACATTAACTTAATTTCAATATCTGAATAATATATTTATAGTATTTGAATAAGTTGATATCAATTTAGAAAAAAGAATCTCATTTATTATAATTTGCAAATACAAATACAAAATTAAATGCTCGGCGTTCTTGGTAATATTTCCAACTTCTTTCCTACCAGCCTCTAGATTGCTCTAAAGGCTAAAATATAAAAGTTTAAATGTCTCTACGACTATTTTCCTTGCTATGCATATTTCACTGAGGTATCCTTTCACCAAGATAATGATTAGCGTCTTTGATCTTGTATATTTTTAAAATTTATTAAAATATAATCTTTCTCTTTTTAGTTTTTGTTGTATCTTCTTATTAATCTCCAACTTTTCTAATAGTTTCAGTATTCTTATTTAAAATTTCTAGCATCTTTCCAAAGATACATTCAATTGTCATTGGGTCATTTTCTTATTCTTGTAGGTTTATTTAGCGCTGCAATTTTTGCTGGTTTTTTTCTATTTTGCTTACCAGTTCTTTCTGCTTCTATTTAGTGTTACGATTAATTGTTCTGTTCTTTTGAATATTTCAAAACGCGTTTAGGTCTCTTTCTTAGATTTTTCTTCTTCAGAAATAGAAAATTTGATTTGATGGATAACCGTTTCGGTTCCTTTTTCCTGATCCTAGCCTCTCTAGATGTCGTTACTCCTCCTTTTTAGAACCGCGAAAAATCCTGATTTGAATCCTTACGTTGTTTCTTTGTAATAATTTAAATAACCAAAATTATAATTAATATTTAATTGTATCTCTTTCTCTATTTAGCTAGGTTGTAATATTTTCTAAATATGAAAAAGGCTAGTTTATTTAAATCTAAATAAGAAATTATCATTCCTATTTTGTTTGTCAGATCTCTTGGTAAGAAGAATCAAAGTGAAATAGCACATTTGTACTCAAGAATTCCTATTTTAGTTTCTAAATATGAGATTTATAATAACTTTATGAATGAAAGTGTCTTTGCCTATTTATCTAACTTCTCAAATAGCACTATTTCGTTATACTGACCACTAAAAGATTAAATTTAGGAATTCTAAGTTTAGTTTTAGATTCTACAATACTCAACTTCTTTAAAAGTAGGAAATTACATTTTTATAATAGGAGGAGCTTTATAGGAAAGTGATTCTAATAAAGTGCATAAAATAAACGTATCTAACTAGAAATGAACTCAACTTACCAACTTATAAGTTCCTACCGAAAATGGAGCAGCAGTTTATTATAAAAAGCAGATTTACTTAATAGCTGGCTATTCCTCCTAAAGATGAACTAAGAACGTATATAGTTTGAGTTAGAATGAATGAGTTTAAAAAGCGAGTATTAACATTGAAAGAGCTGGACATAAAGCCATAGTATTTTAAAATAAGATATGAATATGTGGAGGGTATAATGGTAACTACTTATAAAGCTTTGAATCTTATGACGGAGAAAGAGATTTTTGAAAAGTAAATAAGTTGAAATTACCAGTTCCAACTACAGTTTTTGCATTATGCTAAAATCCTTTGATGATAATTGGAGGATGTAACTAGAGTTACGACTAAGTAAACAATATTTTCATTCTTAACAAATAAAAGTAATGAGATCAATTTCCTTTCTAAAATCAAGTTTAGTATAGAGATGTTTGCTTTCAGTTAAAAAGATCAGTTTATTTAATGAGACCTTCTGAAAGTGGAATGACTTTTAAGAAAATGATAAAAAACTGGAAGGAAGAGATTAAGTATTACGAAGTGGAGTTGAAAGATAATAAATACCTAGAAATAGTGCAACTAATCATACCAGAAGAATATATTAAAACATAAAGAGAAAAATGAATTCTAATTTAACTAGAAATAAATTCCTATATATCAGAAATAAATTTCTTACTATATTAATAAAAAGTTAAGCAATATAGTTTAATATATCTAATAAGATTTAAATTTAAATAAAAAATATTCTTTTATAAAAATCTTCATAATTATACAATAAATAGGAAAATAATAAATTTTTTCTCTTGTTATAATTGTTTAGCTTTACTATTTCTATTAACACTTAAATTTGCTAAATTTAAAATGAAAAAGGAAGAAGTTAAATTTGAAATGATAGACAATATAATAACTAAAGACATATTATAAATAATTTGATTTATGTTTAATTCTAATTTAAGCTTTCTTAATTTTACATTATGAATATGGTCTATAGAATTAAATTAAACATTCTTTATCCTTCAAATTGCTATAAGCTTTAAAAATTTATCAAGTAACTTAGCTAGGAGGTATTATAGTTTCACGTTGCTTATATTTTTCCAAAAATATAATTTAAATTTCTTTTATTAATTATTATATTTAAGGTTTTGATTCAAACCTTTTTATATTTTAAATTATCTCAATTAGTTAGACATAGTCTCTTCTTATATAATTACACTTTCTTTTAAGAAAATTCTGGTTTTCTTAGTAAAAAGAAATAACCAAACAAACCAACTTACTCAGCTTAATATTCCTAATTATGCTGAAGTTTTAGTGTATGAATAAAGAATGAAATAAATACAAATTTAAACTAAAGAATAATGTTATTATACACTAATAGAGTCTGGCTTATATTTAACTGGAACAATAATCCATAACCTCCATAAAATTGCTTTCCTTATTTGCTTGATTTTAACTCTAGCAGATTGGCCTAGCTCTCAAGTGAAGTAAACTGCTAAAATTGGTTTTTTATAACAATAACTTATAGAAGTAGAATGGTAGACTAGACTTAAGAAAATAAAATTTTTGGCTCGATTATTACGAGAATGGATGGAAGGGATATTGCAGATAATGTAGACTGAAAAAAGTTTAGCTTAATATACTATGATATATAACTATTATTAGAAGCATAAAAACTTGACAAGGTCTAGTATGATTCTAATAATGGATATTTGTTATAACAAAGATTTTATTTATTTGACACTCTTCTAACTCAAGATAAAATTTGAGAAATTTATAAGGAATAAGCTCCAAGTAAATTTAATGAAATATATCTTAAATTATTAATTTCTAAGCTTAATTAAAATGATTAGAAATTTCAGAAACTCCAAATTTCGTTGTTAATAGTAAACAGCTTATTTCTTAAAGTTTCGAAAAATTAAGTTAGTATCATTAGTTATCTTCAATTGACAGAATCTGGAAAAGGAAACGTTTTAATTAGCTTAGATTACAAATTTCCACATCTAGCAATAGAAATTATAAGTAACTTAGATTTTTATTATGACTAAATTATATGTCTTTATATTATTTTAATCTTAAAGAAATACTCAGCTTAATTTCTGATTTTGCTACTATTTATGATAGAGAGAAATTATTAATTATTGCAATAGATCACGCAACTTCATTCCATTTTTGTGAACTATTAACTCTAATAACTTTTAATTTCAATCAAATTTCTAAACTCCGTGGAAAATAATTCAGCCAAGATTTTATACCAATAATAAATATCTGACCTAAGAAGAACTTTTGCTAATCATTACTGAGTAGAATCCTTGTACTTTATACTTTGAAAAGAATGCTCAAAACCAGATATTGATGATTGTAAGGGTTATACATATTCAATTTTAAGCGATTTTACTTATAAGTATTTCCTTACTTAAAAAAAAGAGCAAGGGTCTTTTACTTTTGAAGTCTTGTTGTACAATGCTGATATTTATTAAAGCAAATGTAATAAAGTCAGGATTAAGAAAAAAAACTGAAGTAGTATTTCGTGAAGCCATGTAAAGGAAATAAAATAGATACTTATTTTAATAGTAAAATTATTTAGCTAAATAAAAATTTTTAAATTAGTGATGCTATATCAAATATATAACTAACTAATAATCTCTATTTTAAATTATATATATAGTGTAAATTAAAAATATAAAGAAATATAAAATTGATTATTTTAAAATAAAATATAAATAAGAAACTTTTTAACTATATGATTTTGGCTTTTTTTATTTAGATTGAATAATGAAAAACTAAAATGATTAAAAAAGAAAGAGATTTACTAAACTAATGAAACTGAGCAATCAATTAAATTTAAATTTCATTTAGATTTCTTAATAAATATATAAAAATTCAGGATAAATAACAATAAACTTGAGAATAAATTAAATTTTATCTTATATAATTCTTTTAAAACATATTATAAATAGCTTAGTATTAATAAATCTTTAAAATTCAATGATATCAGATATTTTATCATTCAAATACTCATAAAAGGATTCAATTTAATAATATAAGAAATAATTAAAGCTGAATTTAATGAATTAAGAAGTTCTTTTAATAAATAATCTTTAAACAAATTTTAATATCAAGTAGTCTAGATCAAAAGAAAGAAGAAATCAGATCTGCAAAATATTCTATTTTTATCACATTTAAAAGAACGCATTACAGCTTTTATTTTACTATTTTCACTTCTACGAATAAACTTTTTGTCTGCTAAATTTTTAAATTTTCTTCATTTAATTCGAAAAAGAACAATTATCCTTCTATTTATCAATTAAATAGAATTTTTCAAATATTAATAAAATTACGATTTTAAGTTAATTAATTTAGTATCTCCAAATTAAATCATTTAGATTCTAATGATTTATAATTAATGTAAAATGCATAAAATAAATGATTTGCTATTTGGTTCTTCGTTCTACTTAGTCTAGTTATTTTATTTATTTAAATCTTTTAGTAAATCACAATCAAACTTATGCTTATATGAATAAACTTTTATATAAAGCAAAATTAAATTATAAAAATAGAAAAATGTTTATTTATTCCATTATTCTCAGGAATTTAATATCCCCATTATATTTTATGAAATTTGTAGAACTTTTAGATGGAGAATTAACTTATACTGCTCAAGAAGAGCAATAATTTAACGAGTATAAACTAAAAGAAATATATGGATAATTATAATTATTTATAAAATGATTGGATACTTAAATTTATACAGTTGCTATTAAAACTACTTCAATTATTTTAATAAATTTATTAAAAGCTAGAATTTATTATGTTTAGTTTCAAATAATTAGATATGCTTTGCTATAGCCTTTAGAAAATTAATTTTAAGTAAATAAATCTAGAATATGCTATTTAAAAACTTTTAAAAAAGATTTCAGAGAAAGGAAAGAAAAATTATAATTCACAATAATCATTAATTTAAAATATTTGGATTAGGATTTTTTACCTAAAAATCTAAATATTTGCATAAATAAATAAATAAATTTGATTATAGAGCGCGTAGCACTCTCGTTGGTGCGCAGCTCCTTAAAAAAAAATGTTTCATACTGACAAGAATGTTTCTTACTGATAAAATTATTAGATACTGATAAACCTTGCTCAATACTGGTATAATTATTCAGTACTGATAAAAATGTTCAATACTGATATAATTTTAGAATACTCGTAATCTTTTCTACTTGTTGGAGGTCCAATGGCAGGATTGTGTCTCATTGCATCACCAAAGCAGAGAATGACATGTGTCAATTATGGGTACTTAAATTCCCCACCTCTGATGAAGCTCGCAATATTATTTCTTTTTCGTTCCAAAATTAAATCTAAACTATTCCAGTGCCGAAGGTCTAAGAATCTTATGTCTCGAGGCCAAACCAAAGCAGAGGAAGACATAAAGTTGATTATGGGTACTTAACTTCCCCAACCTCTGATGAAGATGACTTTGTTGTTCACCTTCGAACAACTATGGCGGTTTTAAAAAATATATATAATAAAAATAAAAATGATGAATATTTTAGAAAGAATAAAGATTTGGAGCAAAAAGCGAAAATTGAAAAATATTACTTGATTCTATTTGAAATAATAACTTTTTTAATGCTACAATAAATAAAAATAAATTTTAAATGATTAATTAAAAAATAAATAAATCTTAAAATTATGAAGAAACACAATACTTAATGAACTTTAAAAATTAAAGCTACTCAGGAAAACAACGAAAATGAAAGAAATTGATAAGAAATGTAAATGCGTATAATAGAAAAATTCAAAATTTAGAGATACATTTTTATAAATAAGAAAAATAATGAAAAAATTTTAAACTTTAGATTTTTATTATAAGTGTAAAATCTAATTTACTTGATTTATCACTAGATCAAATAATTTTTTAGAGTTTAAAATAGTTCATTTCGTAGTTCATTATTCTAAATATCTTAAAATAAAATGTAATATTTTATTATCTGATATAGCACTTCTTTAAATGTCTTAATTATAAAATTATTAAATCAGTTATAAAATCCAGCTTCAACTCGAAGTTTTCATAAGAAACAAAAGAATATTATTTTTTATTTAGTTATCTACTGCTATTCCTGGTGATATATTTAGCTAAATTTTAGAAGGATTAAAAATAATTAAAGGCATCTTTTTCGAATCTTAAAAAAATCCTTAAGTGGACTCAAGTTATCTATAGTAATGTATCTCAATCTTATTACTACTAACGCCGTAGTAATAAATGCCTATTAAGTTCCATTTTTTTGGAGATTTATATTTCTAGGCAGAAATCTTCAGTTATTGAGTCGATATAATTAAGATACGTATATAAAGCTCTGACAATAAGCAGCTGTTCATTTCAAGTTATAAGAAACTTCATAACTTGTATCTCACATTGTAAAAGCTTCCAAATAATAAGCACTTCTCAGCTGTTTTAAACTCAAAACGTCAAAACATCATATGAAATATTCTAATATCCTTGTTAGAGACCAATATATAATACTATAACAATAGTAGCTATATTTTATAGATTTAAAGAATAAATAAAATTAAATAATTTATTAATTAAGAATGAGAGAAAAGAAGATGAATAAGTAATCATTTAAGAACTATGAATTTTTACATATTGGTTAAATATTTTCTAAAGCAACAAATATTTAGAAAGATTAATAATTATAAATAATCAATAACTTCATATATCATTTGTATAAAGCTATAAACAACTATAAAATGAAGTCTCATTTTATATAATAAAATCAATAATTATTTAACTCTTACCAGATATTTTACGTTTAGAGTTGAAAAAATAAAAATATATAGATCGATGATAAATAAAAGACTGATAAATTTATAACTGTACTAGCTTTAACTAGCATAAAAGTGTTCAACCAAATACTTATCCGCGTGAATCTAATTTCAATTATAAAATTTAATAATATCGAAGCTTTTTGTTTTAATTGTCATAATATGAAAAGAAATTTAATAATAATAGAAAATTTTATTTCTAAGTTAAAGGAAAATAAATGTCTGCTTTTGAAAAATTAGCCTTATTTATTTATAGAGCAAAGCTATTTATCTTTAAGTTAAAATAAAAACCTTACTTAAATACTTAATCTAAATTTAATTTATTATTTTATCTTCTAAAATTAATAAAATTAATAATTTTTTAATATTCTTTTTCATTCTAACTAAATCTTTACATCTCTTTGAATTTACTTATTAGTCTATCTTTTTTATTATGTGCTTCTTAAGTTTTAAAAGTATAATAAAAGAGTAAATTTAACTACTTTATAAAGTTAATAAATTTTGATTCAAACTTATCTATTTGAATGAATTATGGTTCTTTCTAATTTGCATTTAATTTTATTTAATTCTTTATAAATAAATAAATTTGATTATAGAGCGCGTAGCACTCTCATTGGTGCGCAGCTCTTTAAAAAAAAATGTTTCATACTGACAAGAATGTTTGTTACTGATAAAATTATTAGATACTGATAAACCTTGCTCAATACTGGTATAATTATTCAGTATTGATAAAAATGTTCAATACTGATATAATTTTAGAATACTCGTAATCTTTTCTACTTGTTGGAGGTCCAATGGCAGGATTGTGTCTCATTGCATCACCAAAGCAGAGAATGACATGTGTCAATTATGGGTACTTAAATTCCCCACCTCTGATGAAGCTCGCAATATTATTTCTTTTTCGTTCCAGAATTAAATCCAAATTAAGCCAGTGCCGAAGGTCTAAGAATCTTATGTCTCGAGGCCAAACCAAAGTAGAGGAAGACATAAAGTCGATTATGGGTACTTAACTTCCCCAACCTCTGATGAAGACGACCTTGTTGTTCACCTTCGAACAACTATGGCGATTTTAAAAAAAATATATAATAATAGGATAAATTAAGTTCAGCAATTTTCGAGGATTTTCACCTCTTCATGCTGGACACCAGATTGCTCCAGTGTTAAAAATAAAATTTTAGATGTCTCTACTCTCTACTCCCATTACTCTTGTCATTTCCGGATCTAGCCTTATTTCTAATTAAATTTTCTCTTGCAAATGTATCCTTATTCATTTAAGTGTATTCTTTCTCTTTTGTCTCTACTACATTTGTTTTTTCTTCCTCTGCTGTGCTTGTATGGTTCTTTATTTATTCCAGTTCTACGTCTTTAAATTTTGGAATCTCTTGCAGCGTCTTCATAAATTTTCTGTCGAATTGCAGTAGTAACATTTTTTCACTACTTTTTGGAGTTTAACATTAGTCTTCCTATTGGTCTCTTCAATCATCATTGGATCTCCCCTTTGTTCATCTCATTTTTTTTCTAGTATTTCCAATCTAATACTCATATCAGATTGTTTCTGAAGCTAATTTTAGGATTAGCTACTCTGATCTTAAGAAATGTTTCAGAAAGCGCTTAGTTCTCTTTCTTAGGACATAAGTCTGGATTCTATTCCTTCCGCTAGGTTGAGTTTTTCCATCAGTTTCTCATTGTCCTTTCTCAGTTTCCTAACCTCTTCCTGGAGGTTTAGTAATCCTTTGATGAGCTGTTCCATGCTCATCCGGCCAGAAGGATTGAACTTTGAGACCTCCTGGTGCAGAGCAGACTTCATCTGCTTTCTGGGCTTCTCTTCTGAGGTTGGAGTTATCTCATGTGTTATCTTCTGAGCTTGTTTCTGTTCCTCTTCAGGTTGTTAGAATTAAGAAAAAGGTTAGGGTTAAGGGTAAGAAGACTATCCAAGATTGGATTCAGGTTTCCTCTCCAACTTTTTGGAAGTGGTGTAGAAACCTCTTTTGAATCCTTCCATTTTTTTATTTTATTTAATTCTCTATCTTCTGAATTTTTGCTTAATTAAATTTAGAACTATTCTTTAAGTAACACTAAGGAAAATTAAGATATTTTAAAGCATTTGATAACTGTAAATTTATTTAAATTTATCATTAATAACTTCCTTCTATTTAAATCAATTTAAAGTGTGTATTTAATATTATTTATACAAAAATTAATTTCAGAATAAATGAAGAGATCTATAAAAAAATAGATAACCTAGCTTTTATTTATTTTAGTTGGATATTAATTTTAACTTAAAAGTTATTTTCTCATTATAAATTTAAGAGAGGAGATAAATACTTTCTTTATGAAGAAAAACATTTCCAGATCTGATTTAGAAGTTCTTGCAATGATAAATACTCAAATTAAAATTATCTTTAGCAGCTTAAATCTAATTATTTTCATACAAGTTTTCAAAAATGTCTAGTTATAATTAAAAGAGCTATCATAAATTTAGCTTCGTTACAATTTAAAAATTGTAAAAGAAAAGACTGATTTTTTCTATTATTTAAGATATAAGGATACTAATAATATTAATAAAATAAAATTATTTAAAATAGATAAAATTTTTAATTGTTAAGGATACATTCATATACAAGCATTTTTGCTCTTAGTTATTATAAATCAAGTTTATATTTAAGTCTCTAAAATCTTATATCTTAAGTCATATTTATTTATTAATTAATTAATTAATTAAAATTTCTAAATTCTATCTAGCTGCTGCTAGAATTTTTTTATTCAATAATTAAAAAAAATTAATGTGAATGAAGATATTAAATTGCCTGATGAAATTGAATTTAAAATTTTTTAAAGGAAAGATAGTTTACTTAAGAAAGCTAAGTTAATTTAGAAGGGATTTAAATTATAAAATGAAAAGAAAATCAATTTAAGTTTTAATTTTTATTTATAAATTTGTTTATTAGTTAGGCTCAATCTAAATTTCAGTTTGGAATATCTTCTTACTAGGCCATCTTCCCAAGATATCGAGTAATTTTGCTTTCTCTATCTTATAATTGATTTATTAAAGAGAGCGAGCTTAGGTAATTTAATTATTCAAATACAATCCTTTTTTCATCGCTCATTTGATCCAATTTTTCATATATGATTTTATAAAATTGTTATGATTCTTCCCATTCTTATTGTTTTAGCTCTTCTTCATTTACTGACGCCTAATTTTAAATAGATGTTTAATGACTAACTGTCATCTATATGCTTTCTTCTTTATTCAAGTGGATTTACTCTATATCTTGGCTTTCTTTATTTTTAATTGGCAAATAATTTGTTGAATCTTCCTTATATTAAGACTAGAAATTTTCTATTCCTTTAAATTTTAGCGACTTTTTCTAAAGAAAATTTTCTAACCTTTCTTTTCTAAACAATAAATTCTGGTTCATCTTTAATTATTTTATAAATTTATAACCTTTTTATATTAAATTTAATTTCAATTCTTTATTTTCTTAAATTTCAGTACTTTTACTTTAATCATACAATCTAAATCTTTTCCTAGTAAGATATCTTGATGAATCTCTGTTTTCCAAGTTATTTTCATTGATTTTTATTAGGAGCTTGGTCATTAATTTTATTATTATAGATTTTTATTTATGCAAAGATGAGATATTTATTGAGGATTTACAATAAAGTTTTTTTCAAAGTAAGCGTAAAAAAGATTTAATAACTTTGAGATTTGCAATATTTCTTTTTAAAGATATCTATGGAAATTTATTCTTAAATAGGAAGCTAAATTTTATTTTATAAAGCCTTTAAGAATAATCATTAAGAGCTATTTATTATGTTGCTACTTAGTAAAAGTATAAGAAATAGATTTCTTAATGACTTTCTATTTTATATTCTTTATATTATAAATTAGTTATTTATTCTTTTTTATTTTTATATTAATAGATGTAGACCTTAGAGTGTTTTATATGCCTAGTTGGATTTAATGAAATTAAAAAAGTACCAAAAGTACTTCCCTGTGGTCACACTGCTTGTCTTGAATGCTTATCAAATCTTTATCGATCAAAAAATAAAATTTTATGTCCTTTGGATTAAAATTAAATTGAAAAATAGCCGAGCGAGTTGCCGAATAATTTTATTGTAGTTTAGTTTTTAAATTAGAAGGAAGAGTAAAAAATTATTTGCTAATAGCATGGAAAAGCAAAAGACTTTTACTGTAAAAATGAAAATTTATAATTATGCTTCAAATGCATCTAAACTGGACATGATAAACATGAAATTGCAGATATTCCTGAGGTAATTGAAGGATTGAAAACAAGAATATGTGAAGTAAATTAAGATTTAACATCTTAAAAAGATTTATTCTAATAAAATTTGCTTAAAGCTTAGAAAATATATAATTAAATCGAAACATTTTAGAAAGAAACTTAATAAAAACTCTAAGATTTTAAAAATAAAATTATTGAATAAATAGAAAAAAATTTTACAGAAAAAAACAGATTTTTGGTAGAAGAAACAGAAAAGCATAAAAAATCTATATAATAAGAGATAAGCAACCTAAATGAAATGATAAAAAATATATTAAATTTTTAAGAACATAAAAAAGTTGATATAAATGATTTCATTTAAAAATTACAAGTTGTAGAAACACTAGAAAATATTAATACCTGAATTGAATTCAGCATAAATAATATTTTTGAAATGAATGAAAGATAAATCTAAGAATTTAGTAAAGAAATTAATTAAAATATAAAAATTTAAAGTGATTTAAGCCCTAATGAATAAAATAAATTTATTTTTATTAGAAGAAGATAAGATTTAAAAGATTGGAGTGATTGATCTAATTCAGAAACTTCTTTTGTTTGCATAAGTTTTAAATCTAACTTAAATTGCAAATTATATGGTTTTGGTTAATTTATCGCAAAAAATAACAAGGATATATTAATTATAAAGTAGTGCAAAGTTCTTAAGGGTTAGGGATCTTAATCAGATGAAATTTATAGTATAAAAAAATAAATAGAAGTTAAAGCTTAAAATAATGATGAAAAAATCAATTAAATTTTATTTAGCTAGAACATAAGCATTTAAAAGGAACAAATTTACACTTTAAAATATTTATTAACAGGACCAAATTGCTATTAATTATCTGGTTATTAGAGTTTAGTGCAAAGTTAGGAATTAAAAATTGAATTTTTTACTACAGAATTTTAGAATGGAGAAAAAAGTAATGGTGGAAGTTTACATAGAGGGTAGATCCCCTATCTTATTTTCAAAATTTGAAATAAAATAAAAAAATTATTTTTTAATTACCTTAATATTTAATAAAACTTTAATTTATAAATAATAATAAATAAATAAATTTGATTATAGAACGCGTATTACTCTCATTGGTGTGTAGCTCTTTAAAAAAATGTTTCATACTGACAAGAATGTTTCTTACTGATAAAATTATCAGATACTGATAAACCTTGTTCAATACTGGTATAATTATTCAGTACTGATAAAAACGTTCAATACTGATATACTCGTAATCTTTTCTACTTGTTGGAGGTCCAATGGCAGGATTGTGTCTCATTGCATCACCAAAGCAGAGGACGACATGCGTCAATTATGGGTACTTAAATTCCCCACCTCTGATGAAGCTCGCAATATTATTTCTTTTTCGTTCCAGAATTAAATCCAAATTAAGCCAGTGCCGAAGGTCTAAGAATCTTATGTCTCGAGGCCAAACCAAAGCAGAGGAAGACATAAAGTCGATTATGGGTACTTAACTTCCCCAACCTCTGATGAAGATGATCTTGTTGTTCACCTTCGAACAACTATGGCGGTTTTAAAAATATATAATAAATTATAAAAATTTAATAATTAAGCCTGTTTATATAAAATCCATAAAATATAAAATTTAATTTTCTATTTAAACATCAACCTCTAATAAATTAATCAATCTAAAATTTAATTAAGATTATTTTAATTATAACTTGATTTAAAATTATAAAAATAACAATTCTCACTTAATTTTTTTTTCATTTTCTATTTTGCTAAAAGAATAACAAAATAAATTAATATTTAATAAAAATAAAAATAATTTTTTAATATTTCATTGATACATTCAGCTTATTTTTTAAACTTTTATGAATATATTAAAAATTTTATTTAAATTATCAATATCATATGTAAAAAATTATAAATAACATCATAAAGAATTAAAGAAAAAAACTTTGTTTTATTTCTTTAAAGAGTGAACTACAAAAACTAGAAGTTAAATTCAATAAAAATAAAAGTACAAAGAACTATTAAATTCATAATTAGATATAATTTTATTTTCAGTTTATTTGATATAATTTTCTTGTGATACAATTAAATAAAAGCCAACATGTAAATATAGTCACAACTACAATCTATTTAATTCTGTATTGCTAAATGAAAATTTAGATTTTACTAAATATTTTTTATAATTTTTACGCTTTATTTATCATTTTACTTTTCTAATGAAATTAATAATTTTAAATCTATTAATAATTCAACAAAAAGAGAAAAATTTCTTTAAAAATTAATAATTATTTTTCTTAATTTTTTATTTAAACTTTAATATCTAGAATTATAATAAAATACTT
Organism: Loxodes magnus; assembly: GCA_946699065.1. Taxonomy (NCBI): domain Eukaryota; phylum Ciliophora; class Karyorelictea; order Loxodida; family Loxodidae; genus Loxodes; species Loxodes magnus. The sequence goes on along the minus strand of CAMPDV010000123.1, from coordinate 110,779 downwards.
GCTTTGATTTTTTATCAAAAAAACTAAATCTTTAACACTTGAATATTCTACTTGTATTTTTAATTTTTTTATTGAGTATTTTTATAAGAATTTTACCTTTGTTAAATGAAGAAAAAAACATTAATAAAGTGATCTTGTAATTTAAGAATATTCCTTTAGCCTTTTATTACAATAATTATAAGTTTTAGTAAGTTTAAATTTCTCCTCATAATTTTATTAATTTGATAAAGATTGGATGCTTATTATTTAAGCAATATAGTTAAACTAAATAAATAATTTATTAAGGATTTTTAAGTCTATAATAATAAATAGCTAAATCATACATACTTTATTTAAAATTTATAAAAAGCGCTAATAGCAATATATTAAATGACCCAAGCTTTAATTATAGATATATAAGAAATAAAAGTTAAAGAGTTTAAAATATTTTATAAAGGTTAATAGTTATATTTTAAATTTAGGATAAGTCTTAAATAATAAACCAGAGAATTTAAAGGCAATAAAACAAGCCAGATTTTAATTAATATAAACTTTGCATACTCTATAAATCATAATTTATATGGTTATTATATATTGAAGATGTAATTTAAAGCTAAATGGAAAAATTTTATTTAATTAGATTTAAATCTATTATTTTATGCTAAAATTGTAAATTAAATTCGAGGGTATAAGCAATAATAATTATTATTAGCTTTCTTGTTATCCTAAATTGAAAACTAAACTAAATTTAAGAATTTATAACTAAGTAAGCTAAACAGATGCAAAAAATCGAAATTTAAAAATAGAATATGAGGTCAATCATTTAAGTTTATAGAAAATAATTATCATATCTTTAATAGTTTATTCTGATACTTTGATTATAATATTTCTATTAACTAATTTTTATCATTCCCCAGTAAACCAAAATATATTAAGAATCAACTTTATGTTTAGTTGCTAAACAACGAAGTGCTTTAGTGATTAGGTATGAATCTCACATACTTTAAACAATGGAAGAGTATCTAATTTTACTTTTAGGTATAGAAAATTTAAATAAAGTTTTAGATATTACGATGATTTATAATGTTAAAGAAAGCATTCACTTATAAAAATCCTTTAGTGTTAATTAAAGATAATATGATATATCAAATAAATTAAATATTAGTAGCCTTTTAGCAGGTTGCTTTATATAAGTATTAAACATCAAGAAAATCACTAAAGTGTTTGATATATAAATATTACATTTTTAATACTAGCAAATCATATATGAAATTATAAATAAGTAATTTTATAATTTTCTATTAATTATTCTTAATAAATTTTATTTTTAAAGCTTATTCTCTAAAATATTTAAAATAAATATAAAAATCAAATTTGTTATATTTTTATAATTTTAAAGGAACAATGTAGTGATAATTATATTTTGTTAAATTTTAGGATTTTCTAAAGTTTATAACTTTATTTATTGCAATATTTAAGTTTTAGCTTTTTACTAAATATTCTTACTTTTTCCAAAAAATAACTTTAACTAAGAATTTTTTGTTTGAAATTTTTTTTAATTTTAAGGAACTTAAATAAAATTTTATTTAAGTTATTTAACAAATTATTTCTTTTTAAGAGGCCTAAAAATTTATTTAAATGATTGCCTTTCATATTTTTTTCATTATAAACATCTAAGGTCTCCTTATGCTTTCATTTTTATAATTTTAAGTTTTATAATTATATAAATTATAAAACTAAAATTAAAATTAGCTTTCTATTATAAGAATTAAAAAGATTTATAATATTCATTTCTTTATTAAGAAAGAAAGATGCTAAAAGTAAGTTTTATACTTTAATATTTTGATTATTATTCATATAAGATTCTCATTCCTCGTAAGCTTAAATAAATATCAGCTTCTAGAAGACTAAAAAAAGTTCAACTTAGCTTTAAGATTTTTTAGTCCTGTAAGTTTAATTATATTTCAAATTTTCGATATAGTTTTGTTTGAGGCAAAACATTTCAAGTAGCATTAAAAAAGTTTTCTATTACTCTAGTTTAAAAATAAATATATGATATATTTTAGTTAAAAGCATGTTTAGCATCTTTTACAGCTGATTTATATTTTAATTTATAACTTATTAAATATTTTCTTATTAGTTAATTTTGGAGTTATGTGGGAAATATTTAATTATAGGTTTTAAAATATAAATCATCTTTAATTTAGCATGCTTTTATTCTTAATACATGTATAAAAATGATAAATTTAAGCTAAGCTTAGTAAACAATTGTATTTCATCAAACTTAATAAATAGTATCACGTATATCTGTTATGATACATTTATTTAATTTTTATTTACATCCCTTATCTCATTTTTATCTTGATATATAATTGATGTTTAATATATTTTAAAGAATGTATAATCAAGTTTACTATTTTCTTTATCTAAATTATTGTTTTCAATAAGAATTATTTTGCTGGGTAATAATCTTCTATCTCTTTTGGTATAAGTAGTTTTATTTGGTAATTTTCTTTTATTGATTAACTTCAAATAAATAATTAGCTATGTTTATTATTAATTCTTTACACTATATAAGTTATTTTATTCGTTATAACAGTAAAATGAAATAAGACAGTGCGAATAATATTTTAGAGGGCTTGCCTACATTACTTGGCGAATTTCCTTTCCCGTCGTTTAAGAGCAACTGGCCAAAGAAAAGGAATTTACCTCCATTTCAAGATAATGCTTCTTCTACTGAGCCTGAAGACTTCAGTTTATGTATAAATAGCATTCCTAAGACTGGTAACTAATTTGTGCCAAGAGTTCAGAAGAAAATAACAAAATGCATTCATACTGATAGAAAGCACTACGCCAAAAATATGTGCTACACTTGCTATTATCAAAATAATAAGCAAGATAAAGTAGTTAAATGCGGACACACGGATAGAATTGCTTTCGCAAGAAACATGTGCTGTAGTTGCTATTCATTGGCTTATAAAGCATATAAGAAGAGAAAAACAAAACAAGAGAAGTGAGGACGTAGAAACATTGACTTATTCTTTAATATTAAAAAAATAATTAGCAGTGCTTCATTATAATTCTAATAGCTATTTAATTCTAGAGTAACCATTTTTCTACTTGTAAAATATTTAATATCTAATAATCTAAATCTAAATAAGTTTAATGAAAAACCATCCTCTGTTTTAATCACTCTAATATAATTTTAAGTGTTATAAATAAATAAAAAATAAAGAACAAATTTATGAAGTTAATCTAGCTTTTCAAAAAGAAAATTTTATTATTAGATTGAGTATCTCTTAATAAGAAAGAAAATAAATTAAAAATGAAGCTTAATATTTAATATTCATATATAAAAGCTAAATATTAAAAAGAATAGTAGTTTAGTCTAAATAAAATCCCTCGTTGGGTAAATAGTTATTTCACGAAAGTGTAGGAAATTCTAAGATTTTTTTTATTTAATACCTTAATCTTAGAATTATAAAATCTTAGTAATGAAAACTTTCAAGTTTCTCTTTCTTTATTTAAATAATTTTCTAATAAATTATTTAAAGATATATAAAGAAGAACCAAACTATTAAAAATATTGCAAGAGACTTTAAATCAGCTTCTAAATAAAAAAAATAAAAATCAACGTACATTTTAGTTATTTTTATTTGAGTCATCCTTAAAAAATTTAAAATATATAAACTTAAATAAAAATTTTTACTAAATTAGCATGGCAATAAATTATGATATATAATTATCGTAATCATTTTCCAGCAAAATTTAATCAGTGAATGCTTTTAATCTTCTTTTTGGATAAAACTATGAATGATAAGTAATAAATTTTTTAAAGAGAAAGCTTATAATCTTGCTCAAAAGGTTATTTAATCCTAAGATTTTTAAATTGCGAAAAACTAAAAATTTATTAATTTTTTATTTTACTCAAATAAAAAATTAAGTTTAAGAAAAAAATTTAGATAAGAACTTTTAGCAACTTTAATCATTATCTCAATTATATCAGGTAATCTTAAAGAAAATGAATACGACTTTTATAAAATTCGTTAAAAAATTATAAATATATTTGCACAACTGAAAAACTAAGTTTCCAATAAAAGCCTTCACTAGAATGGCTCTTTTATAAGATTAAAATCAAAAAATTAGATTTATAGAAATAAAAAAAGGTTTAAATAGTTAATTAAAGAAAATAAAATATTAAAGATCCAAGAGAAAATAATTCTTGAGAGCATTTATTTAAAAATATAAAGATTTAGTATTAAAAAGAATTTTTCACTAATTTTAATTAATAAGTTTAAAATTCATTTTTAACTTACATTTTTTTAAATGTACTTAGATATTTTAAAATAAATATCAATTTAAAACTTAGTAAAGGATAAAAATGAATTTATTAATTTAAAAAAGTAGAGAAAAATATAATCAAAATATCTGAACGAAAAAATTAAAAATTAAAATTAATATAATCAAAACCAAAAATTTAGAACTTAAAAAAATTCAATTTTTAATTTTTTAATCACAGACTAGCCTAAAAATAAAATTAAAATGAAGAAATTAGTCAAATCTTGTTGATAAATCGCAAAAATTATGTGAAATTTTTGTATTTTTGTAATTATCTTACATTATAAAATAAACCAATTGCAGTTTTTATACATAATTAATAAGATACTAAGCTAGAACATTTATAAGAATAAATGTGAAATAAATTAAAATTTATTTTTAAAATTGATAAATTTAAAGATTCAACCCTTAGAAAAATATTAACATTTTTCCATAACTTGGATTCTTTTAAAAATAGTGTATAATAAACTATTATAAATAAATAAAGTAGTCAAGCTATAAAAAATAATAATTTAAAGCATAAACAAATAAATCTAAATTATTAGCTAACAATTATTTTATCTCTAAACATTAATAAAATTAAAATACTTACATCAATGAAATTAAAATATACACATTAGTATGAAAAATTAAAGTATGCATGAGTAAAAATGATAATTTTGTATTATATTGATTGATGAAAGGTAGATTATAACTTAAAAATAGTTAGATATTGAAAAGAAAATAAATGAAAAAAGCTAAGCAAGGGACAAATGCATAGTAAAAGATTTTAAGCTCGAAATAATTTTACCTTAACAAAAAATAGAAGAAGAATAAAGATAGAAACTAAATAAATTAAAACTAAAAAGAGTGTATTGCTAACTTACATATCAAAATTTTAAAAATTATATCGATTTATTTTTTCATACATGTTCCTTTAATAAAAAAATCAAAGCATCAAATTAAATATTGTACAATTGCATCAAATTTCAAATATAGCCAAAAAGTTATTATATAATTACCTTAAACTTATTTATTTTAAATTAGATAAAATTTTATTAGTTATTAACTAAAGAAATAAATTTATTTCTTCTAAATTAACTCCAATCTTTTGATTAGAGACAGAATTTAAATAATAAAAAGAGTCTTACTAAAATATTAAGCAGGCTCTATCTATCACGTTTATCTATATTAAGTATAAACTTAATTAAAACTTTGTGGAATTTTGTTTATGGTTTGTTTATTTATTTTTAAATATTGCTTATAAGTTAATTTCTAAGATAGATAATTTTAATTATTTGTTTTATAATATAATCCTATAGCTCAAATTACATACACATAGAAAATTAAATAAAAAATCGATGAATAAAACTCATCTAGATTTAGTTTTCCTAAAATTACTATACATTTGAAAATTAAAGAGCATATCCACTAAAATAAGTAATCAAAACTTTTTAAATTAAAAAAATAGTTAAAGGTTAAAAAATTATTTTTACTATAATTGGCTTTGCTTTCGTATGCTTATTTTAAATTTTTTTTAAGTATTAATTTAAGAAAGAAAGATATAATAATTATTAGCAAATTAAGTTTTACTTTAAAATTTATTTATTCTATATAAAAACACAATAAGATTATTAAGATGTATTATTGCTAGAGCTAGATATTATAAAATTTTATCAAAGAAACCAGCTTCTATTCTATTTAATTTTATCTAATGATAATTTATCGTGCACAAATAATTTTAAACAATGTTTAAGATATAAAGTTATGGTGATTTAGTTTTATTACATTAAAAAATGAAAATTTTTTAATATAAATCTAAAAAAAAATAATGCTAAAGGGAAATATTTTTATTCTGCAGCTTTTTCATTTAAATAATGAAATAATAAGCATAAAATCATCCTTGGTTAAGAAAAAATTATTTTATAGTTAAACCTAAAGCTTAAGATGTATAATAATACCAATACTGTTAGTTCTTTTAAAAGAAATAGAGTATAGCTATTAAAATATTAACTTTAGGATAGAAATAATTAATTAATATGAACAAAATTAAAAGCAACAATATAAGAATCCATGAATTTCAATAATTAATGTAAGATTGATATCAGTCAATCACTTATTTGTATGAGTGTTAATTAAGTATATTAATATGCCTTGCTAATTTTAAAGCTACGTTTATTTGGAAAAAACTTAAGGAAATAATTGTATTTTTAAATTTAGCTCTGCCTATGAAATAATGATATAAATATATATGAAATTCTAAATAATTTAAAATTAAAATTTAAGGAGATCAATCATATAATTATATATACCCATTATTTAAATAAATAAAGCAACTATTTTTAATTTACTTATACCTTAACGAAAGAAAATATTTATGATAAATTATGATTGAAAATTACAAGTATTAAGCTAGAATATTAATTAAAATAAATTATTTATTTAATATAAGCTTGCTTTAAAAATATTTATAATTTTATCAACTTTTTGTTTGTTCACATTATAAATAATTTATATTTGAAGCTTTATAATAATAATATAAACTATGATAAATCCTTAAGAAGTAGAGAGTGTTATTTTACGAAGAATATAAATCGTCAATTTATAACCAATGTAAATTCTATTTAAATCCTTATTTATTTATATCTTAGACTTTTTTTTATATATTAAATTTTTGAATAAAGCACAAGATTTATTTAAGAATTTTATTTTTTCCGGCAACTAGAATAATTTATATTACTCTTCTCAAGAAGTGATCATACAATGAATAAATTTCCGTCAAATGTCCTTTTTGCAATGTATTTTTCACTTTCTATTATTATCATTTTTAAACCTGGCTATCACCACTCTTACCCTCTTTAAGATAAAAACTTCAAATATTATCTTAGAATATATATTAGAAAATCTTATAATTTATTTAAATAAATATACCTATATTATTGAATTATTTTCTTTCTTGGCATTGCTATTCTTTAAGATTTAATTAAGAAAATAATTACAATTTATATAAATAACTCTTTCTAAGAATATTTTAACTTCATTAATAAAAAAAATTACATAAGCTTAGAATTTAATGCTTCGTTAAAGATATCTATAAAAAGGAAAAATAATCATTTTGCTGTTAATTATAATAGCTTTTTTAAACTTTATAACTATCCAAAGTTTTCTTAATTTTAAGAGCCACTATACAAAATTAAATTTTAAGGATTTTATTTTTGTCTGAACTATATAAAACTTTTTTATTTTATCTCTTTAAAATAATTATTTTATTAAAGCAAAATCTTTAAATTTTTGCTATAAGCTACTAAAAATTTAATTAGTAACTATCTTTATATAGATCATAATTACCATCTGATACTTAATTTTATTAATAAAATTCAAATAACGATTTCAATCAGGAATGATACTAAAATGATAAAGTTTATTCTAAATTATATAGGAATAATTAAAAATAATCTGCTTAGAATTGAGTCACTCTAAAAAATTGCTCAGTATCTTCTAAGAATATTGAATTTAAAAATTTAGAAAAATCATTTTTTTGCCCTTTAAAAATTTATTAATTCAAAACTTCGCGAAATAGAAATTTTCAAGGAATATTCGAGTAAAGGATGTATAATTAGCTTAATTTTGAGATATTTCGTTTCAATTTAAAAAGAATTTTAAAATTTTGCCTCTAAATATAAAATTTTTCTTTAATAAAACGAGATTATCTTAGGTTATTGAATTAGATTAAATAAGATTAAGAATAATTTTAAAACTTTGAAATAAACAAGATAAAAAATTGAGAAATTACGATTTTTGTGCTTCACTTAATTTTGGAAGAATTTAACAAAAATGGAAAGTATATCTAGAAATAAAGAATGAATACTAGATGAATTATAGTATGTGTCTCGTTCCAAAAAATCATTAATTAGCATTTTAAGTCAAGATTTGCAAAAAATTGAGATTTAATCTAATTCTTGCTTTAAAGAGATAAGCTTAAAAAATCTTTTAATTAACTCAATTCAAAAAATTAAACTTAATATCTAAGATAAAAATTTTTAGAATCAAATTAAAATCTACATAAATAAATCAGAATTTTATATATTATATTTTATAAACTAGCATAATCCTTTTTTTACATGATGTTTGCTATATGCATATGATAAAAACTTAATATAAGTATATTTATCATAATTCTATAATTAATAAATATTTTAAAGAAGAGTGCTATTTATATATGATTAAGTTTTATTCTTGATTTAAAAAATGAAAATATTTTTAAGAATTAAATAATTAAATTTTAAAATAAAAAGTACCTAAAATTAATAAAGTATGGACCATCAAAAGAATAAACGAAAATTTAAAAGATTCAATATATGCAAAGGAATATGATTATTCTTTATGAAAAAGATTTATTTTAAGATGTCAAATAATTAAACAAATGTATATTCAGCCCAAAGAAAAATAGAAGAAATTAAAAAAATCAACATTATGAGAGATATATAATTGCGCTTATAAAATAAAAAGATTTACTGTTAAATATTTGCTAAATGCATGCTAAAGTTAAAATAATAAATAAATTAATAATGAAATTAAATAAAGAGAAATATAAGATACTTAGAAATAGAAAAAATATGTTACTTGACTTCAAAAATTGGAAATTGGGCTGATATAAAAAGCTTTTAGCTACTAATTATGAATAGATAAAATAACTATATCAAGAGATCTTAAAGATATTTAAAATAATCATAGTAAAACAATGAAGAAATTTCTTAAAAAGAAGCTAGAAAATTCTTTGCGAAGCTAATAATTTTTATCTAAGAAACTAGATAATAAATTTTCTTAAAATTAGATGTTTATCAATCAAATTATTAAATCTTTAATTACACTCTATTTATTTATAAATTTTTTTCTTTTAATAATCATGAAAATCAAACTAAATTATAGTAAAACAAAACAATTAATAATAACTAACAAATATTTAAATAAGCATCTCTAAGGGACAAATTTATTTAAATGTTTCACATAATTTAATAATAATAATCTTCATAATAACTAAAAAAATTTATTTATTTATAAATTTAATAATTAAATTGTTAGCTGAAAATAACTAAAATAATTAAATAAAAAATATTTTAAATAAAGGTTATACACGAAGAAAATAATCAACACTGCAAATTTAAAATTTCTTTTCTTAGTTGATTTAGAAAAAATATACCTAGGCTTTCAGAATTATTGATAAGATTAATTATCTAAATTTGTTTCAAATAAAAAATTATTATTATTTTAAAATTATGAATTTAAATAAACACATAGCTAGTAGCATTGATTTGATAGCCTGCAACTTAAATGGGCAAATGGATGCATAATTACTATCTTATTAGATAGAAGGATAATTCTTTTATATTTAATTTATAAATTGAAAATAGTTAAGTTTATTGTTAGTTTAGTGATTACAATACTTATTTAAGCAGTTCATAACTATTTATTATAATTAAAGAAATGAAGAAAGATAATATAAATTATATTTTAGATGGAATGCCTACTCTGCTTGGATCATTTCCATTTCCTAATTTTTCTAATCTTTGGCCTTAAAGTAGATAACTTCCTCCTCTCAATTCATCGTTAAATCCTCAAGAACCAGAAGAATTTAATTTAGGCATGCTTGCTCAAAATCCGTGCGGCGAAATCTAATTTACGCTTAGGACTTAGAAAAAAATAACAAAATGTGTGCATACAGATAAAAAGCACTATGCGAAAGGTATGTGTTCAACCTGCTATTATTAAAAAAATAAAATGGAAAAAGTAATTACATGTGGCCATACTGATAAACCAGTTTTCGCGAGAGGAATGTGCTGCAGTTGTTATTCATCCGCGTACAAGGCATTCAAAAAAAGAGAGCAAAAGAAGTGAGAAAAAGCGTGATTGTTAAAATAAAGACTCATACTTCTTAATTTAAATGGATAAATAAAATATAAGAGTAAATAACTGATTTCTAACTATTAATAATTTAATCTTCATTACATAATAATTCAACCTAAATTTATCAAGACAATTATAAAAAATTCCTTAATAATATAGATAATTATTATTTAATTTATTCTTTTATTAATTTTATTTTTACATAAATCCTCTTGAAATTTAAAAATGGATAGTACAAATAAAAAAGAAATAAAAATAATAAATTTATTTCTAAATAATTTTAGATAATAGTTATTTAAATAATAACTGAGAAGCTTGCTCATAATATTAAATTGATTATATAATAATTCATTATTTTTCTTTTTAAGATAAATATTCAGAATTATTAAATATTTAAATCATTTCATCGACAGTACATAGCTTATCAAGAATTCAATTATTTTTCAAATAAATTTTGATCTGCAAAGATTAGAAATTACTAAAAAATAAAAAAAATAAAGAATAAAATAAGAAATATATGAGTAAATTAAATTTTTAAATTTTTACTCATTAAATTTCATCTTGAAATACATGGCCATCGAATAAGCTTAGGGATCACAAATATAAAAGTTAAATAATATAGGATAGAATAAAAAGTAAATAAATTGTTTTAATTAAATTTATATAAAATTGGAAGAATAAATTAAACAAAATTAAAGATTCTACAATTATTTTAATTTTATCAAATTATATAAATATTATATCTAGCTAAATCTATAAGTATCAAACATATATAAATATATAGCAATACTTATACTTAGATTAAAATTCTTTATTTAGGATATGAAATAATTAAATAAAATAAAGTTTAATAGCAAATATTATAATTTTTATTTAATTTAAATTTGAAACGAAACGAAACGAAACGCAGAAATTTAGTACTAAATATACATGATTTATGAATTAATAGAATATAAAGCATAAAAGCCTTATAGATGGTTGATTATTCAGCATTAAAAACAATTTATTTATACATTATTGCTATTTTCACACTTCACTTTATTTTAATGAGTACTTTTTAATTTATAAATACACTATAAATCTAGAAATATTTTAAAATAAATATTCTAAAAAATAGACTAAATTAAAGGTATCTAATTTTTAGTTTTCTCTTCTTTTTGATTGCAAACTTTATTTTCTTTAAAAGTTTTCTCCAATTAGCATTATTTAATTTTTAAGTAAAAGAGAACTAGAAGACAACCTATTTAAATAATTCACAAAGAAACTAATTTTAATGATAATTAAAAGAAATCTAAATTTATGAATTAAAGTAGATGAAATGTAATTATTATTTAAAAAATTATATATAATTAAATTATTAATCCATGCTATTATATCAATCAATTTTATAACCATTTCTCTATTATCAAATTTTAATGATCTAAATCAAAACTTTGAGTTGAAATATTTAATAAATTAAAGTAAACGAAAATTGTTTTTCTTTCTTATAAGCTGAATAATTAGAAATGTTTATAAGCAATTGATGAGAAAATTAATGCTTTTATTCTTCAGTTCTATTTTATTGTAAAGATTACATAAAGAAAAAATATTTTTAATCTAAGGAATCTCATGAATATGACAAATGTTAAATAAAAATATTTATTTAATAAATTGTAAAATGACTATAAATATTTTTATCTCAATAAAATTTAATTTAATTTTAGATTTAATATATTTGAGATACTTTAGTGCTTAATTAAAGTAACTTAATTTAATATTTTTATTAATTTTTAACTTTTTATTGTTTATTTTATATTTATCATATCTATTATGCTTTTTTATTTAAAAAAATATATTGATAAATTTTCCAAAGTGTGAAGCTCCACTTTATGAAAAATCACAGATAAAATTTCAATTTATTTCCACTAATTTTTCTTAATGATCTAGAACTTTTAATCTCTTTCGATGAATAAATTAATTATAATCTTAATAATTATTTAATTAAAAAATAAAATATATTCTAAAAGATTTATCAGAATTAAGTTTAAATATCTATATCTCTAAAATATTAATTTTAATTTTAACCATAATTAAAAATAAAGAATTCTTTAAACTAAAAGTTCTAAGCATAAATTTATTGATATTTTTTAATCAACTAGAGATTCATCAAGTTTAAGTTTGATTTTATTTATTATAATTTATGATCTAAATACAAATATTTTTATTTGTTTAGGCTTAATAATATTATAATTATATAATTTATTTTTATATATAAAGTTTTTTTATTTTAATTATTTATTATTGACTTAGCAGTCCTTTATTTATTTTTTTTAACATAATAAACTTAAGGATAATGTGGATTTTTATTTAATAAATAAAAATATCTCTTAATTTGTCTTTTTTTAAACATTTTAGAAAAAGGTATTGCTTATATTTTTATTTCAATAAATGTTTATTTATTTAATTTTTTTTCTTTAGCACTATGCTGTCTTGGTTGAATTTTTTTTATATTTAGCAATTTATTATGTTAATGGAATGATATCAATGATATCACCACTTCCTGCCAACCTTTACTAAATAGAAAATATAGTAAAACAAAACTTTACATTTTTTTAATAATTTTATCTCATTTTCAATTTTAATAAGTTGAATGTTGTCTCCTGAACTAATAATTTATTAATAGTTTGCTTGCGATGACTTAATCATCTAATTAACTAAAGCTGTTTTTAGAAATAATTCAATCTTTCAAATTTTAAATAATTATTGCTCACTAAAGTTTATTCTTCATTTTTTCTTAAAGCTTTTATTAGTTATTTTACATCCAAGGATTAAAAGCTGAACATCCAAAATTATTTATTACAATTGCATTTTATTGGAATTTAAGGCAGCCATTGTAATTTTCCCTTCTTTATGAATATTTATAAAACTTTCTTCAGTTACTTTTCTAAAGAAGTTTAATATTTATATCACTATAACTTAATAATTTCTTGCTTGATAACTTTTCTTTTTCTAATATTCAATCAATTTATAAATCAAATCTATTTAAATTTACTAAATTTTATTACTTTTATGAATTTATTTTCTAACATTCACTTGGTACTTTCATTTATAGAGGAGTTAAAATAATCCTTTCATTTTTCATTCTTTTATTTAAGTCGTAAAATGGTAAAATTATTTGAATGCTTAATATCCTTTAATTTTTATTTATTTTCATTCATTTGCTCTACAAAATTTAAACTTAAATTATACTTAGATAATTAAATTAAAGAGCAATAGTGATATGAACCAAGCAAAGACTGATATAAATTTTGATTTATTTTAATTATTCAACAATCTATATCACAAATTAATAAATTGCTGAAAAGAGAATTATAGATAAATAAAAGAAATCAATCAATTTTTAATTTTATTAAGGAACATATATTTCAATTTTGTAATTGAAGTAGCTCATTTTTAAATTTCTTAGTAGGAAATTATCTAATAAAATTAACTTGTGCTATTAATAAATTTCTTTATTTCTTGAATAGTTTAAGCATTTTTTGGTTTTTTATTAATATGATAGCATTATTTTATTAAGAAGCCTTTTAATATTTTAGCAAGTTTCATTTATTTCTTTATAAATAAAAGAATTTAAAAATAAAAATTTTTAAACTAAATAGTAGAAATAACTTAATAATCCTTTTCTTTATGAAATTTCAGAGGTTAAAATTTATAATGAATGTAAATTTATTTAAATGAGATATTATATAATTATATAATTGAAAAATGGAAGGCTAGGCTTTAGGGCCTTGAACGCAATAAGACATTCCAGCAGGTTTAAAAGGATTTGCGATGGAATAGTAATTACCCATGCTGGATATTGCCTCTAAAATCCTATCTTGAGATTTAGCAGCGAACAATTGTGGTATTCAGTGAATGTCCTAACAGCACAGCCAAATTGTTGGCATTATATTACATCTGCTTTTGTATTTGAAGAATGAGATGTCATCAAAACAAGGATACATATTCCAAGTCTGATAATTCTAGTTAGGATAGCTTGATTGTCACTATCAAATCGAAGACGCAGTCTAATTTAACGGTTGCGATATATAAACAAGAAAGTGGGTCCTTTTTAGATTGAAGAAGAAACTGACTCAAGGAGAAGCAGAATCAAGAGATAAGAGATTTATAGTAGTCCAAAATCCTGAGCTCTTAATCAAACTAAATTTTTGTTCTTAATCTTAAATGAGATATAAATTATTATAAAGTTCTCTCTTATAATAAATTTTAAGAAATAAATACAACTTAATTTAAAAATTTTATTCATCTTATTATAGCCAAATCTTTTTTAGATAACTTAAATATAAATAATTTTAATTCTATTTATAAAAGCAAGTAAGACAATAATTAAAATTCTCAATTGTCAATTTTACTAATACTTTTTATTTCTAATTTCATTATTTTAAATTAAGATTATTCTTTCATTTATCTAGCTTCTCGTTAAAAATATTTAAATAAATTCTTAGAAAAATTAAAGTATAAATTAAGGAATTATACAGCTTAAAGAATAAAAATATTGTCTCTAATTAAACTATTAAGTTCGTTTCCATATGAAGACTTATTCTATGTCAATTAAAAAAATAAATAGCAATTTATTTAATACTATATAATAAGAGTATTTAATTTAACTAATGACTAATTTGTATTAATTTATGAATGAAGGCATCTTTATTATTATACGAAAATCATTTTCCTTTCTTATATTCTAGATTGAATAAAATGTATGCTTATTTATAAATCATTTATTCTTTAAAAATTTATAAAAATGGCTTTAATTATTTTTTGTTTTAATGCCTTACATTTTTTTATTTATTCAAGTTAAATAATGAAATTTCATAGTTAAGGATTTCTCCTAACTATTTTTTAATTATTTTTCCTTATTTCAAGTAAAAATTTTAATATAATTATTCCTTTAAAAATAAAATAGCATAATAAATTCAAACTTCAGTTTTAAATAAGAATGATTATAGAAGGATGAGATTTATTCTTAATTACAAGGAAATAAATAAAAAACATTCTTTGCAAATCACTTGAAAATCATTAACTTATTTTGGAATAATTATTGGTTTTAAACATTTAATAGTCAGAAATTTAAATTATTGATAAGTTAAACTTCATAATTATCACCCTTAAAATTACATGGACTATAAATTATAAAAGCAAAACACAAACCAATAATACTTAGAGACTAAATCTTAAGTTTATAATTATAAAATTAAATTTTATTCGTAACTTGAAAAAAATAAAGTAAGATAATATTTTATTTGAATATACAACCCTTCTAGATTTTTAATTTCTCTTTGAATATTTTTAGAAAGATTTAAATATAAAGAAAACAAAATAAGCAGCTTAAGTCAAATATTTGCTTATATTGCTTATAAAAACTCAAAATATGAAAGAAATAGAAATTGAATATTTTATAAAATTATTTATATTTTAAGCTTGGCTTAAAAAAACTTTTAATATATCTTTTATTTCTGAATTTTTGTCATAAATAAAATTCATAAATCCTCTTTCATTTCAAGTTATTTAAGAAATATAAAGTTTTAAAATTATTTCTTATATTCAATGCAATCGACCCTTGTACAAATGTTTCTTTTTTATAGGATGTTATTTTATTAAAATTATTAAGATAAATATTTTAAATGTTTTTGAATATATTTTAGTAAAATAAAATGATTTAGAATTTTTATCTATCAAAGAAAAAAATCTTCGATATAAAAATTCTAAAAGTATTAAATGAAAAGAAATAAAGATTCTATATATTCTGCTCTATTAATTAAAACTAAAATATTTCGTGAGCTTGAGCTCTGAATTTTGATTTGCTTAATTTGACAACTAAAGAATTTAAAAAAAAGAATTTAAAATAGATAAGTTCAATTAAGATATAACTAAGAATCTTGAAAAGTTAACATTAGACATCTTAAGAGATTGCGATTACAATTAATTTTTTTTTATTTACTCATATAAATTTTTTTATTTAAAGGAGAAGCTTCTTGCAATAAATTATAAAGAGGCAATAAAAAATAGTTAGAAATTATAAAAAATGATAGACAATTATACTTAATAGTGAGAGATTTAAAAAAATAAAAGAAAAGTTATGTCAAAAGAATTAGACAATTGGAAAATATGTTGATAGAATAAGTTATTTGAAGGTAATTACGAATAGATTCATAAGCAAATCTCAAATTTCTTGAAATTATATAAAATTAGCTAAGTTAAATCTATGAAGAAATATTTTTTTATAATTATCAAAGCATGTCTATTAAATAAGTACCAAACAAAATCTTAAAATGAGTAAATCTATTATTCTTTTCAGGCTGTACTTTAATTCTTGAAAATTTTATCTTAAAATATTAAAGCAAATTAAAAATCAATAATAAATAAAAATTTTTACTATATAATTATTAAAAGTTCTCAATTAATAACATAATAAAAATAATATTAAGAATGCTATTCACATAATTTAATGATAATAATCTTCATAATAACTAAAAAAATTTATTTATTTATAAATTTAATAATTAAATTGTTAGCTGAAAATAACTAAAATAATTAAATTAAAAATATTTTAATTAAAGGTTATACACGAAGAAAACAATCAACACTGCAAACTTAAAATTTCTTTTCTTAGTTGATTTAGAAAAAATATACCTAGGCTTTCAGAATTATTGATAAGGTTAATTATCTAAATTTGTTTCAAATAAAAAATTATTATTATTTTAAAATTATGAATTTAAATAAACACATAGCTAGTAGCATTGATTTGATAGCCTGCAACTTAAATAGGCAAATGGATACATAATTACTATCTTATTAGATAGAAGGGTAATTCTTTTATATTTAATTTATAAATTGAAAATAGTTAAGTTTATTGTTAGTTTAGTGATTACAATACTTATTTAAGCAGTTCATAACTATTTATTATAATTAAAGAAATGAAGAAAGATAATATAAATTATATTTTAGATGGAATGCCTACTCTGCTTGGATCATTTCCATTTCCTAATTTTTCTAATCTTTGGCCTTAAAGTAGAGAACTTCCTCCTCTCAATTCATCGTTAAATCCTCAAGAACCAGAAGAATTTAATTTAGGCATGCTTGCATAAAATCCGTGCGGCGAAATCTAATTTACGCTTAGGACTTAGAAAAAAATAACAAAATGTGTGCATACAGATAAAAAGCACTATGCGAAAGGTATGTGTTCAACCTGCTATTATTAAAAAAATAAAATGGAAAAAGTAATTACATGTGGCCATACTGAAAAACCAGTTTTCGCGAGAGGAATGTGCTGCAGTTGTTATTCATCCGCGTACAAGGCATTCAAAAAAAGAGAGCAAAAGAAGTGAGAAAAAGCGTGATTGTTAAAATAAAGACTCATACTCCTTAATTTAAATGGATAAATAAAATATAAGAGTAAATAACTGATTTCTAACTATTAATATTTTAATCTTCATTACATAATAATTCAACCTAAATTTATCAAGACAATTATAAAAAATTCCTTAAGAATATAGATAATTATTATTTAATTTATAATTTAACTATCTAAATATTCATATCGTTTTTGAATATCTCAATTTTGTCTTTTATTATGGTAACTATTAATAAAAAATGCTAATAAAATTTTAGATAATCAATTTCTAAAATATTTTAAATATTAAATCATGGAATAAAAACCTGAGGGGTAGTCTCCTAGTAGTTAGAATGATTGGATATTTAATTTTTTTTCCTTAAAATCTCAAATTCTAAAATAAATAAATTATAATAATATTTATCTTTTATTTAATAATTATCAAAGCAAGGAATGAAACTAACTCTTGCAATTTTAAACTAACAAAGTAAACAAGTAAATAACAAAATTTAAAGTTAAAATATGCTAATAAATTTATTTTTTGATGCATTTAAATAGATTTAATTAAGTAGCGGGGTATTAAAGTTAGCACAGCATCTATCTAGTTAAAATAAATTAGAAAAGAAAAAAAGTAGAAAAGAAATTATTTTTATTACTAGCTTATCGAAAAAGTTTATTGAAAACATTTGAAATTACTTAAGCATTTATTGTGAATTTTCAAACTTTTTTATGAGATTTATGAACTTCTATTCATATAATTGATCATTAAAGTTTCTTTTTAGTTTAGTTTCTTTAAAATATTATAAATCATTTATTATTTAAATTCAGGAAAATTAACAATAATAAAAACTTATTAAAATTATAGACTCAGAATGAATTTCAGAAAGTTTATATTAATTTAGTTTGGTTTGAAAATAGTTAAAAGGATTTAATTAAAGCATTAAATTCTTATAAGAAGTAGCTTAATTTTTATTTATAAAACTTATTTTAATATTATTGTCATCTTCTATATTCTCTTCAATTTAGTTAGTCATTTAAAATTTAAAAATGCATAAATATAGGAAAACGATCTTAGAATAATTAAATCAAAAAACATAATCATTTACAAAAAATTTGAATTAAATGTTTTTAAAACTTTAATTTTTAAGAGAATTGTAGTAATGTTATTTATTAATTAAAAATAATATGAAATAAAATGTTTATTATTTAAAGATGAAATTATAAACCTTTTGTTAAAAATAATATTAATGGAAGAAATAATAAAATATAATAATTTAAAATAAAATATTCTGATTTTAAAATTATAAAGTTCTAACATAAAATATATAGTCTAATTAAAATTAAATAAAAAATATTCAAATTAAATTTTAATATTTTATATAAATAATAAATAAATTAATAAATAAATAAATTTTTAGAGCGCGTAGCACTTCAATGGTGCTCAGCTATTTAATAAAAAAAATTTAAAGTCAAACATTTTTTTCTGAAGTCTTCCGCAATGCTAGCATCCTTTGTGGGTCTCGTCTTCTATAGGGCTTGATCGGAATAATCCCTAAGAGACCTTAGGGACTGACATCTTTCGTCAATAACATTACTTGATGCCTTTTTAATCTTTATCTTTTCTCTTGGCTCCTACCAAGATTCTTGTTCGGTTCTTCGTCCATAGGTACTTCCTGGTGCCAGATCTTAGGTTAATATCAATTGGAGAATTGTTTCTTCCTATTTATTTATATATAATAAATTAAGAAACTTAGCAGATTTAAAAAAATAATGATTAAACGGAATATTTATTTATCAGCTCTAATTTATTTAAAAATATCATAATGAAGAAATCTTCGAAATAGAAAAATAATAAGATTATTGCGAAATTATATATAAAAATAAATTTTAGTTAAGTTTCCAATGCTATTAAACATTAATTCTGAAAATAAAATTTTTCTTAAATTTGGCAATAATTTATTCATATAGTATAAATTCTTTATATAATAACTTTTATAAGTTTTTTAAATTAATTATTTGATATAAAATTTTAACTTAATTTAAAGATTTAATAACAATAATTAATTTCAGATTAACAAAAATCTTATAATATATCTAAACCCTTTTAACAATTATTTCATAACTTGTTTAATTTCTGATGTTCTCCTTCTTATTAGAAAAATAATAAATGCATATTTAAAATGTTATTGCAAAATTTATCAGTTAAAAAAATCTAAAAAATTATTTATTAAATATATTTCTAATTACTATTAGTTTTTAATTAAGCATATTAGATATTTGCTCAAATCAAAATAATTAATTATATTTTAAGAATTCTCAATTGTATTTTTTGCTTAATTCTAAGTTTTATTACTTAAGTCTGCAAATATATTTAATTAAAAAAAATATAAATTTTTAGAATTTGGTAAAAATAAAGAATTAAAAATCTTATAAATAAAATAGATTATAATTTAAAATTATAATGTAGTTAAGAGGCTGGATATTACTAAAAATATAAAATATTATAAAATTTATTAAATTTACCGGATATAAAATAAGATAATAAATAAATCATAGAAAGGAATAACAGATAATTTTTCTAATTATATTATACTTATTTATTTAAATTTAAAAATGTTATGTTTATCTACTTTCCATCCTTTTTAGATAAATATTAATTTTATGAATAAAACTTTTTAAAATTTAGCATTTCTTTATATAAATTACAAATTTGCATTTAGTTATATTGCTTTTAGCATGATAAATTGAAAAAATTTATTTTATTTATTTGCTGAGATAAAAGAGATAACAATTTGTATTAGAGAAAGGCAAAAAAAATTTAATTTAGATATCATATTAAATTATTTTAAAAAAGCTAACAAAATAAATAAATAAATAATTTTTCAATTAAAATAAATGTATTCATACAATAATCTAATATTTTAATAATATATTGTTAGCACATATTATATATCTTATATTCTTAATACTTTTAATTTTTAATTTCATTTAGCATTTTATATTTCTATAAATTAATTAATTAAATTAGCGTGGTACACCATTGTTTCGTTCACGAAGAAAAAATAAAAAAGCCAAATTTAATTATTAATAATAGGCTAGAAATTTTTCTAGCTTCATCTGGTCTCTTTGAATCTTATCTTCTTCTCTCCGTTTTTTAATCAAGATTGATCGCCTTCATTCTTCAAATTCTTGTAATTCTTCCAAAGGCTGGAGTTAGAAGGGGTTAGAGAACATTCCAATATTTGTGTCAAATGACTCAATTAGATAAAATTATTCTAAATAATAGTTATTTGTGATTTCAGTCATGTCTTTGTTGTTTTCTAATTCCTGATCGGAATAGCGACATGTAAAATCAAGATAGCTCTGAGATCTGGATTTCGGTTCTCTCTAGTCGATCTCTCGTACTGATAGAGAGAACCCTCAAACAAGTAAGTCTTATCACACAATGGGCCTGTCCTTACTTGTTTGTGGTGGCATCTATTGCAAGAGTACTTGCAATGCAGATATAACTGCACCGAATTACCTACTCGGTCGACTAGAAACCAGAATCCATTTTAGAAATGAATATATAATTTAAAAAAAAATTCTCATTACAAATAAATAAAGAGAACTGATAAATAATTTTTCAATTATATAAATAATTGAATCTTTTTATATATTATATATTTTAATTTTAGCAACTAATTTTATTTAAAATTGCATTTCTTATATTTTAACTTTTTTTACGAATCTAATTTAATTTTTCTTTCCCTTTATTAAAAGGTAAAAAAATTAAAGTTCATTTAATTTTAACGAACTTAAATTTTCATAATTTTATTATTCAAGCAATGTAAATTTATAAAAATGAAGAGAATGATAAAAGTTGATTATTTAAGTGCGATAATAACATAGATAATTTTCGAGTTTTTTACTTAACCATATTTATTGAGTATAAATTTTAATTTAATTTAAGTGTATTTTTCTCAATAATAGATATAATTTATATAAAATTAGCTAAACCTTGATAATTATTTTTCAATTTTTAATTTTAATATTGCCTGTTTTCCTTTTAATTTTACTTTTATGATTTATTTAAATTTAATGATTGAAGTGCATAATATATTTAGATGAGTATATAGAAAATTAAAAAATAAATGAAAAAACCAACTAAAAACAGTATAAAATATATTAATGGTCAGCTAAAATATAATCAATAGATACCTTAATTTTTAATGGATTGTAAATGACTGTAAACTTTTATTAAATCGATGAAAAAAATCTATTTAAATATTGAATTATGTTTTAAAATTATTCTTTTTAAATTTATTCGATCTAGTAATTAAATTTTTCTACTAAAATTTTATTAAACTCTGAATTAAATTTTTTAATATAATATATCTAGAAATTAGATATCACTAAAGTCATTTTTTATCATTATTTTATTTATAAAATATAATTGTTTGAGTAATTAAATTGTATCTGTTTTATCTATTCATTTCTTAGTTGTAGATATTTAAATATTTTAAATTTTAAAAGTAGGAAAACGTATAATAATAGGCTACTTAGTTAATTGAAAAGATGGTGGGAGCTGAGAATGACCTTCGTGACAACATTTTCTGGTTTTATGGCTAGGAATAAGTTTCTTTCCTGTCGCTGAGATAGTCCCTGGTCAGAGTTATTTTCTGAAGGGAACACTGTCTTTGAGATTATCCGCTCTTGGTAGGGGCTTGAAGCCTGGTTGCTCATAGCGATGGAACTCCCTAGCAGCTGTGCCTGGAGCACAACAGGATATCCCCGTTATTCCATAAAAAGAGAGCGTCGGATCGTGCAATCGGAAAGGAGTTTCCGGTCCAAAAACTTTTTTAGTTGAAATTAATTAATTAATTAATAGGCTACTTAGTTAAGAAGATTATAAATAAAGCGCTCTTTTATTAATTTAAAGAATATTTATTTATAAGATCAATAATTTAAATACTATCACTTCTCTTTATTTAATTTTCTTTTCTTATATGCTTTATGTCATTGAAAAGAAACTTCAACACATGTTTCTTGCAAAATAACTCTATCAAAATATCAGAATTTGATCACTTTATCTTGATTGTTATTTTGATAATAAAAAATGTGGATCATATTTTGGTGTAGTGCTTTCTATCAGTATGAATGCATTTTGTTATTTTCTTCTTATTCTAAACAAAAATTAATTATCAACTTTGACAGCATTAGATAAAATAAATTGAATACTTCAAATTAATAAGAAGGATCATATATTAAAATGAAGGTAAATTTATTTTCTTTGATAAGTCATTTTAAAATGATGGGAAAGGAAATTAGGCGAGCAAAGCTGGTATAATATAAAAAATATTACTTAAATTATCTTATATCAATTTACTGTTTCAAGAAATTTAATAATTTAAATACAATATGAAGAATAAAAAATAAACTAATGTAACTAGTTAATTATAACTATTTAATAATTTTAATTCAAATTAAATTATTTCTCATAGAAAAAATACAAAAAAAAGGATGTCGAACTTGAGAAAAGGATTCTTTGCCGCCTCCAGAAAGGAGCATGGAACGCAGCAGAACTTAGAGGAGACTAAAAAGCTGCAGAAAACGACCCAGAATGCAATAACGCCTATCTTGGAAGAGAAATCGAGGAAATAGACGAAATCCGTCTTATACCAGGAGGTCACAGAATTTAATCCTTCTGGACAGAGTAAACCTTACACAGACTTTAAGATACACTTGATTTTAGAATGGTTAATTAAGAGAGGGAGATCGACGCTCTATGAAAATATTATCAAGAGTAAAACAGCTAAACAAAATTATAGATACAGCAGTTATAGAGTTAAAATACATAACTGGAAATTAAAATATCAAGCCAATATAAATCGAACAATTTGAAAAGAAACTTAACTAAAACTGATAAATGGAGATTGAAGAAATGGAAGGAAACAAGATATACGTGAGAACAGCGAAGTCGACTAGATTTAGAAAGAAATGCTATTTCTATTGCTAACTAGGTCACTTATACAAGTAGTGCAAGAAATTTTATTAATTCAAGGAAAAATACTGAATCGAGGAAAAAAAGAAAGAGAAATGCTATTTTGCAATTGGGAAAGAGGAATTTATAAGAGAAAAGAGAATCAAGATACACTGAGGATGATTTTAACAAGACCTATAGAAGAAGACACATGGATTAAAACTAATAGAGGAGAGATCAAACTTAAAAACTTATTTTAAGCGACAGATGTGAAATCTGTTTCTAAACAATTTTAAATTTGTTAAAAATATTTATCATAGCAAAATTATTCATCTGCTTAAAATTATAAGATAGACTTGTATTGCAAACATAAAAATTAAATTAAGAAAATATTTATTTTAGATAAAAATAATTTTAAATATAATCGACGTAATTAAATAACAAGCAAAAGATTATATAATCAAATATTATAGAAAAGCTAAATAAAAATTATAGCAGACATAGGAAATACTGATAAATTTTTAATTAAATTGAATGTTTCTCATTTGATTCATAGAAAATAAAACATCTTTAAATTTGAATTATCTATCTAATAAAATATTAAATCAAAATTAATTTTAAAGATAAAATTGTTAAGGATATATTTTTGAAATGAAGATAATATAATTTAATATTATTTAATAAAAAATTTCTTTTAATAGAATTTGATATAAAATATTAGTAAGATTATTTAGAAAATGATGCTTTATTATATTATTGATAATTAAGATTTGTGATAGTAATTAAACTATCTTTAAATCAACTATATGCTTTTTTTTATTTTAATTTTTATCTTTAGATTTTTATGCTAGTATATAAAAATGATTTACAATAATTTAGTAATCTAATATATTTTTAGGATTTTTACAAAATTAAAATTATAAAATTATGTTCTTTTAAAAAAAAGATGGCAAAATGGAACAAAGGCTTTCTCGACTAAAAGGCTTCTCGTAGCTCCTTAGATCAATCTTTCCAGCTCTAACAAACTCCAACAAAGACAAAAAAGAAATAATATTGTAAAATCTCAGAAGAAAAATAATTTCCTTCCAAGATTTCAAAAAAAAGTTACACCTTCGAACAACTTATGAACTAAGATAAAAAGTCTCTTGCTTAAATCATTTTTGATTACATTGATAAGGTAGAGAACCTCGAACATTACGTCATGAGTTTACAATAAGATTTATTAGATCATGTCGAGGACGAGAGACCGCATAATCAATTTGTGACCAAAGAGGACATTAACAACAGATATTAAGAAATAGAATGCGATAGAGTAAGAATTGATGAATAAATGGGAACAGATTTCTTAAAGTATGAAAACGCATTTTAATAAATAATGGACATAAAAAAGAAACTAGGAAAATTAGAGGAATAAGACCTAAAAAGAAATAATGGTCCAATGGTAATAGAAGAATAACCTATGACGACAGAAAAATTTTTCAAAATGCTATATATGCGGCAGTTTATTTCACTTATGAAAAAGTGTAGAAGGAATTGGTAAATAAGAAAAAATATTTGGAAAGAACTTACAAATTTTTATCCTTCCTCGGATGGTTAGTTTTGAAGAAAAAAGATAACTCCAAGACCATTCGGAAAGCTCGGAAGTGAACTTGAGTGGAGACACCGGCGATTCTAGACCCTGTAAAAGGTAATGCAGGGGGTTATGGACATATTAAGGAAACATTCCATTATCCATAAAATTTTTAATTTAATTTAATTTAATTTAATATAAAACTACGTTCTTAATAATAATCATATGTGAAAAATCCACCTATTTACATATCATCAGTTCCATGCTGCTATATATCTTATAAGAAAAGTTTCTTAAATAGAATAAAATTTATAAATGAATTAGTTTCCTTAAATAATTTTTAAGCAAAGGTGAATATTAATTAATTGTATAAAGTACTTTTATTATATAAGCAAACAACTTTTTTATCAACTAGCGTCTATTCCTTTTTTATATATCATCAGATATAATTGGTTTGTAGTTTATATAAAATTAATATCAATTAAATAAATAATTTTTTTATTTACTCAAATAATTTCAAAATCATTTTTTCTTAACTATATTTCAGATAAAATTAATTGAAGGATCTTTAACAAAAAAGCATAAAATCCTAGCCAAAAGCTTTCTTTTTTATCTAAAAAACTTATACTAGATTTATTTATTTCCAAATATTTGTTGCGAAATTCTCATTGTCAATTTTCTGAGTATTTATTAAATATTAAGAATAGAAAGATATATAGCTACATTTGATTAATAAGATATCTTAGTCAAATAATTTTAATATTAAAGTTAACTTTAATAGATTTGAGTATATGAAGCAAATAGTAAATATTAATGAGAAATTTATGAAATAAATAAATACTCTTTATAGAAACATCTCAATACATAACTATTTAATTTAGATCAATGAAGTGAAATTTTATTAATTTAAGCACATAACTTTAAAAATTATTTTATTTTCTTCCTGCTAATTTATAAAGTTTTAGCAAACGTTTATAAACTTAATCTTTTAAAACAATTAAAGTCAATAAGATTGCTTTTTATTTTTGCTGCTTTTAACTTAAACTAGAAATTAAATTCTTTACTTATTCTATTTCAAAATCAATTTTATTAATTTATTTTGTTAATAACTTTCATATATTACATTTTTTAATTTATTAATTAAGCTTATTTATAGCAGCTACCAATCTTAAAGTGCTTTAATTTAAAAAATCAATTGTTTTAATGTCTTTTGCAATGGATTTTATTAGGAATATCATATTTAAATAAATTCTTCTGTTATTTCTTTTCTGATTTATGCTTAAAAATAAATTTGATGTGGTTAAAAAGTTTCTCACTTTATCTATGGCTTCTGTAATCTACTTTAATTGAGTTTAACACAGATTTTTTAATTTCTGGGTATTTAAGATGTAATACTTATTTGCTTATAGAAAAGCCTTGATTTAGTTTTATGGCTTAACTTTCTTTAAAATGTAAGATATGAACTAATTAATAAGATGATATAGTTTTCTATCCAATTTCCTTTGTCCAGCAATGTGATTTATATTAAGCTCTTATTTAATTTAGGACTAAAGAGAACGTAAAGTTTTATTCGCAGACTATCAAGCAGCAATAATGTTTAAACTGCTTTATTTACTTAGATATTGATGGGGGCAATTGCTTTAACTACTAAAGTGTAAAATGATCTTTAAAATAGTTCCTAAAATAGATACACTTGGATGCATTGACTTCTAGAAATATCAGTTAAAGGTTAATAAAGCATCCAATATTTATTTTGGCTTTTATTAAATGATTATCATTCTGTAGAACATTTAAATAGATAAATTCATTGAGAAAACTCTGTTAAGATTCAAATTGCTAAAAGAAGAAAATGGAAAGATATTATTTATTAAAAATGATCTATAATTACAAATCATCTTTATAAATGGGATCTAGATTACGAACTATAAGGAGGCAAATTATTAAAAGTTTATAATAACATACTTGGAGAGCGTATAATAAATAATTTAAGTGGATTGCTTAACTTTACAGCTTTACGATCATTTAATTTAGCTTAATTAAATGTTTAACTTCTATTTCAATAGATTAAATTATCGTAAGTTTATAATTAGATACGTGTAAGGCTAAATAGACCTAACTCTTATGTGAGTAGTGCCAGAGCATATTAATCTCTTAGTAGCAAGTTGTAGAAAAATAGAAATAAGTAGAGAGTTAAAGTTATAAGTGATGAATTATCTAATCAATAGTAAAGTTAGCTAAGAAAATAACAAGAAGCATTTAAAACTAA
Organism: Loxodes magnus; assembly: GCA_946699065.1. NCBI lineage: Eukaryota > Ciliophora > Karyorelictea > Loxodida > Loxodidae > Loxodes > Loxodes magnus. The sequence continues at coordinate 83,409 of CAMPDV010000123.1, read as the reverse complement.
AATAAGAAATAATCAGACACTTGCTGTTTTTCTAGCTAGTAAATATAGAAATGGAATCATAAGGATGGATGATTCCCGATCCTAAAATCAACTCCTCGATCTTTCTCTCAGCTCAGATTTCATGATACAGAAAAAGAAATTGTGATGCAGCAGATGGAGTTTCATAATGGAAGAAATATTATATGAATCCAAGAGTGTTTGGATAAAAACTAAGAAACGTGATATTAAAAAGAGCATAAAGTAAGAATTTAATTCTAAGTTTTAAGGAGAAAGTATTTAAGTAATTTGAAATAAATCTTATTAGTCAATTATTAAAAATAAAAAGAAGACGCTATTTATTAAAAGTATTCGTATAATGTTAGCTAAAAAATTTAATTAAAAAGAATTTACTAGAATACTTAAGAAGCTGCTATTAGATACTTGTTGAACTAAAAGACTATTCAAAAAATTTTGAGAGTTAAATATCTCATATATTTGACAAATAGTCTTTTCTGACTTAATACTTAGATCCAAAGAAAACATTTAAAAAATTGAATAATTAGAAATAAAAATATTAAAGAAAGTAAACTAATTTTAAATCATTTTGTTTCTTAATTTCAGATAATAATAAAGTTAAGGATCTTTAGCATTAACATAAAATATCAGCTAAAAGCTTTCTTTTTTCTAAAAAACTCATTCTAATTTTAGTTTAACTTTGCTTATAAACAGTTGTTTCGAAATTTACATTAAAATTTTCTGAATATTTACTTAAATATTATAAATAAAAAACTATATCTATACTTGATAATCAAGACATCTCTGTCAAAGTTAATATTAGTAGGATTAAGTATTCAAGCAAATAGTAGATATTAATGAGAAATTAATGAAATAGATTAAAAAATTCATTATAGAAACATCAAAATACATAACTATTTCATTTAGATTAAAGAAGTAAAAGCTACATAACTTTAAAAATTATTACATTTCTTCTGTTAATTTGTATAATTCTAGCAAGCGTCATTTGGAACCCAGATGTATGCTTTTTAATTAATTAATTTAAGTTTTAAAAATATAGTGAAGGCCATTATTAGATAAAAGAATAAAATTATTAAGTTTAGTAAAAGAGAATCTCTTATTATTTAAAATTAACTTATGTATTAGTATAAAAAACAAATAAGGATTTATATTATTAATTTATAAAATAAATTTAGAATAAAATTCTATGATAGCAGAGCAATTTTATTTAAATAAAGAAGTGTTTACTATGCTATATTTAAAAATAAACAATTATTTAAATTCGGATTCTTAGGAAATTGGTAGAAATTAAGTTTTATGAAACTAAAATTTTAGGCAATGAGCATACGTTTTATATTAATTAGAAGTAACTAGAAAAAACTTTTATCAAGAATTTTAAATTATTCTAATTTAAGAGAAAACATTTATTTACATGGCACTTAAATGTTTTTAGAAAGGAGTAAGATAAATAAATTCATCACTTTCCGATTTTACCATATAAATACATTAAAAGCTAACCAGATTTTTGTGTAATAATAAAAGGAGTTTATTAAGTTCAGCGATTCTAAGTACCCTAGTTTCTTTACATATTGAAAATAAAATTTTATTAGTATCCTTAATAAATGAAGCGATTTTAACTCTTTATGATAACTTTAATATTAAGTCTGAAAATTAAAGCTATTAATAAAATGTAAAAGAAGGTTCAATCTATTTATATAATTTGAGTAAAAGAAATGTTTATTTAATTATAGCAGATCATTAAATTAACAAAGCATCTTTTTAAATTTCTAAAAACTTATAAACAGGCTTTAATATAAAATCTGATGCCAATTCCGCTATTCAGAATATTTCTGAGTTTGCTTTTTGTTTGAGAATTGTAAAATAACTTAAAAACTTATAATTGATTTAAAAGATAAAATATGAAATTCTAAATAAAGAAGAATATATAAATATAGACAAATCATTTTAGTTATAAGCTTAATTTTAATGAAAAATTAAGTGACTTATTATATTGCTTAAGTAGTGTTAAATAATCAAAACTCATCTTGACTTTAATTTATACATTAATGAAGCTTAATTACAATTGTGAAAATAGTAAGTTGAGTAAATTTAAGTCATAATTAATAATATCATATGATTATCTAAATTTAGTAGTATAAAAAGCTTGATTTTATTTAAAATAGAACTATAATATAAGGTATTAAGAAAATAAATATCTTTTAAACTATTATCATTTGCTTAATTAATCCATTAAAGAAGTTTAGCTTTTTATTAGTTTATTCCTTTTACAATATTTCGGATTATTATGAGTATGTTTTCACTAAATCTCATTTTATCCTTATTAAGAAAATTATAGAAAAATAGTGAATTAATTTGAAGATTTAGCACATTAAAATAAATAGCGATATAATTTTTAAGAATACCTTCTAACTAAATAATTATGATATCCTAACTAAATATAAACATTTAGTTTCAAGTAATCTTAATATAAATTAATAAAAGTTGAACAAGCAAAATTTATTTAAATCAAAATCAACTTTAATAAATCTTTAGTTTTATTATAAATATTTTAAATCTTTATAAAGTTAACAGAGTTATCTCATCAGCAAACTTAAATTAATTAAGATTAAAAAGCTTTTTTTAAAGCTTTATTAAGATAATCATAATAAGCTTGATATTTATAAATAATCAATTTAAAAGTTTTCAAGATGTTTTTAATTTTTTTGTTTCACTCTCTGGTGATTTAGTTTTAAAATATAAGTTTAGAAAATATTTGGATGCTAAATAATATAATTTTGGCTTTATCCTTGTATGAACTTAAAGGCAAATATAAAATGGATAAATATCTATTATACATTTAAAATTTTAATTATCTTTATCTACTTATTTCTACTAAGGTTGTGATTTATAAAATCCTATTTTTATCTTTGTATTGCTTCCATTTTTTATTTTTTAAGATTTTATCAACTAAATGAGTATTAGATAAAAATCAGACTTTTCAGCTTGGATTATATATTTCCAAAAATTTTAAGATTTAGTCGCTGATTCTAAAGAAATGTCTAAAAATGTAAATAATTTATTTAAAACTCCCTAGATATAATTTAATTTTATTAAAATACTTCTTTAGAATCCAACTGCTTAAATTTTACTTTTAGCTTTTAACTTTTAATTTCATTTATAAAATGTTAGTTATATATCATTATAGAAATAATTATAAATAATTAATTTAAAATTTCTCTTATCTATCTATTTCTTGTAAAAATGTATGCTACTATTTATTAGATAAGCTTAAGTTTAATTTAAACTGAAATTTTGCTAGCTAGAATTTAATTATTTTTTCTTTATGATCTATTTAGTTTTTTAAAGATAATAAAATAAGTTCAATTTAGGAAGTGTGAGTCTTAGTAACAATCATGCTTTTACTTGCTTCTTATTCTATCTTTCCTTGAATTTCTTGTATGCTGTTGAATAACAACTGCAGCACATGCCTCTTGAAAAAAACGGCTTGTCAGTATGTCCACATGTAATTATTTTATCCATTTTGTTTTTTTAATAATAGCAGATTGAGCACATTCCCTTCGCATAGTGCTTTTTATCTGTATGAGCACACTTTGTTATTTTTTTCGAAATCCTAAGCTAAAATGAGACTTTACCAGATTGATTTTAAGCAAATAAATTGCCTAAGTTGAATTCTTCGGGCTCTTGAGGATTTAGCGATTAATTAAGAGGAGGGAGTTCTCTGCTTTGAGGCCAGTGGCTAGAAAAATTAGGAAAAGGAAAATATCCTAGCAAACTAGGCATTCCCTATAAAACATAACTTAAATTATCTTTCTTCATTTCAGTAATTATAATAAATAAATAAAATTTGTTTAAATAATCATTATAATAATTAAATTTAACTTTATTTAATTATAAATCTATTAAACTAAACCATTATTAATTTACCTCATACCTTAAATAGCTACTGTTATATACATTTATTTAAGCTAATATAGGATTATGAAATTACTCAACTCCCTTCATGTATTTGTTCTATTTATAATTTTAAATTATTTATGGCTTTAATTTAATGATAATTACTCAACCTTATTAAATCAATAAATAACAAATTTTTAGCTTTATTTTTAATCCGCATTTTTATTCGTAAAATTGACTTACTTTAAAAGATAAAGCATTATTATTATAAGTTTTTATCTATTCCAATATAACTTATTATAAAAAGAATAAGCTAGCCTAAGCAAAATGTTTAGATATTAAATAATTTGATTTATTTATAAAGAAACAAATCAGTTTAAGCAAAATATTCTATTAAGCTTAATTTATTTAAATAGATAATAAAAGTTAATTTCTAGTTAAAGCTACTTTTTAGATTTGTGCCATCTAAATTGACTCTTTAGTAAATTAATAAATGAACTCTTTAAACTTATCCATAAATTTAAAATAAATAATTTCTCTTTGATTTTAAGATTATTAACTAGTACTTTAATTATAAATTTTTATAAGTTTCTATTTCTTCTTTAAAAGTAAAAAATTTAATAAGCTTGATCCATTCTTTCTACATTATTTTCAGTTCTGTGAATGAAAATTACGCCAGATTATTATTAATTAAAGTACTCTTTTTCCATAAATGTTTTAGTATTTTATTGCTATTCTTTATATCTTCGTACTTATAATTATTAATGTCTATTAAATTCTTTTTTTAAGTTTTAGATTTGTTTTTTTTATGCTTTGAAGCAAAATTAATATTTATGAACTATTATTGATCTATAATAACCCTCCACATAATAAACTTCTTTCTTTTGAGTGATTAAATATAAATCTATTTAATAACTTATAAATCTAAAAATAACTTACACTTATATAAACTTTATAAACTGCAAGTACTTTACCTAACTCAAGTAAGCATTTTACTTGAGTAAACTTAGCTTATTAATTTTTCCTCCTTTTATTTTATCATAGCAGATTAAAAATTAGTGGCTAATTTTCTTTTTATAATTCTTATAACTTGGCCTTTCTAAGTAAAAATAATGACTTATTTTAAGAAAGAATTATTGTTTACATTTGAAGTCTAAAGGATTGCTTAAATTTATATTAATAATAGCTTTTGAAATTAACTTTGGTTATAACTCTATTTTAAATATTTGATGTATTAAAAGATAATACTGAGTTTTAGTATAAGCATTAAATTAATTAAAGCTTATTAAAGTATTATAAAACTTCAGATATCTATTAAAGATACTTTAGGCTATTATATTACTCTATTAATTTTTCTAAGTTATTAAGTTAAATTTTATTGGAAAGAATTAGTCAATTGTGAAAATATTTATCTCTCTAAAATTAAAGTTTAAACTAATGCTTGTAACAACCTTATTAAGAATATTTATTTAAATAACATTTTTTGAGCAACTAAACATCAAATATTAATTTCTTAGCCCTATATCAGACGTTTAAATCATAATTTTCCTTATATATAAGCGTATAATTCAAGTATTTTAATAGTTTATTTCCTCAGTTATTTCCTTTATTTATTTTTATTCTATTAAGATCTCTGGACGAAATTAACTTAATAAGCTAAAAAAATCTAGTATCATAAATATCTATATTTATTTGGGTTTAGGTACAAGTTTTAGAAGGCTTATAAACTACTGATTTAAAAACATGAAGCTTAAGGTATTAAGAGCAATAAGGATTTTGTTATAAAGCTTTAGAGACTTTAGAGAGATGTAAATATAAAGTTATGTACCTTTTACTTCTTTAAACTAAATTAAAGAAGCTTCTTAATTATTTTAGTAAATTGTATTAAATTAAATTTGTTAGCTAAATTTTATGAATACTTTAATAAATAGCGTCTTCTTTTTATTTTTAATAATTTAGTAATAGGGTTTATTTCAAATAGCATATTATAATAGCTTTATTCATTTTGAATCCATCGCTTATTTCGTAATAATTAAATTTATTGTTTAATGTCTCAGTTGCAATTTTATTCTGATATGCTATAATTTTTTATTTTAGAAACTTGTTTATTTTAATTTATGAGATATATGTATAAAATTATTCTTTTATCTTTAATTTCATTTCATTAAATATTCTTTTGTCCATATGTTCTTCTAACTTAAGAAAATTAAATAAAATAAAAGATTATAAGTATTGCAAGATTATAGAAAGCCTTAAATATAATTATGTAAAGACATCTTAATTAAATTATCTAGATGATTCTCTATATAATAATAGTAATTTTATTCAACTATAATATCAATGTATTTATAACCTTTTATATTTCTAACTATCACTTATGATTAAATTAAAAAAAATTAAAGGATAAAATTAAGTTTATAGTCTTAGAAAAGAGCTCCAGGGTTCACTTGTTTTTGTTCCTGCTCTTTCCTGAACTAAAGGACTGCGTAGGACTACATTAGTCCGCCATCCTTGTCTCTCCCTCATCCACTAATTATTGTTATAGTTTCTTCTTCCATTTTTATAAAACTCATTGTTTCTTGAGTTGTAGAATTTCTTTCTATATACTTATCCTGTTCTTGTTGGTCATATTCTGAAAAGTTAGTCTAATATTTATTACTTGTTAATTTTTTCAATTTCTTGTTTCTTCCAGCATTTTTTCCAGCAATGATTTTTCTAGCATAAATAGCACCGAATCTTTTTGCGATAATAATTGATCTATTTATTTCTTATTATTAGAATTCCGATTAGATTTCCATTGGGATATTTGATTATTAATCTTATTAATCTTATAATTTTTAAATTATTACTTGTTATTATTCTTGTTTTTCTTAAAGTTGCTTTATTTGATATTCAATTTAAGAAAAATGAAATTGGAACATTTGAGGGACTTCGTTAAATTATTTATCAATTTATTTCAATTTAATTACTATTTACGATTAGATTTTATTTAATGATTCATCTATGGATGGGAATTATAGGTTTAATTATTCCATTAATATTTCTAATAAGTTTTCTAAATTTTCTATTTTTTATCTTTGCTTTTTCAAGTCATATTGGATATTTGATATCCTTTGCTGAACTGATTATGCAAAGGATTCCTTAGATTATTAATCTTTATCTTATTAAGACTATTCTTCAATTAAATTAGGTTATTCTTATTTTTTCAAGTATTCGTTAATAGAGGTCTATTATTTCTTAGGTGCCATTTTATATTTATATTATAATAAAATCACATACTTCTTTAGAGAACTTTTATTAGTTAAATTCACTAATTACTCTCAATTATCATTATCTACCTTCATGCAATAAATTTAAACCATATAAAAAAGTGCTTTGTGTCCTTTTTTAAGTATAATTAATAGAAATTAAAATTATATTTATCATAATGTTTTATAACTAAATCCATATAACTTAATATTTTATCTATAGATTAAAAAAATTCTGATTATGCTATTTAGAATCCTTTTATTAGTTTGGTTTTTTTAATTTTTAACTATTAACTTTTTATTATTTAACAACCTAGGATACATTCAAAATAACAATTTTAGCAATTTTTCTTATTTTATAAAAGATAAATTATGCTTAAAATATGAAAAATTAATAATTTAAGATAAGCAGCTATTGCATTATTATAAGCATTTTATTTAAAAATTTATCATTTCTTTTTTATATGCAAAGCAAACATAAAGGAAGCTAAAGCATAATCTTAGTCTTCCTTTTATTTGTAATTTTTAGTATTATTATGATTTTTACCATTGTTCTTTGTCATATGTTCATTTTTTCTAATTTAATTAACTTAAATAGGAATAAAAATAAATAAAATTAAAAATAGTTTGCAAAAAATAGGATGCTATATAATATTTTATTAGCTTCTAAATTAACTTACTAGTATTGTTTAATCTTAAACAGAGACAAATATAAGTAACTTTGGTGAAAGCATTCCAATTCAAAAACTTTATAAATAATGAATATTTTAAGTTTATAAGATTTAATATTTTAAATTATTTTAACTAAATCTCAATTATTAAATAAATCAAAAACAATTGTTTTGCTCTCGATTTCTCCAATTTTATATTATAATACCATCAAAAGCTCGCTTAGAGGAATTTTAAAGAAATTTTTAACTCATTCTATTAAATTTAAACTAATAGTTATTGAAAATCTTAAAAGTAGGGAAAAGTATAATACCAGAGTTCTTAGTTAAAAAGGATATAAATGAAGCACTCTTTTAAGAAATTTAAAGAATATTTATCTTTAAAATCAATAGTTTCTAAACTCTCAATTATCTTGAATTAGTTTCCTTTTCTTATATGCTTTATAAGCCATTGTATAGCAACTGCAACACATATTTCTTGCAAATGTTACTCTATCCCTATGTCCACATTTGATCACTTTATCTTGTTTGTTATTTTGATAATAGCAAGTGTAGAACATATTTTTGGCATAGTGCTTTTTATCAGTATGAATGCATTTTGTTATTTTCTTCGGAGCTCTTAGCTAAAATTAATTATCAGCTTTGACTGTTTTTGATATACGCAAATTGAATGCTTAAGGCTCAGTAGAAGGGACATTTTCTTGAAGTGGAGGTGAATTCTTTTTCTTTGGTCAGTTGCTCTAAAATGACGGGAAAGGAAACTAGCCGAGCAAAGTTGGCATAATCTCTAGGATATTTGAACTGTCATATTTGATTTTACAGTTACAATGAATAAAATAACTTAGATGTGATATAAGAATAAATAGCAAGCAAATATAGCTAGTTTATTTACAACTGCTTAACACTTTAGTTCAAATTAAGTTATGCTTCATACAATATACTCTATTATTCTTAGAATAAGATAGAGTTGCGTTGAAAGAAAGGAAATAAAATTGAGAAAATGATTTAACTTAGATTAATATATTTAAAATACGTTTGGCATCATTAAAATATAAAAAGAAAAAAGAGATAATTGAGAGAGAAAAATTAAAGAACATGAAAATGTCAGAGCTGATATATATGATACTGTTTATTAATCTAACTTAACTTTTATCTAATCAAACCATTTAAAATTATCTTATACAAGTGTTAAATCTCATAGATAGAGTAAAGTCTAAATAAATTTTAAATTAAACAAAGGCTTATATATTTGTAGTTCTCTTAGCTAAAAACTTAGAGGCTTATAGATAAAATGAACATTTATTGGAGAATTTCAAACTAAGAGCTTTATTTAATTAGAAGATTTATAAATCAGTTTAAGGTTGAAATATTATATAGCTAAAAATAAATTTTTATCTTATCTGATTCTCCTGCACAATTTTAAGCTGAAATTTTATAACTCCAAAGATAAAGAGATATACTTAATTTCTTTATCTAAAATAAAATATTTAAAAAGATTAATTGAGTTAAAGGAAATTACATTTTCTATAAATTTTGATCGTTATAAGTGAGTAAAATGTATGAACATCTTCTAGTTTATTGCTATTTTGGAATTTCTTATAATTTTTGTCCTTTTAAGCTATTAAACTAGCATTTTTATAAATTCTCAGTCATCTAAAGATTTTGTATTATTTAGTGTAAAAATTAAATTAAAGAAACAAGCTTCAAGTAATGAAAAATATGAAAAAGAATAATTTTCATATATGAATCAATTATTAGATTCTTCTATCTTTTGCAAAAGCAGTTTCTTAATGAGATTTTACTTTTTATTGATAGAGATTCCTTAATACCTTTTCTATTAATTAAGATTTGATTATTTATATAATTTACTCATCAACTGCAAGAAGCTCTACTTACCTAATAACTCTATTTTTATTTTAAATATTACTACATCAAATACTTCTGAAACTTTATTCTAAAAAGTTAACTAATTTTTGCTAAATAGCAAGCAAAAGAAAGCTAACAAATTAATATTGAAGACTTTTAATAAAGAATGTTTTCTATTTAGTAGTAATTAGTTTCTATATATCTAAATTATAATTAAATCTATTAGTTCATTTCTTTTAAATACTTCAATTCAATGTTCTTATTTCATATACTTATAATCTAATGCTGCTTTAACTTACCAACTTTATTTTTTACTTTGTAGCCAAACATTTAACGTAAATATCTTAGACTGACAAGTTTATAAGAAATAATTGAGTTTCTAAAGTAAATATAGTTATTATATATCTTATGAATAAAATCTATTACAATTTATTGCTTTAATACATATCTTTAAAACACTTATAAAATTCCTTTTACCAAATATATTAAAGAATATATCATTTAAACTTAGACTTTCCCTTTAGCCAAATGTATAAGATTTTTAATTTTATCTTTGCTAAAAGTGCCAAAGTTATTCATTTTAGCATTAGAGATACTTTCACTATAAGAGTATTTTAATTTAACAATAGTTTAATACTAAAGGTACCAAATTAAAAGATAATGCGAAACTAAATTTCTTTTAAGCCAAATTGACAGAGATAATAAATGAAGTTCAAACAGTTAACTAAGATAGAAAATTGAGAAGATGCTACTACTAATAAATAATTATTTGCATTGAGATTTTTTATTTGAGCAAATTAATAATTAACTAAAGCATACCGAAAAAATTAATAAATCAAAACTTAATTAAGAAGTGAAAGCATTTGCTATATAAGCTAATGTCTATTTAGATCATATAGTTACTTTTTATTTCTAGTTTACTTACTTGCAGTGAACGATCTATTCTTTTAGTAAATTTTGACTTAATAGAAAATAATCGAAGAAAAGCTTATTAAATAATATAACATTTTCCTTAATATTTTTATTAAGAGTAAACTGATAAAAAATAAGTGTAAAAGTCTCAGTTCAATTAAAGAAATTATAATTAAAAATTAATTAAGTTCTAGATTAAGTTTGATTAAACATAATTAAGTTATTAGGTAGTTAAATAACTATGTATATGGAATTATATTGTAAACAATTAACTTAAAAATATCTAAACTTGATAATAGAAATTATTTACCACTTAAATAGAAGCTTGTGAAAGTAAGCAAATGAAGTATATATAAAGAAATATTTCTATTCATAAGAAATTTAAAATAGTTTACAACTAAGCTGATGAATTAGGTGATACTTTATATTTTTTATATAAAACAGATTCTATAATCTTAAAGAGTTCAATTGAAGGTAATTTTTTTAATAATAGATATTTTAATTTGATCATTCTAAGAATGTATAAATAGAAATAAATAAAACATTCTAAAAGATAGAAAATAATAATATTAGTGATTATTGAAAAAGATAAGTATTTTTAAGAATCTAGATCGAATTTTATTCAAATTATTTAACATTAATCCAAAAATTATTTTTTACCTAAACGTTAAATAAACAAATCCTTTATAATGTCTACTTAAATAATTTAATTCAAATTATATTAAATTTAATGATTTAACCCTAAGGTTAGCAATATAATACTTGGAAAGTCTTTTCTACTAATTTAAATATAAATACTAATAACCTTATTTAGTAAAATTAATGTAAATTCTTAATTTTTTAGAGGAAATTACTATTTATCTTGGTAAAGTTTAGGTAAATTAAAATTAATTTAAGACGAATAAATTTTAGAAATAATGTAGATGAATTTTAATAAATATGCACTAACAAATTAAAAAGATATGAATAGTAGCTTATTAATATTTTAGTTTAACTTCCTTTATAACTAAATATAACTATGTTCATCTATTTATCTATAAGTGTAATTATTTATCTATTTATTTATTTGTTTAGTTGCTAGTTAAATTAAATCAATGTTTATCTAAGTAAATCATAATTATTTAATGAACAAAGATAATCAAATTATATTTCACAGGGTATGTCTATTATACTTGGATAATTCCTTTCCATCTTTTTCTAACCCTTAGCCTCAAAGTAGATAATTCCCTCCTCTCAATTCAATTTTAAATCCTCGAGAACTGGAAGAATTTAACTTAGACTATTATTTTTCTTAAAATTCATGCGGAAAAAACTATTTTAGTTTAGGACTTAAAAAAACAACAAAATATGTTCTACAGATAAAAAACACTATGGTTAAGGGAATGTGATCCATCTGCTCTTATTAAAAAAGAAAAATGGAAAAAGTAATTGAATGTGTCATACTGATCAATGAACTTTCGCAATAGATATTTATTTCAGTTGTTATTCACAACATATAAGAAGTGAGTAAAAGTATGGTTGTTCTTTACTCATACTAGTATCTTAAAGATCTGTCATAAAAGATATAAAATGCTTTTTAATTTCACTTTTAAAGCAACCGACTTTACAACTTCTTGCTCTATTAAAAGGAAAGCTTATAGAAACATGTATTTATTTAGTGATATATGAAAATTGCATATACAATTTGTTTTATATTGATTAAATATAAATAAATATAATTTACTCAAATTTATAAACCAAGATTCATTAAAGGTAGAACTGAAACTTTACAGTTTTGATCTAGATAATAATCTCTAGTTTCGCGATTCTTGCTTTTTTACTTAAACTAAAAGTAAAGCATACAAAATAACTTTAAATTAATTTCTTTTTTTAGAATGAATAAATACGGAAAATTAACTAAGAGATTTTATTCTTTACCACTCGGATAATTTTAAAATACTTCCACTAATTTACTTTTTATTTCTTTGTTTTTAAACTGCAATTTTTATATAGTATGTAGTTAAACATGACCTGAGTAATTTACCCTTTAAACATCCTAATTTGCTAATTTATCAATGATTGATTTAATTTCATTGATCTCTACTTTTCTTTCCCAAGCATATATATTTACTACTGTTAATATCATCGTCTATAAACTCATTCAAATATATTACTTTAATAGTTTTTAACATGTTTACAAATAGGAAGCTTTAGTTATAGCACTAGTAAAATTTATTAATTATGTTAAGTTTTCTTCTTCATTTAACTATGCAAAATTTCTTTAGAGTTGCTTACAACTAAACTCTTAAAAATCCAAGTATAAGATTATGTTATACCTTGTATAAGAATCTTTCTCAGTTAAAGATATTAAAGTAAGAACTGCTAATTTATTTTAGCTAACTTTACTTACACTTACTATATTTGTGTTATATCTAATAAATTTATTAGATAGTTCTCATCCTAGTTAAATAATTTCAACTAGCTCTTAAATCACTTTTACTAAAATATATATACTTCAATCTATTACCATAGTAATTGATTGCAGCTAAATTATTTAAGAATATTAGCCTAATTTAAAAAGGATTGCTAGCAGTAGCTTGGAAAATATAAAATTAGTTATAAATTATCTTCTTCTATTTGTTCAGGATTTTCTAGCCATAATTCAAATTTATATTCTTCTTTTGAAATTTAAATCTAAAGGCAATCTAATTTTTATCCAAAAGATTATCAACGTTTTTATGGTACTTAAAGTTCATAACTTTAGTAAGATTGGAAAATTAGACTTATAGAATCCTCTACTTGCTAAATACGTAGATTCGTAAAATTGATGAAGTTAATATATTTTACTATCAAAAGAAGCTTAAACATTTACCATTCTCAAGAATTAAGGTAGAAAAGCTTTCGTCATTCATTAATTATGAACGTTTGCTATACAGTAAGCATATTAATTGATTCTTTATGCTGCTTATTTTATCTTATTATTACTTAAATTAGTGAAAGAGCAGCGATTATTGCTTAATATATTGGGTTAGTTTCCTACTACATTAAATATAAGTTTATAAATCTAATGATAATTAACTATTTTTGAATCTGTATATATCAAATTGATAAATCAGCAGACGTGTATCATCTTATGCATTAGATAGAAGATATAATCAATAATGAATTTAAAATAAATACTTTTAATAAAGAAATTTATAATCATTATTATAATCTAAAAGAAATAGCAACGAACTAATAAGAGATCTATTTATATCTTAATCTAATATCAATCATCTACCAATTACATCCAATCTAAAGAAATACTCTATGTAAGTTTAATATTTCTGTAGATCATTAAAAACTTACAATTTAAGTTAGTCTCTTGACTGAAGAATTTCAAAGTTACTAAAGATTAAAAAATTTAAAATAGATAAAGAAGAAAAAAGCAAAGCATATTTATAATTTTGTAATAACTTAAAGATAAAGAACAATTAAGCATTTACTCTTATAAGAACATATCATTTCAGCAAAAATTCGATAGAAATGTATAAAGATCAGCAAGCCTTTGTAAAATAGTTTATTTAATACTAAAAATGTAAAATATATTTAAAGAAATTGGGATTAAAATAATGAAGATGTAAACTTTAATCTTTTAAACTGCCACACATCACATTTATTTATTCATATAATTATCAGAAAATTAAGCATCAGCAAATTTAAATCTCTAATAGAACTGAAAAATAAGCAAAAATAGCAAAGTGTCCTTAACTGACTTTGTTTAAAATAGATAAAAGTATCTTGATAATTAAATTAAAACAAGTCATTTAATAATAAAGTATATTTCTTTAATTACGTTCTTTCTTGCCTCTAAATCATAGCGAAATTGATTATATGTGTTCTGATTTTGAATAAACAATGATTTAGTTGCTTTAGCTAAGCAATCTAAAAATAATACTAAAGCATTTATAAATTTTAATTAAACTTAGTTAGTTTAACTATTTTTCATTCCTTAGCTTTAAATTTAAGGGTATATTTTGCTTAATGCTAGTTTAATACTTAAATTAGCAAATCTAGTTATCAACTAGGTCTAAAATAAACAAATGCTGATAAAAGCAAACATATAATGATAGCTCTTTAAATATGCAATTGCATCTTTTAAATTTAGTGTATATCAAATAAAATGAAGAGATATACTTAAATGAACATTAAGAAATGGCTAGATGATAATAACTTATTTTCTCTTCACTATATAAACAGAAAGTCTACTATTAATTATGCTTAAAACTGCTATCATTAATCAATTTGAATAGTTATAAACTTCTATGAAAATGAAAATAATACTATTATAACATTAGTTAGGCATTTTAAATTTAATCTATTTTATTTTTTAATTATAATAAGGTAATTGAGACACATTTATAGGATTAAACTTTTCAAGTTAAGATAAAATTTACCAAAATAAATTAATTAAAGTGCTTTCTGATATTTTATCTCCTAAATTTAAATATTATAGCCTTAGTCATTATTATTAGAATTAATATATAGTAGAGCGTAATTTATAAGCATATTTATACTATATTTAAAAGAGAATCTAAGCTCTCTAAAATTAGGCATATTAAATGAGCAACTATTAAATTTAGGTTATCAAAAATATCAGAACATTAACTACTTTAAAAGGAAATATCAATTATCACATAAAAAATGAGACATTAGTTGAAAATAAAGCTTTAAATTAATTATGTGAACTATATGGAAATGCATCCAACTTGAGTATATTTATTATTAATGATTTTATAAATTAAGCCTAAGTGTTTTTAAAGATTCTATATACTATTTCTAATTAATATGATATGAAATTTTAAAGCATGCATATATACAATTCATATTAATTAAATTAAATAAACTTAGCCAATGATAAAAAATACTTTTGCTTATTTTAAGAAGAATGCTTAATACAATAAAAGGTAAATATATACATTAAATAAACTAAAAGATTTTATTTTAAAGCCTAATTAAGGTTATTATTAGAGAAATTAGGATTTCTTTTTTGAGATAATTAATTTAGATTATACGCTTAAAACCCAGAAAGATATTTATTTCCAATCTTTAAATCATTGTTAGCATTTCTACTATAAAGAATAGAATATTTTAAAAGGAAAACTAAAGCTTTAATTTTAATTTTTTATCTTGCAAATAAAAGTTATATTTTTATATGTATTTATTGATATATTTTCTATAGCAAAATTATAATATAAAGTTTAATAATAATTGAGAGTTTAAGACTATAATAGATTAATATCTCAAAATAAGGAATGCTAGTTTAACTCATTAAGTCATAATAGAGTGTAAATTATGCTTAAAGCTTCTTAAACATTATAAAGACGGAGCTTTAAATTAAATGTCTAAGATAGCTTCTAATTATAGAATTTCAACATATTTTAAATATTTTAGATAAAATTATTTTAAGTTGCTTCATAAATAGAAATACCAATATTTTACATTTCCATCATCTATATTACAAGATAAATTTATTTACTTTTATATAAAATACCAAAGTATAAATGGAAGGTATTAATAATTCTACTTGGTTGATCAAATAAGTATATTGAAGGTTTTATATTGTGTAAGTGGTTATCTACATAGCAGCATATGCTAAATATAAGTATAGCTTATAAAATAAATATATAAAATAAACAAAATTTGTTGATAAATGATATTAAAAGGATTATAGTCATTATACACTAAGCTATCTTAATTATTACAATGGAGTTATTTACAACTGATATATTCATTACTATTACTTTTACTAGAAGTCATTATTTCCCTTCTAAATCACTTTATATTTACATCTTTCTTACGTTTATAAGAAATTTCTCGCATATTATTATTAATAGCTTAAGTTTCATACTTTGAATCATTAGCTAATAAGGTTTCAAAAATTTAGACCTAAACAAAACTTAAATAAAAATAACTATTTATGATTCTAGATTTTATTAGCTTATTAGGTTAGCTTCGTCTAATTTTAGAGATTCAGCAGCTTAAAAGCAAAAAAGAAAAAAGGTTAACAAACTATTAAAATGCTTGAACTATAAGGTAATATATAATTAAGGTTATATAATAATTAAGTATTGGATATAATGCTAAGAATTTAATAGCTAGCAATAAACTTAGTTTAGTATTATATCTAAGTCTTCAAAGTTTATATTTAAATCCATTTTCTTAATGAAGTTCATGCAATCATTATTATAAGCTTTAGTTAACTTTAGAGAGATAAATCTTTTCAAAATGTGTAATTCTTTCCAACAAGTAAGTTTAACTTAATAACCTTAGAAATTAATAGAGTAATATATAGCCCAAAGTATCCTTAATAGATATTTAGAGCATTGTAATTGTATAAACTTAAATTAGTTTAATTTATATTAAACCTTACGTATTGTCTTATAGAGTTATTTCGTAATTCATATATTAGTCATAAACTTAAGCAATAATTAATAGGAAGAGTAAAGTTCTTCAAATTCAACAAAGAAAAGAGCAAATCTTTTATAAATCTGCTAGGATAAATAATAAAAAAGGAAAAAGCTATGCTTACTAATAAATATGCTTACTTGTGTTAGGTAAAAGTAGTTGCAATTAATAAAATATATAAGTATAAGTTATTTAGAAATTTAAATAACTATTAAAAACTTTATATTCAACTGTTCAATAGAAAAATAAGGGTAATTATATATCATAAAAAATAATAATTTAATTCAAAGCACAAAAAAAATCTGATAAAATGTAAAAAAAATAACTTTAGCAGACAATAACGATTATTATTACGAAACTATAAGGAATAACAATAAAATAATAAAATATTAAAATGTTAGGAATTAATCTAGTTATAAAATCATAATTTAACTAATAATAATGAATATATATTTGCAATATCTGAAAATAATAGTCAAGCTTTTTGGATGTAAAGTTATTAATAGCAATAAACAATTAAAAGAATTTAAAGCTATCTAATGCTTATCTTAAAATCAGAAGGAAATACTTTAATTTAAATTTTAGGATAATTTTAAAAGTTAATTTATTTAAAGTTTAGAAGAAGCTACTTGATGGCATAAAACCAAAAATAAGCTTATTAGCTAGAAATAAATTTTGATTATCTATATACTTTAATTAATAATTTTCACTTAAACTGATTTATAAATAAGTCAAATTATTTAATAACTAAAGAATTTGTTTAGTCACCTGATTTTTTAAATTAGTTATGTAAAATCGATAAAAAAATAAATATTTATAGAGGTTTAACTTTTAGATTAGAGTAAACCATACCAATAAAAGATTTAAATAAAGCAAGTTATAAATAAGTAGTCTATTGATTTAATAAGACTGAGTAATTATTATACAATAAAGGGTTGAAATTATAAATAGGACAATATTTAAATAATACATGAAGGGATTTGAATAGATTGCTTAACTCTATATCAATAGCTTTAAGTAGATATAAATAAAGGTATATTTAATAGCTACTACGTATGAGGCTAATTTATTATATTTTAGTTTAATATTTATTAAATAGAGTTTTGTTTAATTGCTAGTTTAATTGATACAAGGCCTATTTAAGCAAATCATAATTATTTATTATAATTACTGAAATGAAGAAAGATAATCTTTATATTTCACAGGGTATGCCTACTTTGCTAGGATACTTTCCTTTTCCAACTTTTTCTAGCCCTTGGCCTCAAAGTAGAGAACTCCCTCCTCTCAATTCAGCGTTCAATCCTCAAGAACCCGAAGAATTTAATTTAGGCAATTTATTTGATTAAAATCCATCTGGCGAAGTCTCATTTTAGCTTAGAATTGCGAAAAGAATAACAAAATGTGTTCATACAGATAAAAAGCACTATGCGAAAGGAATGTGCTAGACCTGCTACTATTAAAAGAACAAAATGGAAAAAGTAATTACATGTGGTCATACTGATAAATCGGTTTTTGCAAGAGGTATGTGCTGTGGTTGTTATTCATCAGCATACAAGAAATTCAAGATAAGAATGAATAAGAAGCAAGTAAAAGCATGATTGTTCAATAAAAACTCCCACTTCCTTAATTGAATTTATTTTATATCTCTAAAAAACTAAAAGAAAGCAAATAATAGATAATTAATTTCTAAATATACAAATTTCATTCAAAATAAAAGAAAACCTTAGCTTATCTAAACATTAGCAGCATTGATATTTAGCAAGAAAGAAATAAATAGTTATGAGGAATTTTAAATCAATTATTTACAACAATTTCTATAATGATGTTCCCACTGACATTTTATAAATGAAATTAAAAGTTAAAAGTAGAGATTAAGGAAGTTAAATTCTAAAGATTTATTTTATTTGAATAAAATGAAACTGTATCTCGGGAGTTTTAAATAGATTATTTATATTTTCAAATATTTCTTTAGAATCAGCGACTAAAGCATACAAATTTTGGAAATATATAATCCAAGCTGAAAAGTCTAATCTTGTCTATTATTCATTTAGTCGATAAAATCTTATAGAATAAAAAATAAAAAGCAATACAAAGATAAAAATAAAGTTGTATATAATTCAATTTTAGTAGATTAAGTAGATAAAGATAATTTAAAGTTTTAACTATTAATTAGATATTTACCATTTATCATTTCCTCCTAGTCAAACCAAAATAAAACCGAAATTTTTAATTTAAGAACCAAATATTTTCTTAAATAAATTTCGAAACTTAATAATCTGAGGATTAAGGAAAAAAACTCTAAAATATTAAAAAAACTTTTAATTTGATTATTTATCAAGTTTGGTATAAATTATCTTAATAAATATTAAGTTATAAAAGTTAATCTGCATTGATTTAAGTTTGCCTATGAGATAACTCTATTAGTTTATAATGCTTAAATAGTTATATTATAACTAAAGATTTTATTAAAGTTTATTTGGATTTTAAATGATTTTTTTGTTCAACGTTTATTGATTTATAAGTAAAGATTACTCGAAGCTATATTCTTATATTTAGTAAGTAAATATTATAATTATTTAGTTAGAATATTTTCTTAAAGGTCTATAGCATTTATTTCAAAGTGCTAAACAATTTATTTACTATTCTATATGACTCCCTTGATAAAGAGTGAAATTAATTATAATGAGAAAAAATACTCAAAATAGTCTGAAATATTGTGCATTAAAGAAGCTAGGAAAGATACATTTATTTAATACGCATGAAGAAGAGAGAATGGATTAGAGACATTAATTAAGCAAATAATAATAGCTTAATAGATATTTTACGATTTATTTTCTTAATACATTATACTTATAATTCTGCTTTAAATAAGATAAAGTTGATTATACTACTAAGTTTAGATAATCATATAATACTTTAAGTCATAATTTAAATTTACTCAACTATCTTCACAATTATAATTAAGCTTCTTTATTTGTATAAATTAAAGCCAAGGTAAGTTTGACTAATTATAACTACTAAAAAATATATTAGCCACTTAATTTTAATTTAAATTAGTATTAAATTAAAATGATTTGCCTATATTTTTATATTCCTAATTATCTATAATTTTAACCTGATATTTTATCTTTAAGTTTTTATTTTAATATTTAAGAATTCTCAAACAAAAAGCAAACTCGGAAATAGTTGAATAGTGGTATCAGATTTTATATCAAAGTATTTTTAATAGAATTTTAGAAATTAAGAAGATACTTTTAGTTCTTTAAGGATCTGCTTCATTAAATTTTTAAATGTTCTTAACTAAACTTATAAATAGATTGAAGCTTATATTATATTTATTAGCACTTTTTCCTTTATTTAAACTTAATAATTAAAACTTTATCATTAAGAGGTAAATTGCTTCGCTTATTAAGAATATTAAAAAATTAATTTTCAATCTGCAAGTTAATTTAGAATATTTGGAATCACGAAATAAATAAATAAATACTTGCTATTATTACAGGGTTAATTTCTCAAAGCAATTTCTATGGTTAAATCGGAAAGCGAAGATTTAATTTGTCTCACTTATTTCTAAAAGATTTATAGTATTGCATAAATAAATTTTCTAGGATAATTTAATTTTCTTGATAAAAGTTATATCTTTATGTTTTAATTAATGTAGAAAATATACTCTTTGTCTAAAATTTTGGTTATATAGCAAGGCTTACCAAATCCTTCTAAGAGTATTATTTTATATAATGGTTCATATTTAAAATATAAAGCACAGAAAAGTTTCTTTATTTGAATTTTGCGTATTTAACACTTTTGCTTGTTATTTTAAAAATTAACTAATAGGACCATATTAAAGTAAGCTTGTATTTAATTGAAATATTTAGGATTGATAATTTGGACTAATAATAAAGAATCTTTATATTTGTTCTCTTGCAGGTTTTGGAATCTTAAAGAAAATTAGACCTTAAATATGTTTAGTTTAGAGTCAATTAAAAATATTGCGTAAAAAAGGCTACCGATTCCATTAAATGATCTTCCTTTATATAACTAATAACTAAGCTGATTTTTCTCTAATAAATTTGTTATACTTCTAGTAAAATCTCTTAGTTTTATCATAAAAATAAATTTGACTTTAGTTGTTTCATCTTATACCTTACTCTTAATAAATTCTTTATAAAGGTCTAAATAAAAGATTCTAAGTTTACATTATAGATATTATAATAACTATAGGCCAAGCTGAAAAATTATTTATAGTTGATTGAAGTTAAATTGTATATAATTATTAATTGTTTTCTTTAAACAAATATCATTTATCTCAAGTTTTTCTTTGCCTTTCAACTTAAATTTAGGATGTTTTGCCTTAATAAATTTGATTGTTTGCATAATGAAGATAAAAAATGAAAATCATAAATATAACTAGATTGTTAGAGGACTTGCTATTTTTATTTGTTATACTTAGCATAAATAATATACACTCATACTAAAGATTTTAATTTTATCTAATTTAGCTTAAGCATCATTAGGTATGTTATTCAATACTTAAATCTAATTCCAATCTAGAATATAATTTAGCGCTTTAAACTAAATTATCTAATAAAACATCTATGCAAATAATTAAAAAAATCCAAATAAATATTAAGATATACAAGTATTAAATAAAGTTATGCAATCAATTTAATTCTTATATATGAATAAATTAAATTTCACTAAAAGACACCAAAATCTTTTATATTTTAGATATAATCTAAATCTAAATCTATTTTGTAAAAAATCCATTTTTTAAAATAAAAAAGAAAGAATATTTCTTATTTGCTATTTGCTCCAATAATAGCATTTCTTAAGACTTCGAATTATTGGAATCAAATTCTTAATATCGATTTATAAAATTTTGGATATTCTTCATCTTTTATTTTTTCTAATTTAAAATAAATAATAAAGTTGAATTTTTTCCCTTAATTATACTTAGAACTCTTTATATACTTTTTATTAAAATTACTCTTTATGTTTTTTAACTGATAAATAGCTCACATTTTCAAAAAACAATCTTTAAAGTATTTTCTACTAAATTTTCTATCTGATTTCACAACTTTACATTTTCGCTAATTTTGAATTAAACTTAGGAATTTAAATGTCTTAGCTGAAATAAAAATTTGAGAGAGGAATACAGGAAATAAATAATATTAATTTATAAAATAATTGTATTAAATTAAGTTTTAGCTCTTAAATCAAATTGCTCTGCTATCATACATTTTATTTCTAGATATATTCTATCCTCTTAAAATATAAATTCTTAGTTGTTTTTTCTATTTTATAAATTATAATAATATTAAATATGAGTTTTTATATAAAATAAGAGATCTCTTTTGTTAACCTTATAATTATATCCACTTATCGAATTATAACCTACATCACATTTTAAAACTTAAATTAATTAATTTAAAAGCATATATCTAAGTTCCAAATAACGCTTACTATAAATTTTATAATTACAGCAGAAATTTAATAATTTTTAAGTTTATTAGCCTAAATCAATAAAATATAACTTCTTCAATTTAAGATAAATAGTTATGCATTTAGATGTTTCTAGTAATTAACTTTTCAAACTTTTTATAATATAATTTTATTATTTTCTTTATATAGAATACTGCTAAAATTAACTTTAATAATACAACTATTTTACTAAGATGTCTTATATATAAACAATATACCTCTTTTTATTATCAATATATAACCAATTCTTCAGAAACAACGATATAAGTGTCACAAAAAAATATTTGGAAAACAAAAATTTAGTAATTTGCTGTGCATGCAAAAGAAGCTTGAATCTGAAATTTTATTCTTTTTAGGTTAAAGATGCTTAACTAAATTTTAGCTGGGATAATAATTTAAAATATTTAAAAATATTTGAGTAATTATTTGAATAAAATAAATAGAATAAAACAAATTTAGTTTTAGCTTTAAAATTCTAGCAATATAATATATAGCATTATTTTTATAGCTTTTGCTTATAATAGTTAGTTATAGCGAAAATATTATTTTCTTAATTGATATAGATTTTATAATAAATACAAATAAAACTATATAAAGTTATAATGAAAGAATAGATATGTAGATAAATAAAGAATTTCCTATTTCTTTAAAAATGCTTTATATAATTAATCAATAATCAATTTAATCTTTAATTTTTTAAGGAAATTAAGTCATTTATTAAGTAAAATATATTTAAGAAACAACTATTCAAAGATATGTACCAGTATCTTGAAATTGATGATATACAAGGATAAAATGTTTTTATATATTTGTTACTAAAAATAAAAATTATTGTACTGTTTTTGTAAAAATAATAAAAAAAGTATAGATGAATAAATTCCTATAAATAATTTTAGTATTCTAGCTTTAAAACTTAAAGAAATAAATTAAAAATAAAGCAGCAAACTTTTCTTTTAATTTAAAAATAGTTTAATTTATATAAAAAAATGTAAATTCCACTAAATCAATAAAAATAATTATCTAAATAATTATAATAATATTTTAAATCTAAATCTTTTGATCAGAAATTTTATCTTTATATATTATTATTTTCATTTCCCAAATATCATCTCCAAAATTGTTTATCTTATTAATTAATTTGATTTAAACTAAATTAATAAACATAATATCTAATTTAAGGTATTTAATTTTCAATTAGGTTTATGAAAGCATTTATTTAAATTTAATTATCTATTATTGATTTTCTCTATATCTATTTTGACATTTTTATGTTTCTTTTATATCATTTATGACCATATAATCCTTTATTTTGTATTTAGTTATGTTGGTTCAGTTTAAAATTATTTTATTCTTAGATGAAATATTTTCTTAATTTAATTTCCTTATTTTCAATACAAGTCTATCTTATAACTTAAAGAGTAAATAATGCACTTTTTTTCAATAATATGTTAAAACTCTAAAGAAGCCCATAAAAGCTGTAAGCCTCCATCATCATCCCTATTTTTAAGAAAGATAGTAAGAGCGATTGAAAAAATCGCAGGCCAATTTCGCTTAATAATACTATACTTAAGATCTAGAGCAGTGCTTTAACAGAAAGTAATTTCAAAATTCTTTAAGAACATAATTTAATACATCCAACTTAAAAAGGATTCCTCAAGAAGAAACAAACAACTCACTAAATATGATCATTGCAACAGATCATTGACCTCTACTAGAGTGAAGGATAAGGCCAACATAGATGAAAGACACTCTAATTGATGTCGAGAAGATGTTCAACAATATTATGAGAAGAACATTTTTTCCATATCTTAGGAGATAAAAATATCGCTGGGATTGATACTGACACTAGAGTTTTATTATAATAACCTAAAATCCTTTTTTATCATCGATGGGTAAATTACTCGCAGATTTCATTACAACAACGGAGTAATCCAAGGGAAATCTCATCGTCCTGTATTTTCACTCTTATATTAGGATATATATCAGACATTTACAGGAAAAAAGCGCACAGGTAGGTTTTAATCTGCACAATATGAACTTCGTATACGGAGTAAGGGCAGATTACCTTATACTCTTTTCTTGCTCTGTTTAGAGGATGTAATAACTTATAGATTAATTCAACAGAGTTTTTTAGTGGGTCTTTTATTAAATAAACACTAGTAAATGTGAAGCAATTCCTTTTGTTAAAAAAGAAGAGCTAAAAAATTGAATTTAATTTGAAACTGGAAGTTTAATATAACAAATAGAAGAACCAAGTGACTTATCTTGGAGTCATAGTACAACAAAATGAGAATTTGATCAGCCATTGTTAGTAAAGGACTTAAAATTATTTTGAATCGGTAAAGAAAGGCATTTTTACTCTCATTAGATACAAGAATGTTACTCCCTGACACTTCAAAATGCTCTATCGTACGTTTAGACTATCTAAGGCTGAATACGGGAGAGCTGGTTCCTTGAACTGTAATGAGAGGTTCATAGAGTATGAAAGAGAAGATAAACGAAAGTATGAATATAGTGGCAAGGAAGGCTTTACAGTCATCTATCACTGTCTTTAATGATGCTAGCTATATAGACCTTAACTGACTATCACTTGAGCATATAATGGCTAAACACTTTTTCAGATTCTACTGTAAATACGGAAAGAAGCTAGGAATTATTCAGATTCTGATATTGATTCTTTGAATGAAATTGAAACTAAAAATCTCATAACTTTTAGTAAGTAAAAAAGATGTTTTAGTTTTATTGAATTAATATAGATGATCAAATTATATTTTCTAACTAACTTTCTATTGTGAAATTCATCGAAGATATAAAAAGAAACTAATTTTATTAAGAAGCAACTCAACGCTATAGAGACATGTCCACTGCACAGTCTTTCAGAGAGCAACTTGAAGAATCTAAGAAATTTCATGCTAAAATTTTTACTAAAATTAACAAGGAATACAGAAAGGAAATAGTTTCAATCTTTAAATTGCGCCCTTAATCTTACTGTGGAAAATGTACTATGTCCATAAGGATGAAAGATTCATTTAAGCATATCTTCGAATGTTGCTATTATTTGGACTCACTTAGAAATCTTTCTGATAAATTCCTGGAAAAAATTTGGAAAAACTAGTAACTTAGGATCAAATTTACATAAACTAACATTTTTCTTCTTAAAAATAAACGGATACAGGCCTTAAAATAAAAATTTTTATAAGGAATCTACTAAAAATTAATTAAATTTGTAGGATAAAGTAAAAATAAATAATTAGAACTTAAAGAAACATAACAAGAAAGTATAAGAAGCAACGGAGAAGAGTTGGAAGATGAAAAGAACGATGCTTAAACTTAATGAACATAATTAAAATGAAGTAACTAATTCATATAGTTAACTCCATTTCAATAACATTTTTATTAAAGTGATTTCTTCTTCTAAAATGAATGACTAATTTTGATATTAGTCATAACTAAATTTGAATTATAATAATTAAGAAAATGCAGATTAATAGTTAAATATGCTTATATTTTATTCTTTATATTATGTTTAAATTATATAGAATAATGTTAAGGTAAAAATGAAATAAGACAGTTCAAGATATAATTCTTAGGGCATGCAAATGTTACGCTTCTTATTTAATTTTCCATCATTTTAGAGCAACTGCCAAAAAAATTTACCTCCGTTTCCAGATAAAGATCATTCTACTGAATCCAAAATATTCATCATATTTATAACGAATATTGTTAAGGCTGAAAATTAATTTGAGTTCAGAAGAAGATAAAAAAATGTATTCATACTGATAACAAGCACTATGCAAAATAAAAATATATGCTATATTTACTACTATAAAACAACAAATAAGATAAAGTTTTAAAATGCTGGCATACAGATAAAGTATATTGCGAGAAACATATATTACAGTTGCTATTAAAAATCTTATAAAACATATAAGAAAAGAAGGAAAGAAAATTAAACCAAGAGAATTGAAGGTATAGAAATTATTGATTTCACAAATAAATATTCTATAAAATTCCTTATAATACTTATATTTGAAATAATTAATTATAGTGATGCCTACTTTCAATTAACCCTTTCACTACATTAAAGTTTGTAAAAGTAAGATTAAAGTATAATGTAGAATTCTTTATAATCTTTCTCTGTCTTATTTATCATGATAATTTATAACTAATGATAATGTTTTTTATATTCTTCTTAACTAAACGTCATATTATTATATATATTCAATTTTTTTAATGGATGCTGGGCTCTAGCTAGCCAAGTAGGTAACCCGGTACAATGTAGACTGCATTACAAGTACTCTTGTAATAGATGCAACCACAAATAAGTAAAGATGTGCCCATGTGTGATAAACCTTACTTATTTGAGGATTCTCTCTATCAGTACGAAATCTGACAAGGAAACACTGAAGTCCAGGTCTCAGAGTTATCCTGCTTTTACATGTCGTTAATCTGGTTTCGAATTGGAAGAACTTAAAAACATGATTGAGATTAGAAATAATTTTTATTTAGAAGAATTTAGCTCGACTACGGTATTTAACACAAGTATCGAACTATCCTCTAACCTATTCTAACTCCTGCCTTCGGACTGATTCAAAAAAAATAAGAGGAGAATGAAATCAATTTTGATTTTAAATAAGGAGAAAAGAAGGAAATAATAACAAAGAGACCAGATGAAGCTAGAACATTACTAGATTTTTATTAAATAAAATAAAATGGTACCTAAGAAACAATAGACCTCTATTAATACTTTCATAAAAAAACAAGAAGAATAGTATAATTTAACTGAATAGTCATCGAATTAAGATTAAGAAAAATAATCAAAATAAGCATTTGAATAATCAGTTCAATAGAGAATATCTAAAGTAGGAACTAAAACAACATAGATAAAAAATAGAATAAATAGAGACCACTTTAAAGGAATTGCAGCAAAGAATAAATTAGGATTTCTCAGTAGTAGAAAAAACCATAAATTCAATCTAATAATAAATGAGTGAAGAATTGAATCAAATTACCTAACATTTTCAGAACATCCCCTAAACTTTTTAATCAGATCTCTAGAAATTTCATTAACAAATTAAACAACTTTAAGAATAGCAAACATAACAACTAGAATTTAATTAAAAATTTATGATATAAACATAATCCATACCGATGGACATTGAACCTAATATTGATCTATAATTCGTAAATAGGATAAGTCAACTACTAAGAAGACCAAGATGCTGAATTTGTAAAAAATCACATTAAACGGAAAGGTGCTGGTAAAGATATAATATATATAAGGAAAATAAACAAATTTTATGAAAAGAATTCTCTAGAACAAAAGAGTGATTTAACATATGACCTGCAAGATCCGGAAAGATATACAGAAAGAAATACTAAACTCTAAATTAAATGTAACAAATAATAAAAAAGGCTGGAGAAGTAGATAAGTGTAGCAGACTAATAAAGTCTTAAGAAGTCCTTTAGTTTAAGAAGAGATTGATCAAAGTATTAGAGGATTTAAAGGCCAATTCTTAAAACTACTAACTTAATTTTACCTTTTACCTTTTACCTTTAAGAATAAAATTAAGTTACTTTTATTTATCGTGGTGAACTTAATAAAGGTAAATCCACGTTTATTAATTAAATTATTTCCCTAATTATATAATTTTTAAAACTTAATTAACTAAAATTAAGTTTGGATAAATTAAAGCAATTAAAATTTAATTATTCAAGCAATAAAATTATAAATAAAATGATAAAAAATTGAGAAGAGAATTTTAATATTTAGATTTATTAAATTTTAATTTTAATACATTTCAGTAAATTGTAAATATTAAGCCAAAAAATTTTAAAAGAAATAAATTAAAAATATTATTTAATATTTAAAATTAAGTTTCTGTAGATACTTTTCATTAGTTTGATTAAATATTTTAAATTCATAATTAATTATTGTATGTATGGATAAGATATTTAAATTTAATTTAATTTAAACTAAAAGAGTTTTTTGACGTCTTTAATTGCAAGAATTGCTTCTTTCAATTATAGACGTTAGTAAATGCTTTTAAATTGTTTTTAAATCTTGTTTACATCTCATCATTTTTCTTTAATTAGTTCTTCTTTCTATTCATCTTTAGCTTCTTCCTTTTTGCTTTCTCCATTTCTAGAATCTCAAGTCTCCTTGTCATTAGCTTCTTATGAAATATTTTGATCTATAAGTCTAAATACTCTAATTTAGACCTTGAACATGAGTTTAGATATTCTTGATCGTATAGTATAAGGCGCCTTAAGTCATAATTTCCGATCTTTTCTGATAATCAATTCATTATATTAGAATAGTACACACATTTAAAGATATGCTCGAAAGTTTCATACTCTCTACACATACAATAGGGATTATCAATGGGGTAATGACGATCTTAAAGATCCTTACGGAAATTATAAGTTTAGGTTCTAAGTTTATATATACTGATAATTTCTCGTCTATACTATTTGTTTAATTTAGTATAAGTAATTTGTGGAAATTGTTAAGATTACCAAATTATTCAGTATATACTTTAGCTGTTTTCATTCTCATAAATTTTTTAGTAGCTACTTTGTAGAAATATTGTTGTATTTTTTCTCTTATATGCTTAGTAAAAGTTTTAAGATTGGTATTATTCTATTAATTCTGCAGATCGATATTATAAAGGTCTGATAATTGCTAAACTTAATCGTAGTATTGAAATCCTTTTTTCCATATATTAATGAAAAGAGAGCCTATTGTTGATCTTGGAAAATCAATACTTTCTTATTTAATTTTATGGTAGAATCTGAAGAATTTTATAGCCATAATGTGCTTAAAGGGTAATCAATTCAGGCCTATATAACATGATTCATTAAATGTTGCAGTTGCTACTTAAAAAGCTTTTCTTGAAATTAATCTCATGCTTGATTCTATTCTGTTCAGAACTCCAGTTACTCCTTTTTGAATACTTCATGGCACTAAGTCTCCTCCATATTCTGCTTTAGGTAATGTAAAAAGTCTACATAAAGTTTTAAAGAGTCAAGGAGTTACATTCTTATATCTCATCAGTTAAAAAACAGCTTTCTTCATTGCAGCTATATATTTGAATGCAGCTTCTTTGCAATGGGGGTTTAAGTTCTTCTTCTAATGTAGAATAACTCCTAAATATGTTACTTGTTCTTTTTAAGCAATTGGTTAATTTCCTAATTATAAATTTAAAATTTATTATTTCTGATTCTTCTTTAGAAATTAGATGCATTCAGATTTGGTAACATTAATCTTTAAATGTGTTCATGCAAAAACTTTATTTGCTTCATTTATTAAATTCTACATCTACTTTGCAGATTTGGAAAGAAGAATAAGATCATCTGCCCATCCTCTACAAGCGAAGCTAATACTTGAATCCTGGCATTTAAATCCCAATTAGTTACTTTTACTTTCCAGATATCTAATTACTATGTCATAATACAATAATGCTAAAACTGGTCCATGAGAACTTCCTTATATAACTCTATTGTTGAATTATAAAGTTCTGGTGCTCTTTCTATCTATGATAAATGAAGAATTTAGGTTTTTATAAAACGATTCTAATGCTATTATTATTCCAAGTGGTAGTTTAACTCTCTTAAGTTAATCAAACAAGAGTCTTCTTTCTATTGAGTCAAACATTTTTTCAACGTCTATCAGTGTTGCTATCAATTTAGTTTTACCTTTAGCACATTTCCGATAGTTATCAATTATTTGTTATATTATTCAAATTTATTAAGTTTTTTATCTGTTTTTCATAAATCCCATTTATGAAGGGTGAATCAAATTTCTCTAATAAATCAGATTGTATAGTCTTCTTGTTAAAGCTTTATCATATAGTTTTAGAATAGTATTAATAAGAGAAATAGGTAGTCAGTTTTTCCAATCATCTTTATTTCCTTTTTTAAATATTGGAATTATCACCGATTTATTTAATTCCTAAGGGATTCTTCCAAGTCTTAGCATATTATTCAGAAAAGAATGAAGAATTATTAATAAATATTATCCACCATATTTCAGAAGTTCGCCTTTTATTCCATCTGGACCAGCTGCTTTTCCATTCGGAATTTTTTTTATAATTTCTTATATTTCTTTTTCGGTAAAAAGATCAAATCCTTACAAAAACGAGAGTGGATAATCTTTAATTTCTTAAATATTATCGTATATTTTATCTATTTTTTAATTACTAAGATTTATCTATTCTTGAGTTAGATTAGAATGAATGTTAAAAACACAATTTTCCCATGATTCAATGAATTTATTTTTGATTTCTTAATTAAAGTTCATAGCATTTCTCTTCAAAGGATTTAGAATTTTCTAAGCTTGTGAAAAAATTTCCTTAGAATCTCCATTAAGAAGTAGAAACTTCTTTTTTGCTCTGTTTTTTTTAAATTTTCATAGATTATACTTGAAGTCTTTCCAAAGTCATTTTGCTGCCTCACGAAGATTAGTTACTTGCTAGTTTATTCTTCCAAATTTTATGTGAGCTTCCTTATATTCTGAGTTAGCTCTTTTTGCCTCTATATATTTCTTTGTGAGAACTCGAGGAGGTTTGTTATAATTTGAGTCTGGAATAAACGAACCTAATGTTTGATCAGCATTGTCTTAAACATTACTTTTGATGCATTCATATTAATCTTCAAGATTATCTTAATATATTTAAAAGAATTCTAGATAAGTTTCTAGGAAAGATTCTTAATATTTCTGCCTATCTATTGCATCTTATAACCTATTTATTTTATATTTTCTCTGAGTTATCTTTTCCCAATATACTATAGAATTATTGATAAAGTCGACAGTGATTGGAATATGATCAGAAAATAAACTATTATTATGAGCAGTGAAATTTGCAAACTAATTAACGTTCAAATGGTTGTTTATAATGATATAATCATTACAATACGTTTTTCCTGTTCCTTTGTGAATACATGTATTAATGTTGCTATCATTCACTATCTCAAGATCGTTTTATAGTAAAAATTCTTATAGTCTAATGTTATTATCATAAGCATTTTCAGGATTATCACCGAAACCTAATAAAAGAGCATTGAAATCTCCCATTAGTATATGTGGATTATCATTATATAAATTCAGCAATGTATTTAGTTGTTCATAAGCTAAATCTTTAACATCTTAACTTTTTCCACTATCAGGCATGTAACAAGACGTGATTAAAATATTATCCAGTTTAATTGTTATGAATCTATTTATTTCTTTTTCAACTTATATATGTATTTCTGTACTATTAAATTCTTCTCCTACAATTAAGCATACACCTCCTCCTTTTCCTGAGTTCTTAAAATATGTTTTAAATCCATTTATCAATATTGGAGGAAAGTCATCTTTTTATCAGGTTTCGTTTATTGATAAAATATCTATACTGTTATCTCTGATAAATTCTTCAATATTCAAGCACTTGTTCGCTATTCCATTAATATTTATATGTCCCATCTTTATTTTTTAAATTTATTAGTCCTTTCTAATTTTTTCCGAACCTGCAGGTAGACCATTTTCGTAAATGCAAATGCTTTTCTATCCTTATTGGTTAATCTAAATATGTACTAATCTTTTTCCATACTCAGGATGTTAATGAAAATATTGTATCAAAATATATATTACTTACGTCGTATATTTTTTAAGTAGCTTTCTATCTATATCAATTTTACTTTTCACACTATCACATGTACCTTATTCTAAATCTTAAGTAACTGTGACATATCTACCCTATATATTTTACATTTCGTACTATGGACGTCTTCAAGTTTCGGATTTAGTAAACTTTTAAAGTTATAGACTAGTCAGATTGAAATAACATATTATTTAATCGCACTCTTTTTTATTATTATGTTTACTCATACGTTTTGCTGGCTGAATTGTTTTATCTTCTTCTTCATGTTTCCTTTTAAGAATATTAAGACTAATATTGGAAGATAAGGTTTAATTCTGATAAATAGCATCAATCGAATTTGTTTAGTTTTATTAATCTTTTTTTCATCTTTTAGTAGAATAATTAAATATCTCTTTTTTTCATCTTTTAGTAGAATAATTAAATATCTCTTTTTTCAAATTTTAATTAAGTTTTTAAAACTCTTCTATTTTTATCTCAAGTGTCTACATATTTTGGTGCTTTAAATGAATTTTAAGTTGAGTTAGTGATATTAATGCTATAGTAAAACAAAATATTCATCTGGCAATTTTATTTGACAGTATTAGTTATTATGTTATGTTATAATAGTATTAGTTAATGCTTCCTATTAATTATTTTAAGTTTACATTAACTTGTCTTGCTTGATTATATTTTCTTGAGTAATTTTTGACACAAAAAAGCTGTTTATTATTTATTTATATTATCTGTTTAAATAATACTATCTTTTGTTTAAATATTTCCATATAATGTCTAAGTTTATGCATCTACAAGTTACTTCTTCTAAAATTACTATTAATTACTAAATTCTTTTGTATGTTAGATTTAATTTAAAATAATTCTTTAATCATTTGAATTTCCTTATTTTTTAATAGAATTTAGTTTTGAAAAGCTATATTTATTTCATAGTTTTATTATCTTTACTTATCTAATTCGATTTTAAAAGTTAAAATTTCCATTTAAGCTTTCTATTCTTAATCTATAAATTACTTATTTTAGTTTTATAATTTTTAATATTAAGAATATAACTCTTGGAGTTAAATTTCGGTTATTATTTTTTATTAGGTAATTTGTTGAAGTAAATATTAGTTCTATTCTAATATAGTCTATTGATATCCTTGCTAAGTTTTATTTAGAAAGCTATCTATTTCAATTTAAGTAAAATTTCTAATTTTATTAAAGTTTTGGCATAGTGAATTATTTACTCCTATCATTTAAGCTTAAATAAAGCTTTAATTAGCATTGGCTTCAATTTGAATCTCTTAATTAGATTATATTTCATATTTTGAATTGACTTAATTCTCATAGTTTTTCTATTATATCTAAATTTCTTGAAATATACTAATTATTTCATCTGTTTAAACTATTTAGTTACTGTATCAGTGGAGAAGTTTGTTTAAGTAATTTTATGAACTAGTTATTTTGATAGCATTTTTTTTGATATTGCTATATATCAGATTTGATTGATTAAAAATTGTTCTATAATAGTTTATATTTCTAATAAGTTTTATTTATATAATGTTTATAATATATTTTGGATATTTCTTAGTTACTTATCAATGTTTCAATATCTCGTTCATATTTTACTTTTATATTAATTAGCATTTCATTTAATTATTGGTTCTTATCTATAAGTCTTTATATATTATGTTTAAGTTCTTTTATTTCTAAGGTAAATAAATTCTCATTAGACTAATTAATTATTTGATTTTGTATTACATTTCTTAAATCAGCAGTTTAATTTTAAGGTTGTTTGCTCTGAAGATCAGGTAAATAATGATTATTTGAATTATCAGGATTATTAATATTATTTTATTTATGATTAATTTCGTTATTTGAAATTTAATAGAATTGTTAATTAGTATTATTCAAAAATGAATCTTAAGTTTATGTTATTTTTGATTACCATAAAAAGATATCTTTATTTGAATTTTAATTAGGATTTGAAGGTATATATTTAGAATTCTAACTATCTAAGATAATATCTTATTTTTGGAAAGATTTCTTAGGTAATCGTTTCATATCTTTCGCGGTATTATTTTAGGCGGTTAATCTGTTCATCTATTTATAGGTTGATTTCACTTTCATAATACGCTACAATTAATATCCACGTTGAAGAGAGTTCTTAAGTAGTTTTAATGGGACGCGTATGAATTTGTTTTCCAGTTTTTGACTACAATTTTTATGTAGTTGTCTTAATAAATTCATTATTAGGTTTACTTAATTAATTTGTAGTTACTCCAAATCTTTCGTTTGGAGATTTTAATGCACTTTCATATGCTTTTCCTATGAATTTGCAGTTCTTTGAAATTAATTAAAGAAGAGTCACTATTAAAAACTAGTGAATTCTATATTTCGTCCATTTTTTTTGAAATTAATTCATTAATTCATTTAAGTTATAGGGATAAAACTTCACATAAGCATCTAACTTATTTAATTATATAAAGCTCTTACTACATTTTTTTACTAGTTCTTTTTTAATTTTTAAGGTGCTTATTTATAAATTGTTTATTTTAATTAAAAGAAAAAAGTAGAATAAAATATAATAAAAGAATGCTTATAAAATATAATGCTTATAGCTTTTTATTCTTTTTTAATATTTTTAATATTTTTGCACTAATTGACTGAAAGGTTGAAATCTCTAAGATGAATTTAAAAGATATATTTAATTTTGATTTTCTAAATAAATGTAAATTTCTTAAAAATTAGATTTTCTTTTAGTGTTTGTAAATTTGCAAATATAGATAATTATAAAAGCAAATCATTAATTTAGTAAATAAATATGATTTAATTACTATATAGTTAGATTTAACTAAATTAGGTAATTGGATCTAATAATATTTTATAAATAGAGTTTTATTTTATTTTTAGAGAAACTTTATTAAGAATTAATGCATGCTATTTTGATTTTAAATTTATCTTAAGCAACTCTTAAACTAGCATTAATTTTTTTCGCACCACTCTTTCATATTACTATTAAGTTTTATTATATATTCATTTTTAAAATGGATTTTGGTTTCTAGTCGACCGAATAGGCAATCCGGTGCAGTCATGTCTGCACTGCAAGTACTCTTGCAATAGATGCCGTCACAATCAAGTAAAGACGGGTCCATTGTGTGATAAGATTACTCATTTGAGGGTTCTCTCTATCGGTACGAGAGGTCGACAAGAGGGAACTGAAATCCAGATCTCAGAGTTATCCTGATTTTATATGTCGCTATTCTGATCAGGAATTTAGAAAACAACAAAGACATGACTGAGATCAAAAACAATTATTACTTAGAAGAATTTAACCTAATTGAGTCATTTGACTCAAATATTGGAATGCTCTCTAATCTCTTCTAACTACAGACTTTAGAATAATTACAAGAATTTTAAAAGTGAAGACAATCAATTTTGATTATAAAAATAGAGAGAAGAAGAAAATAATCATAGAGCTGATAAAAATGTTCAATACTGATATAATTTCAGAATACTCGTAATCTTTAATACTTGTTGGAGGTCCAATGACATGGCAGAGTTGCGTCTCATTACATCACCAAAGCAGATGACGACATGTTTCATTTATGTGTACTTAAATTCCCCACCTCTGATGAAGCTCGCAAAAATAATTTCCTTTTATTTCCAGAATTAAAAACAAAAATAAGCCAGTGCCGAAGGTCAAACTAGCAGATGTCTCGAGGCCAAGCCAAAACAGAGGAAGACATAAAGTCGATTATGGGTACTTAGCTTCCCTAACATCTGATGAAGCCGTCCCTTGTTGTTCACCTTCGAACAACTATGGCGATTTAATAATATTGATAATATAATAGTGGATTTATTATTAAGATCTGATAAATAATGATTTTACTCTTAAATTTTTCCCTTAAAGCATGACATCTTTTTATTATCAAATAAAGATTTATTTAAATAAAACTTAAAAGAATGTTCAAACATATTAAAAGCTAATAGATAAATCATTTGAACTATTTTAGGCTAAATATAATATCCTTTTTGGTTTCTATCTTATAATAAATAAATTAATTAATAAAAATGATTATAGAGCGCGTAGCACCTCATTGGCGCGCAGCTCTTTCAATTATTAATATTTAATATTAAGAAAAATGTTCTCATGTTTCTTGTTAAAATTCTAGAGGTCCGATGAGTTATATCAGCTTCTCCAAATGGGGAATCTTCCTATTAAAAATTATTCTGAAATCTTGAATCAAATGCTTCAGTTTTCTTGAATAAGGTCCAAATAAGAGATAGTTATTAAGTCGGTAATTAGAAGGCCCATCAGTCAAACTTTCGAACTGCTAGAGAGAAACCTTGGGGTAAGTTAGGTATGTCTCAACGGAGCTTATCCACCCTTTCCCGTGGTGGCATCTAGTGCGAGATTACTCGCAATGCAGTATACACTGCACCAGATTACCTACTAGTTTGGCTGACATAATAGTTCAATATTTTCTCTTCTAAGCTTTCACAATTACATTTTTTCTTTCTTTATAAAAGATTTTTCTAAAAAATAATTGTATTATTTAATATCTCTATAAAAATAATTCCTATTAAAATTATTTAAATAAACATAAAAAGCTAGTTTTTATAAATCTGATAGCATAATAATATATTAAAGTGACGTATTCTTTATTTTAAATTAATAGGTTTACTTACTAATAAAAAAAATGGACATGTACAAAAATTCGCAAGATTTCTTTCTTAGCGACTCTTCTTTATCTAAAAATAAAGAAGCTGCTTTCTAAAACGATGAGCATAGGCAGATGTTCGACTACTTTTATGAAATAGACATGGAATCGCTGCAACTTAAGTCCGTTGATAATATCATGAAATTACTAAGAAATTTGCTAAAGAGCTGCAGTTAATGCCAAATTAATAGATATCTTCGAATTCCACTAAGACAGCTTGGCAATTCTTTAAAACGTGGACATTAATTGAAGACTAAACTCAAATATAGGAAATATACTTATAGGTAAAAAGACTAGCTTGTTACTTCAACCTCTACGATGGTATCTAAAATATCCAATATACAGTAAGATACTTTAGATACTTAGGATATTTAAGATATTTCTTTAATTAAAAACTAAAATTAAATTTAAATACAAAATTAATAAGAGACTATAAAAATTCAACAATTCAATACACAAAATAACATAAAAAGTCAATAGCAGATTTCAATAGACATTTAAACTGATTACTAAGAGAAGTTTGATATTACATATTTAACTGATCTTGAGATTTAAAATGCGTAACTTTAAGAAAAAATTGCAAAATTAAAATATAAAATTTAAAGCAAGATAGAAGAGGCAAATACTTTTGAAAATTAAAGGATAAATGAAAGCAAAAATCTTAAATTTCGAATTTAAAAACTCATAACTAAAAATAATTCTCTGTAAGAAAAGCTAATACATATATATGAGTAACACAATAAAGAAACTTTAAACATTAAATCACAATATAAAATACACTTAGAATAATACCAAAATTATTTATTTAAAGCTCAAAAGTAAATTAAGAAAATCTAGAATAAAAATTAAATCTTAAGGTTTGATAATTAGTAGAAATAGTTAATGCTTTAGTCCAAATAATTTGTAAATAATGCTACAAATAAATAATAATCAATATAAACGAATACTGATCTTTCTTTAACTTAAATATAAGAATTGGAAACTTAGAGTTAACTTCTCACTTAGACTTAATAGCAAAGTATAGTAAAACAAGCTATGCTTAGTGAGGAGCTAATGAACATGACACTATCATTTAAACTACAAGATGAGGCAATACTTGCTTCCAAGTAAGAAGCCCAAAATATTATAAACAACTTGGTTACTCAAATTTAATTCATTCAAGCTGAATTGAGTAAATGTAATTTGAGACATAATGAAGTATAATAACATCTTAGGGAGGTAGAAACTCTTAACTAAAATCTCAAAGGTGAAAATTTTCATTTATTAAGCAAAATAGATCAGATCGACTAAAAGGTACATTCACTCACAGTCAATTGCTAGTAACAACAGGCTTAGTGTTAATTATTACAAAATGAGAATTATTAAATATCATAGGAACTGAGCTTTCAAAAAAATAAATATGCCAAATCAGTCAAAAGCATTTTTACATAAACAATCACTCCTCAGGCATAGAATGAATAAACATAAATTGAAATTCAATTCAGCAACTAAATTTCTCAAGCAACTATATCGACTTTAGATTTAACTACTGGTACAGACTTATTATTCTTAGATCAATCTACCTAGTGCGACTTCGTTGAATTGAAGTATACAAAGTTGTAGAATTTATATGATAAATTAAACAAATAATTTATCAATTAAGATATATAGAGTGTCTACTAAAGGCTTGTCTCGTG
The DNA here is from genome assembly GCA_946699065.1 of Loxodes magnus. NCBI lineage: Eukaryota > Ciliophora > Karyorelictea > Loxodida > Loxodidae > Loxodes > Loxodes magnus. The sequence goes on along the minus strand of CAMPDV010000123.1, from coordinate 44,882 downwards.
TTAATAAAAATAGTTTTGAGAAAAGGAAACACAAACCTGTTTAAAAATTAATAGCAAAGATGCTTGAACATGAACAAAAAAAGGGAAATTAATAAGCAATTATAGTTAGACAAGAATCATGGAGTTAAAAAATTAGGTTATTTAGACTTAAAATTCTATCAATGCTAAGGATGAAGGAACAATAACAGTAGTTACCAATCATTAGCTAGTTGCTTCTTAACAAGAACTATAAATCACAAAATAGAATAATGGAAAACTGTAAGAGTAATATAATGAATTAAACGGATTATATGTTTAACTCATGCAGGATTATGAGCATCAAGTAGAATTGAAGCTAAATGTCTATGCATAAATTTCAGAAATATAGAGAAAATAATAAGATGTTAAAACTCAATCTTACTTGAAAGAAATAAAATGAAATGCTTCAACATAAACATTTTTAAGTGATTAAATTTAAGAAGATTAGCAGATTGAAATTTTAGAAAATTCAAATATCTAGACATCATATGTGATGAATTGGGATAGCCAAACAAAATTTGGAAAGAGAAGTTGAAGAGATGCCAAATTTAACCAAGACACTTTAAACTTAAAATAGTCAAAATTTGGGTTTAATGAAATAAATATTGAAGAGATTTTAAATAAATACGAATTTAAAGACGCCTAACTAATTCAATTTATAAGGTCCAATAAATGATGAAATTAGAATCTTTTCACTTTAGTAGGCAATAGATTTATAACTTTATCTTGCAAACTAAACCATGCTACGTGTGATGGAAATGAAATAGATATAAAAATCGATAATAAATTGAGTGAAAAGTACGATTCATTGACATTATTCATTATAATAAGTTACAGGTAATATATCAAAAATTGCCCCAAATTGCTTAACATATAAATTCATCAAAATGAGAAGATTCTCTGTATTTATGAGCCAGGAATAAAAGGAGGAGTTTTGACTTCATCATAAGAAATTCATCGATTTATAAAAAACGGAAATTATATAGTTAAAACGCTGCTATAAACTGATTTTAGAATTAACTATATTGTCCTTTAAAAATAACTAAGACTCAAAGGAGGTGTAGAGAACAATGTAGAATAACCGTATTAATGCAAACAAGAATTTGAGAATTAAGAAATAAAGAAGCCTATCGATAAGCAAAGAGAGATAGGCATAATAAAGCTTGGACATATTAACATAAATGGAATTGGAAGCAAGCAATTAAACATGGAAGAATTTATACGAAATAATGACTTAGACATTTTCTCAATTAATGAAACGTGATAAAAATAAGACTATCCTCCAATACTTATTAATGGATATAGGACCTATTTCAAGAACTCAGGAAAAGGAGGAGGAGTTTGCTTAATTGTTAGAGATTAACTTAATAGCACGGAATAGAATAGCATATAACAATTAGCTCAAGAGAGGTTCGTTACAATCAAACTAGATAATATATTCATAACATCATGTTACATGCCAGATAACAGCAAGAGTGAAAATATAAAAGACGAAGCATATGAATATATAAATTTATTCCTTAATTCTTTTCCTGACAACTCACATATATTATTAGGAGATTTTAACGCACTACTATAAGGCTTTGGGGATAACCCTATTAACAACTATGACAATACAAATAGATTCTAAGAATTCATTCTCTAAAACGATTTAGAAATAATAAATGATGCAAATATGAACACATGTTTACATAAAGGGAATAAAAATATGTATTGCAACGATTATATTGTCATCAGTAATCACTTGAATATGAATTAATTTAGAAATTTTCAGGTTCATAATTATAGCTTATTTTCAGATCATATTCCATTCACAGTTGAATTTGTATACCATACTCATCTTCAAACTGAAAAAATAAAAGTGAGAAAGTACAAAATAAGTAGACTGTAGGATCCTATTGATAGATTTATCTATTAGAATTCATTCAAAGATTAAGTAGAAGTATTCTTCCTAATTGATAGAGATAACTTAGAATATTAATACATTTATATTAGAGACTGCATTTAGAACAATGCAGATTAAGTTTTAGGCTCATTTATCCCAGACCCGAAGTATAATAGACTTCCTAAGGACCTCACATAAAAATATATCGAAGCAAAGAGAGCAAATTAATTGTACAAAGAAACTTTAGAATATATAGGGAGGAATAACTAAGAAATCATTGATCTTCACTAAAGAGCGAACACATTATGAAAAAGCTTTTAGCATCATTTATGAAAATTTAAAAAACAAAAGGCCAAAAACAGATTCCTACTCCTCAATGAAACCACAAAAGATATGTTTTCTTAAGCAAAGAAAATACTTAACCCTAGACAAAGAAATTTGATGAACTTTAATAAGGAATTGAAGGACTAATTTGTAGAAGCATGGGAAAATTAGGTATTTAGCAAGCATTCGAATTTAACTAACCAATAGATTGAATTAAGTAACTAGAAAATAGATGCAATTTATGAAAATAACATAGAAATTCAAAATTAACCCTTTTCTTACTTATAAAATTTCGATCCTTTTACAATAGAAGAGATTATCTAACTTATAAGTCTAATTCCTAATGGTAAAGCAGCAGGGCCAGATGGAATAAAAGGAGAACTGCTAAAATATGCAGGATATTATCTAGCGTTGATGCTTCATTCTTTTATAAATAACATGCTTAGAATTGGAAGGATTCCTGAAGAGCTTAATACTTCTATCATAATCCCCATTTTCAAAAAAGGAAGTAAAGACGATTGAAAAAACTGACGCCCTATTTCCCTTATCAATACTATTTTGAAATTATATGATAAGGCCCTTACGAAGAGACTCTACTCAATAATTTATGAAAGACAGTTAATCCACTCAAGCTAAATGGGGTTTATGAAGAACAAATAAACCACCTAATAAATATGAGTGATTCAATAAATCATAGATCTTTATCGAAAACAAGCGAAAGGAAAAACTAAACTGATTGCAACTTTAATTGACGTAGAGAAAATGTTTGATTCTATTGAAAGAAGAATTCTTTTTAAATAACTAAGAAGAGTCAAATTACCACTAGGTCTCATCTTGGCTTTAGAATCATTTTATAATAACTTAACTACTTCCTTTATTATAGACGGAACAAATTCTAAGAAATTGAAATTTAGCAATGGAGTGATGTAAGGAAGTTCGCATGGACCTGTGCTTGCATTATTATACTATGACATTGTCATTAGACATATAGAAAACAAAGGAGAAATATTAGGATTCAGATGTGCTAATTTTAAGAATAGGTTCACTTGTAGAGGTTGAGCTGACGATTTAATACTATTATCGAACTCATAAAAAAATATGTAGTCACTTATTAATGAAGCAAACTCCATTTTCAATTAGACATTTCTTAAAATAAATGTCTCCAAATGCGAAACGTTATAGTTTTTAAAAAAGAAAAGCAAAGAAACAAAACTAGACTTAAAAATAGGAGACCAAGCAATAATTTAGAAACAGCAAGTCACATATTTAGGGGTGATCCTTCACCAAAAGAAGAATCTAATTAACCATTGCAAATACGTTGCTGCAAACTATCTTTCAGCAATTAAAAAGGCAGTATTTGCATTATCAAGATATAGAAACGTAACACCTTGAAATTTCAAAATGCTTTGTAGACTGTTCACGCTTCCTAAAGCAGAATACGGTGGGGACTTAATACCTTGGACTGTGCAGTATGGAATAAATGGAATCTTGAACAGAATTGAAAAGAGCATGAGATTAATAGCCAGAAAAGCCTTCTAATCAGCAGGAAATACGTTTAATGAATCATGCTTTGTAGACCTCAATTGGATGCCATTCAAACACATGATGGCTCTTAAGTATTTCAGGTTTTTCTTTAAGATTAGAAATGAAAGCTAAAATCAACCTTAATCATCTATTGGAATATTGTTTGAGAATAATTATAAAGAGGGATATCAATATTATGATGAAGTTTAGAAACTGGCCTCATTTTATAAAATAGAAATTGATAATAAAGAGCACAATAACAACTTAATTTAATTCAGTAAATATGTGTAGACATAAATATAAAAGACATATTTTGAATTAGCTCTTTCAAGATTCAGCAGAATGCCTACTGCATAAATATATACAGAACAATTTTAAAACCAAAGATAATTCCCCAAAATAACATACACGAAATTAAACAAAAAATATTTGAAAGAAATAATTTGTATCTATAAGATTAGAAGCCAGTCTTACGCATTTCGAAAGACTCTGAAAGATCGAAATTATATTATTGAAAACCCTTTTTGTATATGCGGAGAATATGACACTCTCCAACATGTAATGGAATGTATATATTACATTGATATAAGAGAATGATTGGTCTCCAAAATTGGTTAATGTGATATTTTGAAACTAATAAGTTACAATTAACTATATATAAACTCTTTTCCTAAGAAAAAAATAGAAATGGTGGATGAATAAATAAAAATATTCATTCAAATGTTTATTAAAAGGAGGCGAGAAATTCTATAACAAGAGAAAGAAGAAGAGAAATACGAGAAATAATAAAAAGAAGCAAATCTAAGAATAGAAAATTTTAATGAAGAGAATGAAGAATAATAAAAACAAGAAAACAAAGAATAAGATGTCCAACAAAATTAGATGTAAAATGATGAGGAAGAAGAAGATTGGAACGAAGAGGAAAACGATAGCGAAGATGAAGAAGAAGAAGATCGACAACAGAAAATAGAAAAAAATGAAAGTTAGCTTGAAAATGAACAAGAAAGGAAATACTTAGAAGAAAAAAAAAACCTAAACTAGAAAATTAGTTCTGAAGAGCAATAAACTTGATATACAATAACATTTAAAAACAATATAATACCTTCAATTGGAAGAACATATTCTGAAAATTGAAGGTACCACAAATTTTTTTGTTAAATTTAAATTTAAATTAATAGGTTTCAAAATCGCATTCTTCTGATTTCTCTACGTTGTAAATTCTTTAACCTGACTTGTCTTCTCCTCTTGTTAGCGATTGGAAATTAAAGCCGTATTATAATTTCTTAAATTATCTCAATACATCCATAATCTTTGAGCTTCATATTATGGTTAAAAATTTTTTTTTCTAATAAATCTTTATTTTGGCGAGACATAATCCTTGAATTAGTAGTAAATCCCTTTTTCTGTTGTTTAGTCTTACTTTGATTAAATTTTGCAGCAATTTCTTATCTTATTGCAATATAACATCCAAATTCCCTTTTTCAATGCGAAAAGCCTAAATACGAATTCTGTTTTCCTCTTGACTCTGGATAAGTTAGTTAGTTGATTTAGATACGGTAAAAATAATTCTCTAATCCAAATTTTTTTTAAACTCCTTTCAATTGCATTAAATTACATTTTCAACTATTAAAATAGAGGCTATTAATTAATTTCCTATTTAATGTTTCATTCATTGATTCATTTGTAGATTGATAGCTTAAGAGATAAATTTATTTCTTTTAGACTTAAACTTCTTTTTAAATTTTAAATTATCCAGATATAGCATTTAGAATAATTACATAAGTCTTATTATTTATTAAATATTTTAAAGGGAGAAATAGATTTGTTGAGAACCATAATAATATGATAATATAAAATATTTATATTTAAAATTTTAATTTCTACTAATGAGATTTATATTTAAAATTGCTTATTAAACTTTATTTTAAAATCTAAAAGAGAGATAATGCTTTAACACGAATTAAGAAAAATAAAGCTGTATTTAGTAGTGAAATGCTTTATTAATTTATTAACAAATCATTAATAAAAATAATCAATCTTCATCTCACTCAAAAATTTAATTAATCTCAGTGTATACATCCTTAATAAAATCGAAGGGTAATCGAAGTTAAATAAGTTTGAATTTAAATTTTATAAATATTAAATAATTAAAAAAATAGTGAAATAATAAAAAATATTCAATAATCAATAACTTATTTATAATTTGAGTAATCTAAACTTAGAAATTATATTAAATTAAATCTATTTTTAAAGAGAAAAAAGTAATTGCTATTTGCAAATTATTTTTGCTCTTTTATTTGTATTTTTTATTTTTATATCTCTCTGAAAAAATTACTTAATTGACAAATGTAATAAAAGCATTATGCAGCATTTATAATGGTTTAATTCTGAACTCATTATTTCTAAATTTTATATAATTTCTTTTAAATTATTTAAAAATTTCAAAAGAAACTTAAAAGTATTTTTAGGTTTGCTTTTTCATTGAATTCTTGCTAAAGTTAAAGATTTTAAGGTAGAAAGTATTGAATAAAAAATTAAAAAAATAAAATTGTAAAAACTGAAAAATAAATAAATAATTTTAATAAAAATATAACTTTGAGTAATTTAATAATAATAGCTATTATTAATACTATAAGATTTATCTTTTATTAATTTAATTAATAGCATATTCTATATTAAGTATTAAATTAAATTAAAAATTTTATGGATAATGGAATGTTTCCTTAATAGGTCTCTTTTTTATGTCCATTATTTATTAAAATGCGTTTTCATACTTTAAGAAATCTGTTCCCATTTATTCATCAATTCTTACTATATCGCATTCTATTTCTTAATATCTGTTGTTAATGTCCTCTTTTGTCACAAATTCATTATGCAGTCTCTCGTCCTCGACATGATCTTATAAGTCTTACTGTAAACTCATGGCGTAATGTTCGAGGTTCTCTACCTTATCAATGTAATCAAAAATGATTTAAACAAGAGACTTTTTATCTTAGTTCATAAGTTGTTCGAAGGTGTAACTTTTTTTTGAAATCTTGGAAGGAAATTATTTTTCTTCTGAGATTTTACAATATTATTTCTTTTTTGTCTTTGTTGGAGTTTGTTAGAGCTGGAAAGATTGATCTAAGGAGCTACGAGAAGCCTTTTAATCGAGAAAGCATTTGTTCCATTCTGCCATCTTTTATTTATTCTATATTAAGTATATTATAAAAAATATAATAAAGGCTAGCTTTATTTAATTTCATATTAAAGAGTAATAAAAATATAATAAAATATTAATTTAATTAAAAATATTTAATTTATAATAAGATTCATTTTCTATTAAGCTTATCTATTATAAAAAAATATAATATATTTAGAAAGAATTTTTAAATTATCTTAATGCATGAATTATTAAATTTGGTATAAAGTTAAATTGTATCAGTACATAAAGTTAATTTTAAGGAATCAATTAATTTAATTATTTTTAATATCAGAACAAAAGAAAATTTGGAATTTCTTTAAATTTTAAATAAAAATATTAAATTTATTATTTATATTTGCAATAAATTCAGATTATATAAAATTACATTAATTTATTTACAAATTTTATTATTTAACAAATTATGTATCGTATTCTTTGTTTAATTATTTCTAAATTTTTTGATATAAGAAAATTTTAATCTTTTAGTAAATCACAATACACTATATGAAATCTTAATAAAACTTTAAATTAATTCTTTAATATTTAATTTAATTACAAAACTTTATATTTTTTTATTTTATTTGCATATTTTTTTTTTCTTAAACAAGCTTATTAATTTTATTTTCATTCTCTGAATCCATAAATTTTAAAATAATAGTTTTATAAAATTAATTATGTTTTTTATATATAATAATAATAATAATAATGATAAATTTTTTTAATTTTATTGTGAATTTCGCAAAATTTTGTGATATAAGTTGATATTCCTTACTTTTTAATAAAAAATTTAAAGATTTTCAATTTTAAAGTTATTGAAATTCGATTTTTCCGGGTATTTCTTCTCCCTTCTTATTGCTTCACATCTGCTCCTTTTCTGTTGATTTAATCTTTCCTCTTGTATAATATTTCAGTTGAACTACAAAACATATGGTTCATTTATTTTTTCCTTATCTTCTTTAGACGATCTTACATTTCTCATTCTTATTCTTGTTTCCATTAAAAATAACTTCAATAAATTTTTTATCTCTGTTTGATTTATTTCAATTTCTATAAAGATGATATAACTTCCACAAAATAGTATTTTTTCGACTGGTTTAGTAACTTTCTAATGATAGTTAAGGAATTTTTCTTATTATATTCCCATTTTTCAGCAACTTAATTTTATTCTTCTTTCGAGAATTTCAGAATCTTAAATTTTCAAAATGCTTTTAGAACGGTTGTCATATTAATAGATTTATCTAATATAGTCCTATTAGATGGTTAAAAAGACATCTATATATCTTTCTTAGGTCATCAGTATCTATTCATTTAAAATATTTATTTTTCTTATGCTTCATATTCCATAAAAATTTTTCATTCAAAGACTTCATTTTTAGATATCTTCCTATAATCTGACGATTACCAACGCTAGTTGAGAAATATTGACTACCCCTCTCCAAACTAATATATAATAATAATAATAAAATACTTAAATGTTAAGAGTTTAGCTTTCCCTGGGCTTTCAATCAGGTACCAGCTACCATTTTTTTACATAGATGAATACCACGACCCTTTTTATATGTGGTAGGTTACCGTTAATAATTAATTTCATTTCTTGATAAAATTTTCTACTTATAAATTCCATTTTTCGTTATTCAGAGTTTATTTTGACTTCTTCATTTTCTTCATTCTTCTCTTATCCTAAGTTATTTTCAGGCTCAACATTGTTTTAAAAAATGGTAGGTTGAATTGCAGTAGATACAATTTTTGATTATTTTTTTCTGATTTTTGCTTCTAAAAAACTTTTTTTACAATTTCTTTATTCGATTTTGTAAATTTATATCAATTTTTCTTTTTATTATTTTTCTTAATCAATTAATTTAGTTAAATCTTTTTCTATAACCATATTTTGTTATGGGATAACAATCGATTATGAATATTCATAAAGTTATTGCTCTATTACTAAGTTATTTTAGATTAGCTGAAGTTGTAGTATTAATAGCTCATTATTTTAGTCATCAATATTATTAATTCTTTTGATTTTTTCCCTTAATTGTAGATTGTTTCTTCATACTTTTAGATTCTTTTACATTTGGTCTAATTTATTTTATAATTTTTAGTCAATTTCATTTTAAGGTTTCTCTATCTTTGCACTTCAAATCATAATTTTACCTTCTGATGAGAATCGAGATTCTTCTTGTTGCTATTGCTTTTTCTCTATTTCTTTTGCTGCTTTTCTTCTTAAGCTTCCAAGTTAATTCTTTAAGAGACGAACAGATTATTCCATCTTATTTATATTATTTTTACTAGAACAATAAAGATTAATAATGGTTGCTCTATAAGGAAGTAGTAATAGTCCTGTGCTTGCAATTCTATACTATGACATTGCAATAAGATATTTAGAAGATAATTAAAAGAAACTAGGATTTAATATTTGCTCCAGATCTTTTGTTGGGAGTGGTTTTGCTGATGATTTAATATAATTTGCAGATTCCTAAAAAAGTACCCAGAAACTATTAAAAGCCACAACCAATATTTTTACTTGAGTAAGACTTAATATAAATACAAAGAAATGTGAAATGATTTAATTTCTAAAAAAAGAGTAAGAAACTGATATTAACTTAAACGTTAGTGGAATTCCAGTCACATAGAAAGACTTAATCGCTTATCTAGGCTACGGTAACAAGTAAAATTATAAAAAGCTTTGTAAGAAAAGGTCTCTGTATACAAGAGAGCGTTTTGAAAACGACTACTATACTTTCCAAATATGACATTATATCTCCAATAAGTTATAAGAACCTTTATAAAAATTTAATTTTGCCCAAAGTAGAATATAGAAGCAATAAAACCTTAGGGATAATGTCAGGATTAAAGGAATGATTAGAAAATTATTAGATCACAAAGACTTATATCAGGATTAGCTTTCAAATCTTCTTAATCTTCCTTTAATGAATCTTGTTTTATTAATCCAAATTGACTTCCTTTTATCCACTCTTCGAAATAAAAATTTATGCGTATTTACTGGAATTTAACTCGAATCAGCTAGGAAAATCCTATTCAGATATAACCTTTTTACTTCAAAAGTGCAATAAATTTAACTTTCCCTACAAGAAATATATAGATAAAAGCATTGAAAAATATGATTTAGATAATTAAAGAACTTATTATTTCAAAGAGTTTAATAAGCATCTCAATATTTAAATCTAAAACATTCTTCTAAGAATGCCTTTAAAGGAATGCTGTAATGTTAACAGCAAAAAGATTTGTTGATTAAATAGAAAATAATTAAAATGTTTTCCCTTTAATAACATACACTAAATAGAATAGACTTCTAATCCAAGAAACTATTTCAATCTATAAACTAAGGAATTATACTTATAATTTTTAATATGAACTGAATCAGCAATATATCAAAACATAATTCAATCAACTTAGTTTATGCAAATAGGAATTTGCTACATTTTCCAATGTAATCTTTATTATCAAGATGAGATTGAAAGAGAGCCGTGACTGAAAATGCAAAAAAATTTAAATTTAACCTAATTTGCATGGTTATTTATCCATAATTATGCAATAATATCTCAATATTTCAAATATTGCAACTCTTATAATTGATTATTATTATTATACATTTTGCTGGGGATTTTCACTTCTTTAATTGCAAATGAAGCAAGTAATTCTGCTCCCAGCATTACTTTATAAGTAATAGCAGGTATTACAAATCAAATGTTTGCAACTCATTATAAAAGGATATCTTTAAGTAAGGCCATAGTTATAAAGACAGATAGTGCAATTCATATCTATTATAAGTAAAACTTGATTGCCAAATATCAACCAATTATTAATATGTTAATACCTAATTACAAAATAAACTTGCTTCTTATAATCATTTATGTAACTATCTCTTAGACAGTCTATTAGAAAAATTTATGCTGCTTGCATAAATGTTAAGCTGATTAATTCTGACACTGTAATTAGTGTTGTTGTGGATCCTTTCTGATTACTTTTATTAAAGCTTATGAAGCTTTTAACTTTTGAAAAGTTTATTTATGATTTCTGGCTTTAAGATGAGAAAATAAGGAGCAAGAAAGTTATTTTTTAAAGGAAGGAATTTAGATGAAAACATAAGAAAAGTTATAAAGGAGATATATAGTGATCTTATATTTAAATAGCTCTAGCTTATAAAACTTAACTGTCGCTAATTTCTAACATAAAGATTATAAAATATATAAAAATCGTTTAGAAATATCTTAAGAGTCAAGCAGCTTCAGCTTTACTTAAATATAATTTCATTAATTTAAGGAAAATCCTCACTTGATATCTCCATCCTCTGCTGTTTAATACTGCATTTTATAATGCAAGTCAAAGCATAAAAACTAATTTAACTTCTCTTTAGTCACTCTTCTTACATAAAACTCAGCTCTAGTAGTTTTGTCCAACCTTAAATTAAGTTCTGCTATTGCTAGCTTATACTCTTGTCATCTTTCTACCTTTAACTTGCTTTTTATACTTTATATACTTTAACTAAGTTAACTTGACGAGCTACTCTTTAGTTAAATCCTTAAGCTAGGAAATACAAATTTGAGCCTATCTATTCTAGTAAAAGCTAAGTTTATTAGATAAGCAAAATTAAGGATAAATAAGAACTCTGAGGGTTAACTAGAAGGTAGTATTTAGTAAATGTTGACTATAAATACTTCAAATAGTAAAGAACTTAGAAGTCGCTATAAAAAAGCTAGATTGAAAGATTTAAATAAGGTTGAGAAGAGCAAAAGAAAAAACCAATATAAAGGAAGCAAGTCATATGTACGATACTTTATTTAACCTAGATAGCATAAAGCGTTTATCAAAGAGTTCAAAACTTGCAGTAGGTCATAGAAGTATCAAGTTATTTAAAGTACTTTAGTTAAGTTAAATTATAAGTATAGAAATAAAATAATTTAAAAGATTAAGTAAAAGAGCTAATAACTGCCACTTTATTAGACTTGTAAATATCATCAAGAAGCATAATGCTTGGTATATTAAAGGGTAAAAGCATACTAAGTTTAATTATTTATTGTAGTAAGCTAGTGAGTTTAACCGGTTAAGTATGCTAGAAAAGTTCTAAGGAGAATGAATAGCAACAAGTAGATCAAGGTAGAATAATCGGTCTTGAGTTTATAAATAAAGGAATAAAAAGTGTATATTACATTCTAAATGCTTTATAAATAATTCATAATAAAATATTCAATTAAATAAAACCAAAAAGATAAGGAAATAAAATAAAATGTCTTAGGTTATTAACCAAAAGGAAAAAATGATTTGAAATGATTCTTTTAAACATAAGAAAGCATAATAAATTATTAATATATTCAGTTCTATCCTAGTTCTTAAATTCCTATTTTCAGATAATTTTAGTGTATTATAAATCAAATATGTATTATAAGAGAAGTTATATAATTAACATTCAAGTAGCCTATTTTATATAAAGAGGCTAAAATTGCATTCATGTTAATATGAAATTTACAGTCAATTTATGAAAAAATAAAGCTTATTTGACTAAAAATTAGTTAAAATTTAATAGTCTAAAACATATTCCCTAGAGTAAAGCTTTTATTTTAAATAGAATAAAAGAAATAAAGCCTTGATACTTCAAAGTTAAAATACATATCTATTTGAACAGCTTCAACTGATTTATTGTCTAAATCACTAAGAAAGGCCAGTAGATTAAATGTATCAAGAGTGTATAAAATCGAGTATACTAAAAAATTAAAATTCTAAATGCTGAAAAATAAAGTTATGAGATAAGCATTTATATCCTTCCATTTCTCTATTGAAATTAGATTTTATTGAATGAAAAATAATTACAGTAATAATAATGAAACAACTACGCATAGCAGTTTAAGAGAGTCATTCTGATTTAGGACTGAAAGAGACTTCTTCTACTCTTTATTGCTCTGATGTCGAGTATTAAAGCATTGATTAGGAGTAGGTTGATTAGGTTTTGCAGAATTACATCGAGAGAGCTAAGGGGGAAATTTCTAAAAAAGAGCCTACAAAGTTTATTGAAAGCTCGGGGGAAAAAATTGATCCTTTAGTAGTTAAGTAGATAGCTAAGCTTAATATGAACTTTGCAAAAATATTAAAATTAAATCCTCAAATTCTACAGCTATAAAGCATCTAAGAAAAAGCCTGGAAAACTCTAAATAAATGAATAGCAAAAATATTTAAAAGAAGGACTAAAACAAGTTTAAAATGAAAGCTCCAGCTAGAGTAAAACTTTTGAGAAAACTGGAATAAATTCCTGAAGCAGATTGAGAAGAATCTACTTGCAAGTTAGTAGAAAACAAGATATCTTTTTCTCGTGCTGTAAAAGCGTCCTCTCTTAAGATTAAGTATGAGCCTAAAAAGATTAATTTTCTCTCTAAGCAGAAAGAAATAATCAAATAAATATCAATAATATCGCTTATACTAATGTTGTTTTTGGCTTAGATTTTGTGCTACTTCTACTTAAATATTGTTTTCATCTGAGAAACTTTAGATTATAGATAAATTCATCCATCTTATATTTTCATTTTGCTTTAAAATTATCTATCAACTTTATTTTGCTTAAAACTGAGAACTTATTCTCATAGAATTTACGAAGCTTAGACTTAACTTCATCTCACTTCTTAAATGTTGATATTAAATAATCGGAAGAGGTAAATTTAATAAATTGGCTTCTGATTATTTACCTTTTCTGTATTTTCTAATCTAAATTTTTCAAGAAGCCTGGACTGAACTTTTACATTTTTATGGCAAAAATTTTTCTTCCTTGATTCCTTTTCCTTATATAATCATGAATATTTCCTTTTTTCTTAGCTTCCTTAAATTTTTTTACATTAGTAAACTTTTATTCACCATCAAGCAAAAAATTTATGAGACGTCCTTTTTAATAAAAAGACTTAAGATTTTTTAGGTCAAATTTTAAAGTTACGTAACTTTAAAAAAGTATCAAAACTGGTATAATCATAAGAATTAGATACCCTTCTCTAAATTATCCCTCTTAAGTAATTTGGCTATATTCAAAGTAAAACTTTAAGATCTATAATCAGTCAAAATACATATATAAAGTCTGATTTTCTTATTTACACAACTAACGTTATTAATTATATTTCTAGAAAGACTTAATTAGCTTTTCTTAATTATCAGGTTACTATCTTTGCTTTATTTTATACCTTAGTTCATAAAACTCTTAGCATATGTAATAAGATTTATCCTAAATTTCCATATCCACATAATTTATATAAACTTAACATTATACCAATATTTATCTAACTTACAGGAAATCAAATTAAAAATAATTATCATTTGTATTCCTTTTTTAGCTTGTAAAAGCAGGAAAATTTACAAAATTTATCCTTTTAGTACTTACTATATGATCATTTAATTATACTTTTATTTTAAACTTTTATATGTTTTAGTTGTCAGAGACTCTTTGAAAGAATATACCTGCATATCTTCAGATTAAAAAATTCCTTTATTTGAAATACCTACATTTGAATGAGGGGATTATTATGTTAACGCTTATGAATGAAAAATATAGAATTATCTAAATGATGTTGATGATGGATAAGTTTTATCCCAGTCTAAATTTTCCCCTTATATAGACAATTTTTTGTAGTTATTTATTTATTTTTATACTATTAAACTAGGTATATTAATAACCTTATATCTATATAGCAGTTATATTGTAATTTACTATTAGTCATATTTTGGTGGTTCCTAGTCTCATATAAAGCAAGACATGAAATTTAAAAATCCAAATCTTGTCTACTTGCTGAAAAAAATCTAAGAACTAAATCTTGTTTTTGTCCTACTAGCATAATGCTTATAGTTTAATTAGCCTCTATCTAGCTTATTTTATCTTAAAACCAGCTTAATTAAATTTTAGTTTTTCTTTTGTTAAGATAAAACTATTTTTTCAGCTTATGAAAACAATAAGAGACTGGATTTAAAATATCAAATGCAAGGAAATAATAAAAAAAGATATCAAAAATGCTATTAGAAGTAAAACTTATTGAGTATAAAATGGATTAGGTAATTAGAGTAAATTACATTGCTATAAGGTAGTTTTAGGTTTATCTACTATTAAGTAGTGAACTAAGTGAAGAAATAAGAAGTTATATTCTTAATTTAAACTTCCCTTATTAAATATTTTTAAGCAATAATTAAACTTATTTATTAGCTACCATATTACGTCAGTTAGAAGATAGAGTAGAAAGGTAAAAAGAGTATATGATGATGAAAAAATTTTAACTGAAGTGGGTTTATTCATTTAAAAGTTTAAAAAATATAAGTAAAAATTAATTATAACCTAGTTCCAATATAGCAAAATAATTTAAATAAACTTATATTTTAAATTTTTTTAAAGCTTATCTGAAATTTTAACTATAAATCAAAATTAATTTCCCTCCTTTAATTTTTCCATTCTTATTTCTTGATAAATTTGACAATAATCAGGTTAGATCTTGAATTCTATTTATTGTTTTATAAATATTAGCTATAGTGAGTTTAGTCTAAGAAACTTTTGAAGATAATTATAGCTAAAAGATTTTTCTCTTTATGAAGAAACGATAAATTTATTATAGAAGCCTCCGTAGCTCAATAGGTTAGAGCGTTTGGCTGTTAACCAAAAGGTCGGTGGTTCAAGTCCACCCGGTGACGTTTTTATTTATTATATTCATAATTTTCAACTCTAAATTTTAAATTTCTTATTTATATCCCTTCTATTAGTTAATATATTATGTAAAAAAATTAAATGATACTTAATTTAAGAAAAACAGATATGACATTACGTTAGAAATCACTTTAAATAGAAAGATAAAAGTAGAATTTCTTAATATTCTTATGAACCTATTTATTTAAATTTTGCTGAGCTAGTTTAGAGGATTGAATTATATGGATCTCCAATTTTATTTATTGGACTGTTTCTCTATTACTATTACGTTAAAATAACTAACTTTATTAACTTAATTTTGATTATTTTAATACTTATTTCCTTCATTTTAGCTTCTACAAACTTAAATGCTTTTTATTTTAGTTTTTTAAGCCTTTTATCATATGCTTAAAATTTTAGCACTCGTAGCTTGGAGTGCTTAGATTTAATAATTTTTAGATATTAAATTCTTGGAAGCAAAATCTAAAATTCACTAATAACTTACAAATTAGCTAAAAATTACAATTCTATCAAAAGTATACTCCTATCTCATGCTTAATGCCTATAATTTCAATTTCCTTTTAGCCTTTTCATTTAAATCCTATAATTTTTTCTTTTAGTAATTTATAAATTAATCCTTATAAATAGCTATTCCTTTACTAAGCAAATTATATATAATAATAAATTAATTATTACTCTAAATTCTTTGTTCTATGCTAGTAACTATTATCTAATTCTTAGTGTTCTCTTTTATTATAAAATTGAAAGAGATTCTAATCTTATCATTTATAAGAGTTAGATAATAACTTTTCCTATTCCTCTTAGAAGTATAAGGTATAAAAGTCTTAATTTCTTGTTTATAGTTTTAAATTTCAGATAAGGTTATCATGATTATTATGTATATTAAATCTTTGTTTAAGTTATTATATAAAACAAACGAATCACAATGTATCATATGCTTATATCTTTCACTATAGATGATAAAATAATAGTGTTAATTTAGTTGATATAACAATATATTGTGGCCTCTTGTTTTAATATTGTAAGTACTATGCAAATGGTTAGGATGCTAAGCTTATAGGTAAGAAATAAAAGTTTGATTTTAACTATTTCTTTTATCATAATAGAGTGTATTTTAATGCAAGCTGATCTAATATAGAAAGTTTAGCAACTTAAAATTGCTCTTTTAATAAGCTGAAATATTAATAATATAATTGCCAAAGCTATGAGTAAAACTTCTAAAAGGATAATTAATAAACTGAAAATACAAAAATATATAAAGATTATGCTTATTTTAAAGCTATATAGAGTATAATAATGCTCTAAAGTGGTAAAGTCAATTTAACTTCTCTGCTTAAAATAACAATTTAGCTCAAATTTGAACTTGAAAATTACACTAATTAAGATATTACAATACTGAGATAATTAATTTCTGAAATCTAAAATCTAAAATCCTAAGTTTAAAAATTAAAAAAATTTTAGAATAAAGAAATATTATCTATTATACTATTTGTTATATAAGTTAGAATGCTTAAATGATGCTCTAGGCAAATAGATTAAATATAAATTAATAAATTTTTATTATTGTTTATATTCTTTATTTTATATCTTTAGGTCTATTAGTAACTATAAATTTTTAATTTAACACAAAATAATTTGATATGTAATGATTTAAACGCAACTAGGTTATGATTAATGTTTTTTAAAGTTACTATAAATTAATAATTTTATGAGATTAGTGAGAGTGTAGTGAATCATCTCGCTATTTGAAAAAAGCTAGTTAAACTAGATTTATTAAAGCTTTTATTTTATTGGAAAAATGCAAATAGACTTTTTTTAAGCTAAAAAGAATTAAAAATCTCTTTTAGGGCTAAAATCACAAGTTTGCCTAATATAATTACCGAAAATATCAAATTATTTCATTTTGAAACTTTCTTAACATCTTTTGATCTTTCGATCTCTTTAAGTTTCTCTTTTCTACTTATTTAGGTTTAGGCTTTTTTTAATTAGATTTTCTCAATTTTATTTTATTGAAGCTCATTTAAACTTTTTTATTTTATCCTTTCAAAGAAACATTTTCAGTTTTAGTTATGCTACCAATAAATCCTAATAGTTTTCAAATCTCTCTTATGTACAATCATTCTATTAAAAGGAAGAAAACTTAAAGTAATTATTTTGTTTTATCTTAAAATTCTTATTTTTCTTTAATGGATTCTCAAGTTTATCCCTTGATGACTAAGATCACGCTAGCTTAATTCTTAAAATAACAATTTCGTTAAATAATTGATCTTCTTTTTTAATTTTTCTATTTTAACTAACTTTCTCCAGTAACGAATTATATATCCTTTACCTAATTTAAATTACTCAATTTATACAATATATTACACTTCTGTTGCACTTCAAGGTAAATTTATATTAAAAGGGGTTCTAGATACAAATTTATGAAATTGGACATTTCCTTCATACTTTGAAATTTCTTTAATTATAATAAAAAGATATAAGATCAATCATTTCACTAGAGGATGCTAAGTTATTTTATTTTATATAAAAATAGCATTTATTTTCATCTAACTTTATTTAGAGTCATTCATAAGTAAGAAAATAAAAAACCCAACTAAATAATCTATTTAACTTAAATCCAAATCTAATATAGTTCCTTATACAAATTTTTTAACCCCACTTTATTTGTCTTTTTATAATTTCGATATCAGACATTCAAATTTTTTATATATACTAGACTTATTTTTTAGCTAGGTATATAACTCTACTAGCTAAATCTTATCTTACTATTTCCAAAATATTTGATATAGTTAACTTAATCATATAAATCAATAGTTATATCTTCATTTCTATTTCAATGTAAGTTTCTTTCTAATTTGTATTAGGCTAAACTAATGGCACTTTAAGTTCATTTTTTTAGCTTTTAAGATAAAAATAAATTATAGATCATTTAATTTCAGCTTGGTTGAGTTTTATCTCAAGGATGCTTGAATATATCATCAAATTTATTTTATAATCTTTAGATTAGTCTGCAGCTAAAATTAGATAGACGTAGACTAGAAATATTTTAGATAAAAAAACTTTGAGTAATTGATGTGGAAATTTTGTTAGCTTGGAAAAATTTACAGACTAAAAGTTAAATGACAAGATATTCCTTGGCTGTCAATAAGAAATAAGTTTAATTATTATTATAAAATCAGTGATATCTTTCTTAAAAGTAATAGATAAATAGTTACATAAAATATTAGCTGATGTAAATAATATGATCGCTTCATTTACTCCGCTTTGATCTTTTTATACAATGCCAAAAAATTATAATCTATATGAGAATTCAATTTTGAGTTATATTAAATGGAATCAAAAACCAATTTACTATAATCCTATTTAAATTTCTAAATATAATAAAATTGATTTATATTTGAATGAATTATATTTTTGAATTAGTCCAATTTCAACAGCAAGCCATATAAAGGATTTCTCAAAGGCCAGATTAATTAGAAATTCATAAAAGTTATTAGATTTATATTAGGTATATAAAATCTAGCAAAGCAATTAAGTATAAATCTAAATAATATAACTTATTTAGTATTTTAATTGTGATGAATTTTATTTTACAGTCCCTTTTGATAATAAATTCCCTTAATGTTTACATGACTTTAACATAATCAATTTTTATTGTTAAACATCAATTTTTGGAGAAAAATTAAATAACATTTTAAAATATGCTCTTTAAGCAATTTAGAAGATCAATATTAAATAGTTGATTTACTCATTTCTTCGTTATTGCTTAAATTAAAAAATTATAACTATTTTTTTAATCTATTTGTCTAACAATTTATTAGATACTGAATCATCCTTATGAATATGATTGATATTAGAAGATCATAGAAATATGTCCTTCAGTATTCTTATAAGTTTTTTCTTTTTCTATCTTTGAGTTTTTCTAGTGAGAAAATTCATTTTTATTTGAAAATGAGTCTTGTAAAATACTTAAAGATAAAGAAGATAAAATAAATGAATGATAGTAGAACTATAGCAATATTGAGAAAAGATAAAAAGCCTTTGAATTGGTTTCTATTTGACTCTAGTTTAAGCTAGAGAATAATAATTTTAACCAATTTAAAAGTATTCTAAAAGACTATATTAGACACTAAACACTTAGAATGAATGTAAAGCATTAAAAAAGTTAAATAAAGCATTCTTTTATTAGAGTCTTTTTAAATTTTAGAGCTTAATAGCCTGATATTAAATAAATAGTTATTATAACCATAAATTTCAGAATGAGGTACATAAACTTAGCAAGAATAGCCTTATTTCAAGAAAAATATTATATTTGGAAAAGAATCCACAAAATAAAGGTAAATTAGTAAGGAAAAAGGAATAAAGTATTGTAAAATATAAAAAAGGCGAAAAAAGTAAAGTCAATAGAAAGAGGATAATAATTTAGTACTAAAGAAGATAATTCTAGTATAAGCCTTCAAATAATATCGGAGTGATAGAAGAGGAAGTGTGAAGTTTTAAAAAATGCAATAGTGAGTCGAGAAAAGAAAGCATGATATTAATTGTAAATCTCAATAATATTGTATACACAATAGTAAATTTAAAAAAATTGAATAATAAATTAAGATAAATTAAGATATTAATTTAAAATAAGTGTATATCACTTTCAAAATAAATTGAAAAATATAAAAAAGTAGAAATAAAAGTTATGATCAATTAAAAGGAAATAAATAGAATGAAATCTGATTAAGACTGAATTTAAGTATTGAATAAGATATAAAAGCCAAAAAGGAAGAAAAATGGTTAAAAGCTATTAAAAGAATATGCAATTAACTTGATAATAGAAAACAAAAAATTTAATTAATAAAAAATGAAAAATATTGACAAAAAAATGGATTAATCTCTTCGAATCTCAAAAACTTAACTTAGAAACCTAAAGAGAAAAGCGGCAAAAGAAATTTAGAAAAAATAATAACAATAGGAGGAGTCAAGCTCTTCTTCAGAAGGTAAAGTTATGGTAGGATAAATAGAGATAAGGTAACCTAAAAACGAAACTAATCAAAAACTTTAAATTTAATTAGACCAAATGTAAAAAGTAATCTCAAATTATGAAGAAACAACTTACAACTTAGGCGAAAAAATACGGGAACTAATGAGTAACATAGAAGATTAGAACAACGAATTACTAATACTTAGAAGATAACTTATTTGTAGCAAATTAATAACTGAAGAATAACTCTGAACTTAATCATAATAAAATTTTAAATACGACACAAAAATGGAAATAGAAAAAATACCAATAGAATTAAAAACAGAATTGAATCCAGAAAAAGAAATGATTGCTACAAGTTTCATTAAAAGATTAGAAAATATAGAAAATAAATTATCATAAAAAAGAACGAAATAAAGACAATAATACAAACTTTGTTGATGTTGCAAATCAAATCAACATATTTAAAAAAACTGTTGATAATGAAAGAAAATAAACGAATAAGAGCAGAAAAGAACATGGAGACAACTCAATAAATTATGAATAACTCCAAAAGGGATCTACAAATAAAAGCTTTTTGCAAGACCACTTGAACGGTTACAGTGGTAACCTTCCACTTAATAAAAAGGTCGTGGATCACACCCACGTTAAAAAAACTGTCCGCAGGAACTGTTGCAATTCCAGAGAATGCAAAACTCTACTAACTTTAAGTATATTATTATTATTATTATTAAAAAATGAAAAATAAAGTTTAAAACATTTGTCATAACTAAAATTTAAAAATTTTAAATTTAAACTATAATTATTTTATTCAAAATATAAATTTTGAAAAATCATTTCTCATTTTTCCAATTTGCAAAGTGCTAAAACCAAATAAGATAAAAAATAAAAATTTTATAAAGAAAGAAAAGCAATTTAATTTACTAAATTAATGCTTAAAATAATTTATTATTTGAGTAAATCTCTATAATATAAAAGCATTTTAATTTTGTGTATATTTTAAATAAAATATAATTATCATATTAATTTAAAAAATTTAATTTAATTTAATAATAACTATCCATCTAATAATTTTTAACATATTTTAGATTTAAGATTCAATAAATATTAATATTAACTAACTATTTTCATATAATTAAAAAATTAAAAATAATAGATATTAAAATTTAAATAAAAACATAATAAAAATCTTAATTCCACAAAAATATTTTATTATTAATAAATAAAAATAGTTTGCTTTTTTAAATAATAGATATAATTTAAAATATTGCTAAAATAAACTAAATAAAATTTGCAATTAAATAAATAACTATTTCAATAAAATATTTCTTGAATATTTAAAAATATTATAAAAATTATTAATTATAAGAAATATAATTAAAAAATGTGATTGTGAAGATATAACTTTATAAGAAATTTTTTAAGAAAAGATTAAATTAAAAAAAATTTTAAATTATTAATTTCTTTTAAATTAATAATTATTTTATAATAAAGAAAATTAGAATCGGCAGTCACATTAGGAAATAATTTTTTACAAAACAGATAAATCTCTATAATAAAAAATTAACCTTAAAAATTGCGGATTTTTTATAAAAGTTCACACTTTTTTATAAATTTTGATTTTCTTCATTTAAAAATTAATTTTTAATCTTTTTTTATTAATAGAGAATTTTAAGTTAATTAATAAAATTGTATTCCAAGATAACTAAAATTAGAAAAAATTAAGTAACCAGATGCTAAGCAAAATCTAAATTTTAAAGTGATTAAAATTTATTAATTTCTAAAATTCTTTATCGATTCTATTTTATTTATAAGCTTTAGAGTCAAAAATCACATAGTAAAACATAAAAATAATTGATTTTTTGTTTAAGTGAAAATAATAATGCTTAAAATTAATTGTCTTAAGTAAGATTGAGTATTTACATTTGTAATGATGAAACGGAAGTCAAATTTAATATGCTAAACTTAAAAGAAAGTACTTAAAAAATGCAAATAAAATAAATAAATTTTATCTCGTTGCTGCTAAAGAAAATTATATTTATGTAATTAATAAATTGAAAATTATTTTATTTTTTATATATTTTAAATTGGAATAAAGTGTTAATAAGTTCTTGAAAGAATATTTTTTAAATAAATCTTATAAAAATTCCTATCTAATTATCTATTTAAAAATCTTAAAACATTGATACATTTTCATATAAGACAAGCCAAATATTATTTATATTTTCTCTTATTATTTTTAATAAAATTCCCTTAAGAATCTAATAACACTTAAAAAGCATTAAAGCTAGTTTTTAAACTGAAAGATATTAAAGAATAAATGGGTTTTTAAAGTTTATTTATTAGATTTTTCTTTATAAAACTTCTTTTTTTTAATTTTACACAAGCTTATTTTCTAAACTAAGCTAATTATATATAGATTATTATCTTTCTATTTAACTTTTGTTGTAAACTTTTATTTTTTTACTCTAAATATCTACTTTACATATTTTATTTATTTTCTTTAACTTTTCTTAAGTGATTTAAATATTGAACATCTAGGAAAACTCTTCAAGTTATAGACTTCTATAACTATTATTAAGACTAAAAGAAACAGAAACATATAGATGGAGTAAATCTAATAACTTAAATAGATTTGCATCAATTTTAATCTACAAAAATGATTATGAATTTGATATTTGATATGTTTAATAAGACATTTAGCAAGATTCATTATTAACTATATGTGTTGCTTTCAATCTATTTTTAAATATATTGCTACAATAATTTGTTATTTAGAAATAAAAAATAAATAAGTTTTAGATAAAAAGGAAAGAGAAATACATTTAAAAATGTTTAAAAGTTACAAATTTAAATATATAAAAAATTATTTCAGATTAAGATAATTAAATTATATACAAATTATAAGAAACTTAATAGATTAAGCCAACTTAGGCTATTTAAAATCATAAATTTATTTATAATAAGGATATATATAAAAGTTCCAATATTTTAAATATTGGAACATAATTGTTAATTACGTTGAATGTAATATTCAAATTATGCTTAAGCAAAATGTTTATTTTTTATACATTTAATCATATCCTTACTAAAATTAATCTTGTAAAGGTACTTGCATAATTTATTTTTTTCTTTATTATATATATAAATGGCATAAATTTAAAATATTTACTCATAATTAAATTTTATTCATAGATTTACAATAAATACTTTAAAAGCGATAAAAGATTTCTTAAGTTAATTTTTCTTAAATTCTTAAATTTTATCATCAATAAATTAAGAATAACTAAATAAATTAACTAAAAGCAATTTATAACATTTTCACCATAAGTTAATTAATTGTTTAACTCTCTGCAGATGAAAATTAAAAAACTTACATAATACAAATTAAATTAATAAGAAAGTTTAAAAAGCTTAATTTCTTAAAAATTTCAATCTATCAATTCAAAATTAAATCTTTTTTAGCTAAACATATTAAATAAATATAAAATAAATTAATTAATTTTTAATACTCCAAGCTTATATTATTTTTTTAGTTTATTCTGTATTTTATTTAAAATAATTGAATATTTTATAGCTAGATTTTATAGTTAACTTCAGACTACCTGATTTATTTATTAAAGTTAGTTACAAAAATAAAATTTATAGAAAGTTTATTACAGAAAAAATGTAAAAGAATGCTATTTCTCTTTTAAAGAAAAATTAAATTAATTAAATAAAAATTTGTAATTTCATAATAGAACATAAAGAAAGAAGAATATTTAAAAGGATTTGCTTATATGATTAATGTACAAGCAATTATAATTTTTAAGAAACTATATGAAATTATTTTTAAAGCTTTTATTTTATATTTTTTAAAGCAAAGGATAAATAAAATGAAAATAATGTATTTAAATTAATTCATATAAATGTTTAATTAAATATAAAGGAATTATATATAATATTATAAACATTAAATTTTTTAATATTTTTCTTATTTATACATTTAATGTTTTTATTTATGCATTTTTAAAATTAAAGTAAATATCTCAGTTATTTAAAATAATAAGTTTCTATATATTAAATCTTTATATTAAGCTTATTATATATTTATATCTATAGAAGTTAAAAAATTTGCAAAGTTTAATAAGAATTTACTAATGACAGAAAATAAGAAATAGGGATAAAATAAATTATTTCTTTATTAATAGGATTTGCTTATAATTCTTGTATTTTCTTTTTTTTTATTTTGCTTAATTTTTTAAATTTTATATTATAAATAAATTTCAAAATCTTAAGTTTTCTATTATTGGCCAATTGTCAATTTATCTCAGTTTTTATATAAAATGATTTGATGTCATAACTTAAAAGAGCTAAAATATGTTTTAAGGAAATAATAAAGAAATTAGAAATTTAAAATATCACTTTAGTGGAATGATATGATTACAAAGTTTATGATTATTGATAATAGACTTAAATAGCCATATATAAGTAAAAATAAATCAAATTAGATCTTAACTAAAATTATAATTATCTTTAACTAACTCTACATTTTTGGCTTTCTTTTTATTTTGATCAAGGAAATTAAACTACTACCTCTTATCTTTTTAAGAAGGTAAAAGAAAGATCTATTATTATATGAGGATTATTAAGGTATATGTTGGAATTATTGATCCAGAGTTATTAATAAGCTATAATAAACTGTCATTAGAAGTATTGTACATGAACTTGATTTTTGTATTAGTTAGAGATTAACAATTAGCATTAATTGTAATTAGACTTCACTAGAATATAAAGCTTATATATTTGCTTTAAACTTTACTTTCTTAGAATTTGTTCTTATATCATTTTTCTATAATTTATTTAAAATAAAACTAAGAGTAGAATAGCAAACTTAATCAAACTAGAAAATTTGTATAATTAATTAGATGTACTAACTTTAGTATATTTGGCTATCCTTTAGTAATAACTTGACTAAACTGAAAAACTTTATATGAAATAACTACATTCATTCATTTAAAAAAATAAATAAGCTATAAAATTTACTTTACTGAGCTATTAAACCAAATACCAATTATTTAAAGAATTAATATTTCAAACTTTTATAAGGGGAGTATTTGAAAGAGTGCTTACATAAAGAAATATAATTGTAATAGCAATCAAGTAGTTATACTTCTATAATTAATAAAGCCAAACACCTTTTAAGTGCAATCACTCAAAAATAGTTGCTTGAATAGCTAATTCTTTAGCTAAAAATTTTAAAATAAGCATATTTTAATAGAAGTTTATAGGTTTGCTAATTACAGGCTTTTTTATGATACTTTCCTAGAAATAATTTTAATAGATTTATTAATAAAGTAATTAAATAATTTGTATTGTTT
Source organism: Loxodes magnus (assembly GCA_946699065.1). Classification (NCBI taxonomy): domain Eukaryota; phylum Ciliophora; class Karyorelictea; order Loxodida; family Loxodidae; genus Loxodes; species Loxodes magnus. The sequence continues at coordinate 18,941 of CAMPDV010000123.1, read as the reverse complement.
GCTTTTATTTAAAGCAGAGTTTCAATAAACTAAATTTATAAACTAAAGGTGGCTTTGATTTGAATTTAAGTTAAATAAAAAAGAAGCTTCAAAGCACACAAATTAAAAACAATTAAATAAAATTTATTTTAAACTTAGAAATTAATTTAATAATTTATAACCCTTAAATTTCATAGCCATTTATAAAAATGGATATATCTGCCCAGATCGAGTAGAATTTAATTGTTGAAAAATTTGCTTTTACTTGGAGGAAATATGTGAAAGTAGAATGGACTAAGGAAGAAGATTAACTTCTCACCGAGATAGCGAGTAGGAGTAGAAGGAAAATAATGTGATCTAAAGTAGCGAGATAGTTAAATTTGGATTTCCACAAGAGACAAATAAGAAGTGGAAAATAATGCAAATAACGTTGGGTGTTAGTTTTACAACCAACATAGAAGACTGAATGGAATAAAGAATAAGAGTTAGTGCTACTAAAAATTTATAAGAAGCATGGAGGAAAATATAAGAATTTCCTGGAAGAATGCCTCTAGTAAATTTAAGGATTAAATAAATTTCAGATAAAATAAAAGTTTTAATGTTTAAAAATAAATTTAATCCAGGAGAAAGTAGAAGAAGAGACGATTTAAACAGAAATACAGAAAAAGACTGAGAGTGAAATAGATTTGAAATTTTTAAAGAAGCCAAAGTTTAATGAATCAAGTCTTAGTAGATTGTGTCGTTCTTTAGAGAAAAATATATGAAGTTGAATTAGATATTTATTTATAATTTTATATGTTTTGAATACTTTTTTCATTTTATAAAATACAATCTTCATAACTTAATCATATTTTAAACACATTTAATAATCCATTATGCTAAGCATCAATTTGACAAAAATACAATCAAATTTTCAAAGTATATAAATATTTTTTACAAGCATGTAAAATAAAGCAAAGCTATTATAATTTTTAATTAGATTTAGAGTAATTTTTAAGAATAATCCGACAAAATAGTTGCAAAGATAATTCTACTTCAATAATAATTAATAAATAAAAGATATAAAGACAGATAATCAGCTATCAAAGCATATAACAGACTTATCTTTTCTTTTTATTAATAAAAAAATTATAAGGATTTTAATGATTTGCTTATTTATATATTGTGCAATACTGTTATCACTTGAAAAGTTTTTAAATGAAATGAGATATTTATTAATTTAGTTTTCTGGTAAGCTGATAAAGAATGAATGAATTAAATTTAAATGCATAAGCAGAAATATTTTCTTATATTTGTATTTTAAATATAATATGTCTTTGAATTAATTTAAAAGTCTTTTATACTTTTATTTTCCTTTATTTAATTTTGTGTTATGGCTATTATTAATATAATGCTAGCTTAGATTTTATAAATAGAATATGAAACTTTCAATATCAAATGTAAGCTTACATAAATTAATTAATTATTTTATTTTTAAAAGCCTTATCAAATAAAAACTACAACCAGATTTATTACAATTTATTAATAAAAACCTAATCAGCCTTTCAAATTATGTGTAGAGAATAAACATATAATAATAATAATTTTCAGTTAAGAATTAAGATAAAATTACTAGAACACATTCTTAGCTTGACTTAACCTAAGATCCTATATATAAAGATCTGCTTTGGTTAAATAAATATTTTAAATGCACTGTTGCTAAAACTTTCAAAGAACTAGCACTTTGGTAATAATTAATTATATCCTCTTTAAGCATTTTTTTAAATCATTAATTTCTTATTATTATTATTTTAACTAAATGTAAAATTAAAGTTTGCATATCCTGGGTTTTCAACCAGGTTTCTGCTGACAAGTTTTTTCCGTAATTGTTTTCCTCGACTTTTTTTTAAAGTGGACGGCTACCACGAAGGATTCTCTTGTTTCTTGTTCATAGTTTCTATTTATATATTCCTTATTCAGTAATCCAAAGTTTGTTTAAGTTTCTTCAGGTCCTTTATTCTTCATTGTACTTGAGTTATCTTCATTTCTTACAATATCTTAGTAAATGATGCCAAGATTAGCAGTACCAACAATTTTTATATCGTTTTTCTAATTTCTATTTTTAAAATTTTTTTCTCCAGCATCATCTCAATTCTTTTGTTTATGTTTGTATCATTTTTTTCTTAATTTTACTTTTCTTAATGTTGTATTTTGTGCTAATCTTCTTCTATGATCATTATTTGTGATTAATTGAAGTTAGTTTACACATTTCATAAAGTTAATTTTCTGTTACTATTGAGTTTTTAATCAGTTAATTTTGAGAATTAGCAGTTCATTATTTTAATCTTCTATGTAATTCATTAGCTCCCGGATTTTTTCTCCTTGATTTAAAAATATCTCTTCATATTTTGCAATTTTTTCTTTCATTTTTTCGATTTCGCTTTGGAGTAAATTGTTATTTTTGGTTTCAGGGTTTTATTGTTCATTCGGACCAACCATTACTTTTCCCTCTGAAGACGAGCTAGATTCTCTATCCTGTCTTTGCTTTTTTAGCTCCTCGTTCGTCACTTGTTTTCTTGTTTTTCTTTGTTATTTCTTAGAAAGACGAATGTTCTTCTCTATTTTTTTAAGTCATAAACTTCTTTAGCATTATGCATATAGCTTAATAAATATATGCCTACTAGTAAAGTATAACTATTTATAGTTAAGAAATAAAGAAAACGATCTATCAATCTTCTATTAGAATTAATAAATAGTTAAATGCTCATTTCCATGCTAAAAATAAATAGAGACAAAGCTAAACAAATAAATTTTATTATTTTTTTAAGCCGAAAACGTAAAATATAAATAAGGATTCCTTGATTTGTATATTCTTAAAAATAAAATCATAAAGTATAGCAAAATTTAACTTCAGTATTTACTATTTAAAAATAAGCAATATATTTAATTATCATATGCTAATATTAAATATATCTTTAAAAAATTAAATTTAAACTTAGTATGAATTAAATATACATACATATGAATTAAAAGTTTTAAAAGACTTAATTAGAGATAATTATAATAAACTCTGTTAGATTTCTATTTTAAAATATTAAGATATAAGAGCTATATTTTTTAAGGGCTTTAAGTAAACTATTAGACTAAAGAAAAAAATTTAAAAGTCTAATATAAATTTCTGAATTTAAGTTTAAGTTAATTTTAACTTGCTTAAATTAATTAAATCTTGATTTTAGTAGATTATAATTTCAATTATATGATTTAAAGTACATTTTTATAGTCAAGGGGCTTAATATAATAATTTTAAAGAATTTCTAAAGATTTTATATTAATATTTTTTGAATCTTTTTGAGAAATTCCTAATTCCAATATTTTAGGAAAGCATATTTCCTTATAACTATATCCAACTATCAATAATTTAATAGATAATAATAATGGTATTTATTCTTAAAGATTTAGATAAATATATTTAATATTTTCTCTACTTTTAATTCTAATTATTAATGTAACGAAAAGGAAATATCCTTCTTATCATCATTTCTTTAATTTTATTACCTAAACTTGAGAATTAATAATTCTTTGCTACTTTAATCAAATTTTTGGTATTTAAATTTATTTGGAAAATAAATAATGAACTAAAATTAAATTACTAAATTAAAAAGTTTAAATTGGAGTTTAGTGAACTTGGAGGACTTTCAGCCTCGTGTTCACAGGACCAGTTTGATAGCCTGGCTGGAACCAGCTCCCTTCAGGGCTCTTTCTTCAGTCGCCTTAGATTGTATACCACTTCGGTTTGTAGATTTGACCTCCTGACGGATAAAATTAGTTACAGAATTCTCGTCTAATCTTATCCTAATATTAGTACTATTATTTTTCTTATTATTTTCTATTCCAGTACTATTATTTAATTAATTTCAATTTCTAACATTGTCTATATTTATGTCCAGTTTGTTTGCATACAAAACATCTTGGCTTATTCCTAATTCATTTCTTGTCTGGACTCCTCGGTAAATTAATAACTCCTTCTATGTCCATTGGATCTTGAATTGTCTTAACTTTGAATTCCTACTACTGTTGCTACTTGCTGTTCTCTTCAAGCGCAGTTGTTCTCTGCTGCAGCAATCCCATTTCCCTGAAGAAAATGTTTTGCTCTCGATCGTAGACTTCCCAGAAGCTTTCTTTCCATTCCTTGAGCTCAGTAACTTGATTTTTTAGAGCTCTATTCTCTAATCGTAGCTTCTTTACTTCCTCCTTCAGGTCAGAGAATGCGACTAAAATTTATGCCTGTTCTTCCTGGAACTGTGGCATCGCAAACTCTCGCACGGCTGCTGCTTCTTGCGTCTCCAACACCTTTCTAGGTTCTTCCTCTTCAGTTGGTGTCATCGAGGTAGCCTTTTGGCGCTTTTGTCCCATCTTTTAGGTTGGCCTGGAAGTTCCTAGTTGAGTCTATTATTCTTGAAGGTTTTGAGAAGAAGATTATTTCTAGGAAGAAGACGTGTTAGTTAGAGATGAGGGTTCTTACTTTCTCTCCCCTTTTAGGAGGTGGTATAAAAGCCTTCTTGAACCTTTCTACCATTTTATGCTTATAGAAATTAATTTTATAATGAACTAAAAGGAAAATCTAAATTTTAATATAGCTTTCACCTAATAATTAATAAAAGCAAGAAAAGAGACTGGTATAATATAAAATGGTTTAAGCCTTTAATTAAAAGTTATAAATCTGAATTTAATTGTAGAAATAAAATGTAGTTAGCATTAAGATGAATCTTAGGATTATAGATATTTCATAAATTTTATAATAGATAGAGCTTAATTAAATAACTCTGGATAAATTTATACTTAAATATTTTATAATCTTATTAACTTTAAAAAGTCCAAGCTTATTAAATAATGTAGGATATAAAAGATTTATTTATGAATCAAAATTTAGAAGTTAGATGAAGAAGTCTAAGAGATAATTTTCATATAATCCTTTTTTAGTTTTATTTCTTATAAGTCTATCTAGGCATTAAATTTTTTATCTACTCAAAAAGATTTATCGCTTTAAAGAAAAAAATAGATGAATTGTAGTTTTTTCTATATTTGATTATTAAAATTCTAAATTATTATCTAAAGCATCTGATTTTTAGTTTTATTTTATAGATTTAATTATTTTTATCATAGAATTAGTGCTTATTAAAGGTTGATCTTCACACTTATTTTACATTTATGCTGAGTTATGCATCATTTCTTGATCTTTACCGACTATACCAAATTTTTATTTTTTATAAATATGTTTTATATTTGATTTTGAAGCTAAACCAAATACAATGATCCCTTAAATGTTTATTTTAATATATGAAGCTAATAGAAAAAATAATTATAAAAAGTAAAAATATAGTGAGAAAGTAGGATATTTAGTAGCTTGTATAAGCACCTTCTATATTTATCGTTGCTTTTAATTTTTAATATTAGATATATTTCTAAAATTTGTTTTAATATTTAGCCTAAAAATCATTTCAATTATAATTGAACTATTAGGTCTCATAAATTTGTAATGATAATAGTTAAACTTTATATGGATGCCTTATATTTCATTCCTTTATTATAGATGTTTACTTTTTACTAAATAAATAATTCGATATAATCTAAGACTTATATAGAAAAAATTAGCTAGATGAAAAAGTATCTCTATGGTTAAATTTCAAACAGATGGTATCACCAAATAACTAACGAAAAGCATAGTGAGAGCAATAGAAGTTAAGCTAGATAAAAAATGATTAGATCATATAGCTCTATATCAATTTTTATTTCTTTCTATAAAATACAGAACTTAATTTTTATTAATCTATCATAGTCAAAATTAGTATATTTGGAGCTTAAAGTTTGCTTTACATCTAATCTGAATTTTATTTAAAATGATTAAATTAAGCATTTTTAAACTTGGTAAATTATTTGAAAGTTAAAATTCTAATAAATAAATATAGGTCTAATTAATAAAACTCTAACCATAAATATTTGGCGAAATATTAAATATTAAATACTAAATTTAAAAAAATCCGATTTATCGTTTTTTGTTATTTAATAAAGAAAATTGTATACTAGCACATAAGAGTATGGATATAAGTTTAATAATAGTAAATAATTAACTTGAATCTCTTAGGAAATTAATTTATGGTAAGGATATAAATCAAATTTATTTTAGCTCTTATATAGCAAAATATCATACACTTAAAGACATTTTTGCTGGCTAATCTAATAACTCAATATAGCATCAACAATAATTATCTGATTTAAATGATAAGATATTAATCTCTATTGTCTTTACTTTAATTTAATTAGGTAAATGCATAGTTATTTTTAAAGAGTGCTATTAGTAATTCTTTGACATTCTAACACAAAAAATTAAGATGGAAAATAAAATACCTTCTTTTTATTTTCTTAACAATACCAATAAAATTTCTTAGCTCACTCCATAAAACTAAAGAGATATAAATAACAATAAAATGGCTTTGAAGATAATAATTGAGTATATTGATAAATTAGAATCAAACTATTGTAAAATTAATGTATTACACTTAGAAAACAAATTAGCTATATCTAATATGGAAAGCTATTCCTCTGAGCTTTATCTCGTTTACTTTATATAAAACTATACTCATCTATTTTTTAGTCTTGAGATTGAATTTCCATCAGTCTTTTATATCTAAATCTTAAATAATAATTTATCTAGTTGAATAGAGTTTCGAAGTAATATTTTCAATTTACCATTAAAAACGAGCCTGCTAATTAGCTTTAGGAATACCTTTAAGTAAGTTAAAAAGAAGGCGCTAATATAAATCAATTGTTTCAAAATTAATAAATTTAGTTGAGAAAAAATCGAAAATTAAAACTTGTCGAGTTGCTTGTAGTTGCTTGACTTTTACCTGGGAATTAAGATACTTATGCCACATAACATATTCATAAGATAAAGTTTTAGATGACTAAAATATAGTAGAAATAAATAAGTATATATAGTTTAAAATTTATTAAATAACATGAAAAGAGAAAACACTGGGTTTTCTAAAATTTTGTTAGTATAAGAATAGCTATCATAAAAAGTAATAAATCTAGTTAAATTCTAAATTATTAAATTTAAAGGAAAACTATAGAAATATCATCAATTTAAGCAGGTTCAAAAATATTTTCTTTAATAATAAAACTCCATCAAAAAATTACATCTAACAATCTTATAGGATGTGCATACAAGTTGAATGTAATAGAGTTTAAATAGTAGATCAATTTTGGCCAATAAAATAAAAAAATATATTTCATTGATTTTTTATTATTACATTTATAGAAGGATTAAATAGAAGCAAAGAAATAAAAAATCAAAACTTAATTAAAGAAAAAAGCTTTAAAACTTGATATTTAATCAAAATTTACCTATACATTTATAAAAATGGATATATCTACCCAGATTGATTAGAAATTAATCACATAATAATTTGCTTCTACTTGGAGAAAATATGTGAAGGTAGATTGAACTAAGGAGGAAGATTAACTTCTTACCGAAATAGCAAGTAAGAGTAAAAGGAAAATTCTGTGGTCTAAAGTAGCAAGATAATTAAATTTGGATTTTCATAAAAGAGAAATCAGAGCTGGGAAATAATGCAAAAAGCGCTGGGTTAAAGTTTTGCAGCCATTATGGAAGAATGAGTAGAATAAAGAATAAAAACTAGTTCTACAAGAAATTTATAAGAAGCATGGTGGAATTTAAGATAGTTTGCTGGAAGAATGTCAGAAGAAAATAAAAGAATAAAATATGCATAAACTAAACTAAAAGTTAGAATAAAAGTATTTAAAAACTAACTAGGATAAAGTTAAAGTAGATGCTATATAAATTGGAATAAAGAAGAAGAACGAGAGTAAAACTAATTTGAAAGTAACTAAGAAGCAAAAGCTTAATGACTCAAGCCTTAGTAATTTGTGTAAATCTTTGATGAGAAGTTAGTGAGGTCTTAATAGAAAGATTTATTAATATATTTAAATAATAAAATGATATAAACCACTTTTTTAGTTAAATAGCGATAGATAACTTATAATGCATCTTTAAATAGAGAATTAAAGGCTAACTTTCTCATTTTATTTTTTCTTATTAATTAACTTCAAGAGAATTTATTCATAACTTGACTGATTTATTCCTTTTCAAGCAAAAAATTTGAACGCTTACTTTAATTTTAAATTCTAAAGCAAGCTTTTAACATGACCCAACTACTAAATTGAGCGAAAATAGCCTCTATTATTAAATAGATATCGCGCAGAAATGTAATTAAATAAATTATATATCATACTAATTATCTCCTTTACTTTTTAATAAGCAGCATCAAAATATCTCTAAAGTAAATAAGCTACAACTATTTTATTTTTAATTATATCTAATATTTTAAAGCAAATTCTAGAAATTATTAGGATTAGTTTTTCTAATTGTCTTGCAATATTTTACATTTTAGATATCAAACATTATTTAAACATCACATCACTACAAACTTAATACTTTTATTTTTTATTATAAATAATTCTATAATTTTGGATAATTTCCTTCATCTTAGAGACTTAAAAAATCATTTAAAATATAAATAAAATACCTTCCTTTTTTATAGCTATACTTCTGATACTTTTGGTAATTAAAGGTAAACAATTTTATAATTAAAGGTATTTATAATAAATAAGACATTCATAAATGGTAAACTAGTAGCATGTTTATACATTTAAGTCATAATAACTAAACTAGTTATTAACTATATTAAGATTTAAGCATACTAACTATTTAGTTTCTTATATACTAAAGTGAATTTACTAAAGGGATAAGTTGATGGTATATGCTTTTATAAGGTATATATACTTAAACTTATATAACTTGTCTATTAATATTTCTTAGTAAAGAAATTCTCATTTTAATCAGATGAAGAACAAACTGTCAAAATTAAAATCTAATTTATTTTTAACTACTCTAGATGCTTTAAGAAAGTAATGAATAAATGTGTTATAAACTCATTGTTGACTAATAATTTAAATTTGCTGTAGATTTAAAGAAATGTAAAATAAAGTCTAAAAAAATAAAAATATTAGAAGCAGTTGATAGAAAATCTGATGAAGGTAAGATAATTATTTAAATAATTTTTTGCGAAATAACTAGAATGCTGTTATAATAAACTTTCAATTTTAAAGCATCTAGTGAACTAAATCTGTATAAAGCTATCTATTTTCTTATTACTTAATTTAATTAAAAAATAGAAAATTTATACTAAAATTATTTAGAATCATTAAACACTTTTAGAGGTAAATTATAAAATTTACAAGTTTCTAAATACATAAAAAAATAAAATAAGCAAATTTGTATTTAATTTCATGAAAATTTTAGCTGGCATTAAGTTTAAGATAATTAAAAGATATCTAAAAAGAAATAATCAAAGGAGTAAATAATTTTTTATTTAACTGTGATAGTTTATATTTGTTATGCTTATGATTTTAGATATTTATTAATTATTAATCTACCTTAGTTTCTTTCTATTCTTACACTTATAACTAAATGCTATTATTTTCCTATTTTAATTTATTGTCTAATACTTCGTGAAAATTTTATTATTTCTTAGGATATATTAAATCTAATTTAAAAAGGATTCTACTTAACCCATTTAAGTAGGTGATAAATGATTTCAAGTTTAAGAAGGAAATTTTAGGATTAAAAAGGAGATCAAATAAATGAATAATTGTTTAGGATAGAAACGTAAAATAGCATTAAGTTAATTAGTTTAAGCAGCTATCTATAATTAAGATATTTTTCCTTCAACATTCTATATCTAAAATTTCATACAAAGTAATTTTTAGTAAGGCTAAATAGTTTTTGGGATATTTATCTACTTCTAGATTATGCATAAGATCTACTTTTTCTACTCTTTTCTGGTAAAATATTTAAAGCTGAAAATATTAAAAAATGATTTTTCTCTAAGAGAAAATTGAAAAGTTGATAGATATAAATTATTTAATATTCATAATAAAGCATTTCAAAACCTAAAATTATTCAAGCTTTATTCAACTAAATAAATACTTTTATTAATTTAAATCTAGTTAGAGTTGCAAAAATGTAGAGTCAAAGTAAACAAATTTTGTAGGAACTTAAATAAAGATATAAACATTTTCTATATGGTGTTTCTTATAATGATTTAAATAAATTTTTGCGAAGATATTTAATGATTGAGTCAGAAATTTAATTACATTAATAATGAAAATACTTGAAATATATCAAATCTCCCTATAACTTTTATTTAAGTCGTTAATCTTATTACAATGTTCTGTAAGTAATAAATTGCAAAGCTAAAATGATATAAATCAACTTGAAGTCTAAACTTAGGATTCTTTTAATTTATCAACAAAAAGTTCATATAAAGCTCTGACTTTTTATATTTTATTTCTAGTTTAAATGAATTTAAACTGGAGACTAGATAAATTAATTTTTTATTATATCAACATAAAAATTAATAATTCATATTACAGAATTTATTCTTAAAGAATCTTAGCTATTTTATAAAATTGCTTAACTATTCTTTAAAATATTGCAAAAATTAAATAAGAGGATAGCATTATTACTAATATAAAAGGTTGCTAAAAAATTGACTTAAAATAAATATAAAAGAATTAAAAAATGAAAATAATCAAATTTAATTTTAGTTTTCTATCTTGTTAATCTTTTTTTTATTATTAATCATTAACTAAAAGTAACGTTTCAAGTCTTTTAGCATTTCTGCCTTTATTTAATTTGTTTATAAAGATCTGTTGTTTAAATTTGGTAAGTCTTTGAATTATAAAGAATTTAGTCATTATAATATTTTAATAGATTTTACTAAGAAGAAGATATTATTAATAAATTTTCAATCCCTAAATTAATATCTCTAAGTTCAATTTTTCTATTCTCATTTTATTTCCTTTTAATGTTAAATAAATTAAATACAAAAACGAAACTTTATATTGTTTAGCCTCAGACAATAATTACCTTTAATTTTTTGCATAAGCCAAATAAATTTTACATTTTATTTATAATATTCCTTTCAAATTTAATTTTTAAAGCGATTTTTTAACTCAAAAGTTCATTTCTAAATGAGAAAATTTTTAGGCTTAATAAAATAAAAATTATCTAAAAAAATATTTTTGGAAAAGACCAAAATAATTTTCTCTAACTTAGTGAATTTTCTTTGCTAATATTTAGTCTTTAATAAAAACTTAATTATTTATCACTTATTTTCTTCAGTTTATAATCTAAAATTAAATGTAAGATTGTAGCAAAATAATTAGTAGCAAAGTTTTCAGATCTACTAAATAAAATTGCTAGTTTATTTTTATCTTAAAAAAGATTTATGCTATTTTTATTAAGCTTTTCATAATTTTTTGTTTTTTAACTTATTATTTATTAAGATTTAAAGTTATTTAATACATCATCTTATTTACTAATCTTCAATTTTAAAAGCATAATATAGGGAAAAAGATAAATTTTCTAATTTATATGAATATTTAATTATGTGATATGAATGATAATCATTAATTTGATTATAAATATCAAAAATTAATAATTTATCTATATGTAGGATTTTTTAGTTAAAATCCCTTAATTTCAATTTTTATTTATTTTACACTTAAGTTTATAAAAATTTAAAATTAAAGAAAATAAAGTTATAACAGGATGATATAAGTTATCCAAATTTGGAAGTGTAAAATAATTAATTAAGTTCAAATAAAGTTTCCTTTTGTTTCCAATTTAAAGCTTGTTATTGTCTCATTTTTCTAAAAATTTATATGTCTCTTTCCTGTAGTTCATATTTCCTGAATAAGATCTCCCATTTGCTTGAATGATAAAATTTTTTATCTTGCATAAGATCGAGCTCCTGACTTCTTCGCTTATTTAAATTTTGTTAAGGCCATATGTTCCATTGGCTTTTGCAATGAAACATGCCTTTTTGATTACTTTTGTTCCTTTTAGAAGTGTAAATAAAATTAATATTGCTTAAAGCAAAAAGATCAAACTAAATTCTACTTGCTAAAATGATTAGAAAATGATTAGTATTTAATGATTTAAAATAGAAATCAATAAAAGCATGATATGAAATATTCTTAATTATTTAATTTGTATGCTTTTTTATTGTCTAAATTATCACACATTAAAAGGAATATTCATTTTCTAGACTTTTTAATTATAAATTTACTATTCAATTCTTTAAGTTGCTTTCAAAATTTTTCTTAAAATATTTAAATAAAAAAGTCCTTTTTCCGATTTTCTTTATTACTATAGACTTATAACCATATTCATTATTCAGATTTAAATCTATAAAATAAAATTTTAATTCCTTAATTTAAATTTTATCTCAAGATTATAGATATGATTAGAAGCTAATTTGATAGATTATAGATGCTCCTTTGAAATTAATAATCAATTTTAGAATTTTTTAATTGTCATATTAAAAATTATTATGGGATATACCCTCTTAATAATATGAAGTTAGCTTAAATTCAAAATTTAATCGTTTTTTCTTAAGCTTTAGCTGCTAAGATTTGAACTTTTTCTTTTGTGCCTAACTTTATTTGCAAAATCGTTTGTTACTCTTATTAAAAGATTTTTAAGGATTTAGTGTAATTAAACTACTTATATCCTATAATTTTAGGAATTTTCTTTTAGAGCAAGAGTTCTAATTCTACTGAGAAAGTTAAATGAATCAAAAAGTTAATAAAGATATTGCAGGTTTAAAGGATTAGAAGAATGGTGAGAGCAATTCTTAAATTGCCTGACTATAACTTAAACCTTTTAAATGCTCTAAATGGATTCAGCTCTTAATGGTAACACTTCTAGACAAGAATTCTGACCTTGGGAGAATTGATCAATCTATGATTATAGTGTATACACTCTTTATTATTATAAGCTCAAAGTTTAGAATTATATTAGCAAAAAATCTCCATTAAGAGGTAGTTAAAAGCTAGCAGCACAAAAGAGCTAACCCGATCTCAAATATTCAAATTAATAATATTCATTATTAGATAAAGCAAGAAAAATCTAGAAATCTATAATTATTTTTGAAAGATACATCAAAATAAAAAAATTTAAGCTAATATTACTATATCTTCTTTAGTACTATTGATAGATATTATGCAAAACAAGTTATATAAAGGCAAGCTTTAATTGTCGGATAAATTCATAAAAGATGGTTTTTTACGTTTATTTGCTTAATTTTGAAAAGAATAAATATCTTAAAATAGGATGAGAATAACTATTAATATTTTTGATAAAAATGAAGAATTAAATATTCTTATAGATTCTTCATTGAATAAGTTTAGTAGAAATGAACTTATAAGTAGATATTAAAATTTAATCTAATAGTTAATTCACTTTTTAAATCTAAAGATGCAATTCAAAACTCTCATTTATCTTAGTCGTCATTTTTAAAATAGTTGAATCTGCAATTTGGACAGAATTAAAAGGAAATTAATTTAAAGGAATAATTTTACATCTTCTTGAAGAAAATATGCTAAGATAGACTGAACTTAGGAAGAAGACTAAATTTTTACCGAAATACCAAGCTAAAATAGAAAAAAATTTTGTGATCTTAAGTAGCGAGACAATTAAATTTGGATTTCCATAAGAGGTAAGCAAGAACTGGAAAATAATGCAAAAAGCGCTGGGAATAATTTTTTTACTTTTAAAAGAAGCAGACTGAGCTGAAGAAAAGTAAAAGTTATAAGAAATTTATTAGGAATATAGTAAATCCTATAAATGTCTTTTTTAGAAATGTAAAAAGCAAATAAAAGGATTGAAAAAAAATCAAATATAAATAATAATAATATTAATTTTAAGTTTTCCGTTTTAGGGTTTCCAACCTTGTCAGAAATACAGCAGTTCATGCTCCCTGCTGTTAAATATAAAAGTTCGGGTCGCCCAATTTTAGCGAGATTGAGAACTCGGATTTTTCCAGGTTTTCCCTCCTTTAGATTGCTTTGGTTCCATCTTAATTTTGTATATTGAACCATCCGGGTTGCAATACATTCTTTTCATTCTTGCTTCTTCTTTTTTCTTCTTTTGTTGTTCTTTTATCCAATAGTTTCTTTATTTCTATTAGAATTTCTAACACTTCCGATAAAAATGTCATACACTTCCACAGCAGAAACATTTCTTTTTTATTTTGAATTATTTTCCTTGATTTGTTTGCTCTTTCTAGGTTTCGATTTCCATTTGTATAGCTCCAGTTTCGCTTTACTCTTTCTTAAAAGTTTACAATTTCTCTTCTACTTTTCCGAGTCTGTTATCCAGTTCAGTCTGTTTCTAAAGCTAATTTTAGGATTCATTAGTCTGACTTTGTGAGATATTCCAAAAGGCGTTAAGATTTCTTTCCTAGGACATAAGTCTTGACTCAATTCCTTCTGCTAGGTCTAGCTTTTCCATCAGCATATCATTGTCCTTCTTCAATCTCTTGACCTCTTCCTGGAGGTTCAGTACCACTTTGATGAGCTCATCTGGCCAGAAGGGTTGAACTCTGATACCTCCTTGTGGAGAACAGACTTCATCTGTTTCCTCGGTTTCTCGCTTGAGGTTGGAGTTTCCGCGTGTATATTCTTCAAGGTTGGCTTTCGTTCGTTTTGTTAGATTCCAAGTTGGTAGTTCAGTGTTGGCTAAAGTTGTGATAGAGAAGATTGTTAAGATTATTAAGACTTGGTTTCTTGCTTCCTCCCTTCCTTTTTGGCTTAGGAAGAGCCTGACTTGAAACCTTCAAGTTTTTTTTTATAAATTAAATATAAATTAAACTAGATTCTCTACTTAAAGAGAAAAATATAGCAAATTAAAAGGAAGAGGAAATAATTTTAACAAATAAAATTGCAAAAATGAAACTAAAATTAATCCAAAAGAAGTTAAGCGATCTAATCTAAAAAATTCAAATTCTGATATTTTATGCTAATATTTGAAGGAAAAGTTATGAAGACAGCTTAGAAGAAGAACAAACTTTTTTATAAAATAATTAATAAAAATGTTTATATAATTTATATTAATATATAATAAACAGAAATAACTCTAATATTAAAATCTAATTTCACATATAAAGATAGACTCATTTAACTTAATTACTTTATAAATCCAAGTATCCGATCATACTTTCATGGAATAATTATTAAACCTATCCTTTTTTCAAGTTATCGTTGTGAAAAGATATAACATTTTCTAAAAGTCAAAATAAGAAAGATATTAACAATCTGATAAATATATTCCAAAGTACTTTTTCCAAAAAAATTGATAGATAAAATGCTAGTAATTCTCAGATTTTATCTTGCAAAATTTCCGCATTTTGCTTATGTAATAAATATCATAAAAGGTACAATCTTTTATTCTTAAGCCATATCAATTATTTAGCTTTCTCTTATGTTTTTTGATGTTTTACTTATATTTATTCAATTATATATTTCAGTATTTTTAAGATATTTATAAATTTGTAAAATTTAGCAATAAAATTTTCTGAAAAAAGAAATTGAATTATAGCAGACTAAAAGATCTCTAATTATATTGCCTACTATATTAATTAATTTGTCTCAAAATGTATTTGCTAAAATGTTATATTATATTAAGCTAGTTACTAATATATTTGATATTTTCAAGTATTAATATTCAATTAACTATGAGTATATTTATTAGAACATATCAATAAATATCTAATTAAAATGTAAAATAATAATTGAAATAAACTTTTCCCTTTTATAAGACTTACTATAATCAGGCATATAATTTAATATATTAAAAGCATGTAAGACAACTACAAAGTTAACATTTCTATTAGTTATAATTATGAAGATATGCTATTTGGAAAAATTCTTTTAAACTTTTATTACCCAAAAAAACCTAAAGACACTTTTATCATGTTAATATCAGCCTAAAAATTTTAAAGATGATAAAGAAATAAGGAATTTGTATTTCGAAATTTTAGCAAACTCAAATTTTTTTAATATATCAAAAAAATAGTTAAATGGTAATTATCTTTAAATTTTTTCATTACATAAAAAATATTAAAAAATATGCTTATTTTATAAAAATAAAAGGAAATAAAAATCAAAAAAACTATAAAAGTAAATTATTCGCAATTTTAAATAGTTTTTTATATTATAAAACATGCTTATAAATAATTAATAGAGCTAATTTTTTTTATTTATAATTTAAATTAAAAGAATTTTCATTTGAACTTTCATTTTTTTTATATAAAAAAGCAAAAAATGTTTATCAAATTTTACCTACTTTTTACTCTTTAAATAGTTTCTTATTTGATGCCTTTTTTATTCAGGTATAAAATTTTATTAAAAATTAAAATTTTTAGCATAATTAAATAATTTATTTAAAAATAAATAAATTTCATTTAATTTTTTTTAGTTAAAATTGATATTTTTTAAATAAAAAAGTTTTTTAGTTTTTAGCTTAAATAAAAACTTAATATCTAAATAAAGCTTAAATTTTTATTTATAATTAAATATTTTTTTTATTATTTTTAAATGAGAAAGTGAATAAAATGATATTTGATATTAATTATTTTTAAATGCATGCAAATTGATTTTAAAAGTATATTTCAGATAGATTTTTTATATATAAATTTTAGTATTAATTATTAAATTCTAAGTTGATCTGATAATCCTATTTATTTTTTATTTTTTGTCAAGCTTCATAAATAGCATCAATTTCTGCTAATTATTATTTATACCCTCTAATTCTTAATAATTTTCTTAATTATATTCATATTAGATATTTATTTTATAAAGCTTATAGTATAATTTAGTAATATATCTTTCCTTTTAATTGAATTGTAATTTTATTTAATTTTTCAAGTTAAAATTTTATTTTAATGTTCTGTTTAAAAAAGGAAATAACTTACCTCAGCTTAAATTAGATTGCTTGGTAAATAGTAAAATTTTTATAAATCTTATTATCTATTGATTGTAAACATGTAAGCAAGAGTTATATAAATAAGTTTTAATCTTTTATTTTATACCAAAATGTTTTTTACTATTTTATTAATTTTTTTGTTTCTCTTAAATAATTTAAAGGTTATTGCTTTATCATTTATTTGCATTCATTTAGAATATATTGTACTTTAATAAAGCAAATATACTTTTATATAAACTATTAGGTGTTTATTTATAATATTTATTTTTAGAATTGGCTTGACTACCTTTAATAGAAAAATAGCAAATAAATAAAGATTGATTGTTATAAGTAAAGTAGATACTTTAAGGATAAATGAGACATAGAGATTTATTCCTTTTACTCTATTCTAATTTATATTTCAAATTTTTATTTGTATTACTAAAAATTAATGAAAGCTATTCTTAAAATGGTTATTTTTTAATTATATAGCTATTTTAATTATAAATTTAGATAAAAGAATGACATAATTCATTTAGCAATACTCAAATGATTCATATAAAAATGTATATTAATTAAGCAAATTATAATGTTTTTCTTTTTATAATTATTTGCAATAAATAATTCTTTTAATTTATATACAATTTATTTACAATTTAAATAAATTCTCGTAGAAATTTGAAAAAATCACAAATAAAAATAAAAATAAAAAATTTAGTTATTTCAAATTTAAGAAAAAATTTTAATTTAAATCTTATGCTTTAAATTGGTGATTTTGGAGATCTTATTTAATTAGTTAAAATTGATTTAAACTAATTATTAGTAATATATTTTTATAATTTTTAGGTTGCTTAACTTACTATTAAATTTGCTGGTATTAAATAATTATTATAATTAATTTCAAAAAATTATTTAAGCTAGTAAGCCAAACTATTAACTATTTTAAGAAAAACATATTATTTTTCTAGTATAAATTATTCTTATAATTTCTAAAATAAACTTTAAAATTATTATTTTCATATTTTGTAATATTATATTCAAATTTCAACAATTTAGAATGGTTTTGCTTGAGTAAAATTTCCTTTATAGCTGTAATTTATTTATTTTAAATTCTCTTTAAGGTTTATTTTAAACTTGAAATTAGTTATAATTTTAATATATATCTCTATAATTAAATTTTAATTGTAGTTAAAGGAAACTAATATTTATTTTTACAGAAATCAAAATACTCTTTTTATATATATAATTATGTTAAGCAAATCTATTTTCATAAAGTATTTGCTAAAGCTGTTTATCTAGTCCTAATTATTTATTTTAGTAGCTACTAAAAGTTCTATTTTGATTCCTTTTTAAATTATTTTTATATAAATTTATGAAGAATGAAAAGACAAAATAAAAGCTAGCTATGCAAGCTTCCATATAATTTATGATAACATTTTAATTTTATATTTTATCTAAATAATAATCAACTAAATATATTTGATAATAGCTTACTTAACTCTTTCTTTAAGTTATTATTTTAATTTAATAGGAAAAAGATAGATTTAAAAGAAAATTTAAAATTTAAATTAAGTGATAATGGCAATAAATAGTAAGCTTTAATTTCCTTTTCTTTTAATTGATCTTCTGTAATAAAACTACGAACATTTATGTCATAATAAAAATAGAAATAGCATTTAGATTATTAGCTTAAATAATTAGGATTTATTAGTATTTTAATTTATTAAATTTTTCTATAGATGGAAAGAGTCTGATTCTGCTATTAAAGGTAATTAATTATACTTAATAATTTAAATATTAAAAAAGACTTAGTTTTAACTAAAAGATAAACAAGCGAAATATTTAAATTGCTAGCATTGCATTTATAATAAAAGTAAAATAAAAATTAGGTAAACTAGCGAAAGCTAATTTAATAATTATTAAAATAATAGCAAACAATTCTAAGAGTAGAAAAAGTTATATTCCCTTAAATTAAATTAATTAATATCATATATTATTATAATTTATTTAAATTAACTATTTAAGAAAATAATTAATAGAATCAATAATTTTATTAGCAAGCAGAAGTAATATATGGAAAAGTTCTATGCAT